>OW804098.1:51818448-53053351 GCA_942159475.1 Sthenelais limicola
TTTATTCTTGCCTTTAAACTCATTTCTGAAAACAATTGTTCTCAATTCGGGCGATGTATTATATATGATATCCACTATCGGGAATGTGATGTTATTTATTTAGTATCATGTTATGAAATGGGGACCAGTCATTAGTTAAAACAATTTGAGTGTGTGTAAGGGGGGGGGGGGCGTCGTTGGGTACCTGTCAAAGGGGAGGTAGAAGGGGGTAGATATATCTATATATGTTATTACCTAATTTAAAGTGTTGTTTACCTGCCCGCAAATTACCCCTCAATCAAAGAAGTTCAAGTCATCCTTTCTTTGTACCAAAACGAGATGGAGCCTTTGTCTTAATGTCTAACAGATGATCAAGTTCTCTCTCTCTGAGAGAGAGAGGGAAGAGTAGGAAAGTGAGGGAGAAAGCCCGGCCTTCCCCCCCCCCCCCCCCAAACACATACACACACACACACTCAGGTGTCAAATATGTACGCATTTATGGTCCCAATTTCGCAGAGAAAGGGGTCATTTTTCACACATAAACGCGGATCTTGAAATCAGAAATTAGGGTAGGCTACCAATTTGCAGCTGAACTCAGCGAAATGCTGGAAAAGGGGTATTTCATTTTAAGGTAAAACTGAAGAGGTTAAATTGTTAAATTGTTAAAAAAAATCAAATTGTTCAAGGGTAAACACTGCCTGCATTGTTACCAGCCAGTCCGCCCAAGGTTTGTAATATTGTGATTTGAAGTATATCTCTAAATGTGTTTTCCAAGAGCACATTATTACTTGTGCTTCACCTAAATTTAAGACTATTTGTATATATTACTTATTCAATGATTAAGGCATGCATTTAAAAGATCAATCTCTATGCAACTGGACAAAGTGAAAAACGAGTCCCTATGTCAAATTAACGACTTAGGCGAGAGAAATGAGACTAACAGTTAAACAACAAGCATACCCTTTACTACCTATGCTCATAATAACATGGCAGCGTTTATGTTATAAAGGGTGGTCTATATATTATACTTAAAACCAAATGGTTATATTCTCCAAAATTTAAATACATTAGATTATGTTTCATAATAGAATAGAATATTATTGCATAGAAAATGATGAATAATTTAGATTGCGACTAGATTCCAACTGTATATTACTTAGCAACAGAAAAACGCACTATCCTTCAAGGATGATCTCAGATGTTGCCAGTGCCAAAGTACCGTTGACAGGTGTGGGAAATTCACAGAAGCATGAATAAATACATGGTATTCCCCGGAATTTTAATGATTCTTATAATATTATTATCATAAAGGAGTGTTGAGTTTACATGGATTATTTCTTCATGTTTGTGAAAATGGTATTATGTTATACAAGACTCCTTGATATCATGGTCGACATATTCCCCAACCTCACCATACTCCCTGCCTCCCTCAGATAGATAATGTAATATTAAAAGTCAGTAGCTATCATCCTCATTCCCATCCCATCAACTATAACTCACCAAACTTCGCCAAAATATCATCCCATTAATGAATTTTCTGATTGTCATAAACTGAATGTATTATACATAGTCGTTATACTTATTATACATTTAAATATACGTTTATCCCTGCAATGAGATGCTAAATAATTAATGGCATCAGAGTGGTACGAAAAGCACCTGAATTGGTGAGACTGATCACTGATGTTTACTGAATAAAGACTTTTCAAAACGTGAAAAAAATAAAATAAAAAGGGTTCCTTTTTGTCATTAAGTTTTCCGCGTTTTGCCACAAAAAGGGGGGGAGTAAAATGTGTATCATGTTAAGCAAGACTCCTTGAAATAATAAAAAGGGGTCTTTTTTAGCATAGGATTTTCCGCGTTTTGCAACAAAATGTTAAAAAAAATAAAAAATTGTCTGGGGGTGCCCCCCCCCCCCCAGCAGGAAGGGTCTCCCCTCCTGCACCCTCCCCCCGCTGCACTTCGTGCATCGCTGTGAGGCCCACAGGGCCTCGATCACCACTTAAACTGCCCCCTACTACCATACAAATCCCTCCTACTCCAAACCTTAACAAAAAGCCTGTGTATAAGCCATACTGATTTTCAATTTTAAGGGATCTCTCACGATTGATTTGCTACGGACAATATACACCCAAATGTATATCTGAATAGTCTGAATATCGGCATTTTTTTCGGTATTTGATATGCAAGTTAAATGCCAAGATGAGACGGGAGGATATTTCCCTAGATGAGATTAGTATATTTGAATCAAATCATTTCATTTAAATGAATTTGCGACGAAAATACACATAAACTAACTTTTTTTATCCAGATTGAATTTTATGCGTGAGATTTGGAAGCTTTAGCGTGAGATATTGGTTAAATGCGTGTGTCACATGCAAAATGCGTGAGACTTGAGAGCCCTGCTTACAGACCATTTTCTCCAGTGACAGACATGCATGGGAACAGATCCAATGAACACGGATATATGGATACACGGATACACGGATATATACGGATACATGGATACACATGGATACACATGCATGCTTGAAGTTTGAACTTTACAATAACTCAGAATATTGAGAAGAATTAGTCCGATTTTTTCAGGTCAGACTAAGCTAAGATATTGCCGAGTTCGATCAAATGGGTGTCAGGAAGCTGTGGGCAATAGCGAGTGCATGACTGTGTGACTGGGTCGGTGCTGAGGAGGTCCACACTTAGTGTGGTGCTCCTGTGACGTATCACACAGTGAACTCATGTTTCTGTGGTCCAGAGGGCGCGACCTGTCTAGCAGGGCCACAATGGCGCCGACCAGGACGTCTATATCTCGATAGTTTTTATTCATTTAACAGTGAAATATGTCCACTTTTGACTAAATGATTGCTGGGAATAATTAAATATGAATGATTAAGTTTATATGAGGCGTTACTGGACTGACTTCTGTGTTCCTTTAACAACTCATTATAGTTTGCTGATGAGACAGTAAACAATGAAACTTATCTACCTTGATAGATTCACCAAAGTGAAGCTTTGGTGCAAGAAGCTATCAAGCACCAAGATATTAGGACACTTATAATCAAGAATGGGAACTCCCAACTGAAACAATATGATGCTGCCATTGACCAAACTTGGCGAAGACCTCACCCAGGTAAGTTTCAGTAATTTTCTTATTTTTTTCCCGATAATAAAGCCTAGACCCAGGCATTTGCTTCCCCGAGGATTTACCAATTAATTCAACATAATAGGACCTACCCAAGAAAATTGAGTAGTCTAATAGCGTTTGTTTTTTCCACATGGACTGTGGTATCGTAGACTTGTGCAAGTCTTCAAGACATCTAACTCACACAGACCCATGTGCCAAACATTCTGGAGGATCACTAACCGCCGAGAATATTGGCTGATTTCACACCTTTTCATGCATTCCACTTACTTTACAAGGTTTTATTTTCATTGAACCCTACCAAATTCAGGGGTTTCTTTTCGGTTTTAGTTTGCCAAGGGTATTAATGGTATCAAAATGAATTAATGGCAAGTTATTGATCAACAATCAAGCACCCTTTAATAATTATTGATTTATACATTTGATTTGGCAGTAGTTAACAGGAAATTGGTATTACTTTCTTCTCAAAACAGTTCTTCCAATTATACCGTAAAAAATACAAAAGATTTGACATATTCATTTGCAAACCGTAGAAAATACAAAATTCAACGTATAACCTTGTGTTTTACATAATGTCTTATAATTACATATATCAGCTTTTCAGACTAAACTGTTTTATAGACTCAAGTCTCTTAGATTCCTTAATAGTAATACAGTGAGAAACAATAGTAATAAAGTGAGAAACAGTACGAAGGTGGATGTCTAGTCTAAATTTCAAGTCATATAAAGTAGCCATAAGGCACATTTCTCCATTGTGAAGTAGATTTTGCCTATATATTAGGGCTTTTACCTGAAGAACGACCCAATTTATGATATCAGAGTTAACGTTTTCTTAGGGAAAACCTAACAGAATGACAACTGGATTAATTAATACAGAGTTGTTTACCGTACCCCAGTCATATTTCTTTATCACCTCTGTCGAGGTTGAAATGTCCTACTGAGTGAATCCATTCCAATAGACCTTTCCAAATAGCATATATATTATAGGGTTTGTCACAGTCAATGAAAAAATGGCGAATATCATCATGACCGCCACATCTATCACATTGATTACAATCTTAAATATGAATATTCTTAAGGTGTACATTGCAAGTAATAATTCTATGGAGTACTCTAGCTAGTTGTACTGAAGACTGTGAAGTCTCGTCTCTTTTGATATACTATTTTAGAAGAGCAACTAAGAATATGGACGTATTCGGAACCGATTTTAACATCGATCTCGTCTGCATCTGGGACATTGTTGCAGTTTTTCATTTCTCTCAACCATGCCTTGGGGATGGCCTTTGTTAGTTCCATCCTATCAAAAAAGGAGATTCTAACATTAAAGTTTAAACATATTTCCGTGGTAGACATGAAATAGCCTTTTTCATTAATCAAATCAGCGGAGGTGCAAATTCCGCTTTCTGGCCAACCTTGTCAATGGAGCATTTTTCCTTTGGATTTTATATATCCGTTACACCACACTCTTTCACGCTTTAGTTGTTAAACACCTTCTGGTTTATTTCTTATGTTGTTCCTTGAGGAACTCCACGGCCGGTGACATACTGTCAGAGCACCGGATATAGCTTCCATTTACCATTACCCTTTGTTCTCTACCTGTTAAATAATTTTGAATCCACTTTATGGCCCCTTGTGAAATCTTAAATGCATTTAGTTTATGTACTAGAATTAAATGATTGACAGTATCGAAGGCTTTCTTGAAAGGCTGTCTTGGATATAATAATTGTTTCTTGTAAGTGTACGTATTTCTAGAATGTTTGCAGGTAATACAATGACTGACATTGGTGTTACATAAAGATTTCTGGTATTACCCTAGATTTTATAGAAACATTAAACAGGTGTGACATTTGCTTGGAGAGAGCAATAAGACAATGTTTCAAGATGCGAATTGGTAAAATAGGTATTCCAGACGATTTGGAATTGTCTGTCTTCAGCAACAGTAGAGCGACAGTGACATCACTCACTTCTTTAAATTCAAATTCACTAATTAAGTAACTTGTCATTATTTAATTTGTCAACGTTTATGATTTTCAAAACTTTCATAGATCCTTAGAAAGTTTGAAAGGTATTGCCCCCAATGGTCTTGGACATTGGACATTAGTTGGAACGATGAGCAAATCCATTCATCATCCCGTCTTTCTTAATATTTTTTGTAGACTCAATTGAAAGTTTCTCGGGACTGTGCTGGAACTATGGCCTACTGATCCATCAACATACAGGAATACCAGTGGGTCTTATTACCTCAGCTAAGCCTGGTACTTATATTGAGTCCTGGTCCTCCGAAGATGCGCTCAAATCATGCGACTTGGAACGGTAAGTTCGAGACAAATTTCATTAAATTTTAGATCATCAAGATCATCTTTAGATAAATGTGTTTTCGAGGAAAATTATTTCTGTAGGTCACCAAATTATTATCATTGATTTAGATTTATGTATCATATTATACATGAAGATTTGGGAATGCTACTCCCATTATTATCGACCCCTAAAGATTAGCACTGGAATTCCTATAGGGGAAAACATTATATGAATATTGAGATATCAATTATAAGGATTTATGGTTATTTTAAATGATCATGTATTTAGGAAGAATAAATTCAGCTGAGCGAGTTCTCTTTGTTGTTAAAATTTGGATGTTCAATTCAAATATGTCGAATGGTGACATTATTGCGAATGGCGACTTTTGCATCATTTCTGATCATAGCAATGCATCATTTCTGATCATAGCAAAGTCATCTCCCATAATACAAAATTCATATTGCAGTGTAATATAGATACTAAGTAATTATTATCAATTTAACATCAGCCTCAGCACAGAATAAATATGTCGAACGGCGGCGACATTGACTTACACCAATATATTTTGGCACAAAGTCAGACTAGATAATTATATGAATAAATTGATTGTTTTTGCTACCATTTGATACCTAAAGACATGCATGAGTACTGCAACACCAAAGGAGAAATAACATTAAATTAGAGTATGATAAATATATGGACCTTCGTTTAAAAACTATTCAATTTTTTAAAAGAAAAATGATTCTAAAATGGAGTTCTGGGGCCATAGTTTGCTAAATATTCGTCGCAGATGGACATTACTGTACTTTACATATTGACAGTAGCGCCATACCAAGAGCGGCGGAAAACGGCTGAACTATGACGAAGGCGGGCAGGTCACAGAAGCCTTATGTATTAACCATAGGCTTCTAACTTTCTCCTTTTTCTCCCAGAATTTGAGTTATTGTATGATACTGTAAGCTATCCAATATTATCAAATGACATGTTAAGATTGGTCATGCTTAACAAGAGGACATTTTATCCGCTAGATTTTAGTATATAGTAACTTTCGTAACAGTGTATCAACAAAAACAAGTAAGCGTAGGTGTACGGGCTGCAGGGGGTCAGCGGCCGTGTGCTCCTAGGGACACACACACCCCTGCACGTCTAGAGTATATGTGGCACCAGGAATCGGAAGGATATCGTCACAACAGGAGAAGTCTTGGGCTATTTACTTTACTAAACATGGAATTATTTGTACATTGACATTGCCCACCTCCCTCCTATGGCGTCTCCCGACGCCTTCCAAATCGTTTCGTTTCTTAGCTTTAATCTCCACATCGCGATCGGCGCTGTGGATTCCCTGCTGCTATGACGTCATTACATGAGCCTCGTTCTGGGTAGGGTTCCGGTGGGGAATCCCCGCGACTATGACGTCATTACACGAAGGTAACCGAGTGTTACCGAGTATTCGTACGGCCGAGGGGGGTTAAGGCTTAAGCACTGGACATCGCTAGACATGCGTTGGGAAATCAGGGTATGTGCATTACAAGTATAGTAAAGACCCTATGAACCCAGACGTTTTACTTCGCAAACATGTGAAGGATGGCCAATCCGTACTTGGTTTCTCCCATGGACGGCGAAAACATAGGTAGTTGGGTGAGCGAGACGGATTTTCTAGACTATAAAATAGCCCCCGGGTGGGCGGGGTGCGTTATGACATCATGGTAAATGCAGGCATTGCTTTGCTCTGCCACTAGCACCTCCTCGTCCAGCGGTAGTCCGGGTGCGGTTCGGCCCGCATAGCGTGAGTCAACTGGTCTGCGCATGCGCAGAATGACAGAAGTTCATCCCGCAGTTACTGGTACGCACTGGAGACGGAATATGTAAAGGGGGCTAACCACAGAAACCATTATTTATTGATATTGTAAAAGAATAGTGTCAAAAGATATTGCTCACTATGTAAAATTCTCCCCAACGGTAGAATAGACCATATAATTATGTAGTGGATGAGTGTTCATACCTATTATTTATCTCTTACCTGCCAGCGTTAATTTCTCAATTTGACTTAATATTATATTTGTACACACTTACTAAACCTTTTTTGGGGGACTTTTGGACTAAACTAAAATATAACAATGTTTAATTGGACATCTATAAAATGTATCACGATGTAATGATTAATTGATATAGACTTTTTGAAATCAATTTCGAATGACAAATGCAACGGATTGCAATTGCGGAATCTTGTCAATAGAATATGTTTAGAAAAAAATGTGTATTATATAAATGTTAGACGTTATACGTTGGTCTATCCTCGGGGATGCCATGAAATTATTCCATTTTTGAGCTATCAAATCTAGTTCTGTGTGAAAGTACGTAACACACGCTTTAAAATCACTAAAATTGGTGGCATGACCAGTTCTAGACACCAGAGTCCGTTTTGATTCATTACAAGTTTTGTCTGTGAAAATTCACGGGGTAGATTTATGTTGGTACACGCAGAAATGAAATACTAATACAGACACTGTGAGTCGCCAGGTTCAGGATGCGGTTGCGCACGTCCCTTCTCTTCATGTATAACTGCAATGATATTTATAGTGGTATGGCAATGGGTCATGCTAAGATCTGAACTGCTCACAGGTCTAACGGGCGATTCTGATATATCGAATCAGACGTACAATCAGAGGAGTACGTTGCTTTGTCTTCAGATCCGTAGTTTGAAATTTGGCTGGACATTGTGTTGAGACCAAACAGATTCGAGATTAGGCTGAATGTTTTTTTGAAAAACGGTGAAAAAACGAAATTTGCCCAGGTTGTTGGAAAACATATTGACACATTATAAGCTAGATTAAAATCCACATTGTTGTATGGATAGAATATTAAGGTATTGCCTGATACTCCTGATAGTATTAGTGCTAATAGGAACTGTTATTCATGATAGAATTAAGTATGTACAGATTTTAGCAGGATTGTTGGTAACTGTTTGGTGATCAAACTCTGTATTACTGGTATGCGTCTTCAATAGTTATAACTATATAGATTAGTCGTTAATTGTTACTATAATTAATACGGAATCCTACCCTACATCGATGTTTATCTTCTATCTTTAGGCTGGAAAAGGGGGAAAGAGGGTGTACACTACTAGCAAGGGATAGAAAAAGACTTGCTTTGGTCAAAAGAGCCAGACATCGGCACAAGTATGATCCGCATAGATGTGCACCTCTGCCTGGCCCATATCTTACACCTAGCAGCCTATGGAATACCATGATCCATCCTCTGCTCAATATGACAATGTCTGGAATACTTTGGTACCAAGGTTACTACTTTTAGATTATCTTTGCTGATGTTACCAGCTTCATAAATGCAACTATTAAGAGACAAGAGAGAACAATTTGTAGCCTATATTTGTAGGCACACATCCATTTTCTCTACATTTATTGTATCTGTCTATTGAGAAATAAAAATCTTTATATATATATATACTATTCATTCAATTTTATAGACTTTCACAAAATGTGCCTCAACGGCAAATTTGCACTGTTGCTGAAAAGAAGATATTCTTTGATAATCCACAAACATATGGTGATTTATTTAATTGGTTCTTTATATAAACATTAACCAGTATTTTAATTCATTATTTGTAGGAGAGTCAAACGCTGATTATATTGATTATGACTGCACATTTGTGGCTTTCATCAAGGATTTGCGAGTAAAGTTTTCTTCTGCAACAAGTGGTCAGATGGATAGAGAATTTCCAATTGGTTTTGTGCAGGTAATGGCGAACATATATGATCCTAATGCAATCAGTGAAATAATAAATGATGGGTATATGCCCAGAGAGCCATAATTAAATGTAGAAGAATTTTACTAAAACTAGAATTTATCATTCATGAAGATAAATCACAAAACTCCTGTCCAACGCCCATTCTAGAATCAAAAGATATGTCTGTGAGTGTAAAATCCCCCAAACATTAAGAAGTTGAAGGAATTAATCGATTCCTACAGAAATACGCAATTCACTCGCCATGCATTAAGAAAGTAGACTATACGGTCGATTTGACAAGGGGGTTCGACTACACCCTTGCCTAATAGAAGTTAGCAACTAAAACTTAAGAAGGGTTTTGCCCTAAAAAGAGCCAAGGGACTTGATGGGAGCTAGGAACTCGAATGGTGGGTATCCGTAATAATGTATTTGGGTGAAAGAAAACCTTGTATTATGCACCAGCCGCCCTTCAATGTCGGTCATTAATTATGTATTCACCTTTAAGCAGATTCAGCGTCAGAGATGTTCAAATCATAATCATTACGCTAAGGTTGTAATAGTTGGCACCTTTGTTATCTGTTGGTATGCTTATTTCTTGCCCAAAGTGAAGCCATAATTGCAAAAATTACAATCATCTATAGGAGTGATTTACCTTCATTTCAACAGCTAGCTCCCGCAGAATTACATCCTCCCTTCACAGGCATTCGAGGCACGGCTAATCTTCGCTGGTTGCAGACAGCGAAATATGGCTATGCACCTAACCCTCTACTGATAAATACCTTCATGGCAGTAGCCATGGATTTACCAGATCCAGAAGCCCCAGTTGGGAGGTAGGTGCACAATGCAGGATCCACTACACCCACCCTCTGCAGAATTCCTTATCAAAACCAAAACTTGACCCCATGAAAGCTCACGTGGTGGACTCAACCCCCACCAACAAACGCATACCTTTTAAACTTGAAGGATTGGTTGCAGAGAAAGTTGCTTTTTTGATTGTTTTTAAATCAAGCTTTATTCATGGTAACCTGCCATCGAGGCTCGTACACTGCTAAGACATGTCATAAAACATTTTTAAGGAATCTTTTTGTACTTTTCTGATTTTTCTTACCGATCTCTTCTTCCAGACTATGAAGAGTTTCTTAGACATATTTTAAAAGGGAAACGTATGGTGCTTTAATATCCAAGTCCAAATAATCAATTGCAGTGAGGTAAGCTATCACGAGTCCCAATAAGTTTTCCCCACCAATACCATTGTTCTTTCTGGAATGTCAGGAACTTTCCCCTCGTATTCTCTGTACGAGAAACACCATTCGAACATGAATTTAAGACTCTTCATATGTCAGTTTAAGCACTAATTTCGCGGGGAAACCAACCCCCAAGTAGCATAACATAATCTCCTCAGGGAAACGTCACATCTTGGTCTCAAATATGCTAAGACGAAATAATCGTCATTATAATGGAAATATTCATGTCCTTTCAAAAAGGAAAAGAAAACGAGTGAGACAATTTTATTGAACACCCTAGGTACACACAAAGATGAAAACAGCCCAAATTAAAGGAGACGCGGGAGATCGTAAGCAGCAGGTCAAACAATTTAAGGATGTGCCGTCAATACTTGTGAACCCGTTTATCACAGAAAAAATACATAAGGGAACGGCTTCACCTTGTTGACCTGTAGCTGGTTTATCCCACTTTACTAGCTTAGTTTACTACAATTTTATTTTATTTCAACTCCATTTTACTTGGGACCCTCTGGAAGAGCTATCGTTTTCATAGGAGGGAGACACCCTCTTCCGATGTAAAATTACTGTATTATTGTAATTATATATGTACGCATTTCCGGAAATAGACATTATATAATACATACCGTCATGGCAAAATTCCGTTCTCCCCGAAGACATTTCAAAAGCGAGGACGGCTGGCGCGACGTCGAGGGGCGCGACTCATTTCCTTACCTTCAATAAAACTTCTTAATTAAAAGATCTTATTTATATTTCCAGCTTGCATCCGAGGGATAAAAGGACAATAGCTGAGAGACTTTTTCTTGGGGCCCGGGCCATTGTCTTCAATGAGACAGGAGTGACTTTTCAGGGTCCGATGCCAACATTTTACAAGTTTTTCCCGATGAAGTATGAATTGGTACTAAGATATTCTGATCGTGTAAACATACGGAGCTACAGAGGATTCCAGGTTAATACCATGATATTTCAATTTTAAGCACGTGTTCAACGGTTGGCGTTTATCTGAATGGCAATGGGCCAATAAGATTAATGTTATGCTTAAGGCTGCATTCTGAGCTATTACAAAAAAACATACTAAATGTATTCATATTATTGCTTATAGGACTAGATTTATCAATACTCTGCTGCTGTTATATGTCCATATAAGAATTTGAAGTTCAATCGGTCAGGAGAAAACGGCCGTCGGTGAGCGATAAGCGAAGCTACCGCGCGGGGGGGGGGGGGGGTAAAAATATGGACATTAATGGTCCCCTGTACCCAGAACAACCAGACAAAATCCATCAAAATTTCGTTTTTGACCGATGTTAACTGAGAGTGCAGCTTCAAAATAAGTGGTGCATATATATGGCCATTTCCACCAATTTGACAACATTTGGGCCCCTGGCACCCCCCTGAGTACCAAAAAATATTTTTTACATTAATCAGTTGACTTGTTATTTTTTATTAACCTTATATAATTATATGTGCATTGAACTACCAAGTATGGAACCATTCTGATTATTAGTATTTTTTTTACAGGGGGGTCGAAAAAAGATCCCAAATATGAAAAAATGCCAAAAATAGCATGTCAGATAATGGTTCATATTTCTACATGAATGAGAATTTAGATTAGAAATAAATAAAACAAATATGCACATAATGTATTGAACTATTTTGTACTTGATAGGTCTCGACATAAGGGTGATAACACTTTTTAGTTTGTGAAAATATTCTAACTAGATGAAAAGTTATAGCCAAATAACCATTCAGTAATGGTAATCTTAATGGCAGCGGTAATGGTGACAGGTCATTGACCCTCTGCCCATATATTATATGTATACACATTATATAACTCATTATATTTAGAAAATATAACATTCATTACCCAGGTTTACTTTTTTTAAAGTTGACTTGAATACTTGTATTGATTGTTCCTGTTCTGTTTAAGTAATTACAGGCAAAAGCTTTAGGGAATTTAGGATCAAATGGCAACTGAATGGTGGATTTGCTCAAGCATTAAATTTTGTTAATTTCTGATCTCCTAGATGTCGTTAATCTTCACATATATGTCGTTAATCTTCAGAACCCATTTTCCTGTACTAAGCATGTAAAACCTGGTCGGAAATTCTAATTTTCGATGTTTTTAGGCTTCTATTGCATAGAATTAATGATAAATATCAAATTTAAAGTTCATTATTAAATTGCTTCCTCAAAAAACCATAAAATCGTTAATCTAGGGATGTCGTTAATCTTCATCACCCTGGGTTCCCACATGAGGCTGCTGGCACCATGCATTTTGTCTGCTAGGGTCCAAGAAAAACTCTAACCAATACTTTTAATGTTCATTACCTATCTAATCCGGTTAGTTTTATCATTATTTGTGATTATTGGATAATTTTCATCTTTTTTTTTTTTAAATTCCACTTTATATGAAAGGGATGTCGTTAATCTTCACCAGGGGTACCCACATTTTTTTTTCAATATTTTTATGGCTTTTGGCCAAAAAATATTTTTTTTGCAATTTTTTTTACAAAGATCATATTCACGTAACCTATCACAACATATAAAAAAAATGTTCAATTTTGAAGATTATTTAGAAATTTAGCAATTCCACGGACTAATGGCAGTTAAAAAAAATGATTTTTGCCCCCAAAATGGGATTTTGAAATAAAAAAAATGGGCTAAAAATGCCAGAAATGTGGTTCCACAGGTTGGTAGAACCATCCAATAAAAAAAAAATCATCAAATTAATGGTAATTAATTTGATTTAAGCCCATTTTATCCCTTTCCACGGTTGGGGGCCAAATGTTGTCAAATTGGTGGAATTGGCCATATGCACTTGTTGGGGAGACGCGATTACATGTATCTATATTTATGAGCAATTGGTCGTCATTTGGCCACCCAGGAAAGATTTTAAAAAAAAACTGCTTCTATTAATTCTTTTTCGTATATAAACTAGAAATAGTTCTGCTAATATAGACGAAATTGGGAATGCTAATGATAAATAGTGTGGTCAGGGCAGCTTGGCTGATACTGTAATCTGAATTCGGATGGTAAAGACATAGGGGGGAGGTAGCCTACATATTTCAACATAAATGAGATTTAAATTAGAAATTTGCATATGTTTCAAATTATTTTGTACTTCATAGGTCTTGACATAAGGGTCATAACACTTTTAAATTTATGAAAATATTCCAACTAGAAGTAAAGTTACAGCCAAACAACCATTCAGTAAATTGTCTGTAATGGTAATGGTAAGATGATAATATTATGTTATTTTGGGTTTATCCTATTTGTATTGTCCTGTATGACTACACAGGTTATTGACCCTCCGCCCATATACATATAACCCATTATATTCAGACAGCACTTATGAAGAAGGGCAAGATAGCTCGAAAGCTAGAGTATTATATAATAAAATCAACACCAACTTTATTATGTTTGCTTAATGAAATCATTATTTCATCTCCGGCCCACCCCGATATACAGCGATACTTCTCCCCTCTACTGTATTTAGAATATATACAAAAATATCTCAAGATTCGTTCCCCCTCATTTTCTTGTTAAGTTGACCGGAATACTTGTATCGGTTGTTTATAAAGGTAAAATATAAGTTCTGTTTTAAGTATTAAGAGGCAAAATTATTATTAGGGGAGAAAGTTCTCCGTATGTCCCCACAAAGGTCTTCCATAGTATACATAGAGCTTTCCATAATGTCACCGTAACGCGAGACTAGCGTTACCCTGACATCATCTTTTAGCGACCATAATGTGACCATAATACGGGACGGGACTAAAATACGGGAGAATACATTGGAAACTATCAAAAACATATCCACTAGACCAATCTTAGTATTTTCCTTCCATTTCTATTCTGGGTTAACTACCTTGCGCTATGGTGACATAAAGACTTCCCCAAACATTTTTGCAATGTAAATCTACCACTGGATTATTAAAAATATATTTTACTAAAATTACTCGGTACCTAGAGTCATAATAAGAGATTCGAATAAACGTGCAACAAGGATTGAACATAGTTATGACCCTTTTTTCA
Source organism: Sthenelais limicola (assembly GCA_942159475.1). Lineage (NCBI taxonomy): Eukaryota > Metazoa > Annelida > Polychaeta > Phyllodocida > Sigalionidae > Sthenelais > Sthenelais limicola. Next base: position 51,832,886 of record OW804098.1, read on the forward strand.
TATTTGCAATATTTTATTATTTTAGGCGATAAAACCGGGGTTTTTCCATCTAGACTTTTAAATACTGATGCCAGATATATGCAAATATGGGGTATTTCTGATGTATTTATAAGGGAAATCTGACAATATTTATTCAAATAACCCCAGAATTAGAATTCTTGCGTAAATTCAGAAATCTATTTCAGTCATATGGCGACTTATTGGTGGAATTACTCATGTATAGATGTGTGTGTATATATGTAACTAGATATTGTTATAAAAGAAAATTGTTAACAGTAAGTCGCTTGTTCTTCTAGACCTGCTGTACAGACGATCTAATGAGTAAATGCCACACTTGGAAGGATCGACGATGGAAAGAGGCTCGTATAATTAAATGGACTTCACAAACGATAACCCTAGATATCACACCATGTAGAAGTCGATACATTGTAGGACATCGCTACGCATGGAGTATAACACCATGTCACTACAAACGCTGCCCAGTTTACAGCGTGAAGAATGATCTACCCGCGCCTCCCTATGTCAACCATGATATACTTTATGCCAACCATCAATGGAATGTATTAAAATACTTGCGATTATGATGTAGAGTACGCCTATATAAGTCATGGGAATATCCATGATTTACATCCAAATCAGGCACATAGCAGGTTTTTTTTTTATCAGCCTATCACTAAAACTGAGGTTTTAAAATAAATACTTATATACACATAACAATATAGGGGAAAATATACTAGCTCTTTTCCTGTCTCGGGGCGGAGGTGTTTTGATACCAACCAATTGTGTAGTTCTAAAACATTATTACCCAGAAATTCACCGTAGCAAGATATTTACTTTAAATGATTTATTCCAACCGACCATATACATACACTTTAACTTCAGTCAAATCTAAACTGGGAGAAATAGATCACTGAACATTACCAACAACAAATGATAAATTGCGCAAAATAGTCTCCTTTGTGGAAGAATTCTAGTTTTTTAATGTCACCATCTTAATGGCTGATTATTGGAATAGGTGGCATAAATGCTCCTGACGAAAGGAAGATCGCATAATCCCAGTTTTACATCGACTTACTGCAAATGGTAAGTCTCATCAAACTGTGAGATTACATGACAGAACACACCATCTAGGATACAATTTTTAAAGTTGGTATGTCCAACGTCTTTCAAAGATACTTTCGAGGAATTTGTTAAGGAAAATACATGATACCTTCAATAAACTATACCGAGCATTCGTGACATTCATAAATCAAGGGTTTACGCACAATACTTTGATGTAGAACAATGCGTGAATATACACAAATGGGTACAGAAACAGAAACTGTGATACAGTCTTATCTCGCATTCAAAGGATACATAAAATCAATATACACAATATTCGTACACAGAATGGATATTAATTCCAGATTCAGTTTGGCTATCACTTGTTGAAGGATATCACATTGGCTGTTGGCATAAGCTTTCAAAGTTTTTCACTCCGTTTCTCCGATTTTTTCCAATGATAATGAAGTGAACTCATTTATAAAGAATATCATAATGTCCAGGTCTGTATAGGAGGTATAGTTTGGGTTCTGTGTCCTCCGGAAACCAGTGGGCAACCACCCTGGAAGTATCATTTCTGTCCATGTACATGACGCACACTGGCACATTAGCAGCTGATGTAAGGGAAATAATGTGTATGTGATCGCTCTCCTTACCCATCGGTTCAACTTCCTGCAAAATGAAGGCAAAGCATAGAGATATCTATACTGGGAATGAACAAGGTTACCATGAAATGATAATATCTGAGCTCGTCAGTGTCTGTATAATCCCAATAAATCAAGGTTCCCACAGAATATCTGGATTCAAATTCCATGACTTTTCCATGACCTTAATGAAATATTCAATGACCCTCAATAATCAGAGTGAAGCTATCTGACCCACCCATTTCTGATAGAAGGTAGAAGAGGGGAATGGGATGAGGCACAAATACAGAGCTGCCAACCTGTGAAGATCCCAAATCCTAGTCTGTCACATGGAGCTGAGGGTGGTTTGTGCCTCCGGGGGGTCTGGGGACATGCGCCCCCAGGAAACTTTTTTAAAATTAGCAGTCAAATGGTGCATTCTGGGAGTAATTTTAACTCATAATTGACTTTTTGAAATGTGAGGATTTCTTAAGTCACACAGTATATAAAGTTAAATATTTTTTTTTTTATTTTTGGCAAGTGATGGGTACCTGAACAAGAATTTCCAGGTATATGTATAGGGCCTGAATATGCACAGGTGCAATAGTAAATAGAGCTATCAGATTAATATTTTTAGATCAAAATTCATCAACAATTGAGATGAAAATGAGTTAGGGGGTGATTAGGGGTTTGTCTCATAGACTGACTGCAGGGGAGGGGGCAGGGTGAACATTTTGAGGGTAAAATTGGCAAAAGAAAATCTAAATTTCCATTTTTTGTGTGAAATGTTTTCATTGATTCAGTTTCTTATCCTGAATGAAATGTATGGTTGTAAAAAATGATGAATTTTGAAAATGATTGCTTTAGGATTGTTTACATAGCAACCCACTGTTGATTATTTCATCATTTAAATAACAATTATTGAACTTCAGAAGTAAATACTTAATGATTTGGCAACGCTGGAAAAACAATATTTTCAAATGTCTTTGCACAATATTAAATGTATGTAGGCGAAAATCAAATTAAATAGTAATATGTCTAATGGTTTATTTACCATATGATAAAAAGGTAATTAAAAGGAAGGGAAGAGAATAGGGGTTCTATATTTTTAATACCCTGAGTGATATAATAATTAAGGAGTATAACAACAGGTATAACGGGGAACTATATTTAAATGGTTGATTCACAAAGTGGGAGACAGGGGTTGTCATTCAGAAGTCATTTTTACAATCTGTTCAAAGGTTGGGAAACTTTTGGGCGTTGATAAATAGGGTAGGGCCGATGAATTGGCGGCCGGTTGGCAGGGGGATTTAAACTATTCATCTAAAACATGTTTTGGTCCTAAATTTCCACAAAATCGTAGTTTGGGTCATACAGATCAGTGTTCCCAAAAACTTTTTTGTGACGCAGGCCAATGTGGCTGACGTCAACAGGCCTCATGCAGGCCATTTGTCACAGACGTAGGCTAATTGTACCTATAATTAATAACTTCTTAAATTGTACCCCCCAAAAAACAAATACAAATAGAAAGAAGGTGGATATAGTTTGTAACAGGCTGTTTATTACATCAGTAATATAAGCCTAACATCGATAGAATTATCCAAAACCATTCCATTATTAACATCTTTTCTCAAAATGAAATGATTATAACCAAGATAACATTAATGGCACAATGTATTTATTTCATTTGATTTGATAACATTTGTATTTGCCAAGTTGTATGAATGTTTACTCCTTTTCACATCAAATCAAATATTACATTGATGTCAGCCACTTTGGCTGACGTAAAAGGAGCAGACGTCGGCCATTGAAATTTTATGTTGGCTTTTGCCGACGTGCCAAAGTCTTTTTGGGAACACTGCAGATCATAGCATTGTATTTTGATGCTGAAATCGTAGAACTTGGCAGCACTGCAAATGAGGTGCTAAAAATCTGGAGACACAAATTCAAGGCCAAAACAGCCTTCTGACAGCAAGGAGAAATGGTGGACAAGTCAAAATGGTGGAAGAGTGGCCACTTTGGACAAATTAATCCAATTTCTATGGTAATATTGATTTGCATCTAGATATCATATACTTTTCCTGGATTCTTGTAAGATATACTATCCTAATATGCCGTTATTTTGGTTAATGATTGCCTGAATAACATGGCACACTTGGTTTTATATCATTACAAGTTTAAAAGATTCAATGAAATGAAATAATACAATACCTGAGAACAGAATTCTTTAACTGTCTTTCCACCTTCCATGAAGTTAATATAGAAATCTTCCTCCTTCTGTAAATGGCCCGATACTAATAACCTACAGTATTTAAGAAATAAAAAATGAACAATCATCAATCAATTTTTACACCGAAAAAGGGTGCCTCTCTTCTGTGAAACCATAGATCTTCCAGAGGGCCCCCTTTGAAAAATGGAGTTACGTTATTAAACAGGTACAGTAGTAGATTCTAATAAATAGTTCTCCACATCAAGTTGTTGTCTATGTTATTATGTTGTACCGAAATCTGAATGTATAAGTTAGTATCTACATGTATGTAATTAATTAGAAAAATAATAGCAAAATCGTTTAGCACTTACCGCAGATACACAACTAAATAATCTGAATATCCTTGGTCATTAAAAGTTTCAATTACTTCCTCAAGTGGACACAGTTTCTCTACTTTTTCTAGTACATCCATGAACTGCAAGGTGAAAGATAAACAATCATTAAGGAAGGCATTAGAAATAAAACGTGGAATAACAAGACAAATGAACAAAATGGTTCGTAATAGTATCATTTAGAAGAAATAATTATAGGTCTTCCACTGCAATTTTAGGACCCAAGAAAACTATGCCCCTGGACATAAAAACATACTTACAGTATCGTGAAAGTCCTCGATAGTAAACTGGGGAAATCCTAAGTCAACTAGCATGTCTTTGCTTTTAGCTGCCAATGCTTTAAACCTATGTACCAGAAAACAATAACGTATGATTTTCTAATGCAAAACACCACTTAGATAAAGTATATACATCTCTTGAATAGGATGAGTTATTCAGCATTCACCGAAATGAAACAGGAGGTCGAAGTCATACCTTCGCATTTCTTCCCGGTCCTTAAGTAACCTCTCCATATATGCAAAACCAAATGCTCTGAAGAAACAATTCCCATCTCGCCGCGTTCGTCGAAAACATCGAAACTGACTTTTCAGATCCTGGGAAAGTACAATAGAAAAAATAACAATTAAGAAGAGAGCGATACAAAGATACTGGATAGTTTTCAAAAGAAAATAATATATATAGCATGGATGTATTTGTCAAAACATATAGCGGTAAATGCAAGAAGCTTTGAGGACATTTCGAGGGCTACAGAAGAAATATTGTAGTTGATTATAGTTGCAGTACTCTTCTATTTTTATATACATTTCTTTAATACATCTTTTGCCAGGACTAGATCACCTCACTGATGGTATTCCTCTAGTACCTAGCTCAGTAATAACATTTATTCTGATAAAAATCCCCCCACCCGATACACACACTTATAAAAAATAAAATTCTCACCTGGATTTTCAACTGATACACAGGATCTTCACTAAATTCTTTTTCTAAACTAGAGAAATCCTCAATAGGTCCTATGAGCGGTTGGTTCTCAGCAATCTTGAATAGAATGTACAATGAATATAAGATGTATTTTCATTCCTTATTTAAGAAATAGATCCCAAGCGACGTCACCCGAGGCCTAAAGGCCTTGGGTGATACAATGTGCACAAGGCCAACCGCCTAGGGTAAATCTTAAGGCTGAAAGGGGCAATCTTTATTCCAGACAACTTTCAGTCAGACCACACTCTAGATGGTACTAAAAAGAGTTCATTGTCACACTTTCAACGTGTATCAAAAGGTTAGATAAGGCCATTTTAATATAGGTGCAAAACCTTTCACAGGACGAGACTAATGACTCTCCCATTATGATTATCATTCTTTTTTTTTATATATTATTAATTAGATCCTATGTATACCAGCAGCCCAACCCCCACGATAATCCATAGGGATGTGGGGATACCTTGAATATGTCGCAAAGTGCACAATGTCTATGTTTGTGGGCTTTTTTTTGTTCATTTATAATATATCTAATAATCCATACAATAGAAAAGACGCTATATCCATCATGGATGTTTTGTATGTACCGTACCTATGTAATAGTAATAATGTATGCATGCATGCATTTGGGGAGACATACCTCTTTTTCAATCATCCGTTGCTGTTCCATTGTAGCCTCGTCATAATTAGCACCTGGCAGATATGGATACATGTTGAAACAATCAATTAGCATTGGATACCATCGTCAAAACAAGACATGAGTGTGAAGTCTGAACACATCTACCAGATCCATACTTACAGAGCTATACATTGTATGATACCGGTACTTAAAAATGCACTACCAGCTATGCATGCGAAAATCTGCGCATTTATTCCTTTGGCCACATACACCAAGTATAAGACAAACCCAAACATGTCCCTGAATATCTAAGAATTCCGAGCTCATTAAAAGCATGTAATTAGCCAAAGAAGTGGCCCATTATTCATTTGGTGCGCACCAAATGGACGGACATTGGATGGTCTCTCAACCAGATATTTCAGAGGGAGTTCCCTCTTGTTAGCATACGTCATATATTGGAAATGAGGGTGCAACATAATGCTAATGATATCAGTTGGCCTCATTAGCATAGTGTGACGTTTTGTGGAATTCCGTTCCACATTTCAAACAGATATATTTGTTAGTTTTGTTGTTCCATCAGGGCCTGTTGTATAATGTAATGAAATCATCATTGACTGTATATATATAGTAGGCTAGTCCTAGTCCTACCCGCTGGGAATTTGGTGAAATTAAAACATCCTGTACTCGATTACTAGTCCACCACTGTAATAATTTGTATTGACCATCCCATGTTTAAATGATGTGTCTCATGTATTTTATACTTTATGCTCTCATGTTTTGTATCTTATACTCTTCATTTATGTACTATGTATTATGTATTATGCAGCCAAACCATGTAGAAGTCTATCCCTAAAGTCAGGGAACGTATCTTGTACTTTGTATTTTGTATTTCACAATATAGCATATATCTTAGATAATGTATATCACAACCAAAATTATGTAGAAGCCTAAGGGAACAGCCGGAAGATCTGGGTATAAATCCTGAATAGAGGCCTGTCGACCTGTTCATCAACAGCTTGTAACACACAGATGAATAAAAGATTGCTCTATTCTATTCTATTCTAATTTCAAATATAGGAAGAATTTTTTCCCCTCCCTGTTGGGAGGGGAAATCCTTCCTATGTAGGAAGTTATTGCCATAGAAATGTGGCTCTCCTTAGCTTATACAACAGGCCCCTAGTGTCTAGTTAAGTATTGGACTTATTGATGGAATTTTAAGTGCCAATCGTCAGACCATAGTCATTTATATATGCCTATAATTATGTCCCTACTGGTGATTCATTGCTCAGTCAATGAAGCATAAACCAAACTTATGGGTATGTTTGTTTGTTTCTGAATGTGACCAATAACCTGATTGCCTATTAGGAACTGTAAAGCCTATCTTTACAAACATTGCTTCTTTGGAGCCAAACTATATAAAAATAGATCCTGCGCACACACATATATGTGACTAAGGGTTCCCCACTACCCCTCCTGTCTTGAATGGGCACTTACAGGCCACTGTTGCAATGGTAAGCAGAGCAAAAACCGATGCCGAATTTGTTAGTTTTAATCAGTTTTTCTTCATTTAAATCGTTTGTCCCAGGACATATGATAGCTTAAGGGTGTTTATCTCAAGGATAGTCATTTCATTTCAGGATCTTCCACAGCTGGTAATGCATCTTTAAGTTGACGAGCTCATTCAATAGTGTTGCTAAGCAGTACGACCAGTGAAATGGTAGTTCCACTGGCTTGAACAAGGTTTCACCGGACCAAACAGTATAATATAGGAAAATAGCCGTTTCTGTCAACTATGAAAATTGAAAGTTTAGGTGGGTTTTTTTTTATTATATTGACAGAACACCTGAATTTATTTATTCTTTCATTTCAAAAAATGCAAAAATGGCGGCCAGCAGACGGGCTTGATTGTAGACAGTGTAGACTGTAGTCTGTACGAATACAGCCATATTACAGGTCTTTAATAAACAAGACAACATACTACTGCTTATTGCTTTAGTATCTTTCGATACTAGGAGGCAAGCTCAGCTGATTAGCGTAACTGTTAATTTACTTTTTGCTTTAACTATTTTTTATATGCATCTATTCCATATTTTAGTATATAATGGTTTCTTTTTACCCAACGTAAATTTGAGATAGCCCATCGTAAATTTGAGATAGCCCATCGTAAATTCGAGATAGCCCATCATGAAGTCGAGATAGCCCATCGTAAAGTTGAGAAATAAAATAAATAATTCAATTTTTTTTAAAAAAATTCCTTTTTTGTCAAATTGTCAGCGTGGCCCACTGGCTTACCTGTGGCGGTGACCCACAATAAATATACGCAAAGAGTACAGATTCACAATCACTGGCTATGCAAAGTTCCCTTTAGAATCGTCTTCCTCCCCCTCACATAAACAAAACAATTATACGCTCCACTGCACTCACCCACACACACACCTCACTCATTGCATTACAATACCACAAAGTCAGACAGTGTAGATTGAACCTATACATTACTAACAGTTGTAAATATGGTCGCCAACAACCCTCACTACCAACAACTGATAGGCTCTCAAAACATTATGTAACCACTAATTATGGGCTCTTCTCACTCTCAGTTGGTGATCTGTCACTCACACCTCGTCACAAGCCACCTCTGCCTAGACTTACACAAGCCACATTATGTAACAACTAGTCATGGGTCCAGACTCAGAAATATGTACACTGATTTTGGTACACAAATCTACACTAATTGAACATAAAATGGGCTAAAAGTTTGTTCAAGATACTCATTAAACTTAACATTTAACAAAATCCAAGAATATATCTAGTATTTATCACTTTCAGACAATATTAGCAGAATAAACTAGATGTGCCAAAGAACCAAGTGTACTCCCGCCTAGGATCTCCCCCAACCTCCTCACCATGCCTAGGCCCTACCTCCCTTTCCCTAGCTCCAATCAACAGTCCAAGTCAAACACCACCCAAAACAAATACATGTGCTCACAAGTAAGGTCCTCCCACTTCCGGCGTGACAGACCCTCTGTATGTTACCCTCTCCCCTAGTGATACTAAAAGGAGGCAAGCCTCATTCCAACTAACTAACAGTTTTACACCATATAACTTTAAGTGCTTGCCTCCTAATAAATAAATAAAATAAATAAATAAACATTTAGCATTCAGGCCTTATGCGCAGCTGAGTAGGGAATTATTATAAGCATTGACACAGACGGTCCGAAATGACTCACGCGACCACTGGGGTCACAAAAGACCTTACCGTCTGTAGCCTACCTTCCTAGGCCTAGCTCTAGCCAGGCTCCGCCAAATCGGGTGCCCGGGACAACCATATTTTTTGTCTGGGCGACTAAAAATATATGGTCAGTTGCCCGGCCGGCAACTGGCCCAAACCAAACTAATTTATTTCCATTATACATGTATCACGATGCTATCATTAGATTGATACATTATTTTTTTAAATAGCATTGAGAAAGCCACCCATTTTCTATCAGTAACATTTTCGAACATCTTTGGACTATATTTAGAATATATATTCAAGGCCTGGAAAACGAACATTTTGGGCGAAGTGCTAAGGTTTGGAACATAGGTGGGGGTAATATGAAGTAATGTACTAATCAAATATTCTCAGTGCAGCAAAATTATGAAATCATATCAAGTTATATATGTGCCTGCAATGTCTGCCGTTTGGAAATAATCGAAATTAATCAAATAGGTCTTCCAGACCATGTACCTATACTTCTGTTCTTTCTTACGTAAGTACTAAAGTATAGCTACTCTACTCTACAGTGTATCTTTTGTGGAACACTAGTTATGGCCCCCTCACACTATCCGACATACGACAGTCGGGAGTCTAAAGACTGAAGTTTGAAGGCTCACACTAGCCGACAGGAGTCGGGAGCACGGCGACTAGAAAAGAGTGCTTTTTGATGTTGTAACCGCTACAACAATGGTTGTAACGGCTAGTGCAGCTTGTTCTTTTACTTTTTTCTGAGTCGTAAGCCCCCCGACTCGCTGAAATTGAGTCGTAGGCCTCCCGACGGGCGCTCACACTGTACGACCCGATTCAACATTTGAATCTGTTGTTTTGTCGGCTAGAACTGCTCCCGACGGCTCCTCCCGCCGGAAAAATCTGTCTTAGACCCCCCCGACTCGTTGTTTGTCGTATAGTGTGAGGGGGCCATTACAAACACATTAGGCCTAGCCCTAGGGTTGCAACGCTACCTTTATACATTGTTACATATTGAAATTTTATTGTTATAAGAAGAGTATAGAATCAGACTGAGCCCTCTACATTGTAGTTCTGCCAGGCTGCCAAGAAATTGTTCAATGAAGTTCTGTTTTATTCTTAATATCTTTTATCATTTCTGAAGTTTAAGATACATGTTGGCAAGATTAGTGAACTTACTTTACATTTGGGGGCAATATCAGAAGGCACCTATTTTGAATAGCATGGCTGTTTTAAAAAAATCAACTGTTTCCTTACACAATAATTATGAAAGATTTTGAATTTTATCTGCTGTTTAAAAAAACATCCTCTGTTACTTCGATTTACAGTTTCTTATGCTTAATAAAAACCCCGGGCAACCATGTTCAATGGCTGGGCAACCACTTTTGAATTTGAGGTTTTGGTTGCCCACCGGGCAACCACATTTCTGAGCGATTTGGGATACCCGGTCTAGCCCTAGCCCTAGGCTAGGGTAGGCTAAACACGGCGACCAATTAGCCATCTCAGTGTATACTAGGTTGTCAATTGGACGTGCTAGAATCAGGGTAGTAGAAAGTTCTCTAGTTTGCCCAGACAAAATACTCAAGCAATGCCTGTCATATATATGTGGCCTTAATCAGTAACGTTTTGTGGTGCTTACGGTGGATTCTTGGGAGAGAATGTGCCCTACAACACAGAGAACTAGTTGGTTTATTATCAGCAAAATCTCTCCATGCTCTTCTCAAAATTGAAACATGCCGCTCCGACTTGTTTATGTCTCAGTGCGCATGCCCAAAAGTATGTAAATGAGCTCAAAAAATGGTGCAAAACAACACCGCTACAACTCAACTGCCTAAGGTCTATGGACGACGTTGTAACACCTTTGAACAAATTAAAAACATGGCGGCGTAATGGGATTTTTCTGGAGGTGCCACTGTAAAAAAGCTTGCTGTGAATGAATTGGCATCCATCCACTACTTTTAAGGTAACACGTAGGACGATAACATATTAAAGATTGATTTCATTGTCTTTGTTAGGGGTTAGAAACTTCTACAACTCTACACAAACTACAGCAAATCCACCTTCCCCATTTCAAGCGCTTCCTTCCCGTAACCCTGATCGTGAAGGGTTATGATCGTAGCTAGGCGACCAATGTGTATTTCATATTATGGCTAAAATGATTAAAAGTCTTTCAAATTGTTCACCGGACAATCACACTGATGAAACCTCCCTGTCCCTAGTGTAAAAAGCGATTTTTGCAGTGTAAAATGCGGGTAACTTATCTACAACTACCTAAAATGCATTGAGCCTAGGCTTAACCTTAAGACTAAGAGCAAGTTAATTCAGTTATAACTTATAGTGATGCCGCCGTATATTATCGCTCAGTACAGTTCGAGGCAGGAGACCCGAGTTCAAGAGGCTCTAAGGCTAAGCGTGAAAAACGTTCGCCCAGTCGATACTTTTCACATACATGGACATTTTCTGATTGAACAAGAGGATCTAGCTTCGTTAGAGTGTCATAGCTTTTTGTGTCTGCCAGTTCTTGTTTCTGCTTTTGGAGTTAACCTAATGCCATAATGGTGACGATGTTCATGTTTTCTTGGGTGCATAAACGGCGACGTCACGGGAAAAAGCGAATATGACTTAAAACAAAATATACCAATACAATGCATTTGCCACAGTACATAAAATTGGAATCAGGTAAATCTTAGCTACAGAATTATCAAAGACTCACTTGGGTCATACTTTAATGCAGCACCATCCGCCATGACTGTCGCCAAAGATGGTCCAAGTTGCAGTGTCACGGCAGCAGGGAAAGCAGTCATGAATATTCATGATTCTATCACGTGATCAGGGTTCCCGTGACCTTCACCTTCAAAATCAAAACACTCCAGCGACCTTCACCTTGATCAGAGCCTTCGGCTGACCGAGCCCCTCAGAAAACTAGATCACAGAAAAAAAAGGATTAGTAAAAACAGAGATCCAAGGATTTTAAGGGTTAGACTAGTTTATAGGCCTCTTAGATCTAGTATAATTGACGCGAACGACAAGCGACGGCCTCAGAAAATTAAATCTCTTTCACATATTATAACTTGAACATATTATAGGCCTAACCTTTCCATACTGACCATAGAGTCAGAAAACTTTTAATTTCAACATATTGGTTTGACCAAGAAAGATAAGATTTTCAACATGGCCCAAACCTTATGGAAAATATACAAAAAATCTTTATTTCCATTCATGCTGTGAACAATGAAAGGATATCAAGTCAGGCTGCAGGGAGGTGGACAAAAATAAATCAAAATTTCCAGGCCCCATATTCTTGGGGAAAATAATTGAAAGTTGATTTTTTTTCTGTTTCTGCTTCGAAATATGCCCTTTTTGATAAACAACCAGGAAAATTATAGCTGAAATAATAATATTTAATAAAAAAAAACCCTCATACAGTGAATCGCAGCAGCGCAGACGGAGGTTTGATTTACTACCCTGAATCAGGGAATTATCTGATCATGTAGCAAATTTTGCCACTTAACCTTCAAATTACAAATACTTAGCTTTAAGATGGACGAATCAGAAATTTGATATATGCAGTAGTAAAAAAAATCCCATAGCTCTCACTAAGTGTGCCCAATTCGTGAGAATATATTTAAACAGATGGATTTGAATTTAAAGTCATAGGCCTATGTGATGTGTCACAGGAAAACGAGTCACAAGTCCGAAAATAGATATTTTTCAAAGTGTTTTATCTACAGGATCTCTTCCTTCGAATGTTCTCATTTGTGGGGTGGACTGCTTACCACTAATAATGGCATGACTATATCTACCAAATTCCAAGACCCTACTTCTAGAGTAGGGAGGTCAGCCGGTGACCCGCTAGCTGTCCCCGTTACGTACTTTCCAGCGTCCTTCATTCATAAAGTGGCTCGTTCTCCATTTTACTTTTCAATAATATAAAAGTGTTATACATGAATGGAAAGAGGAGATATTCTTCTTGCCTATGATATATGTATTAATAAAGAATGAGCATTTGCTATATTCATATGAGTGGGTTTAAGTGAAGGGAGTGGTCTGTGCGCGGTGACTAGCCCATGGCGGCTGCACGCAGTGGTTTGCGCTAGGAGATCCCACTCTTTGACGCCATCCTAGGAGGATGCTAAGGGTTTCCCAGCTAAAAATAGCATACAGCCACCCGTGGAATTGACCTATGACCCCCGTGGAGAGTCAGGAGCGTGTTTTTCTTATTCTACAAGTGCCTTTGGCACTTGGATTGTAGAGGCAGTTGTGTTTCTACTTCTTATAGGAATCCAACAATTTACTGGACGTTTATTTTAATTTGGAGATATTAATTTGATTGCCAAAAATGGCTAAAATCACAGGGGGCCTACGTCAGGGTAGTAGGCCTAAGGTGTAGGAGGGAGAGAGAGAGAGGGAGGGACAGAGAGAGAGAGGGGGAGGAGAAGAGAGGGAGAGGAGAGATGAGAATGACTGATATAAGATCGAGGGTTTCATGGAAACAAATTTGCACCCCCCTCCCACACACACACCTATACATCTATCAATTTTCTCATCCCCCTCCCTGACTACCACCCTTGCTTTCCCTCCCCTTTTATTCCCCCTCCTTAATAATAATGAGTAGGCTAATGTGTGGACAGGTATGTTCTTTTGCAAAAAAAATCATAAAAAAAAGTTGGTCGTAAATAAGTTGTTTGGAAAAAGAGTTGGCCGTAAAAAAAGTTGGTCGTAAAAAAGTTGTTTGAAAAAAAAGATGGTCGTAAAAATAGTTGGTCGAAAAAAAAGTTGGTCATAAAAAAGTTGGTCGTAAAAAAGTTTGAAAAAAAAGTTGGTCGTAAAAAAGTTCGCCGTAAAAAATTTGGTTGTAAAAATAGTTCGAAAAAAGTTGTTCGTAAAAAAGTTGGTAGAAAAAAAAGTCGGTTGTAAAAAAATAGGTCAATAACAAAGTTGGTCGAAAAAGTAAAAAAAGTTAGTCGAAAAAATAATTGGTCGTAAAAAGAGGTTGGTTGAAAAAAAAGACTCAAGAGAGCCTAAATCCTTCTGTGTACAGTGGCACAACCTCTGGTGGAGTGGTGGAGATCGTTGAGGGGTCAGGGGTGATGCACAGGATTATGGGGGAAGATTGGCATTTGTGCGAGTCCCCTAAACAGTGTGACGTCATTGTCGTAATGTAGCGCATATCTCGTAATTGGCGGCCCACTTTGCGGTAGGGGCCAGTTGTTTGAATATTATATTATTTGAATAATAGCGCTATTTCCCTGAGTAAAACAACCAATCTCACTCTCTCCTCCCACTCAAAGCAGCGTATTTGGAGGGCTGGTGGTATGGCAGCCACCCCTCTGGTTTGGGTGGTGGCGGCCACCCCTCCCTTTTAGAGTGGCCCTTCCCTCCCCTCCAGGAGAGAGGAGAGAGAGGAGAGAGAGGAGGACGATGACGGGAAGACTCCTTGAAATCATAAAAAGGGGTCTTTTTTAGCATAACATTTTCCGCGTTTTGCCACAAAAAGAGGGGGTAAAATCAGTGTGCGACACAACTGCTGGTCCGACAGACCCAGTCTATGAAAAATAGCAGTCGGGCCATGAACTTTTCAAAAGCACTGGTCCGACTGGCCATGAGAAAATTGGGAGGTCTAATGGCCCCCAGTCTACACCGTCTCATCTTGGCATTTAAATTGCATACAAAATACCGAAAAATCGCCGATATTTAGACTATTCAGATATACATTTGGGTGTATATTTTCCGTAGCAAATCAATCGAGAGAGAACCCTTAAAATTAAAAATCAGTAAGACTTATACATGGAGGACAGGACGTCGTCGTCGTTTCCTGTGATCATTATTCAATTAATCTTTTCATTTTGAGATATTCTTTTCAAATAGCTCTTGGCTTTTACAACATTCCCAATATTGATACAACTACTATTCTCCGAGGGATAATCGTCGAGGGTAGAGCTAGCTAGAGTCCTTGAGAAGGTGTATGTATAGTTGATGAGAGGTTAGGCTAAGTATAGCCTAATATTATGTAATAAGAAGAGCAGAGGTTTGTCCTGTTTAGACATAACATTTTATTGGGAAAACATGGTTTATATATCATATTACATGTTCAGTGCGCATGCGGGCGCATGCGTGATTATTATCCAATCATATGCATTACATATACATAACCAATCGTATACCTTATCAAGTATTTGACCACAGGGGGTCAAGTATATAAACTAATAGGAGAAAGGGTGATTATTATATGGGTCAGCCTTCCTAAGTTAATTAACCAATGGAAATATAATTAGGCTGACCAATCCAGTACTCTAAAGTTGGGTTGAACCCGTAGGAGGGTCAGGGTGACCCCCTATGGAGTGTTCCATGAACTAACTGTAATAGACTAGACTTGCCCTAGTCACCTTACATAATTAATACAATATTCATAATTAAAATGTAACCTTATATAATAATATTTGGTAATATATGACATTTCTTTAGGTGATATTACGTAACGTTATATACTTGCATTATGGATCGTGACATAACGCCCCCAACTCCGACGGATGTCTCTCCGTAGACATACAACATTTTCAAACATTTGTGCAATTTTTATACAATAGAAGGTAGAAAAATAAACCCATGGTGCGAACCATAAAAATATATATATGAGGTATAATTCCATTATTCTACAACGTTTTCATAATATCATGGCTCGTATACATAGATTTGTTCCGTAAAACCTCTTGTCAGCCTATGGGCCGGGCATGGAGACATTTTAGTCTTCTGGTAACAAATGTAGGTATTTCGTGCGAGATATGATACCTTTTGTTAATTGTACAAAAATAAAGAATAATCACATATGTCTCTTGACTTCTAACCTTTTTGTGGTTTTTATGTGTATTCGGTATACTTTCGCTCCCTTATCATACGTAGAGCAATTTTTTTAACGTGTGATAAAAACCTCAAGCTACACATGGTGAATATTAACATAAGAACCTTCAAGAAATTACTAAACATCACTAATCAAATCTAGAACATTTTTATCATCATATGGCGAGCTCGTATATAGTTATTGGTCAGAGTTGAAAAACATAACCATGACCGATATCTGTACCTTTCCAAGAATGCTTCTGAAAAATATATAAATGTTGATTATACATTTCACATAATTTTATACAGTGCTAGATAAGACAATTCCCTTCTGTTCTTACTGAAAATTGGTCGTCATATACCCTTTTTAACTTGAGTAACGAAATCATTTTAACTTATTCAGCTGATATGTCAGTTGGTTTGTACGAAAAGGCTTTTGCAAAGTTATACACCAGAGGATTCATTGTTTCCTCTTGTTTTATTTCTACAATATGGCTATCCTCTTCTGGGCTGTCATCTGCAATGTTGGCAGTGGATATGGTCACAGGTTTACTAAAATTGGAAATCATTACCACACGTTTTGGGATTGTCTCATCATTGAGCATATCCTTCATTGAGAAGTGGGCTTTTCGTGGTAATTGGATGTCTGTTGGTAGGTAGAAGTCCTTCTCCTTATTGTTGATGGACATCTTTAGAGGTCCTGACCATTCCACGTTGACAGTTGATTTTAGACATGAGGAGGTTGTTATATTGATGATAAGTGGGGCTGAAATTGGTATTATTGAATCCATTTTGTATGGGAGTTCGAGTAGAGGGAGGGAATAGTGTGGGTTTCCATATAATTTCAGGATGATGTGAGGCGTGGTCCTTGTCTTCTTTGAAATAAGTCCAATCCTTTTGGAGCAACAGACCTTACATTTCTTTATGATTTTTACAGCGATGAACATGACTATTATAAATGCTGCGAATAAATTCTTTGTGTCCTTGTGCGATAACAACTGATTGATAATTTGAGGTGTTTTGGTGGCCTGAGGTATCTCAAATGTGTAAGAAGAATTTTTCTGTTTTGAAATAATGTCTTCCACTTCCGATAGGAATTTGTATCCGCTCGCCGCCCTGGTGAATGCTATCATGGGGGCTGCATGATGTGTACGATACAGGGCAAAGAGTGCCAATAACATGGAGATACATGAAAATAGTGGGGATAAATAGTCCCACGCGGAATTCTGAAATATGGCCGCAATCCAAGACTTCTCTCCTTCCACCTTTGCTTGTACATGTAGAATTACTAATTCGGTCGCATTTTTCAAGATGGCGTTGGCAAAGGGTAAAAGGTCCACGCTTGTTGTTTCATCCATCAAAGGCCTGTTAACAAGTTTTGCCAAGAAATGCGAGATATTTGGAGGAATAAACTGGATTGGTTTCCTATGTGTACTACTTGCAGTGAACGAAGTGGTGTCAATCTGCATAGCGTTCATAAAAGTTAAATTGGAGGTGTGGAGATGATAGTGAAACGATTCCGATTCGTTACATGGTAGTCTAGAATTAGGTATAGAAATATCGCCGACAATTGCTGTGCAGAAACATGGGATTCCTAAGATTATTGTAGGTATCGCTACATGTTTACTTGCTGGTGAACCATGACATACCATACTATAATATCTCTCATTGGTAGTTACAAAATATAATAATATAATAATTCAAAGAATAATCTTTCGTTTGTTGACACAGCTATAAAATTCACTTTGTTGCTCAATACCGTGGTTCCTATTGTGGGAGTTGAGTTTGTGTTGACGGAAATTGGGATGATCACAACTTGATATATATTAAATACTGCCTCTGTCGATGAGATGATGATTGGTATGTGTACATACAGCAGTTTGTTGCTATACATGAATACTGATACTTTCTGTGAAAAATAATAATCGACATTGGTGACAGCTACCTTGGATCCTGGTGCTGTTACCTTGAGCTGTAGATCTACTCTTTTTAAATAATTGTTCAGCTCGATCGGTTCTATTAGATCTGGGGTTAATATTCCTGTTGATAGGAGTCTAAGGGAGTTTGAAACAGAATATAATGTCTGTAGGAATTGTGATTTATGGCTCAACGTAGATATCGCTTCCATTAATAAGGCCAGCTGGCTTCTTTCGTTGGCCGCATTCGCATCTATATTGCCTAATCTTAGTGTGAAATTTAAATTCCACACATCCATATTTGATGCCATTTCTGTTAAAACACCGTTAAGAATGCTCTTTTCTGATATGTACGTGTTTTTAAATGATTTCTGTTCAAGAACTACTTTCTTTAGCAACTGTGCTGAATCGATATCCTGTTGTTTGAATGATTGTTACCTGCTATGTTTTGGATATCGTTCATCGTGGGGAGACCGAATACTCCTTTGAATAAATCGCCCATAAATCCGAGAACTGCTTTTCTCTTGTTTCTATCTGATTTGGGTGATATGGGATTTGATAAAAATAATCGTATGGTATCCATGGTCTGCCTAGTTTGGTCTTGTATTTCAGTTATAAGTCTATAATTCTTGCTTGCTTAATCAGTGTTTCTGACAAGTCCTCTTGATAAGCTGATGGGTACGAGAGAAATTTCATCTCCCTTTCATAAGATATTGCTGGTTTTGGTGCTTCTGGAATATCATACGGTACAGCTAGTACCATATCCGTAGAATCATGGCCATTTACTATAGGGGCCAGCAGTGGCTCGAACAACACCCCTATGTTTTGCCGTAGAGTCGGCCGTGCCATGTCTGCTTCTCTAAGTACCGAAGCTATTCCCCATAAGAGGAGAATAATCCTAAATAGAAATAAAATAAAGTGAGCTACTAATACGCCATACTAATAATGTCTAGTTTGCAAATTGCAAATAATTTCATCCTCTGGCTTATCCAGGGTAAAATTCAAAAATAATAAAGATGTCTTTAGCACAGTCAATGTATCTCTGATCTCAATAAATGAATGAGATATATATATATATATATATATATAGACATATTACCTAGCCATAGCGCTAATCGAGCGGAGTCAAACTATTCTCGGCGAGTTGTCTAGCTGCGATGTTTACCGAATGCAATGTTTCAGTATAGTGATGGAGGTGTAGGGAATGATAGAGCTTTATACCTATCTGCCACATATTAAGCGTGACCAGTGGGTTGGCTATGCCCCTGTGCCTATTATCTTAGACATCGTAAGTACTAAAGCTTGTGAGTGTTTTCTTTTCAGTCTGGAGTTATTGTAAGTTGCAAATGCCTGATAAAGCTTCTCGACCAGCAAGTCGCCTTAATCCATATGTCATCGCAACATTTCATATGGTTGGCATCCACACCTGTTATTGTTCTGTATACTATTATAGGGGAGGGCTTGTTAGGTATTGTGGGGATTACAGGAGGTGGGAAGGCTTCGTGCAAACATCAGGCTTTATTTGACAATCGCGTGTTTGCTTGCTAAGCTTGTCACTTTGGTAGTGTCAACATGAGAAACATTTTGAACAATACATGTGTAATTGACTGGCTAGACATTGACTGGCTCTTTATAAACATAGATAAATACATGCAATTGAAATACTTCTGACGGTTTGTTGGTATTTGTTTGAGGATTTTTTTTTTTTTTGGACGTGTTTATTTTCAACTTAAGATTAACAGGAAAAATTTATGCAGAAATAACCGCCGCAGACAATTTGCGTTTTTATAGGTCATCTGCACGCTTCTCTATCGGTTGAGTATCGTTATATTTAATTGGGTGAAAATTTCATTATAATTTAAATAATAATACACGTTGATCATCAAAGATGTTACATCAGTATTGGATGGACAGATGAAAAAATAGAAATAATGGATAATGGTGTATTCAAATCTCTAATGCCATTAAGTTTTGAGGTGAGGAGTGAGGGGAGGAGCAGGCTGAGCAAGTAGTCCAATTTATGGTTTTTCTAGATAGTGCTTTTTGATGAGAATTTTGAACATGGTTTTATCTTGGATTTTACGTAATTTGGTAGGCAGTTTATTCCAGTTAAAAGATACTTGATAATATAGTGAATGTTTGTCTGAGTCTTTCTTTGGGATGAATAGTGGGAGGGTTGGGGCATCCATTAGGCGAGTTGCTCTAGTGATTTGGAGTTCATTATTTAGTCTTCTTTTTTCAACGGTGGTAAATGCCAGTTTGGAGAGAAGAAAGCCGGTTCTATTTTCTAAAGTCATTGTTTTAGTACGGATATGAATTTCAGTGGTTGGTGTTCTGGGTAGGCATCCAAGAGCAATTTTCAGCGCTTTGTTTTGTAATCGTTGGATTTTTATTAGTATTTTTTTACTACAGTTGCTGAGAAAGGGGGCACTATAGTCAATGATTGAGAGGATATTTGCTTTAACTAATAGTAAGGCACTTTTAGTGTTCAAGTTTGGTCTAATGATTGCAAGCTGGTGAATTCTGAAATTTAGTGATTTTATTAGAATGTTACTCTGCTCTTGGAAACCTAGTTTATTATCGATATTAATACCAAGATATGAATAGTTTTTGACACATTCAATTTCTGTGCTATTGATTCTAAGGAGTAATTGATTATTGGTCTTTCTTTTTTCTCCAAACAGGATTGTTTTAGTTTTATTGGCATTTATGAGTATTTTATTAGCAGTTGACCATTTATAAAATTTGTCCAGATCCGTGTTCATACTTTTTTCAAGGTCAGAAATGTTCTCGCCGGTAGTATACAAAACAGTGTCGTCAGCGTACAATAAAAATCTGCATGACAAATTCAACTTATTTATATCATTGGAAAATACTAGGTAAATAATAGGCCCAAGAATCAATCCTTGGGGGACACCACAGCCTATTTGAAGTTGTTTAGAATATGTGTCACCTAGTCTTACATACTGCGATCTTTCGTGAAGATATGATTTCAACCAACTTAGAGCAAGATCCGTAAAGCCAATTTTTTCGAGTTTCTTAATAATTATATCGTGATTTACACTATCGAAAGCCTTACTAAAGTCTATAAACGTTGCTGCTGTCAAAAGGTTAGAATTGTTATTCTTGTTTATTAATGTTATCAATTCGTAAAGGGCTTCTTGTGTGGATCTATTTTTACGGAAACCGTATTGGTGCTCTGTTAGGATATTATTATTGTCCAAGTGGTTCCAAATTTGGGTTGCTATGAATTTTTCTAGGAGTTTACCCCCTATATGAGTGAGTGCTATAGGCCTGGTGTCCCCAGGATGGATAGTATTGGGTTTTTTTGGAATTGGCTTTACAATAGCCACTTTCCATGCTGATGGAAATATACCTTGCCTGATAGACGTATTCATGACATGGAGTAGTTGTCTTGATAAGAGGTAAAATAATTCTTTATAAATGCTGGCAGAGATTTCTTTACATCCAGATGATTTTGTGATATCAATATCTGCAATCAGTTCTAAGAGGGATTCGTTAGTCAACAGGTTAAAAGCAGGGCAGTCTTCATTTAATATTTCGTCATGCAATGTGATAGGGATTTTTTCAATTTTATTTTGTATTTTGTCGCCAATAGTGCAGTAATGTTCATTTAGGAAATTTGCTGAGTCAGAAGTATTTAGTTCAATATTATTATCATCACATATATTTGTTAGATCTTTTTTCTTTTTCGAGGTAATTTCATCTAAGGTGCGCCAAAGTTTCTTGCTATTATGAGAATTATTTCTTAATAGAGTGGTGTAATATTGTGATTTAGCCCTTCTAAATAAAGTGTTGACATAATTTCTCTGGTTCTTAGCAGCTTGAATATCATTTGAGTCTTTGGTAATATTGGAAGTTTTATATAATTCGTCTCTAGTCTTACAGGCCTCCGCGATTTCAACTGAGTACCAGACAGGCCTACCACTATGAAAGTGTATCTTTTTCCAGGGGGCCAGTGTATCTGCAATCTCCAATATAACAGAGAAAAGTCTATCCCATGCTCTATCCACATCCTGAATATCGTAAAAATCGTCCCAATCAATATCTGCAAGGATGGCATTTATTGATTCCTGGTTAAATTTTCTCATTGATCTGATTCTCTTTTTTGACCCTGGTGTTTTTTTGATACGCTTATGTTTGATAGTAAGATATATGGCTTGGTGGTCCGAAATGTTATAATTTATTGTGCCTGCTGTGACAGCTTTATTGCATTTAAACATAAAGTAGTCTAATATGCTATCTTTCTGGAGCCCATAGCGTGTAATAAATTTTTTATTAATATTAAGGTCAAAATCCTGGGCTAATTCAATTATCATTTTATATTTAGGGTCTTTTTTGTCGCAAAGATCAATATTAAAGTCACCCACCAGGATTATTGTACCCGGATGTTTAAGTTCTTCGTGGGATTGAAGGATTTCTCTGAGCTTGATACAACATTGATTAATATTCGATTGCGGTGGCCGATAAATTAGTCCTAGCCGTATGGGTTTCATAAAATCTTTCTTGACTGTTATGTGTAGTAGTTCTATTGTTTCATTACTAGTGGAAAGGTCCCAATCGATAGTGTACTGATATTCGTTCTTAATATACACACATAGTCCTCCACCATGTTTATTTGATGACCGATTATAATTGATAAGGTTATAATTTGGGTGACTTAATAGGTCAAGGGTCGCATCATTCTTTAACCACGTTTCTGAGAAACATATTATATCAAGGTCTGCACTTAAAATATCTCTTTTAACCTGGTCAATTTTATGGTTAATTGAGCGAATATTCAGGTGTACAATTTTAAGACCCGTTTGCCTATTAAGACTATCCCAGCCATCTAAGCTAGTTTCAGTTATCATACCTACAGCTTAGTCTGTCTTCTCTGAAAGAGTCGTTTAGTCACATTAGTATATTGCCTATTCACCAGTATATACATCGCAATGGTGTAGTATAAGCAGATCTCAAAAGAGGAATAGAATAGAGGGCGGTCTGGGGTCCCAGGGAACGATTATCGTCATCGTGGGAGCCCCAGTCCACATAATAGTTACTTGGTTTCCTAATTGCTATAGTTATCAACATGACTAATGCATCATTACTAATACATCATCCAAGGATAGAAAATTCGGAGACTTACCAGCCATGTGGGAAGGTAATAAAGTTAAATACCAGTACATTCAGTGAGAATCCTAGTGTGGGTCGTACACATACATTTTAGGCAAGTGACACGCTTAGATAGAGAGTCCAATCTGGTACCAAGGTTTGGGTTGGCGTCTCTGTCCAGTTGTGTAAAAATAGAGAGCAGTACATATAGGGTCAATGGAAACAAGTATATACAAATCAGTGTATATGTTGGTAGGCCTCTCGGACTGGGTCAATCAGATCCACACCTGATGATTATCATCGCTGTGTTTTGCCAATCCCCCAATGCGGGAGACCCACCAATACTGAATCAATGAACATTTTAGGCACATGTAAATTACAATTTTTCAATAGGTTCAGATGGATCCGGATGATTATCATCGTTGAACATAAATTGTCATCTCCAAACCCAGTGATATATACATAATCAATTGTGGATGTACAGTATACTGTTAAGTAGCAATTGTCAACTTTATATTTCAACATTATGATTATAGTTTATTAGAGATCATACAAAATGCAAGTGTTACCTCGTCCGCAGATTGTGAAAGCACATGAATTTCAAGCCCACCTTATGCCAGCGATGAGGTATCGTCGTCAGACTAGCGAACATTTTACAATCTGAAATAGCTAGGTTGATCATAATATAAACAATGGTTATATGCAAGTGGAGAGTAATTGGTAAATAAACAATAGTAAACAGAGCGACCTCGTGGTTTTTAGATCAGTTTCTGGTATGATATATATTGAATCCAACAGCATTAGGTCAAACAATAAGCGATGATTATCATCATCCCATCGTAGTCCAAGTAATTGGAAATTATATATCTAGTCTTGGTGTATTGTGAAAGAGTTTAATCTGTTTTGACCAGTTCCGTAATACCAAATCGTCCAGGTGTATCCCATCTGGTAGTCTTGTGTACGTGTGGCGAGGTTTGTGGCGCTCATACTTGTGGACTTTCGTGATGAGATGGGGGTGATTGATATTTCGAGTGGAGTTTAACATTCTTAGGTCCTGATTAATAGTAAGTATTGCATCGGAAATCATGTTTTGGTATGGTGAGAAGTCATGTAATCTGTTCGCTCTGTTTAGATCTACCCCAATTAGACCCCCGAGGGCGATGTTGCATATTTGGCGTTCCTGGTAAAGGTTTTCTAGAGAGAGATCGTACTTGGTTTTCATTAGCCGCACTAGGTCTCCTTCATGGTAAGAGGCGAGTGTTATCTCTTTTGTTTCTGGGTTTTTACAACAGAAGTCGCATATTCCGCCGATGAGTATGGCGTTGGTTGGATGGTGTCTATTAACTAGAGTTTTCAGTTCATAAGTGAGTCTTTCTAGTTTTGCACCACTAAATGCGTATACCAAGATGTCGTCTGAGTCAATGAAGGATTGTAATCGTTTTCCACGGGAATCAGTTACAATTAGAGTGGTAGTATTCATTGTGGCTGAAATATATGAAATATTTCTAGTTAGATATATATATGCTAGCTAGAAAGCAGACCATTTGAGGAAAGTTTACACATGTGGCTAAGCGAGACCCTATTATCAATTGAAATCTCGTCTAAAGGATTAGAAGTTTTACTGTCAGGTTTTTGCGCTTTTACCTGTGATTTGGCCGGATTCTTTTGCTGTCCTTTGCTGCGGGTTGTAGCGGAATTATTTGGCTTTGATTTTCCTTGCTCCTGAGTAGTATTGGAGCTTTTAGGTATTTTATCCTCTCTACCGGCGGATTCAGATCTTGTTCGTGTAAAGGAAGGAGTCAACTTCTCAGCGTAGGACGTACTCTGCATAGTGACTGACCCAACGGTGGCTTTGGGTGGTGTGTGTGCTTGCTGTTGCGGAGATGAGGGTGGGGGCATTTCAGAGCGTATCCGTCCTCGTGGGCCAAGAATTGTATCCTCTAGGTTGGTTGGTATAGAGCGTGGCATTTGCTGGCTAAGTGCATAGGTTGGGAAATCGACATCAGAAAGGTCCTCTTGGTGGTCGGTTGTCCAGTTACTATGAGCTACCCCTCCTGTGGCTGTGCTTAATTTCTTTTTTTCAGATTTGTTGTCTTTTTTCCTATTAAATTTTGGTGAGCTGCTACCTGCTGGCTTTGGTTTGTTACCGTCATGCCCTTTGAATACAACTTTTAGGCGATCCTCTGCAGTGGTATAGTGGTTGAGCGATGATCTTATATCCTCCAATATTTGACCCATTAGGTTGTCACCTAAGTATTTATCACTGCCAATATGTTCAGATTGTAGGCTGCACCCTATCGCCCAGAATCGGTCGTTGGTCGCTTCATATATAGGGGTGGTGCCTGTTTGAGATAAGTAGTCGGCCAGATCTTCATTCTGCGCGAATTTCTCTTCTGCCACAGCACGCATTACTGCTATCTTTACCTTATTCCACTTCTCATTGGACTCAATTTCGGATGCGATCTTTTTGATCCTTCTTGGATCCTTCTCCAGGTAGATTCGTGTGGCTTCTTCCCTACTTCCTAATAAATTTGCCCTGGCGTAGTGGTAGGCCTGCTCAACCGAGTTAAATACGAGATCATCCACTTTGATTGGTGAGGGGTAAAAGTTACTTAGTGGGGAGTACTGCGATTGAAAGAAGATGCCTTTATTGGTCCATTTGGTCTTCGCATTACTAAGTTTCAGGCCCTCGTCCAACAACTCCAGTTGGTCGTGTCGATACCAAATTCCTCCTATTTGGATCTTGTCTCTCACTATTTTGCCAACTTCAATTCCGTCTTGCTTTTCTGCGTGATATTTTACTGTGCGGAGTTTGCTCTTTCTTTCTTGAATCTCCTCCGGAAGGTCCGGGTTGATGAACACTTTGGGGAATGATGTATTATCTTTAAGCCTGGAACGTTTGTCGTAGATGTAATTACGGACCACTTCGTTCTTAAGCTTCACTAGAATTTGTTTTGTGCCCAGTTGGTATTTACCTAGCCTTCTCGCATGAAAAATCTCTTCCTCTTGTATTCTAGGGTTAATCACACGTAAGACCTGCAACACTACTCTATCAATATCCTCAGAACGGTCATATGGGACCCCCGCAATAATGACATTGGACCGACGTTGATCAGTCTCCAGAGAAAGCATTTTCTCGTGATCTTGATTCTTTTCTTCAGTTACTTTGCTTAGTTGTTTTCTCAGTGAGATAACTTCCTCTCTCATGTTATTTTCACTTTCTACTATATCATCCATTTTACTTAACACTTGTTCAAGATTTCTGTGAGCGCATTTCAATGATTTCTTAAGAGAATCTACAGACGAATCCTCGTCGGCGATCTTATATTCAGATATTTGTGAAAGTTCATATGTTGGGATAGCTTCCAATGGTTTAGACAGTGTTTGCACGGTTGTTTGTAGTTGAGGGATTAGTGGGTGTGAGAAAGCTTTCGTTAACTGCTGCCCGGTTAGAAATGCTGGTTTATCCCCTTCCATATTGAGGCGATATTGGGTGATTTTCAGTGAAATGTTGCTCAAATATGGTGATAAACATATAACAAAGTTTCAATTTTGGACTCACTCAGCTCTCCTCCTCTCGCTCATTTTAGCAATGTCCTTTATAGAATGATGAGTCAGGTATGTCCAAAGTTATGGTATGTTTGAGCGGCGATCGGCGTAGCTCCAGAAAATACGTCCGTCACCTCTGACGATCGGTCTCTTGTCAATTACCATTGTTTCTGAAGCTTTGAGTGTGAGGGTCTAGACGAAATACTTGTATCGGTCTTAAATAATGGGCTTTTTGGAATTATATTTCCGTCCTTTGTGTTCCAGTTCTTTTGTAGATGTTTGGGTATGGATTTAATGAGTCTACTGGCGAAGGGATTTTCTGAGACATCCTGAACCCTCTTTAAACATGTGTCAATTGTCACAATCAGTCGTTTTTCTGAATAATTCGGGTGACCTGCTGGGTATAACCACCGTGGAATCTTCAGGTCCAGGTTTGAGGTCAAAATCGGGTTGTATTCATTTGTTGGTTCCTTCTGACACCAAGAAAGCTCACAGTCGCAGTAAATATGATGGGTCGATTCGTGTTTTATTATACCTTTCTTTGCCTTGTTTACAGGTTTTACTAGGATTGGGGGATCGTTAGGAGAGAATTGTTTTTCCTCTTGTGTCCCCTCAAATTTGACTCTAGTAGCCACTCTAATCCTTTTTGCCTTAGGAGGGAGGGCTGTCATTGCTTCCTTTTCTGAGTAAACTCTTCTTGATAAAACATCAGGCCCTATGTTGTTTTTTCCTTTGACATGTTCAATTTGAAAGGAAAACTGCTGGATTTCCAACGCCCAACGAGCCATGCGGTTTTTATTTTGTTTGTTGGTAAGAAGAGGTATGAGAGCTGCATGGTCTGTGTATAGTTTGAACTCTCTGCCATCCAAATAATGCCGAAAATGAAGCACAGAGTAGACGGCTGCTAGCAATTCTTTTTCTGTAGTGTTATAGTTGGATTCGTGTTTTCTAAGACATCTGCCAGCAAAAGCAACGGGTCTCATTAAGCCCTGATCATCCATCTGGGATAACACGGATACATTGCTTGCATCACAGGCAAGAATGAATTGCTTATCAAAGTTAGGATAGTGTAATAATGCATCCTCACTAATTTCTTTCTTCATAAAATTAAACGCGTTCTCGCAAGCATTATCCCACTGGAATTTTGAGTTAGCTTTGGTGAGAGCGTATAGAGGTTATATTATTGTACTGAAATTCTTTATGAACCTTTTGAAGAATTGACACAATCCGTTGAATGATCTAACTTGGCTGACTGTCTTAGGTCTGGGAAAGGATCGTAGGGCTTCAATCTTTTCAGGACATGGCTGTATACCTTGTGGGGTCACTACCATGCCTAAAAAGTTTATCCTGTCCAGGAAAAATTCGCATTTCTTGAGCTTGAGCTTGAGTCCCCCTTCCCTTAAAGCTTGGAAAACGTTGCTCAAGTCTGTAAAGTGATCTTCCTTAGTGTTAAATAGAATTAACAGGTCGTCCAAATATGGGATTGCGCATTTGTACTGGAGTTTATTTAAAATCATAGTAACCAAAGCACAAAAAGCCTGAGGAGAAGTTTTTAGACCCATTGGAAGCACTTTATACCTATACTTTTTGCTGTAGGAACAAAAAGCGGTAATATCTCTTGATTTTTCCTCTAAAGAAATTTGATGAAAACCTTGTTGGGCATCGAGTTTGCTGAAGATTGTGGGATGTAAATCGCCTACATATTCCAGCGATTCGTCTGCTCTGGGAGAAATTAAAGCTTGGTTTATTAGGTGTGCGTTGACATACCTAAAATCTGTAACGAGCCTCTGGCCGCCATCCGATTTTTGGACTAAAAATGAACGGCTAGACAAAGGTCCAGTTCTTGTTTCCTCTATAACTCCTTGAGCCTCTAACTTATTGCAAACTTCGTCGAACACCTGGGCTTTTTCAAAAGTTGTTCTAAAGGGAAGCATATGACATGGTGTGGTATCCGGTTTCATGTGTAGGGAATGTTCGTATAGCTTAGTTACGCCTAACTTGTTATCCGGACCCACGAAAACATCTTTATATTTGTCAAGAATTTTGTTCAATCGTTCTCTACCCTTCTTATCTAGTACAGATGAAGGAGATATGTTGGGAGTTGAATCGATTGAAATGTCAGAGAATTCATTTATTTCAATATCTGAATCGGCGTCAGAATCTGAAAAAGACTCATCTGACTCTATTTGTAATCCAGCAGCACCGCTTGGCTGGACATTATTCAATGTATCAGGAACTTGAGAAATCTTGTTCTCTTTTACCTTAGTGAAAAGTCCCAGAATTTGCCCTTGTATGGGCTTGTAGAAGTATTTAGTAAAACTACTGGGTGTCTATTGTTTTCACAAGGTCTCACAAAGCTTCTTTGGATAATAAACGGTACAGTTACTCTTCTTTGCATGTTATCTATAATACCATCCTCATTAATATCATAGATTGAAGTAATTTCACCTGTCACCGCATATTCCGAATGAGGGGGTATTGTGGCCGCCCTGACAGCCCTAACCGGCATATGTTCCGGCGAAGGGTCTGTTTCAAAGTTAATATGTGCTTTATATATCCTAACGAAATCACAACCGAGTATAACAGGTCTATTTAGGTTAGGAATGACTGCAAAATGATGTATAAATTTGCTACCTTGAATGTTAAATTCTAAAGTTGCCAACCTTTTGACATGTACGACCCCCCATCAGCCACATAGATTTTCCAGGTAATACATTTAGTTTTAACAAATTCCCTTTGTGAACATCGCACTAATAAGCGATCGTTTATAGCCGAAAGTGAGGCTCCTGTGTCTACCAGGGCTGGAATATCTAGTTTATAACCTATAATTCTTAGACAACCATTTTCAATAATCGCAGATATGGGAACTGTCTTACCTATCTCGCTGGTTTGTTTGAGGGTGATCGTTGCACTGTCTTCAACCTTTTTGCCTGTATTTCTAGTGAATATCTTCTTGGTGTTGTTACAAATAGGCACACAATTATCGTTTTCAAAATCAAAGTCCATGGAAATGTTCTTTTACCATCAGGTAAAGTCTCCTGCCCGACAGAGAGTTGCACACAAGGTCCAATTGTCCCTAATAAGCCTGGTGATTGCCGTTTCCCTGACCTTGTTGTCTGTACTGCAGGAATTGTTGGAATTCTGCCATCAACTGGTCATTCATACCAGAATTTTGCTGTTGATTATTTTGATATTGTGGCTGCTGGTAGCCATTATTCCAGTTGTTATTATTCCAGCCTTGGTTGTTCTGGTAGTCGTTGGAGTTCTGTTTCCCTTGGTTGTTATTCCAGTTTCCTTTTCCTTTTCCTCTCCAGTTTCCTCTGTTGCCGCGCTTGTTACCGTTCCAGCGGCCTTTTCCTCTGCCTCGGCCTCGGCCGCGCCCGTTGCCGTCCTGCCCTTGGTTGTTTCCTTGGTCCATAGCTTGGACTGTTTCTGTAACTGTTACCTTGGGCTCATCTTTCTGTTTGGACAACATATCTATTTTCTCATGCAAAGATTTGATTTCTTCCTTGTGTGATTTCGTTAGATCAGCACAAGTTTTTGCGAGGATAGATGATAATTCACTGGTATCGAGGGCTGGTTCTTTCCTTGACTTTTCGCTGGCCTCTGCTGTTTTTGCAGATTTAACTGCCGCGTCATAAGTGACTGGATTTTGAGCCAGTACAATAGGGGCAAGGCTTGGTCTTAGTCCTTCTATGAGCTTTTCTATAGCTCCATCTTCGTTGTTAGCTCTTGCAGATATTATATCACGTAGGTATAAGGAATAATCCTCTACCGTTTCTGTTTTACCCTGCTTCCTCACTTGTAGTCCGGCACTTGATATGCAAAAAGGGCCTTATTTAAGGAGTTTGTGACTAAGTCTTGTAAACCGTTTTTCTTTTAATCTTACTAGGACCATTTTTTTCTGAAATTTCCATTTCTGACCACCATTTTTTGCTAAAAGTGGGTTTATTGTTCCAAAATCATGTTTTCATGACAACTACTCTAATTTATTAAGGGGTCAGTGGTTAAAACATAATTTAATGATATCTCAGAAACAAAGATGAAGATTCTTTTAAATTTTGGCAGAGGGACTGCACTGACACATGTGCATAGAAATATAATGATTGGAATGATTTGAAACATTCCATCTTGGTATCCATGGCAACAGATCAACAAAGATATGTTGATTCTCATACATTTTTTTCTACTTCGTTCTAATTCGTTTTAAATATATAGACCATTGCTATTATGTCCCACAATGTAATATACATATCTAGTTCACATGCACCACCATATTAGACAATCCATTGATGAAGAATGTTCTATGATCCTCTTGAACATTGGGGGCTCAGATACCTCCAATTTTCCTCATTGCGCCCATCATGATAAAAGTGTTATTTCAATAGTCTACTGGTATATAATTGAAGCTGTAAAAATATAAATGAAGGTACAAGAATAATGTTTAGGAATATTTCAATATTTAATCTTATTATGTTAAATAGATTTTGGAATGTTTTTCTTCATGTTGCATTGTGGTTTCCATGGTTACCCAAATCAGTTGACAGTAATAATTGTGTCCCTCATTTCTGTGTCAAAAACCCAATAGATACATTTAGATGGGTAGGCCTATTCACAATGAACAATTGCTTTGGATCTTGCATTATGCACTAGATTATCCATCTGATTATATTAAGCCAGAGGGCAGCACCGCTCTCAAATGAACGGGACATGTATGTACAGCCACGGCCACTCTTGCCGCTGACTCGGAACCTTACACACAACTCTCATACGAACTGAAACTTTTTTGAGAACTTTCGGCCTGTTTTGTGACTATGCCGAGGCAACGATACTGTAAAAAGTGTCGAACGACGCATTATCCCCCTACTGGGGCTAAGTGTGTTTTAACTCCTGTTTCGGATACTGAGGAATACCCGTCCTTGCGTGACAGCTTTTTGAAGAAGGAGGATCTATCTGAGCCACATGTTGATTGGTCTCGCTGGACGCCAACAGGCGGCAAGAGTAAGAAAAAGATGAAGAACTGGGCCTCATCTTTGCGGAAGGCGGTTAAGCCAACCATTACCACCTTCAAACCTCCGAAGTTAAGACGTCAGAGACGTCCTTACATCGGTTCTACTTCTGAGGAGGAAATTAAACCCCAAGGTGATAGTGATTCTGAGATTCTGACAGCCGGTGGTAACGTTGTGACAGCGACTGCGGATATACACGTGCAGCCTGTCATAACTCCTGTCATACCCCCGGTCGGGGCTCCGCCTGTCAACAATTGCTTTGAATCTTGCATTATGCACTAGATAGGCTTTATATGGACATAATTAATAGAAGTCCCCAGTATCTATGACAACAGGATTAGAAGTTTCACACATTTCATTTAGACCCTTATCTTACATTCAACAAGTAACATAGGAATGCTAGATTAGTCTTCAAAATTCAAGAGAGTACATAGACCTAAAAATTCATTCTAGTTTTCAGTCAGAAGTAAGTAACCTGAAGCTATAAGAGTTATGATTGATGAATACATCCCAAAATAATAATTAATAGGATTTATGTAGCTTTATATTTATAATATGGTTTCCATGGCAACCTGATTCGTTCAAAGTATCACATTTTTCCTTCATTACCGAATGTATAAGAATAATACCCCAAACCAATTTATAATGTTAGAACATTGTCATCATTGTTCATTAGTGGTAGATGGTTTAAAACTAATAAGCTTTTTCCTTTTGCATTGAGTCTTGAGTTGTTGAATGATTTTTTCTTCCGGAGATTTTGTTTTGTTGTCATAATGTCACTGTAAGTTCTGGTGGTTAACTTTTTGATTGCTTGCTCATCTATTTTGTTTGATTAATATATTATACACTTTGAAACATTTCTTACAACTTGGTAACTTATTTCTAACATTAATGATTAGTGGGATTTAATGATAATATTAATATTAATCAATATTAATAATAATAATAATACCATAGCAACCTTACATTCTTGGTATATGCAGAAACTCCTTTTCATGTGCAGCAGAACAGTTTACGGCTTCTGTTCATTATGTCTTAGTTTTAACCTGTTATTTATGACGCCTTGCTTTACTCATCTTGTAATTTAACCCTCTGTAAACTACACAATGCATATATATATATTTTAGTAGTAATAAACGATTGTGAAATCTAACAATATTTTGTAAATGTTTTATGTCTCTACATTCCCTTATGTACAATTGATACCTCACAAGATGGTACCTTGTTATAATTACTGCAGGAATATTTTCATGGACCTACAAGCCATCAACTGTATATTATGTTTAAATTCTTAACAATTATGATAATCATGCACAGACCATATCTACCTTTGTATCCTCTATAAATAATGTTTAATATGAAGGCTTTGGCAGTATTATTCTTTAAGTTCCATGAAACCAATATTTGAAGCCCTCAAATTTCTCGATGTCTTGTTCTTCAATTTCTTTAGTACATTTGATATCATTGACTATTTCCTTATTCCAATTATTCCCTACAGTGGGTCTAAACTATATTCTCCTTTTGACACTGAACACTAAAAGGTATTTCTCATACTAGGTAATAGCATTTCATTTAACTTGTGCAGGTCAGCCTAGTATGTTTGAGGCAATTATAGTCTTCTAAAGAACCTCTAATATTTCACGTAGTCTTTACAATATAACAATTTCAGAAAATAATTCAACACTATAGTACTATAACACTATGTATGATTGATGCACCCTCAGGGTTTGCAAGTCTAAGTCCCTCTTCATAGGGCATTGGTGACTTTTGTTTATGCAATTATGAGCCTAATGGATGTTGCAGAAATGGTCTTTTTTCTCTTTTCTTTTCTTCACCTTCTTTCTTTCTTTCTTCCTTGTACAGCCAATGAAAATGTTATTATCATTATTATCTAATAAGGCACATGAAATATGTTTAACCTTACGTCCTTTACATTTACCCAGCTTCGGACGAGCATTCTGTAAACACTATACCTAGGCTGGGTGAGTAAGTGGGGAAAAACATGTTTGTTGTAGCTGTTTTCTGAATTGGTGTTTGACTTGCCAAGAAAAGGAAAGATGGGATATGCTTATTATACGGCAAATACTCAAAGTTGAACTGACCATTCAAACATCTACAGGAGAAGGAGGACATGTCATCCAAACAATCTCAATTCTACCTTGGGTGATCCTCCAACCTGATTCCTCTTTGCTGGGTGGTACAAACTTATGATTGAGTGCACCTTTCCACAATCTACTTTGAAAGTTTGAACTCATGATGTGGAGTTTGAGGCTATCATGTGTAGGTGGTAGTCTGGCCAATGATGCATTTGCGTTCTTCATTCACATCTTGTATCTAGCCTTCGCTGGGCTTTCTTCATCTTTGCAGTACAAACTGACAATGAGTTTCTCTATATTGTTCATTAAAGTATCATCAACGAGATCATCATTGCCAAGCTTTGTCATGGCTTCCAACCACTGCCTTGAAGCTTTCATGGTCTTGTAGGCTATCACTTTACCTTTTCCAAAGAAACTGCTAGTAAAATCGCAGCCAGTAAGAGCATGGAAACCAGGTAAAGCATCAGACACATCGTTCCCAATGGTTGCTCTCAACTTCTTGATGTTGATATACAGAGAGAATTTATAATTTCCTCTATTTAGAAAAAGTTGACCTTCTATGTTTTTTGCATGATAAACTGACAGAATAAGGACATCTGTGTCATCTGATCTTATGACAACACCCATTCTGTCCAATGCTGCATGTTTTGCATGAAGCAACAGTTTACAGTCTGCCTCTTCAAAATCATTCTGTAGCTCTGGAACTTCTGAAACTTGTACTCTCCCCTGATGTTCTGATATTTTTACACATCGGCTTTTGTGTCCAACATAGATGGTTATTCCTAGAGGATGAGGAATTCAGCAAGGTCATCCTTATTTCTTCCATCTGCAAGAAACTTTTCCCACTGTTCTGGAAGAACCTGAGAAGAATTCCTGATTTTGTATCTCATGCTGCCTCTGCTTTTCATTCTCCTTTGTGACTCAAACCGTTTGATTGATCCCTCTGAGTTAAAATAATCATCTAGGACAAAGTCAATCCTCCCACATCCTCTGGCTCTATTAGTGATATAGCTAAATATTGCTAATGCCATGGCCCCAAAAGTTCCATTCACTTTCCCGATTTTGTTGATGACCATCATCCCATCAAAAACCCAAGTGTATTGATTTCCAGAGTCACATTTGTCCTCTAATTCACCTTCCAATAATAATCCAAACTTACTCTTGTTTGTCTGCATTGGACTTCCATCAATCCTTGCCAGGGATCTTGGTACCTTGTCTAACTCATACCCAAACATGTCTGCTACTTTCATGTTGTTGGAGTGTGTGGCTGCAAGGGTTTTATTCAATATGTCATCTTGCTTTTGCTCTTTGATTTCTTTTCCAGTACACTTTTCTCCATTGGCAGCAAATGTAGTAAGCTTCATGCATTTCATTGGCGCATCAAATTCAACATTCTTTGAGATAAGCCTGGTATTGATAAACTTGATGAGTTTAGCCTTGCCAAGAGAATAAGCTTCAAGCAAATCTGTATTCACTTTTTCTGAAGCGATTCGCCCACTACATAAGTGGGTGATTTCTTGCTCACCAGAAAATGGATTTCCCCACTTTGGATGAGCTTTTCATCCAGTTCTATCCTACTTTTTCTGCAGTCTTTGTGTGAATCCTCATCTGTCATAGAAAGGCTTTGAAAGATGTTTGTGCATATTGCATTCCTTTGTGCTGCTGTATGTATCCATTTTCCTACACTTTGCGACCTTGTGCTGTATCCAATTATACCCCCTTTCGTCTTTGAATCTCTGTTTATTGTTTCTTCAATTGTTTTATCATGATCAGTCCTTGTGTTTTCTCTGTCAACACTCAGTCCATCTTGACTGATATGAACATGTACTGCTGGATGCTTTATGGCCAGGTCCTCCATATCACATCTGTAGACTGTTCCATACTTGGCATAGTTGTGATGATCGTAGGCAAAGAAGTAGGGTAGCATTTCTGATATTGCTGATAGGTGCAGTTGAAAGTTTCCTTCCCTAGTGGCCCTTTCTAGTCGCAGCAATATGCAGACAGCATCAATGAATGACAGCCAGAATTTCGCCTTTTGTAACCTTGTTTCAAAAAAACCTTTATACTGGTCTGCAAGTTCTGCCAAAATGTGCAATTCCTGAAAGGAGTTGATACTGTTGTTACCACAGTCCAACTCTTTTGCCTGATTTGAAACATGCTTAACCAACTCATCTTCAGAGAGGGCCTCAACAAATGTGCTCCAATGAACACGAAACATGATTTCCAAAGCTAGTTTTAAGGATCTCAGTGCCCGGTTATAATGCTTCCCTGCAAGTACTGTTGCTACAGTGCCCTCAGCAAGAATTTGGGTTTCCACTAACAGGTCTTGCAAACCAGCAGCACCAAACCTTTTTCCAATAATAGATATGAAATTGACTTTCATATGAAATGTGCCAAGACGAAGGATTATGTTTCCAAAGATATCTGTATGTCGCCAGATCAAGTTTAGTGCCCTCCAGTATATTCCCTGATCAAATGTTACTGTTATTTTTTCTTGGCCTAGCTGAGTTGCTACCTCAGATGCAGTCTTGAGAATTGTGAACACAGTTTTGTAGGATGTTGGACTTTCACTAATTACTGTTAAGTATCCACTTTGCGTTGAGAGCTCATATGACATGTGGTGAAACCCAGACCAGGATGGAACGCTCTGATTATATGAATGCAATCGTGCAAGGAGCCAGCCAAGGTCTTTAATATCTGCTTCTTTATCCACATTTTTCTTGGCATTTGCATACACACAGATATTCTGTTCATATCAATAGGGAGGATGCTTTGGTCTTTGGTCAAGTTTATAGTCATCAACATCAATTGCAAGGTTTGAAGCTCTTTCTGATAATTTTCCTGAGGACAGTCTTGCATTGCTTTTTACAGGAGGAGGTGCACATCCCTGAACTTGCTTTTGGATTATGATGCCTGTTGTACAGTGTGTTGTTCCCTTTCCACTCAATGTTTCTTCCTGAATATCATTATTATCGAAAACCAGGTCAGCAATTACACCCGGTTTTATGTTTGATGGGATAATTAGTCCAGATTGGTCAAGCTTTTCGTCTACCATTAATTCTTCCATTTCTTTCTGCTGTGTATATGATATTGAATGGCCAAGTCGATTTAAAACAGTGACTAGCTTTTTGCTGCCAGACAAAGATTTTATCACAACTGGAAGGGCAATGTGCTTTGGTCTTTTTATTTTCCCTGCTGTGGCATTGTAGATGAGATCTTGCCCCATTGATGAAATCTTGATGGTATTTGGTTCATCGATAGATATCTTCTCTGATATCACATCTCTATTGTCTGTTGTCATCCATACCAAAGCATTGTGAAGAAGAGGTGGGATCAGGGAACTAGCCATTGGCATATCTAGTTCTTCCCTTTTAGGTGGCCATGTGATTCCACCTCCAGGATCAACTTACGCAGAAACTTGCTGGCTTCATACACAATTCTAAGTTGTTGTTCATTTCGGTCTTGGATAGGTTGATTTACAGTTGATGGATCTGGAGGTGCATCTCCTCCACCAGTAGAATGGAAGGCTTCCATCAGGTCTTCAATTCCAAGGCCTTTCTTATATACAAGTTGTGATTTTGTCTTGGATTTCCTGGATTCAAATGTGAGTTGACCTGGAAAATACAACAGCAGCTTTTCTTTTAGCCAGCATGATTTAATTGATGTACTCTTTGAGTGTTTGTTGTACATTTCGAGAAGGGAAGTCAGCTCAGTCACATTTCTGCAGTCGATGATCTCATTTCTGACATATAGTGTCACTAGTATTGATGACGTTGATGTTATCTTATATATATATATATATATTTCTATTAGTAACTTTGTACACTTAACAGTTTGTTGTAGAATGTAACTTTCTACACCCTTTATATAAATTCATGCTGTACTGCTTGATTACACATGATGTGAACAGTCACGCTGTATCGCTCGACTCTATTAGTAACTTTGTACACTTAACAGTTTGTCGTAGAATGTAACTTTCTACACCCTTTATGTAAATTCATGCTGTACTGCTTGATTACACATGATGTGAACAGTCACGCTGTATCGCTTGACTATATTAGTAACTTTGTACACTTAACAGTTTATTGTAGAATGTAACTTTTCTACACCCTTTATGTAAATTCATGCTGTACTGCTTGATCACACATGATGTGAACAGTCACGATGTATCGCTCGACTGTGCCTACTCGATAAAATTAATTATTGGTTCCTTAATTTTTTAGTCGTTCCACTTCTAAGTCAACTTTTAGTTAGTTATAGCCTGTCTTCTAGTCTCTAAATTCTGGTAACTACTGGAAGAAATGGTACCCAGCTGTACCATAAAAGTATGTCGACCATTTCGTCTTTTTGATTCATTCAACTGTACCTACTCCTGTACTCTTGATCTCGACAAATAAAAAACTCCTTATCTTATCTTATCTTATCTTATATTCACATAGATTTTGAAATGCAATTTGAGATTGGTTTTCTTTGTCTTCAATATTGTCAGAAATTTCTAGCCTTTCTGCTCTGATTTGAAGAGATGTGTAGCAAGACTAATGATATTTGCCCCCAGTCAATATTTCCAACTCTTGAAGCCTTCTGATTATAGACTCATCATTCAATTTTGAAGCCCATTCAAAAATATTCTCCTTTGCTTCTTTTCTTTCCAAAAGACATAAGGGATATGCTGTTCTGTTTCCTTTAGATTTCTTAACACTTTGGCAAATTAGGCATCTGTCCCAATTGGTTCTGCTGACTGTTGAACTCAAGATTGTTCCATTACCCATGCATTGTAGCTTTCGAGCTGGTTCCTGATCTTCATCCCCTGAAAGACAATCATACCAAATGCATAGTCAGAATGTTCATTATTACAGCTTTCAGTAGGATTCTCAGGTCATGAAGTTAGATCTAAATTGTCCAATATCATGGTATCCAAATGGACACTTTTTTGAAAGGAAGACAATACTAAATTCATAGGCAGAATATTCATTATTACAGCTTTCAGTAGGATGCTCAAGTCATGAAGTTAGATCTAAATTGTTAGATGTCATGGATTTTGATGAACTTTGACCTTTGACATTGACCTCTGACCTGGGATCATAGGTCAAATGTATAGCTATTTGAGAGGAAGACAATAATATTAAATTCATAGCTAGAATATTCATTATTACAGCTTTCAGTAGGATGCTCAAGTCATGAAGTTAGATCTAAATTGTTAGATGTCATGGATTTTGATGAACTTTGACCTTTGACATTGACCTTTGACCTAGGGTCATAGGTCAAATGTATACTTTTTTGAGAGGAAGACAATCATACTTAATTAATAGCCAGAATATTCTTTATAAAAGCTTTCAGTAGGATGCATATGTCATGAATGTAAAGCCAAATTATGAGATTTCACAAATTTTGATGAACTTTGACCTTTTACCTATGACCTCGGGTCATAGGTCAAATGAATATTTTAAAATTTTCCCTTTTAGTGGAAGACAATGATTGTAGCTTTATAGCTGAAATTTTGTGTATTGCACCAGAGAGCTATTTATTGCAGAAAGAGCTATTTTAAACATGAGATTTCACAATACCCACAGATTTTGATGAACTTTGAACTTTGACCTTTGACCATGGTCACAGATCGGCGACCTGGGGTCATAGGTCAAGAAGACTTCTTTGCATATAATGACTATCATACTAAATCTATAGATGGAATATTCTGTATTGTAGCTTTCATTTAGTTTGATGTTACCTTGCTGTACATATATTTACAAAAAAAAACGATTTTCTAAATACGTCCCAGGACTTAATTATAAAACATAGGGAGAATGTATCATAAATCCCCTATTATCACTCACAAAGTAATCCACAAAGTAAACAATGACAATACACAAATAAACTTCATAATTTTCCATATGTTATGTGTCCTAATCTGCTATTTCTTTTATAAAAACGAGAACCCAACTTCATCAAGTATAGAAATGTTTAAACTTTACTTACCCATTGTGGCCAGTTTTCATAAAGAATTATGAAGTTCTTCTCAGCAGTTTTGCTGCAGTGATGCTATATGGTGGCCATCTTTGTTGTTAAGGCTTCAACAGAGACCTCTTGTGGAGGATTTAGACACTACCATGATAGATAGAGCAGCTCAATGAGACAGAGCAGCTCAATGATCTCTGATTGGAATATCAGACAAATTGAAATGAAACTGTCACCACTTTAGGAATCAGGTAGACCTGTCCTAGGATGTATGACGTAAAGCTTTAATTATATAGTAACTATCTTTATTTTATGATTTGGTTGCCATGGTTACGTAAGAAAAATGTCCTAATTGCCTTCCAGGTTGTACACAGGTACAAAAAAAATAAAAGGCAGCTAGGAGATATGTACCCAAAACAAGGAAATGGCGACAATGAAGTGTAGGTAAAAATACTGTTGTTGACAATTCATTATGAAAGTATGGTTGCCATAGAAACAGATTTTAAGAACCTTATACTCAGATTAATAAGAATAGTTTTGTTAGAAATGAAATATCAGGCCAAATTGGTCCTTAAATTGTTTTTCCAGCAGATATTTATGACTGATATAATGAAAAGCATTCTGTTTTTTTGTTTTGGTTGCCATAGCAACCTATAGAGAACGTTCTGAGATGGTTTCTATGGTATTATCCGCAAGATATCTTATAGAACCATATTCCTACCAAAGGAAATTATAATATTCATATTATTGGTGAAAATACAATGACAAGTATTTTATGTTGACTTTTCAATGAAAATTTGAATGGTTGCCATGGAAACGTAATTTACGTTCAATAAACCCACTTTTAGAAAAATACTAACATGAGATTTGAAAAATTCAGAAAAAATCACTCCAGATAACATTGCTTCAGAGCGGTTTACAAGAGTTGGTCACAAAACCTCAAGCTCAAGTGCCGGACTATTGGGTAATTCATAGGGTTCTCTCGTCTGGGCGAAAGTATGCTACCATAGCGTCTGATATAGCTTGGTAATTGTTCCTATCGTTGACCTGCACGCGAATATGTCGCTCATACCACTGCCTTGCTTTTCCATCTAAATATGTCGATAAATATCTGGCTATGGCAGCCTGGTCATTAAAATAAGCTTGAGTGATATAATGATGATACACTTCCAGGAATTGTGCGGTGGTCACTGTGAGAGTAGGACCTTTAAATACGTCAGGTTTCCTCAAATTTGGGTCCTGTGCCCGCATAGCTACTAAGGCTTGTGCAAGCTGAGTGTTCGCCGGCTGTAGACCTTGTCCGGCTGGCACCTCAGGCCGGGCTGCTAGTATCGCCGCATCTATTCCTTGCTGTATTCTCTGGTTTAACTCTGGCTCTCGTTCTTGTAACTGTTCGCGAAGTCTATCATTAATGGCCTGATCAAGAACTCTGCGAGCTTCTGCGATTTCTGCTCCATTCATGTTGATATCATGAAATTGTAGAGCTATCCCAGGTAACAAACTGACGTTAACTTTACCTCAATTCACGTCAATATTTAGAGCAACTTTACGTCAATGGTTTACGTTAATATATATGTGAATGTGTGGACTCAATTTTGCGTAATATTGACGTCAATATTAACGTGAATCTTAACATCAATTTTGCGTAATATTGACGTCAATATTAACGTGAATCTTAACATCAATTTTTCGTAATATTAACGTGAATATTAACGTAAATATCAATATCAATTTTGCGTAATCTTGACGTCAATGTTAACGTGAATATTAACATTAATATTAACGTTAAGATTTATGTTAATATTAGCCTTAATTTTGGTGTTGATATTGATGCTAAGCTGTATGTAAATATTAAGGTTAAATTAAGGTTAACTTAACATCTAATACTTTTTTAATTCTCTTACCCTCTTTGAATACTGGATGACAGCTGTTACATAGATTCTCAGATATGGGAAAAAAAATTTATTCCATACATTTTTAGTAACATCATTAATAACTAAACCTTCCCATTTTTACTTTAGTTCAATGTTGATTTAATTCAAATTGGGGACAAAATATTGACGTAGTGTGGAGTGTCAATTACAAATCTTTTATTAACATCAATTTGGTTCATCATTTACTTGTTGGTGCACTTCTTCATACTAGCTCCTGTAAAGAATAAAATACAGCTGTAA
This sequence comes from Sthenelais limicola, assembly GCA_942159475.1. Lineage (NCBI taxonomy): Eukaryota > Metazoa > Annelida > Polychaeta > Phyllodocida > Sigalionidae > Sthenelais > Sthenelais limicola. The sequence goes on from OW804098.1 coordinate 51,874,616, forward strand.
ATGTTAATCGGATTTTTAAGCCCTATCAAACCCATTAACCTATATTAATACAAAGTAATATGGACGATATTCAAATATGATATGTTATGATGATATAATAATATTTAAGGGTATTAGAGACTAAAACCGATTCATATTTAAATAGAATTGTATTGGATGATACCAATGATAATGCTAAATATTTTAAGTAGACAATACTCACAGGTGGACGTCCAATAGTCTATCCTACCAAATTATAACAAAGTACACACTCAAGGAAAATCAAAATAATAACTGAAGACGAATATGATATTATAATATATATAGAATGAAATAACTCACAACATATTTACCTAAATACATCTTTTGGAAAGCTCTGTCTCCCTCAATCTGGCTCTGCTTCTTCTAGTATAGTAGACAAATAGTAATACCACGTGGTCCCCCTGCTATAATTAACAATATGGAAGATTGTCAATTATCTAAGCCATGGGCTATTGCAAAAGATGACAGTTGCATTAAATAAAAAGAGATATTTTCTACCAGAGATTTCCTGCACCGATATTTACATTTAATTTAATCAGGGTTCCCTTACCTTGGAGAAGGATTTCCACACCCTAAGTTCCTAGTCTGAGCTGGCGAATCTTGATGTCTTTGATTCAACAAAATGTAATGTCTGTAGATGGGGAGGCAAAACTTCCTCCCAAGAAATACAAGTATAGGAAACCTGGTCCATTCCATTCACTGGACCCTTTCCCTGCATTGACTAGCTGCAAGTGCGGGACTTGTACTCAAGTTTAAACCAGACCCGGATCTTACATTCAAAGGGATGCGCGGGAAAGAGACTTATAGTACAAGACTAGCACAGGGCCCAGCATGGATTCTGTTGTCTTGACTTTGTGAGTGTGTAGATAACGTATTGACTCAACCTATGTGTAAGTACTAGTGACGGTTTATTCAAATAGGTCTCCTCCAGGGGCTGTCTGTAGCCAGTGGCACCGCCTGGAGGCAAGCATGACATCAGTACATGTTACACGTATTAACCGCTAGGATTATATCTAGACATGTTCCCTTTTTTGCATAGGAAATGATCAATGATTTATACATGAGATGATCAAATGATCATGATTTATACATGAGATGCATGTTTGAGATTTGTTTAAACATCAATGATAACTCTAGGTCTCCTCTCTCGGCTAGACCTCCTTGGATTGTCTACATAGGGACTGATCCTTTTAGTATCAACTTTAGGTTCTGGCTCACATATTTCATTTGCTCGCTCCTATCTTCTGGAACGATTACACATTTCTCACCCTCTCTTTCTTCTACATATTTCTTCATTGGTACATCTTCACCATATTTCGGTTTCAGAATGTGTCTGCGATTTCTTCTTAATATAGAACCGGTTTCTGTTTCTACCACATAAGATCTTGGTGAGATTTCTTTTAGCACAACTGCTCTGGTGTCCCTTGATTTACCTTCTAGCGATAGTCTAACCTGATCTCCCCTCTGTACTGATGGAAGATCTCTAGCACTCTTGTTGTAGTTACTTATGACTCTATCGTCAGCTCCACCTTTTTGACTTCTCATGCTAGACATATACTCAGGTACAATGGTTACAATTTTACGTCCCATAAGGATTTCTGCTGGCGACCCCCCGACTCCAGGGGTGCCCCTCTGTAAGCAAGGAGTGCAAGATATGGGTCTTCATGTTTTTCTTTTGCTCTGTTGAATATATTTTTTACAATGCCGACTCCCCTTTCAGCTTTCCCGTTCGACTGCGGGTACCTCGGACCCGATGTTACATGTTTAAATCCATACACATTTGCAAACTCACAAAATTCACTGGCCGTATACTGCAGCCCATTGTCTGACACTATAGTTTTCGGTATGCCATGGCGAGCAAATATGCTCTTCATATGTTGAATTACACTCTCAGACTTCGTGGAGGGGAGCATGGCTATTTCAGGATAATTGGAACAGTAGTCTATGACAATTAGATAATCTTTCCCCCCCCAGTGAAAAAGATTGGTTCCCACTACTTCCCATGGCCCAGCTTTTTCAAGCACCTCATCTCTCTGGTAAGTTTCCTTCTGCTGACTAGGCCTAAATTTAATACAAGTACCACACATTTGTACCCTCCTGTCTATGTTGTTGTTCAAGGACAGCCAATACATACTGTCTCTCACCATTCTCTTCTGTTTTTCAGCCCCTAAATGTCCTACATGGAGTCTCTCGAGCATTTCTGCTCTCATGGACATGGGGATGATCACTCTTGTTCCTTTCAGCAATACACGATTGATTACTGAAATCTCGTCTTTGAAGCTTGCATTGGCGGGACACTGTCCATGTCTCCACCCCTCTGTGACACACTTGATCACCATTTGTAGTAGTTCATCATTTGCAGTTGCTACTGCTATTTCGTCCCACTGTTCACTCGTGGCTGGTATAGCCCCATAGACCATGTCAACATGCGCCTGGACTATTTTGTCTGTCACGCTCTTATTTTCACCATTAGACACATTTGAGCACGACAAGGTATCTGCCATGTATAACTCTTTTCCTGGGGTCCACACGGCAGTGAAAGAATACCTCTGCAATTTTAACATGAGCCTCTGGATCCTGGGTGTCATGTCGTTCATTGACTTCGACATGATTGGTATAAGGGGTTTGTGATCCGTTTCTAACACTATATCCCCTCTACCGTATATATATATATATGGAATCTCTCACTCGCAAATACCAAGCCTAAGCACTCTTTTTCGATCTGCGCGTAGTTCTTCTCTGACGCCGACATAGATCGTGCAGCATAAGCCACTGGCTTCCAGTGTGAATCATGTCGCTGCAGGAGCACCGCCCCTAAACCATCCTTTGAAGCGTCACAGGAAATTTTGATCTGTAGACTAGGATCATAATAGGCAAGGACGGGTTTTGACACAAGAATATTTTTGAGATTTCTCCACTCGGTTTCGTGCTCGTGCTCCCATGCCCATGTTGTATTCTTGCACATGAGTGATCGCATGTGAACACATTTCGCCGCTAAATTTGGGATAAACCTCCCCACATAGTTAACTAGTCCCAGTGCTCTTTGTACTTCCTCTTTACTCGATGGGGTCTTCATGTTGGTAATTGCTTCAATTTTCGAGAGATCTGGCTCTATTCCTGAGTTTCTCACCTATGAATGTAATTTCAGATTTAGCCAACTCACATTTGTCCCAGTTCATGAGAAGATCATATTTGGCTATCCTCTCTTTCACCCGCTTTAAACTGAGGTCATGGTCCTCCTTGGTCGCGCCCCACACCAGAACATCATCCATAAAAACCCTAACGCCTTGAATGCCTTCAAACATTTGCTCCATGTATTTATGGAAAATTTCTGGTGCGGAGCACAACCCATAAGGCAGCCTATCGTAGGCATACCTGCCGAATGGGGTATTGAAAGTGGTTAAGGGCTTGCTAGATGGCGTCAATTTCACTTGCCAAAAGGCCTGTGAGGCATCCAACTTTGAGAACCATCTCGCCTCTCTCATGTTGGCAAAAATTTCTTCCCTGGTAGGTAGGGGATGATGCTCTCTCAAAATATTATTGTTCAGTTCTCTCGGGTCCAAACAGATTCTCAACGCCCCTGTGGGCTTTCTGACCGTTACTACCTCACTCACCCATTCTGTGGGTTCCTCCTGTCGGTGTATCACTCCGAGGTCTACCATTCTGTCAAGTTCTTCTTTCAGAGGTTCTCTCAAAGCAATTGGTACTCTCCTACCTGCTTTAATGCTCGGCGTTGCTCCCTTTCTTAGCTTAATGTCGTATTCAAAAGGGATTGATGACGGTGTTTTAGTCCCTTCCGGTAGTGTGCACTCCGGTACCTCCAGCTTGTTTTGGATCTGTTTGTCCTCCACCGTCATAACTCTCCTGACGAGATCAAGCCTCTCACTGGAATCTGCCCCCAGTAGGCTTTGTCCCTGCCGTACCACCACAAAATTGACAAAATGTTCCTTTCCATCCACTCGTGTTTTTAGTACACACTGCCCTCTTACCTCGATAGGGTGGTCATTATAGTCACTGAGGGTAATCATCGCTGGCTTTAGCTTTGGCCTTTTGCTGAGGTTATCATAGTCCTCTGAGCTCAACAAGTCTGCCCCAGCTCCAGTATCTAACCTTACTGGGACAATGTTGCCTTCCACGTGAAGCATGTGGACCCACTTGCTGTATTTAGATAGATGTACATGCCTCACTGCTGTTGTAGCTTTCACCATTCCAATGCAAAATGTTTTATTTTCTTCTCCCTCCTGTGTATTGTACTCTTCATTTACCATCCTAACGTTCTTGCGAGGGGAGGGACACAATTTTGCATAGGGGCCCTTCTCTTCACATTTGTAGCACCTCACTTTAAAGGCTGGGCAGTTTCTCCTGCCATGGCGATTTCCACACTTGCGGCAGTCAAACAGATCCTCGCCGCGCTGCCTGGAGGACGCCGCGTCACCCTCGCCACGCTGCCTGGGGGACGCCACGTCACCCTCGCCATGTGGTTTTCCTTTTCCCACTGCCCCAATGGCTGTGGGTTCCGTTGGGTGCACCACTTTCAGTTGATGATCTGCCATCTCCGTCGACCTGGCCATTGAAATGGCTCTCTCTAGCGTTAGATTGTCATGTTCTAACAGTCTCTGAGCTACCTTAGTATCTCGTAGTCCTGTGACTAGTTTGTCCCTGATTAATCCATCCTTAATCACACCAAATTCACATGCTGTTGATTTGAGTCTGAGGCGGGCCGCGTACTGATCCACTGCCTCTCCTTCTTGTTGATCACACTTCAGGAATTGGAACCGTTCGTAAGTGACATTGCGTCTGGGATTACAATAGGCATATCAAATCTGCGTATCACTGTATCATAGTCCCTCGGGTTTTCTGCCTCGAAGTGTCCTCCGGTAGGATTTGCTCGTCTCAGCCTCCATTCGAAAGACTGATATATTTCTTGCGCATCCTCCCCGATTGTATTCAGGAGAACGGCTACTCTCCTTCCTCCTGCTTGTCCTCCGATGTCTAAAGACTCCAAATAGTTTTCTAGCTGGAATTTGTATTTCCTCCAGTTTGTCGACACACTTGTCCCTGTAATTACTAAGGGATTCGGGGCAACTATGCCCTCCATTTTCACTGATTTAAGCGCAAATTCGACAAACTCTCTGGCACCATGTGTACATAACGTATTGACTCAACGCATGTGTAAGTACTAGTGACGGTTTATTCAAATAGGTCTCCTCCAGGGGCTGTCTGTAGCCAGTGGCACCGCCTGGAGGCAAGCATGACATCAGTACATGTTACACGTATTAACCGCTAGGATTATATCTAGACAGTGAGCAGCTAATATCAAGATTAATTAATGTAGCATTTATGATAGCTATCCACTATTTAAGTATAGCCATTAGTTCATTAATGTCATTGATTTACAATAGTTATCATTATTATTAATGTATGAAATATATCATGATATATCATTGTATGAAATATACCATGAACTGAATATAGCCGCAATTTTCACACTACTCTACCATGCAGGAGCAAACAATCAATAATTGTGATGTAGATAATATGCATTTTATAAACATATTAATTAGAATTAGAAAACATTGTAACAACATTTTTATTGACCAAAGATCACTATTGAAGAAGAGTCTCCGGCGGACGGGAGGTTTTCAGTCTCTTCTTTTAATTTTACAATGTGGTATAGGCAAGAAACAAGAATATTAATCATTAAACCATCCACGTTAATACGATTTGAGAGAAATAAATAAAAATAATCTTATCTACAGTGTATAGCACATCTAATGCCAACCTGGAGGTCTGACCATATGTGACTCAGTGTTGGGGTTGGTTCCCGGAATTGTATCTTGATGACACTTGCACTGGCTTCGGTACTGTCCTAGCTTGACCTTAGCCTAACTTATTTGTCTGCATATATGACTTGAGATGGTTTTAATCCTTTGTCGTAAGGTTCTTGAATGAATAAAACATGAATAAAATTATGATGGTGCCTCTTTTCCCCCACTCTCTATATACCAGGCCCTGGATCTATGTTACATTTTTCCTTCCTCTTTCCTCCTCCCCACAACCTTCTAAGTCCATAATTATTATAATACCCACACTGTCCCTCTCAATCCACACTGCCTCTTCCTCTATCCCCGCTTTCTGTCCCTCTCAATCCCCGCTCCCGCTTTCTGTCCCTCTCTATCCCTGCTCAAAATCCCCGCTTTCTGTCCATCTCTATCCCTGCTCTATATTCCCGCTCTATATGTCCCTCTCTATCCCTGCTCTATATTCCCGCTTTCTGTCCATCTCTATCCCTGCTCTATATTCCCGCTCTATGTTTCTCTCTTTCCCTGCACTCTGACCCTCTCAATCTCCGTTCTCTGTCCCTCTCTATCCTGAAACTCTGTGTATTATCAGTTAACTTCAATCTGTTACCTGGGATGTGTTAGGAACAACTATGGACAGAATTAACATAATTGAACTAATTTTAGTAGATTAAGATAAAGATTGTTGCACGTTGACTCGTTGTCTGTGGTGCAAGTTAGTGTTGATATTAACATAGTTAAATTGATATCAAGGGGAAGTAGGCACCCTTAGAAACATAGGATTTAATTTATGTAAGGAAGTAAAGGAAAATCGGGTATATCTTTTGGAATTTATCTCTGAATGTTATTTAATATCTGGATACCACTATAGTTGATATGCTACAGGTAATATTCACAATTCTTCAAATTGTCTTATACATTAGGAATTTTGGGCTGGTATGCTAATAGAATAGATTATCTGAGCACGTAAAACAATACTTATGTAGATACATGTACAAATTCAATATTACACAAAATGATATCAGGCATACATCAAACAAGTAATTAGTTCACAGTATCATACATAACAATTTCTCCATCGTTTCAAACAGTTCAATATATATTTTCTCAAGATTCGGAACTTGATTTTCTATATCCGTTCTAGATAAACTAATTTGGGGACAATAACTGGAGGAGAACTGACCCTACTGACCCTCCTACTCCACTAGGGGCCAGAGGTCAGTGCGTCTGACTTGGTGCACTTTTAAACATGGATAAACTACAGTTATCCCAGCGTAAATACTATATTATAAGAGTCAAAGTCAGTACATAGTCAGGATATAGAAAACGTACGAAGCAGGAATACATAAAGATGACTTTAAAACATTGTTATTTGTACTGGGATCTCAAAGAGACCAATAGTTGACAATTTCACTCAATCTATAATTTATGTTAAAAATCTTAATGTGTAAGCAAATGTTAATAATTTGATGTAAAAACTGTCGACGTTAATAACCCAGTAAGTTAATGTAAATAATTTGACATAAAAACATTGACGTCAACATATTTATTGGATGAAAATCGTCCGCATAAGCACGATACTGTAGGCAGAGTGCTTATGTTGTTATAATGGATTATAGTAACTCAAAGTTTGCGATCGTTTAAGGTCTGATTGAGAAAAATCCAAAATAATACACATATGCCAAAAATACTACTAAAACTACGATTCCGGCCGTTGCCGTGAGGTGGCGACACTGGGCTTCTGGCATTAAGACACAACAAGAGGTTAAAGTTCGAATCCTGTTTAATCAGGCTGGACAGCATACATCAGTCATAAGTATATCAATACAATGCAGGACATGGTATAGAGCGACACATGATTCAATACATGATCAATACGTAGATATTCAGTGCATGATTTACATGATAAAGAGAAGAGTAATAATATACTTGATGTGTACATGATATAGGAGCCCTAGGAATGTAAATTGTAAATTTAAAAATTGTAAATTGGTAAGGGTGGGATGGAGGGCAAATTTGCGTGCTCGTTAGCTGGAGAAGCAGCAGAGAGAGGGAGAGACGCTGGCCACGTCCAACGTGCAACGGAAGTTGCGTAGTGTGACCTCTTTGGCCCCAATGCCGAGGACTTCCCGTTCCGGCAAGCCTCAGGCATTAAGACACAACAAGAGGTTAAAGTTCGAATCCTGTTTAATCAGGCTGGACAGCATACATCAGTCATAAGTATATCAATACAATGCAGGACATGGTATAGAGCGACACATGATTCAATACATGATCAATACGTAGATATTCAGTGCATGATTTACATGATAAAGAGAAGAGTAATAATATACTTGATGTGTACATGATATAAGAGCCAAACCTATGGTTAAATGTGATGAGGATATTAAAGGTAATTGTCAATATTCAAGAGGGCTGCATGAACAGACGATGTAGGACCGGGCTGGGGTCTGAGGTATGCTAGTACCGAGTCCGATGCCCAGGTGCCATGCGCCCGGACATCCTCAATTGATGCGGAGCCCGAGTAATACGAGAATGATGCTCCACCCCTTCTAAGGCTATGAAGAGAATAGTCTTTAGGGGAGAGTCCAAGTCCTGTAAGGGCAGTGTTCCATTTCTGAAGAAGGACACCACAGGGAACGGCGTTCCCATCCTTGTACATGATGAGGGGAGAGTCAGTTCGGTAATTGATATGGTTAAAGAGATATGAAATCGCAGACACAAAACAGAATACACTTCCGGGGATTGCAGGGAGAAAGATATACTTGGGGCATAGCCCGGATTGAAGGGTTTTGGACCACTTAACAGATATATTGACACCATTATGTAGGAGCTCAACATCTGAGCGGGTAAGATGGCGCGTAGGGTCAAATGTGGAGGATGATTTAGGGGATACATTGCTCTGCCTCAGATATCCTAGAAACATGAGGAGGAAAACAACTCTCAGTTGAGGGAAAATAGGGTCGTAGGACAGGGAATGTAACACACTTGAGAGTATGGCAGGCGTGACGGGAAGTTTCTGATCTGGGGTATGACGGTGAGAAATCTCTAGTGCTCTTAACGCCGTGTACAAGAGCGAGTCATCAAAGGCCGCGACCTCGGGGAATGCGATCTTGTAGTACGCCTTAAGGCTTGAGATAGTGTTCTTTATCGTTGTCGAAACTCGGCCCTTCGAGGCGAGATATTCGATGAACCAGCAGAGGTGAGGGGCTGTAGGAAAGTTGAAAGGCAGTTCAAGTCGGTGGCAGAAGGCGACGAACAGGGTGACTGCTGACTTCCTGTTAGAGAGGGTCCCGGGGCGATAGGCGAGGCGCTGCCGAGCTGTGGCTGCCTCAGCCAGCGCGTGCTGAAGAGGACCTATATAAAAGTAGAAACGTCAAATTTTGAGGAGGACATTTCCAGTCTAGAAAGCTTCTTTTCATGAATAATGGCTGACGCCTTGATCTTAAACACATCTGAAGAGAAGGCTCTAGAGAGGGCATCCGGCAGTTCCATGAGAACGCCTGGGATGTGGAGAAACTCAAATGTTATGTTGAGTCTCGCTGCAAGGAACCAGAATGCCCTTGCGCAGGCACCTAGGTTCTTGTCTCTGGCTCTTCCGCCAGATAGGGCAAAGACCGCTGAGGAGTTATCACAGCAGATCCTTACGATGTTAGCAGCATCAGAGTCATTACAGAACAGTCTAGCGGCTGCTAGACAGTTTGCAGCTTCGAGGAAATTGATGTTGTCGGACACATATGATGATGTGTACTTGTAAGCGTACCAGCTCCTACCATCCGTACCCCCTGCTCCAACTGTGGACGAGTCCACTCAGATGGTCCTGGAGACACACATTGTAGGAATTATATTTGTACCGTTGAACACTTTGAGAAAGTCATCGAACCACTTGAGGTCCGCTTTGACTGAGCTTGTGACATAAACTGAGGCTCCCTTGGCCGCCCTCATAGCTGCGAGGAGGCGGTTAATGAAAGCTCTAGCAGGGCTTACGACTTTAGAGAGGTGGTTGATTCTGCCGACAGCCTGCTGCATGTCTCTAGTCGGGACAGAAGTTGAGGCGTGAATTTTGGCCAAACAAGACAGAGTGTCTTGTATCTTTGTAGGTGGGATTGATATCAAGTTGTGAAACACATCTATGGTAATTCCTAACCATATAACCTTCTGGGAGGGGCCCTGGATCTTGTGGGGGGCAACAGACAATCCGAGGCTCCGAACCAATCCTAAGGCAGTTTGGAGATGTTGGTCAGCCAGAGCAGAGTCAGATGAAACAATTATGATATCATCGAGATACATTAGAGCTGTTATATCTAATGTGGCAAGAGCACAAACAATGAAGTCTGCTATGGTTTGCATAATGAAAGAGCTTGCCCTCGCGCCGAATGGGAGCGCTCTGTCAAAGAAAAACTTGCGTTTGAAGCTTACTCCGAGCAGAGGCCAATCGAGGGGGCAAACTTGAAATTGTCTATATGCTCTCTCGAGGTCGATTACAGAGAGAAAGGCATGTTCACCCGTTCTGCGGATGAGTTTGAGAGCGTCGAACACAGTGGGTAGGGTGTGACGAGCTGGCTCTCCGTTGAATGTATTTGAAGGAATAAACTTGTTTATCCCCCCTTCTGGGAAGGACAAATCTACTATGATTCTCCTCTTGGTGCTATCCGATTTCGGCCTGGTCATTAGAGGACTCACATGAAACCATGGCTTAAAGGGTGGAGCAGAGAAAGGTCCTTCGATGGCATTAAATTGAGATTCAGTGGATATATAATCCTGTACGTGGGAAGAGAAAGCAAGAGCTGATGCATGATTTGGTGGAAATTGTTCCTGATATGTAGGAGGGCCGGAGTATTGTATAGGAAACCCATACCTTAGGCCTTGCATGATCATGCTATCCATGCAATGGTTGGTAGTATACTTATGCCACACGTCAAGATTAAGTTTGGATGGGAGAGTTATTTTCGCACCAAACATGTTTGGGCGAGTCGAGGCCCTGACAGCTTCATAAGTTTTAACAAAATCCCCAGACAATACTGCAGGGAAGGGCCAACGCAGGCGAGACACACCCTCCACGGGCACCTGAGGGACTGATAAATCACACACAGCATCAATATCAGGGTCGAATTCATGGACATAAACACTGTGATGGGCCACTGAGTCAACATGGGTGGCGGTGAGATTCTTAGAAGACAGTGCTACCTCGCCGTTACGAGCGTGTGAGTTCGAGTCAAGAATATGAGGTTGATGACACATATCATTTCCCGGCGAGGGGATGTTGTTGATCGAGTCAGTCCTGAGGCTGGTAGGATGAATATTAACGTCAAAGTCAACAACAGAATGAACAGTACCTGCACCGAAAGGCTTTCTGGCCAAAGCGGAAGAAGCGCCATCTTTTACCGAGCTCTCTAGTGGAAGAGAGAGAGAAGCAGGGCCCTTCTGAGAGCTCTCCTGCATGGAGGTAGGTAAAACTAACACTTCCGGAGTAAACACAACATGAAAATCCGATGCAGGCACAACACGGCGATTCAGTTTTTTGAATCTGTGTTCGAAGCAGGCTTCTTATTATTCCACTGATTTGAAGCTGCCTTCTTGTTATCCTTTCCCTGTTTGTCAGGCATCCGCACCTTATTATTGCATGACTTGGAGGGGTGTGGGTATGACTTTCCCCTGGATAGGAAGTAACAGAATCCACACGTGTGAAGCAGCGAGATCGAGCCTGAGGAGTGAGTGGCACTCTCAGGGCAGTCATCGAAGTTGTATGACGGGCAAGGAGTAGATAATGTAGTAGGAGCAGAGGGTACTTTAGCTGAAGAAGGCTGACTCCATGCGAGTCGGGACCTCTCAAACTGGAAATGGAAGGTGTCATGCCAGTTTGCTTGTTCCTCATTGATCATAGCAAGGCAGGAGTGCGACCACGCACGCACTCCCTCCCAACTGAATCTAGTGAAATCCTCAGATATAGCCTCGAGGTGTTTAACCATCTGGTAAGGCAATGAAGTCGGAATCAAGTTCTTATTTATCATACGACTAAAACCACACACGTACTCCGGGAAGGTGAGATCCCTTTTTTCCTTTTCTGTGCTCGCCTTCAAGTCCTCAATGGAAGCTCGTAGCTGGTTGAACTCAACCTTCGTGACGAATTTAGATACTTTCCTTTTCTTTTTCACAGGCTCCGGGGACGTCTCTTGAGTATCGTCAGAAGAAGGAGTGTCGACCGCATCTTCTATGATAGGAGCATCTCCATCATGGCCGTCTTCGTCTCCAGCGAACTTTGGATTCGGAGAGACCTTGCGACCCGAGCGAGTCTCTGTCTGCTTCTTCTCCTTAGGTTCTGAGGTGTTTTTACCCATCTCGGCACCGGACGAGTTCTGGAGCATTCCAACCCGAGGTAGAGGTATAATAAAAGCCAAAGCGAAAGCTAACAAATTTGCGTGCTCGTTAGCTGGAGAAGCAGCAGAGAGAGGGAGAGACGCTGGCCACGTCCAACGTGCAACGGAAGTTGCGTAGTGCGTAGTGTGACCTCTTTGGCCCCAATGCTGAGGACTTCCCGTTCCGGCAAGCCTCAGGAATAATCATCACATGTGTGCTGGAGCTGGCGCACGCTACAAATTATGCTTTACCGAGGTTGGTTGCACATAATTTAAGAAATACATAACAAAATATCATGAAGACACATACAATTAAATTTTTGAAGCTAAAAGTTGCGGTACAAATCCGTTAATCAAGTGGAAAATTAGATAGCCTATTGGTACTCTGATTTGCCGCCATCTTTGAAAACCAAATAATATCCGCCCTATGGCGAATGCTTGGCATAAAGATAAAGAATAAACTACAGTTTACGCCCACTTAAGGTCACTAATCATATATACATCTTAATCGTAAGTCAGTCTCTTTTTTAGCCGAGTACATTGTATACTGGGGCAGTTCCAGAGGCAAGGTCGGGGCGTCTGGTTTCACCTCGTCGTCCGACAGAGTCACCCTTTACGAGAAAAAGGTAAATAAGGAAAACACAGGGTGGTCACTCTTTCAAAGCAAGGCAAGTAACAGAGTTGACATTAAGAAATTTTCAATATTCCCAAGGTTAAGGGAAATCCCAAATCAAAGAATTGTCAGCAAGGTAAAAAGCAAAAATGTAATTCTAGAATGTAACCAGTTTTTCGCTGATTAAAAAAATATTTAAATAAAAATACCAAGAATTGTACATGTGGAAACTGTAATGATTGCAACTGAGCAAAGGTAAACAATAAAATCAAAACAATTATGGCTCGACTTCTCAAAAATAAAAAATATCAATGTTAGTAACAGACAGTAAGGTAGGGGAAAAGAAGAAAAATTATGAATGATTTAATTTTTAAACCTACTGATCAACATCCAGAGAATTCATATCCTCTTTCAACCACTGGATCTGCACTCTCTCTCCGTTCGGGTACACGAGAACGAGCAGTACGGAAGTGCAGGGGTTGTCGATGATTTTACTAAGTACTGCTGATTCCTTCCTGCCTATTTTAACTTCTCACTTCACATGGAATTTCTTACTCATTCCCCAGCATTTAATAATAAACCTTCCTTTCCAGGTCAAACGGAGACTGTTGGCTCTGCACCACCTGGACTCTATTCTCTTTGTAAGGAGGATAGGTGCATTCGTGCCGGTTATGCAGTTTACCCCATCTCCTATCTGTTGAAGCTTGATTGAAACAGAGTCGTCCATCCACTGGAACTTCAAGGTGAGCCAGGCACAGTCTGGACAACCCTCTTCCGTTGTACAACATGCTTTGCAGATACAGCATTGCAACATTCTGTGCCTAATGCACCCACAGTTTTTCCAGATCAGTTTTATCACAAACAAAGTCACAATAACAGCTAGGATGATGGTCGCCCAGTCTGTATGGTCCATTTCCTCGATTCGGAAGCTTGGTAGCCTACTTTCTTTCACTACTGGGGAAGGTATCCGATCAAAATGGCTGATCTTGTACGGTTCCAACTTGAGTCTGGTCAGGTTGAGTGATTGCGCTTGTGGCAGCACACACAGGAAACCAAAGTACCTATTTAATTTAATCAAGATGGTAATTACCAGAGCTAAGGATACTGCAAACATTATTAGAGATGTCCATACAATAGGTGAAATAGTATTCAAATGATCGTATGTTAGATGAAGCTTTTTCCATTTAGATAGCTGTTTTGAGTCATCATTTAACAGATCGTTGGCCATTTGAATCACATTTAGGCCACTATCTAAGATTTCGCCTGGCACTTTATCGAAAGCTTTTCTTAACTCCTCTCCTGTAGGGAGGTCAAGCTGGATGATTTGATTGTGCATGGAACTAGCTTCAAGTTCTCCAATATTTAGTTTAAATGCTATAGCCACTGGTAAATTGAACCCTGCTTTTACTGCTAGAGTAAATTGATCTTCTTCACATCCATATGTTTTTGCTGCTATAGTAGCATATTTCAATTGAATTTCGCAGCCACACGGCAATGGTACAATAGAGAAAACTGATATTTTTAATGTCTTACTTGGTTCTCCTCTACATGACACCATGCCAGTGTCTCCCCTATTTATGAAAATACGTTTGTCATCTTCCAAAGGGATGTGAGTTTGAGGAATAGCCAGAGTCAAAAAACTTTTAAAGTGACATAGCTTCATAATAACCTATTTCCAAGTACCGCAGTCACCATGGCAACGCGCGAGGGTCTGGCGAGGGTCTGGGATGCTCACGGGGTCAAAGGGGTTAGACTGACCACTAAGCACTGGGACCCGGTATAGAACCAACATATAAACAGTGTTAAATTTTGTCATTTCTTCGTTGGATAATTTGCCCTGATAAAGTCTAGTATTGTGCAGAGAAGGTGACGGTAACATTACGTTTTCAGCGTGGCTTCTGTGAGCCTACCAGGTACAAGTAAGCACAAAGATGTATAGCCGGAGAAAGTATGTAGGCTAGGTCGGGAGATTCCCTACTTGGATGAGTTATTGGTGGGAGGTCCAAGCACCGTAGGCCGAGGAACCCACTATGACAGTTGTATCGGGAGTTGTAGTTTTTAATTTGGATATGATTTGTTCAAGATAACACACTTTTGGGGGAGTTCAAATAAGATATTGCAGCTTTCTAGCTATTGTAGTTAACTTTCTGCGCCCTCTTAAGCTCTCTTACACAATGCTAGCATATGATAGGCTATTTACTGAGATCATAGTTGTTTCAGTGTTCATACGTTAGGCCTACACTCAGTAAGAGGATTACTTCCTTAAGATGTAATTAATATAGTTTGGCCTTAAAATAATATCTAAAAGCATGACACAAATAACGACAACACCACATTTATCATTAAAAAGTAAAACTGTACTCAGGCATATATAAGACTATAACCCCCTTTATCTAACCAACATGCAGGCACACACAACAATGCATAGTATTGCTAATATCATTACATTTAAATGACCTGGTGTAGGGTATGAACCATAGCTAGGTGTGTGACAAATTCTGTCCAGGGTGATAATTTAGTTAAAGATTGACATTGTTTTAGTTCCATTTCTCCCCGAAATATATGCATTGACCCTATGCTCTTAGTGGTTGCTATGGATGAGCTTCCCATCCCTAGCAACAAGATGGCCGATTTCAGCGCCACCACGCGCCATTTTCGCGCTACTCGCAAGTGGGTTATTGCAGCGTTATTTCCTGCGAATAGGGATACTAGACACATTGGTTTCTGAACCGAAGATTCCATATCATTCTTAGTACAAAAATGGCTTGAGTAATCAAGTATACAAATTTCTTGTACATCGCTATCCATCTCAATAAATATTGCTTATCCTCACTTAGGGCTAGGAGCTGATCATAACCTTCCTGAAGCATAGTGTAACCATAAGGATCGTGGAAGTGAACATGTATAGGGATAGGAAATACTACTGGTTTGTAAATTGTATATCTATTTGGCGCATAAGAATATTTCATGGCTATCTTAATCGTTAACAGATTGTTCTCAAACGTTGAATGCAGAGACCTTCTCCATTCTCTATAATTATGATCCTAAAGGGATAGCATTGCTGGAATGTTTCTGAATATTTGCTGTTAATCTTCCACTGATTTTTCCAATTTTTCTTTCGACAGAACTGACAACAGGAGATACGGATCGCCGACTGAATCCAAGGTGCTAAGCAAGACAAGGGCTCCCTGGCAATATTGCAACTGGGAGGCTACATTGGCTAGCTGTTCATGTGCGGCTACTGTACTGGCGAAGTTAATACTTGAAAAATTGAACTCATCGTCTGTTTGAGCGACAAATAAGGTTAAATCGTGGTCTACTTTTTCAAATTCAGCCACAGATTCTGCTCTTAATTTATCTAACAATTTAGCCAGTAAATGGGAATTGATTGCAGACGTTATTAAGACATGGTCCCTTTTTATATCATCTAGTTTAGTTTCCCTCATCATATCAATAAGATCGACCGTTTCAAATCCTGGTTCTGTGGCTGTTCCTATAG
This sequence comes from Sthenelais limicola, assembly GCA_942159475.1. Classification (NCBI taxonomy): domain Eukaryota; kingdom Metazoa; phylum Annelida; class Polychaeta; order Phyllodocida; family Sigalionidae; genus Sthenelais; species Sthenelais limicola. The sequence continues at coordinate 51,890,906 of OW804098.1, forward strand.
CTTTGTTCAGAATGTTACCGATAAATTGATATCCTCTTCTCTTAGCTCTGTTATTTTTAGTGTTAAACCCATCCAACAAGGAAACAATTTTTGAGTAGGTCTTATTGTTTGCTTCGCCCACGATAGCTTGTAACCTTGCTAGGCTTGTGTAGAAGCGATTGTAATAATCTAGATCTGAATCATATTGTTCTTCTATCGGACATGGTTTTGGCACAGTTAAGGGGATTTGTATTTTTACGAATTGCACATTGGTCCTAGTATCCAGTTTATGCTCTAGTCGTTTAAATACAATGCCATAGTTTTGCCTAAGAATCTCTTCTGAGTTGGCGGAGTAGACCACCATTAAGACCCTGAACAGAATAGAAACGTATTTTGATAAATAAGTCTAAACTTTATCAACTGAACAACTCAAAATCTTGATAAGCTCAGGAGAAACCGATGTGAAATACATTCAAACAGTGTTGTGCCGTTAGGAAAATTACTTACCACCATAATATGGTGAATTTGTCCATTGTGATAAGGAGACTGTTCTTGGCATTACTTTCTTGCCATTTTAGCGTTCTTTTAATCATGGAGGGTGGGTCTTCTGTTAGTTGTCACGCAGCTTGTGCGACTCCTTTGACCCGCTAAATTGTCTGGCCAGGGGATTAACCCATTCAAGGTGGGGGCAGTTTACACATATTTTGCCTGGCTGATGGGGGCCCTTTTCCCCCTTTTTGGGCTTCAGGACGGGTGTTTAACATGAGGTTTAGGGTTTAAAAACACTTTAAGAATATTTTCTTCAAATAATATGTGTCATATGTACATCGTTTAATAGGTGTAAACAGTTATTGATCATATTTTTTCATAATTTCTAGAATTTGGTCTTCAATATTTAAAATAATGGTCTCAATTGGGTGCAATATGGTGGCAACCTTGCTCCAAATTCACTTTCCAGCATTTACGTATGTTAGTTATGATGTCATCATTACGGTATTGTCTCCATGACAACATAACAAAATATTTCTAGTGTGTTTGTATACATATATTTTAAATTTCATCAAAATCCGTTCATTTTTTATTAAGTTCAATTTATATAATTTATATAAAAAATTGATGCCTTGAGGCATCACCCCGTCCCCTGAGCCAAATTATGTGTGACGCCTTGAGGCATCAGCCTGTCCCCTGAGCCATTTTGATGTTGATGCCTTGAGGCATCAGCCAGTCCTCAATGGGTTAAAGCTGACTGCTGTTAAAACAAAGGGGGACCCTTAGGGAAAAATCTGACGTCTAAGCCTCTTGCAAGCTTACCCACTCTTTGTCGGAAATGTTAATAGTAGAGCTATTTAGTAAATCGCTGTTTAATTCAGGGTTCAGCAGCTTAACATGAGATATATGTACGAGTCTTGGTACGTCTTTGTTTTCTTTTAGATTCCTCAACATAAGGGTACTGGGACTTTTGTTTGTTAGCACCACAAATGGCCCAGCATAGCTTTTCTGAAGCTTTTTGCTGGTATTTGAGTCCAACAATCGATGAATCTTTACATAAACAATTGTACCTGGCCCAATCTCTTTTACGTTGGATTTCTGATCATTCCTCTCTTTAGCACGTTTTTGTGAGCCTTCTAAATTTTTACTAGCAACTAGAGCAGCTTCTTTTTGTATTTGATAATATTTGTCAAAGATTCAAGAACTGGCCAGTGGCTACTCTGAGTCGATAGAAGTGCAGGAGTTGCTCCCCATTTATTTTTTCAGGTTTCTTCCAGGAAAACATAACAGAACAGCCATCATTTTCAGTATAGGACTATACGAACCAACCAAGACAGTAAATACTTGCTTTTGTTGAACATTCATACCTGATCTCCAACGAAAAACATAACTTTCGAGTCGGCAAGGCGCCGATCTTTGAATTTCTCGCGCCATTACGAGCGAGGTAGGGAGAACCTAAGAAAAGTGGTATCGAGAGACTAATAGCTGGACTTGTTTTGTTATATCAGTGCTCATATCAGGACAAAAAGCTTGGACATACTAACCTCACCATCCGTATTACGAGGGAAAGTGATTCTAACTATACATAAAGGAGTTTAAAAGCTTTTTGCAGTGGATGCCGAAAGGTCAAGGCCATCAGCTAGAGAACCTTACTTCCAGTTGCAACAACTTTGACCCCCCAAAACAAGCACCCACCACGCCGCTGCCTACACAGCATAGAAACAAAGGAAACAAGACAAACTTTGCCCCCAAAATAGGTAAATCCAATTGAAAAGAAACTCTGACTCTTGACACGAGAAATCTAGTATTTATGTGTGTGTAATATAAAGATACAAAGTGTGGCGTAGCCATAGCGAGGCGCCTTCTCGCTCAAGTCCGCAATTTTGAAAAAACTGAAAAAAAGGCAAAAGCGCCCGATCTAAAGAGCTTGATACAGCGGCTGCAACTGCGTTGCACCGGGTATTCGCTAGGAAACACCATGTCCAAGCCTAACACGAAAAAGCACAAAGGGCAGAAGGAAGATACACATGCCTTTGATGAGGTAGACGAAAACGACATGGATTGCGGACAGCATGAAGAGGCCCTTTCCTCCTCTTCAAGTGAAGAAGAGCTCGAAGAAGTAGAAGTGGACCTTACTGGAGCCCCAGATTATGTCCACAGTATGTTTAAAGTGTTATCTGGGCAATTGAAAATTGACATGAATAAAATTAGGAGAAAACAAGTCAGAACTGACAAGAAAATCGCAGTACTGAATAAAGACAATAGTCCGGCAGTGGAAAGGCAAATTTTGGCCTAACCCGGAAATCCCGAATAAAGTTTTTTTCTCTCTTGATTTATCATCTATGGGGTCTCTATATCACATTCCTGTGTGATGTGAAGTTCCTGACCTTGAGCAATTGGAGATATTCAAGATGGCCGCCACCGAACATGTCAAATCTGTAAACTGGCATATCTCTGCTTCTAATGGGGCTAGGAATATGTTCTAGGTGTCTAAATACATGTTTCATTAGCCTACAAATGTGATACAGTCATTAAATTAATCATTCACCCAACAATTTCCAATGAAAATTGCATTATGTAGTAAAATAATTTAATTTGGCTGCAACCGATCCAGCAAATTTCTAAACAGGCATATCTCTACTTCTAATGGGGCTAGGGATACCTTCTAGGTGTTTTAATGTATGTATTGTTAGCCTACAAATGCAATACAGTCATTAAATAAATCATTGGCACAAAAGTTTCCAATGAAAATAGCATTATAGTGTAAAATAATTCAATTTGACCCATACCAACCCAGCAAATCTAGGCATATCTCTGCTTCTAATGGGGCTAGTTATACATTCTAGATGTCTAAATGTATGTTTTGTTAGCCTACAAATGCACCACAGTCATAAATCATTGACCCAATAATTCTCAATGAATTTGTATAAAATAATTCAATTTGACTCAAATTACAAGTCAAATCTGTAGACAGACATAAAAATATGTAGATCCCTGCTTCTAATGGGGTGAGGAATACATTCTAAATGTCATTTTGCCTACAAATACATTTCATCTGCATACATTTAATCATTGGCCTAATAATTATTTGTCAATGAAAGTTTCATTATGGTGTAAAAGAATTCATTATATGCATTATTGTTTGTCAGATTTACTTACCATAACCATATTCATTGTTTATCATTCCATTGTCTTTCACTTCAAATGTGATAAAAATATGAGAACCTTACTTCCGGTTGCAACGACCTTAACCCCCCAAAACAAGCACCCACCACGCCGCTTGAATATCTCCAATTGCTCAAGGTCAGGAACTTCACATCACACAAGAATGTGATATAGGGACCCCATAGATGACCAATCAAGAGAGAAAAAAACTTTATCCGGGATTTCCGGGTTAGGCTCTCCCACTGCCGGACTACAACGTTAAACGTGACAAAGAAGCCACTACGAATAGAAAAAAAAGTGACGAGAATCAAGATCGAACACAGAGCTCTCAAAGAGGGAGCTGTAATGAAAACAGACCAAAATTACCAACAGCTAGTACAGAGTGCCGAAGACAAACTGGAGGAGAAGCTCCAGGAAGAAATAGAAAAGAACGCTCATAAGCTTATCCTAGAGGGGATACCAAGCGAGGTCAAAGAGAATGAAACCATCCTGAACCACAAAATAACCAATGTTATAGGACAAATAATGAAGGCCCCAGTGACTGGAATTGAGAAGTTCTACAGGATTGGGGATGAGGATGGCGCAGTCATCAAAATTGTGTTTCACAACAAAGAATAAGCAGAAGCCGTATGGGACAAACGCTCCAACTTGAAGGACCAGGAAAAGGTTGATGGGAAGAAACCCATATTTATGAAACAAGACCTGCCCAAGGAAATCAGGGACAGAATCCAAAGAGCCAACCAAGTAGTCAGAGCAGCCCGAGCTGCCAAAAAAGCGCTTATAATGACATGGGAAATGTGAGGATAGGCAAAGTCAGATACCCGCATAACAAGCTAGACACAGTCCCTACTGAGTTTTCGCCAGCCTACCTCTCCAAAAGAGAGTCCAAGGAGGTGCTGGTATTCCTGTCAAAGGAAAACCCGCTATCCAACCAATATTACGCCCCCTTCTTCACCGTCCAAAAAAGGTTTGTGCACATGGAACAGTACCTGGCCTATTCCAGAGCCAGGGTCGAGCAAAACGCCATTAAAGCCAAATATGTTATGGATGAATCGGATCCCATGAAATGCAAAGTAGTTTTGGATGAGTTCAAAAAAGAATGCGATGGCACAGAGTGGGAAAGGAGGAGGTCAGAGATCCTCACCGCAGGGTTACGTGCCAAACTTGAGAGCAACGAGGTCGTCAAGAACTACCTGTTAGATACAGGTGAAAAAAAATTAGGAGAAGCTACCAAAAACAAGACATGGGGCATTGGCCTCATGGGGCATTGGCCTCTCACTCTACGACCCCAAGAACCTGGACCCCGCCGAGTGGACAGGCGAAAACCTGCTCGGAAAAACGTGGGAAGTGATCCGCGAAGTTTACAAGAAAAAGGAAAAATTGGAAGGAATGTTCCAAAACAAGACAGACTAAAACATCTGCTCCTATAATAATGTTTATTTAGAACTATTGATTCACCGTCTCGATGGAGAACTCAATCAAGATAAACTTTATCTCTCTTAATACTAACGGTATCAAACAGATAGAAAAGAGAAAGTCTATCTTTTCGAAATTAAGTAAATATAGAAAGAGTATTATTGGGCTTCAAGAAACCCACAGTACTCAGAAAGATTTCAGTGTATGGCGAGCTCAATGGAAGGGCCAGTTTTTTTAACCACGGCCTCCCCAATAGTAGAGGAGTCACTCTGTTATTTTCTAAAGATCTGGTACATTCTAATACGTCTGAGGGTAAAGACCTAGATGGTAGAGTGATATATGTAAAAACAACAATAGAGGAAGAAACCTATCTAATAATCAATGTATACATGCCTACCAATAACGCTAGTAAAGAACAGATAAAAATTCTGAAAAATGTTAGAAATATCGTCGACAACCAAGAATTTGTTCGTTTAATAATCCTGGGTGATTTTAATATTAATATAGAAAAACCCAATGTGTACAAAAATGCTTCTTTGTTGTCCAATATGATTAATGAGTTAGACTTATCCGATATACTCTGTATCAGAAGGGAAGGTAAACCCTCCCAAACATGGAGGCGAAGAAATAGTAAGTCAAGAATCAATTATATTTTTATCGACAATGGTGTAAGAAATTGTGTATGCAAAACAACACTAACATTTTGTGAGTTGTCTGACCATAAAATTCTGAGGGTTGGCATTACCAATCCCACTCCCCAGAGAGGTGTAGGTCTCTGGAAAATGAATGAAAACGTTATAGATGACCCGTCATATGGGGAAATGATAAAAAGTGTGGTGTCTGACGTCACCCTAAAGTATGATGATTTTAATGCACGAGAAAGATGGGACATGTTTAAATACATAGTCAAAATTAATACTATTATGCTCTGTAAGCGCAAAGCCAAAAGCAGAAATAGGGATGAAATAGAGTGTAGAAAAAGAATACAAACGCTGGATGCTCAGGACGACTTGTCTATAGATGAGGCGGACGAGTTCTAGAGGTTAAAAAATAGGCTGGGAAACATTGAATCTTTTAAAGCCAAAGGTGCCCTCCTCAGATCAAAGGCCCACTGGCTTAGTGAGGGGGAGAGGCTGTTGAAATACTTCTTAAATTTAGAAAAGTGGCAAGCCGAAAAGAAAATTATCAAATACCTTGTGAAAGATGATGTAATAATCTTCAACCCCAAAGACATTTTGGAGGAGGGGAGAAGATTCTATAGCTCTTTGTACACCGAACGATCCTTAGCGGATCCTGATACTTTCAACTTTAATAGGGTTAATGAACACACATGCTTGTCTGAAGACGAGCACACTCATATGGGCAGACCCATTTCTGAGCACGAGGTTTTTCTGGCTTTGCGCGACACCCAAGTGGGTAAGTTCCCCGGGTCAGATGGTTTCGGGGCGGGATTTTATAAAAAATTCTGGCCAGAAATCAAAGTCATATTTATGGAAATGGTAAGAGAATGCTCTGCAGAAGGAGAGATGTTCAACGACCAACAGAAGGGGGTTATCAGCGTTATCCCTAAAAAAGATGTAGATTCCCGAATGCTTTCCAACTGGAGACCGATAACTCTCTTAAACACAGACTACAAGTTGATCTCGAAAGCTATAGCCTCCAGGGTCAACTTGTGTCTACCGAAGCTGGTTAACCAGGATCAGTTAGGATTTGTTAAGAATAGGTATATTGGCGAAGCCATCCGAAGGCTAGATGATATCATATGGTGGGCAGAGGAGAACAATAGCCCAGCACTAGTGCTGTCGCTGGACTTCTCCAAAGCCTACGATTCCATCAGCTGGAGGTTTCTAGAAAAATGTCTTATTTCTCACAATTTGAATGAGTATGTAATAAGTTGGATTAAAACTATGTTGTGTAAATCCAGAGCGTGTTTTAGTAACAACGGGAACCAGTCTCCCTGGTTTCAGATTCAGAGAGGAATGAAGCAGGGGGACCCCCTCTCTTCTTCTTTGTTTATCTTAGTAGCCGAAAAGTTGGCCGATGGTATAAGAAATGATGAAAAGATCAAGGGTGTTAAAATAGGTGAACAAGAAAACAAAATCATACAATTTGCTGATGATATCACCCTTACCGTTACAAGCATTGAAGATGATCGAAAGTTTTGGTAAGGTCTCAGGCCTAACCCTCAATGTTAAGAAAACACAAGGTTTCAATATTGGGGAGATAGATTTACAGAATGTAGCCGTTCAAAATATCAAATGGGTGTCTGTAATGAAAGTCCTTGGTATAAAACTGTTATACCCAAGAGACAACACCAAATTATCGGATGTCAATTGTAATGATTTATTAAAAAATATATACGAAGTCGCCAAGTCATGGGGCAATCGCAATCTGTCGATTAAAGGAAAGATTCAAGTTTATAATTCGCTACTACTATCAAAGGGACAGCACATCCTCTTGTGTATAAGCATAACAGAAAAAAAAATCAGAGAAGTAGAAAAATCTCTGCTTGAATTCATCTGGAACAGCAGATCATATAAGATCAGCACCACTTGGTTATCTCAAAGTATCGAAAGAGGAGGTTTAAAGCTTAGAACTCTTCGAGATGTCATTTCTGTAAACAGAGTCAGATGGGTGCAGCTAGCTTTACAAAATCCACATAAATGGTTGTGTTTGTTAAAAACGGTGGAGGAAAGGTCTATTGAGGAAATTTTCTGTACATGTAGTAAACCTCAAAATAACCTAGATCCCTTTTACCAAGAAATGTTTAGAATTTGGAAAAAACTCTACTATTCTCAAACCCCAGAGGGCAGTGGAGAAATATTAAGAGAGAGAGTCTGGGGTAATACGCATATTCACTGTAACAAAAAAACAATATCCTTTCCCAGATGGAGAAGGGCGGGTATTACGTGTGTCGGGGATGTACTCAACGAAAATTTTCAATTTATGTCTATGGAGCAACTACAACACACGTACAATTTAAGAACTAACTTTGTGGAAAGGCTTCAGCTCAAACATGCCATCCCAAGGGATTGGCTAAGAACTGTCGCCCAAGAAGGCAACGGAGTCGAAATTAGAAATGAAATCCTAATCAAAATAGGGTCGGAAAAAATGAATATTGAGGGCATCTCCGCCAAACAAATTCATACGGCGCTACTAAAGAGCAAAAAATTAGACTTGAAGAAATTTAGAAAGTGGCCGAGAGTTTTAGGAACTCAAAATCCGATCAGATCAGAAAAAGAATGGGGAGCATACTTTTCCTCTCCGTACCTTGCCACACATGATGTTAGGTTGCAAGCTTTACAGTATAAAGTCTTGCATAGGAGTATTTGCTGTAATCAATATTTGAAGAGAATCAAAATCAAAGAAAGCCCGACCTGTTCATATTGCGAGGAGGAAGATGGCATCGTCCATTTCTTCACGGAATGTGAGCCTGTTAGAGCTTTTTGGATTGATCTAACTGCTTGGTTAAACAATGCAGGAGACTTGCGGAATTTTTTCGAAGAAGCTCCTTCTGTAGAGAATATTATTCTAGGTCTTCTGGGTAATGACTCCAAAATGCATAGAGTCAATTTTATTTTGCTGGCAGCCAACTCCTATATACATAGGCAAAGGCTGTTTGGCAATGATAATATCAGGTTGGAACCTTTCTTAAACATATTTAAAAATAGAGTCGAAGCGATGAGGGTGGCAGCTAAATACAACCCCTCAGTTAGCAAACTCTACGACAGGTGGAAAAACTTTGTCTTTAATATTTGAAAAACCTCATGTAATATCTCCTTTTCGCGTGTATAAACCCGCACTGATTTAACAAATCAACAAAAAGCAGAGTCAATAACATCTTGTGTCTTTTATCTTTATATATGGAATAACTCAGAGAGCAAAAATCAAAATGAGCAGGTGAATGTCTCCTCTCATACCGTTGAATATACACTTTTATGTTAACATGTTTTATGAATAAAAATCCGATGTTGGACAAAATAAAAAAAAGATTCAAGAACTGTTCTAGATGGATTAGGTCCTGCTAAAGCTACATCAGGTGGCGTTCTTGCGTTCTCTTCTGCCAGTCGCCAAAACAAAAGGGCTATAACCGAGGCTGTATGAGTCGATATTATTTAATGCAAAAATCACCGAACTCAAATATGTGTCCCAATCTTTTTGATTAGCTGAAACAAAAGCCTTTAGGTGTTCAATCACAAATTCATTTGCTTTCTCGACCATTCCCTGGCAAACCGGATGATACCCGGCCCCAAATACCTGTTTAATTCCCATAGATTTACAAAAATCTGAGAATTCTGCGCTTTTAAAACAAACCCCTTTGTCGCTATGTAAAACCTCTGGCACTCCTACGTTGCAGATAACTTTTTCGTAGAATTCATGCTTGAGGAGGGAGGAATCAATTGATTTAGTTGGCCAGGCGAAAACAAACCTACTCATATAATCACAGCAAACCTGAATAAAGCGATATCCCGATGAGCTTTGGATTATTGGTCCCATGCTATCGATTACCATATGGGCGGATGGGTAGGGCGATTGTTCTCTGATAGTCATAGGAGGTGTGATAGGATGCCTCATTTTTTAAAATTTTTAGGCACGTATCACAGCTGAATTTCATAAGGGTCTGCTTTAACTTTCTTTGGCAACCTATAGAGAATATCCTCATCCATGAAAAAACTATCATTGGTTAATAATATTTCCTTCTGGCGTTTTTCGCACTCTGGAATAATGTTGGAAGATAGAACGGACTTCGGAGGTGCTGGACGCACATTGAGAGAGCTCCTACTGCTCACCAATTTCGTCGCTTAAATCTCCGGATCGGACATACTCACCTATATCATATTGACATTACTGCATTGAGATTGAGCGTGAGAAGCTGAGTGAGTAATTTGTATCGCAGAAAACATTTGTTTCTATGAGTTATTCATGTTTTTGATCTGAAAACCCCCAATATCGCCAGTGAAAATGGAAGGGAAAATCCAATTCCTAACGTACGACCAACACTCCAATGCATTCTCTGAGCCTTTAATCCCCAAACACCCTAACAAGTCCGTCGCCCTTCGACAGCCTGTCAGTCTAATCCCTCAAGACGAGCTAGCCACGGTCGCCGACTATGCTATTTCAAAGGACAATTTAACCCTAGATGCCCTGAAAGTTTCGTTGGAAATGTCTCATCGAAATAATGAAATTTTGGTCAGTAAAATGGAGGATATGGTCCTTAGTGAGAACAACTTGAAGGAGGAAGTTATATCTATAAGGCAACAATTGAATTGTGTAACTGAAGAGAATATATCCTATAAAGAGAAAATGCTGGCTTTGGAGACTGACTCTAGACGTGGAAATCTGATCATAGTTGGGCTTGCATTCGACAAAAATGAAGATATATACAAGAAGGTCCACCAATTGTTTCTTCAAATCGATCCGACAGTCAGTATAGAAGCGATCATGTACGCACAAAGGTTAGGAAAATGGCAACTTGGCACGAGGCAGATACTAGTTAAATTAGTAAACGAAGGTGTTCGTAATGCAATCTATGATAAGAGAAGTACCCTAAGAGATAATCGTACCTATCCAAAAGTCTTCATCAACCCCGATCTCCCCGATGAGATTCAGGAACGGAAATCAAAGTTGCGTATTATACAACATCATATCTCCAATCTTGAGGGTAAAAAAGTTGGAAAGATTGTCCGTGATTCAATCCAGATCGAAGGGATATGGTACAGGCATAATGAACTAGAGCTCCCAGAGGAGGGTTGCAGGTTGAGTGAGGCAAAAACTAAAAAACATGATAAAGGAATCTTCTTTCAGTCCGAACACTCACCCCTGTCAAACTTCCATCCTTCTCCTATCAAAATTGATGATCTTACCTTTAATACGGCCGAACAGGCTTATCATTTCGCTAGAGCAAATTTGCTTTGTAATAGGGAACTAGCCACCAAAATCTATCGTGAAAAGGACCCAAGAAAAATTAAGAAAATGTCAACAGAGATCGAATCTACCAATACTTGGAACAAAATGAAACTAACAGTGATGAGGGCAGTCATCGAAGAGAAATTTGCGCAAAATCAAGACCTAGCCGAATATCTCTCCAATACTGGAGATACGCCATTACACGAAGCGACCAATGACAGATATTGGGCGATCGGTTGCGGAATAAATTCTGAACATCTGAATGCGGAAAGTTTCATTGGAGATAACATGCTGGGCCAAATCTTGGAAGATGTCAGAGATAGTTATAATGATCGTTATATTACTGATCAAGACCGACTCGACCGCAAATTTAAGGGTGCTGGAGGAGAGGATCCTAAGCCATCTAAAAGTGGATCTCCCAAAATAGACAAGAAAAAGAAAATCCCTAGAAACACCAGAAGTACTGAAGGACTGAATATGGACAAAGCTATTGGAGGAGCATTACACCGTCAGACATTGGGCACGCATGCAAATTGGTCTGTCCCCCATCACGACGACATGGATGAAATGGACATGCCCAGTCATTCGCTGAGTCAACCATTGCCTTCGTCATATCCCCAACGTGCTGAGCCTCTACTACTAGGACCAGGTGGTAATCTGAAACCAAACATGCCTCCCCCCTCGTCCCCTCAGCCCCCCAGTCAGGCCAGAACCACCACCGGATCAGTAAGCTTGCAACAATCGTCCTATGCTGACAAAGTAACCCCTACTTTCCTAAGATCGCGATCGACTACCAGGAGTGTATCTACAGATCAACCATTAGATTCACAAGATAAGAATAAGCAATCGGCATCCAGAGGTAGACCCAAGAAACCTAGCCAACAGGTAAATGATCAGCCAAATCTAATTCAACCTAACTCTGAAAGCAATATTGTGCACAATAGTAATCCATCATTGCAATCGTTATGCCATATAACCTCAGTCGGTTTATACGCTGATCATTAGAATTTTAAATTCTTCAATACTACAGTTATACACATTATTACAGGGAACATGAACCAAACCACTACTGTTGTCGTGACTGATTCAAGGGGACGAAACTTGCAAGACTACATACGATCTCCTGATATTATCGTCTATGCCTATCCAGGAGGAGGGATCGACCGGTTAACCCTTGAACTTAAAATGAAGATTAGTATTCACCAACCTAATAATGCCATTCTTATCGGAGGGATCTGCAATTTCTGTCTGAAGGACAAAACCACCAAGAAGATTACCTTAGCATCTACCCACGAGGGAAATCTTGTACGCATGATGGTAGCAGCGTATGAATCGTCACTCGAGCAGATGAATGATGAGCAACAGTTTTGTAATATTGCTATTGGAGGGCTAATAGGTATTGAACTCAATAAGGCCAACAAGATACCAAATTTCTCACCCCACCAAAGGATGATTTCCAATGCCATCCTTACAATTAATCAGGATATCCGTATGCTTAACTCTAAAAGAAACATTAATCACCCGCACTTAATCACAAAGGTCCATAAATTTGAAAAACACAAACCGAGGCATACCTACAAACGACTCCCAGATGGAATACACCTTGACAGTATTGTTCTTGAAAATTGGGCGAAACAAATAGAGTTATTCCATAATACACCCCGCTTAGATTCATAATGATCTTGATTCCTAAAGGTTCTGATGTATTATTATACCACCCCACTGCCTGCCGTATTACTAAAATGATTACGATTGAATTTATCTGTCTCGGAGAAATAATTCCTGCTATTGTTTTGCCAAGCTATGAGGTTACCTATGTTTTGTAATTTGTTTATATTTGAGGAAATAGACATGGCCCAGCTGACGACAATAATTATCGCTGCTACCACATGACCATATGACTATTCGCTCACTTAACCGATATACAAACTCTTGCTATTGCTCTATTGCCATACTATGAAGTTATTTATGTCTTGTATACTGCTGTGCTTGAGGAAATAGACATGGCCCAGCTGACGAAAATAATTATCGCTGCTACCATATGACCATATGACCAACATTCACTCACGTAGTTGGTGCATACACTGATAACAATTGTGTACTCATAATGGGATTTGAGAAATTTATATTGCTGTAAAGGTTATATTATACTACCCATATATCACCCTTTGTTGCGTTTATTGTTAAAACGACCATGATCCTATTTATCTGCCATTGAAAGATGACTCCTGCTATTGCTATTGCTTTATTACCATACTGTTATGAAGTCGTCTCTGTCCTGTATTTTGCTATATTTGAGGAAATAGACATGGCCCAGCTGACGACAATAATTATCGCTGCTGGCATATGACTATTCACTCATTTAATTGGTACATAACATTGATAATAATGGTGTACTTATAATGGAACTGTCACTTAACTATTATGTATGCTAATTTTTTGATAGACGGACCTGGGGAGGCCTCAGTGCAGAATGACGACGATCATCATCGCTTCCAACCTGTTCCCTCCCCTGTTCGTAATGACAGCCTCGTGGTTAAATATTATTCTCTAAGGAACTTTACCTATATGACGTGGAGAGTATTTGGTAAGTCCATGATATCCTTATTATCAACTCTATTCAATTATTGTATGTCGGTACTATTATCTATCGTTGTTTTGTGATGACTTTTGTGTGTATGAGCTGATATCCATGGCCTTTGCATATGGTTCACCTGAAACAACATCACGCGACCCATTACCACCCTACCTGAATGAATCCGAAGCTGAGTGAAGCCCACTTGCCCAACTGGTATGAACTTTCCCGTAAGAGAGGCATAAGAATAGCCCACCTTAATGTTAGATCACTAATTCCAAAGTTTGACCAGGTAAAAAATGATATACTTGATACTAATATTGATATTATGTGCTTTACTGAGACCTGGATACGAGATAATGCCTGTCTGCCTCTTCTACAACATCATAACTTTAACTTGATAAATTTAAACAGAACTAACCCCAACAAACATGGGGGAGGAGTATGTGTATATGTTAGAGATACATTTCATTGTGAGGTCGATGAGAATTTAACACTGAGCGATGAAGATATCGAATTGTTAAGTATAACAATAACGAAAGAATACATGAAGCCTATCTATCTAGGTGTTGTCTATAGACCTCCACACTCTAATGTTACCGCATGTCTAGATAAACTTAATGAATTAGTCAAAAAGTTTGATACTCTGAGGCACCCAGGTTCTTTAATAATTGTTGGTGATTTTAATATAGACCTGCTGGACAAAAATAATTCTAAATTGAAAGCTTTAAATGAATATTCCAATACTGCTGACCTTACTCTGAAAATGAAATTTATTACACGATATGGCCTCCAGAAAGATAGTATCTTAGACTACTTCCTATATCGAAGTACTAAACCAGCCACACTAGGCACCATTAACTACAACATATCGGACCACCAAGCTATTTATTTGATTCTCAAACACCAAAGATTAAAAAAAAGTCCTGGTAAGATGAAAAGAATTAGAGTAATGAAAAATTATAATGTAGATCGGATAAAAACTATTCTCAATAATAATACCAGTTGGGCCATGTTCTACAATCTAACAGAAGTGAATTCAGCTTGGGAGTATTTATATAAGGTGTTTGTTGATGTGATGGATCATGTTGCACCATGGAAAAATGTATATTTCCAGGGTTCTAAACCTGAATGGTATTCCAAAGAAATTATCGATGCATGTAAAATAAGAGATGAAATGTACAAAGCCGCTAATATCTCGAAGGATCATAATGATGTCAATGCAGCCAGAATTCAGCAAAATTTAGTTAATAGCCTCCTCAGAACGGCTAAGACCCAATACTATACCAATATCCTTAATGACAACGCGAATAATAGTAAAAAACTCTGGAGAACCCTAGACGAAATTACAGCGAAAAAAGGGAAGGAAATATTAATATTAGAGACCATAATAATATTAAACTTAGTACCCCTGATTCGGCCAAATATCTTAATGACTTCTATTGTGCTATTGGTGAAAAGATTCAACAGCAAATACCTGATATTCCCCCAGATGATTATACTGAGTCAATTACTGAGGAATGTAATAATTTTAGTGCCATATCCCTAGAAACCCTTTCAGAACTGATCTCAGAGATAGACACGTCGAAGTCTTCTGGCTGCAAAGAACTAAATTAAAAAATGTACAAAGATCTATTTACCATTACTAACCGTCAATTACTACATGTATTTAATTTATCCATTGAGTCAGGTGTTTTCCCAGCAGCATGGAAAGTAGCCATAGTGAAACCGATACCCAAAGTCAACAATGCCTCCTCGCCCAAAGATACCAGACCTATAGCCCTCACTCATATAGGAGGAAAAATGTTAGAAAAATATATCGCCTCACAGATCTGGAATCACCTTAACGTTAATAATATCATTTCGGACCACCAATATGGCTTTAGAAAAAATAGAAGTACTCACGAAGCTCTCTACGAATTAATAAGTCATATAAATGAAAACAATAACAACAAAATTTATACAATAGCCACATTTATCGACTTTAGTAAGGCCTTCGATAGCGTAAACCATATTATAATTAAAGAAAAACTCAAGAAAATTGGTCTAAATAACAAAGCACTAGAATGGTTATCTTCGTATCTCTTGAACAGATCGCAATCTGTTAGACTTGGAGAACATTATTCTGAATTAAAATCTATTAATTGTGGCGTCCCCCAAGGATCAATTTTAGGGCCAATCATCTATCTAATCTTTTCTAATGATGTTAACAAACTCAATTTATCCTCTCGTTACTTGCTTTACGCCGATTGATACTGTTCTCTATGCTGCTGGGAAAAATTTAGACAATTTAATAATGGAAATGAACAATGATTTGAAGCTGTTCCATGACTGGTCTGTGAAAAAAAAAAATTCTCATCAATACAGCCAAAACAAAGGTGATGTTATTTGGAGAGAGGAAGACTGAAGCCAATATGATTACAATAAGAGTAAATAATGAAGTAATAGAACAAGTCAATAATTATAACTATCTAGGTATAAATATTGACAAACAGTTGAATTTTAATGAGCAAAGTAGTGTCCTGATGAAATCTTTACGATACAGAATTTATCAACTAGCTCTCATAAGACAGAACCTTTCTAAGAAAAGTGCTATCCTACTCGTTAAAGCGAATATTCTTTCGATCATTGACTACAGTGCACCATTCACTAGTGGTTGTAGCCAAAAAACACTTGATTCCATCCAACGATTACAAAATAAGGCACTGAAAATAGCTATTGGTTGTCACCCTAGAACTGCTACTGACTACATACA
Organism: Sthenelais limicola; assembly: GCA_942159475.1. NCBI lineage: Eukaryota > Metazoa > Annelida > Polychaeta > Phyllodocida > Sigalionidae > Sthenelais > Sthenelais limicola. Next base: position 51,907,192 of record OW804098.1, read on the forward strand.
TAACACTACGAAAACTATGAAATTAGATAAAAGAACATGCTTCGATCCTTCTCTCCAAAATGGCATTTACCAATATATGTAAACTTAATCATCCTATTCCTCATCCGGCAATTCGACCTACTTGTCTTCATGATGCTCCTGTACTTAATTTATTCATCCCTAGACGGGAAATTGATCGATCTTCCCTATTTTACCAAGTAGCCTTTACGTGGAATAATCTCCCCACCTATCTCCGTAATATTCGTGATAATTTAATGTTTAAGAACCATATTAAACGATTTTATCTAACATGAGATGAATGGATAAACCACTCAGCTCTCTTATGCTCCACTCTCACCTCCAATATTACTATATTATTTTGTACAGAATTATCAAACTTCATCTCCATTATTTCTCACTCCATCCAATTCCGCTCCAAGATTTTCTTGTAAATTGACTTGACTACATCCGATATTATTATCACTGTATCTTAATGATGAATTCACCGTTTTTGCCAATATTGTTAACTTTAACTCATTGACTTGGAGCAGAAGGCTCCGAAGAGCGCTTGATCTGCAAGCGAAGTGTTCCTCTTCTGCCATGTTTCAGTATATCTTTGAAAATAAAAACGTTTAAAAAAAAAAAAAAAATGTTTGACTCTAGATAACCTATCATTTCTGAGCAAAACACATCCTCTCTCTGCAGAACTTTAATTTCCTCTTTAGTTCAAGGGTTTAAAGCTGAAACATCTCCACCGTTGAGCTCTACGTCTCTATTGCGATTTACCCATTTATATTGTAAGGTTTTTCTTTTTTTTTCAGCCCGAGTTTCTAATGCATTGCAGATAGCATGGTCTTCTTCTGCTGAGATGTCCTCTACGATTTCCTTATCGCCGACACGATTTGAATGGAGGATTGATCTGTGTTTGTATTTTATCGTTGGATAATTTTCACAGAGTTCATTGGCCTCAAAGGGTTTTACAGCATTTACAGGATTAAAAGAAACATGTTTATCTTCCCTTGAAACATGCTCTGGCACTATGACTTTATGGGCATAGTCCCTTCTCAATAGTGCGTCAGCTACTGAATTCAGAGTCCCTTTTAGATGGTAAATGTCGTAATCGAATCTGTTAAAAAATTCTAGATATCTGGCCATTCTTCCAGTTAGATTCTGTTTTGATTTTAAATCTAACAGAGCTGCGTGGTCGGTCAGAATGGTGAATTTTGTACCATGCACATAATGACCGAACTTTTCTAGGGCGAATTTTATAGACAATAGTGCTGTAGTGCTGTAAGAAACCTCTGCTGAATTTAAAGATCTGCCTGCAAAAGCAATGGGTCTTAACATGTTTTTCTCATGTTCCTGAGCGATGCAGGCCTCGAGCCCAAATTGACTTGCATCTGAACTGATTACAAAAGGCTTAGAATAGTCTGGGTAACGAAGGGTAACCTTTCTACAGATCAATTCTTTTATTAGTTCAAATGAATCCTCACAATTACTGTCCCACACAAATTTTATTCTGGCCTTGGTCAGCTTGTATAGAGGATGCATAATTTCACTGAAATTTGGAATAAAGATTCGGTAGTAGTTAGCTAATCCATTAAAAGCTCTAAGATCTTTAATGTTTTTGGGTCTGGGGTAAGTTCTTATAGGCTAGATCTTTTCTGGGTCTGGGGAAATACCTTTGCCGTCTACCATAAATCCCAGAAATGGAACTTTAGATACACCAAACACACATTTTTCACCTTTGAATTTTATATCGGCCTCCCTGATTATTCTAAACAATTTTTCCAGGTCATGAATGTTTCAACGAATCGTTTGCCACCAAGATGTCGTCGATGTAGAAAACTGCTGAGTTGAGATTCTGCAGCAAGGTGTCTACCATGCCGTGGAAAGCTCTAGGGCAGGTTTTTAAACCCATTGGCATTACTTTATAAATATAATTACCATAAGGAGTTGCAAATCCTGTTAGTTTTTCATCTCCCTTTCTTATTGGGACTTGATGGAACCCGGAATGACAGTCGAGTTTAGAGAAATATTTTCCCCCGATTTCCCCCACTTTTTCAAGTGTTTCTTCTGCTGAGGGAAAGAGTTTACTGTGAGTTATCTGTGAATTTAGGAAACGAAAGTCTATCACCAATCTATAGGAACGATTACCGGTATTCTGTTTTGAACCTGGTTTTTCTACCAGGAAAGCAGGAGAAGTAAATTCCAATATTTCGTCTGTCTTTTCTATGACCCCTTGAGCTACATGCTCATCTAAAGCCTTCTTCATTTCTTTTCTGATGACAGGTTGTACACGATAAGTTTTAAATTGTTTGGCCTGGTAATTATCCTTTAATTTGATGGGGTGCTGGTATTTTTTTGTTCTACCCAGCTTTTTGTCTTTCCCCATGAAAAGATCTTCATAAGATCTTCTTTTTGACTATCTGTTAGATCTTTCCCGATAGTTTTATTCAGATCAAAAGGCTCTTTTACCTTTTCAGTGTTTACTGAGTTGATTTTACCATCAATTTTAACAAAATCATTTTCCTGATGAACAGAATAGACACCCACCAGTGAACCTTTTGTTTCAGTTTCGGTCCAATCGTAATAGATTGTAGTCCGGGATATGATAGTTATCATCTGATAGAATTGAGTGTAGCCATGTCTCGGTGATTCCAATTACATTGGGTTTAAGTTCACTCATTTCAGTCTTAACTGAATCAAATTTTCCCTTCAAGCTTTGAGCATTTAAGTGTGTGAAAGAAAGTCCCTTTGTGAAAGCCATGGGAGGTTTTAGATAGATGAGTGATTTGGATGGTTTTGACCCTTTATGCAGTTTACTGCTGGGCCTATATTTTCCGGATAACAGGCGGGCGGCAGGCCTGTACTTACTAACCTGGATAGGTAGAGTCTTATCTGGATTGAAGGGATCATATTGGCGGCTCCCGACCATCAATAGGATATAATTGCTTTAATTTTTAAAAAGCTCTATTGCCACAATCAGAGTGTGTTTAGCAGCTTTTTATACCTTTAGGGAAGTGTGTAGTAGATGGCGAAAGGGGCAGGACCATTAATTATGTTTGAATCGTAACATTGGTGATATAGCTTGGAAGAAGTGGTGATAGCGCCCAGTTATCGTTTGGTCCTTTTATATGCTCTTGGAAGGTGTGCAGTAGGTGGTGAAAGAGACAGGGCTAAAAAATGTTTGAGTCGTACTATTGAGAGATTAGTGTTGACGATTTGGTGTTCACTCAAGGGGGCGGGGTTTGTCACTATTTGAGTTGAACTTTTGGGGGTATGGCATTTATTTAGATGATATGAGGAGAGTACATGATTTCACGCTGCAAATTACTGAATATGTACAATGAGCAAATAACAGGGTACAATTCTTAGTCAGGAAGATAAAGTGTACGATGTGAGGTAAAGGGGGCGGGGCTTAATTTTGTTTGTGTCGTACCATTAGGGATATAGCATTGGGAGAGCAGGTGATAGCATAAATTTTAAGTTTGCACCGAACCATTGGTATTTTAAACGTTGGAAACAGATTGAACTTAGCTTAAATAAGGTTTATTTTTACTACAGTATGATTAATACAAGTAATTGAAGGTGGTTATATACAGTGTGAAGTCAGAGCATTGCCACTATTCATGAGTGTTTGCTTGCTTCAGAGTAGAAATATATCTAAATGTCAATATACTAGGTTTATTTTACTAAAGTATGATTAATACAAGTAAATGAGGGTGGTTATATACAGTGTGAAGTCAGAGCATTGCCACTATTCATAAGTGTTTGCTTGCTTCAGAGTGGAAAATATGACTATATGACAATTATATTAGGTTCACTATTAATGTTCACTTATCTTTATCAGAAGTTGAGGCACTTCAGGTGGTGAGCTCTCTCTTTATCCTCTCAAGGATTTGCCCGCATAAGTTGCGATCAGGTCCGATTTGGTCATGCGTTAGTAATGTGCAGTCTGAAAGAAATCTTCCACAGCCGTATGTGGGATCGTGGGTAGCTTCATAGAAAAATTTCTGGTCATCCCTCAGCAGAAAGTCTTCGAGAGAAGCATTATTCACAAACTTTCCTTTCATACACTCATATAGTATGGCTTGTGATTTTCCATTCCATTCCTCATCAACTTTGATTTGTTTAGACACACGTTTCACCGTATAGGGATTTCTTATAGATTTCAATCTTTCGATGAGCTCTGGGGACGATTTGCATTCTATGGCCTTTTTCACCTGAAACAGCTGTTCGACTGAGTGGGCCTCAATTCCGTCTTGTTCAATTGGGCAGTTAAATAGGTTTGAAAGGGGGCTCATATGCCCTTGGAAGGCTGTCCCTTCTGGTGTTGCAAATGTGGATGATGTAATTCTATCTAGGCCCTTTGGCAGGCTATCGAAATTCGCTCTTGTGTATGTTACACCTGCTATGAAAACATCCATACCTTTTGGTCGAGCTTCAAGCCCATGTAGGGCATTGGCTGCAAAGGCTATCGATCTCGCCTCACTCATATACAGCTGTTCTTCCTCCGTATTGTCTCCCTGTGCCCATATCCCAGCTAATCGGCTTCTGTTTATGCCTATTCATACCTCTGAATAGGTCGATTTTATTGCGGATTGCTAGTAGTGTAATTTTGATGGGTCGGTGGTAGGGATTAGCGAGGCTTTCTCGTTTGATGCCTAGCCGTTCAGCATTTGAGAAGGTCGATTTAAATTCAATATGCCCAAGCAAATCTTTGACAATTTGTTCTAAATTTTCTCCATCGTTTTCTTCCACTCCTTTTAGGATCACATTCTTTTCCCTGGGATTTTCCCCTATTGCTGAACTTGTTGGTGGGGTGGGCGTGGGTGTTTGAGCTACGGATTGTTGTGTATTTACAAATGGTGTGTTAGCTCTAACATTGATCGCGGCTAGGGTATTTGAATTCAATTCAAGTTTTAGAGATAGATCGGTAATCGTAGTTTGTAGATTCTGAATACTTTTATTCATATCTGAGTTGGTCTGGTCTAGTCTAACTTGATTTGCTACGATGCCCTTCATATTGTCATTTATTTGGCCAACAGTTGCTTTGATACCTTGCGCGTTTTTATTTAGAATACCAATGTCGGATTGGTTTGTGAGAGCAATAGTACCGTAGTTCTCAATTGATCCCTGTATTCTCGACATGTTAGACAATAGTTCATCGATTTTCTTTTCTCGTGCTATAAACTTTTGCATGAAATCATGCGGGATTTCAGGAAAATGGGGTGCAGAAAATTGACTTATCTGAGATCCTGTGGCGTCTTGGTGTTGGGGAATGGCTACCTGCCTATAGCTTGTCATCGGAGCTTGGGGTGGAACAAAGCTATGTCCCTCATTTGTCTGTTGGATCGTCGATCTATCACCTCCATTTTGGGTAATCATAGACTGTTGGGAATTTGCTGACACATTCTGTTGATTTTTCATATTAATTCCCAGTTGTGCGCTAGAAAAGTCTCTGGGGAGAATCAGGTACTGTTGGCACGGGTCCATGTTAATTCCAGTCGTTGTTTGAGTGCGACCCAGTTGGGCCATACTCTCAATATCCGATTTGTTAAATAAACTATTTGAGCTGAAGTCTACGCTTGATCCGAGGTTCTTGACTGTGTATCAGTCATTCCTGGATGTTTTGGCCTCTTTAAATACTAAATTAGACACAATCTACTATGTATAAACCTAGGAAAGTCGGGACCTCGATCCCTCCGCTTGCTAGTGTGTTGCCGCCATCTTGCGAACAATTGTTGGAGTGGTTGCTGGTAGGGTTGGTAGTAAGGCTGTGGATATGGTTGCTGATAGGGTTGGCCTGGATAGAACTGCTGTTGAGGGGGGTAAGCGTACCTTTCTCTGCTTCTGCCGCGATTATCACTGGATTTGTCTTTTTCTCTACTTTTAGACCTATCCTTTCTATCATCCTTTTTCCCTGAGCCTTTTGAATCTCTACTTTTCGAATGATCACGCCTCTCTGAACTTGATATTTCAAAGATTTCTGTCTTACTTTCGCTCTTATGCACCTCTATGTCCTATTCTGCTTTTCTCGCTGCCTGACATACCTCATCTAAGGTCTTTGGAACAGTTGCCAAAACTAGCTTCCTGAGATTGTCCTTCAACCCGTTGATGTACAAGTTAACCTTTAGCATTTCAGGTAGGGTTCTGTTACGATTCAAGAGTTTTTTCTTATCCCTTTTGTATGCCCGTACATCTTCACTCTCCTCTTGCCTTCTCATGGTGAAATCTTTTAACCTTTTATCGTAATCTAGTAGTTCGAACTTTTTAATAAAAGCTCCTTTGAACAGATCAAACGTAGGGTCAGGTATCTTTCCCTTGAACTGGTCATAAAAACATTCAGAATTTTAAAACCCCCATGTATTTCAGTTGTTCATCTACTTTCATTGAGTTGGCATAGGCTTCGTATTCACCAATAAACCTTTTTGCTGAAGCAGTAGGGTGAGAAAAGTTCTGAGGCAGTTGAACAAACATTTTTCTCGTTCCTCCATCTTGCTTCGGTGTGATTTCCTGCATTTTTTCAACCATTGTATTCATTGTTTTGCAAACATTTAATTGTAGAGTTTCCTGAACTTGGTTAGATGTGTTTGCTGACATTTGCTGTGTCTGCAAAATAGCCTGCTGCTGGGAATTGTTCTTTAGAACCAAATCTTCTTGATTCTTGTTAATTTTGTTTAATATTTCAGTCATATTAGCTAATAGCTTTACCGTTTCTGGGTCCTTTGCAGGTGGTGGCGGTGGCGTTGGCGGTGTCGGAGCTGGTGGGTTCATAGCTTGCCATTGCTGCATCATTTGCATCATTTGAAAGAAATTCGGCGTATATCCACCCATCTGATTTTGTTGAGGATCATTCATATCTCCACCCATTGGTTTTTGAGGAAAGTTCATTGGTTATATGTAATTATCGGTACAACTAAGGCTTCTTTGTGTAAGTGATTCATCTTATAACAGGCTATACTGCTGCCATCATAGAGGGCTGACTTCATTATATTATGATCAGTATCACAAAAATAACAAGAGAAGAGCAAATGTATTTCTCGATGTTATTGCTCTGGTGAGAAGCGAGATTTTGTGGATAGATTGAATAAAGATCGTTTTGTAAAAAAATCAAAAAAAAAATCGCCACCAGTTAACTATCTCGCTTCGATATAAAATGATTAGCCAATCAAGTTATGCGGCTATGTGAAGCAAGAAGTTGTGGTTGTTGAGAAGTGATTTAAAGTCTGTCACATTGGTTACATTTATACCAAGAGGCGTATGTTCTCCTGCTAGGGAGAATTTTAAGTCAACACATGAACAATATCATAACCTTATTCCCTGTTCATAGAAATTTATATTTCCGTAATTTATGAATATTCTAGCATACCCCCCCCCCACACACACATACGTATGCATGGCATACTGTGAACGTATTTATTTTTGAGCGGATAGATTTTCGCGCACTAAGTTGTTTGACACCTTTTCGCGCAGATTTCAATTCACGCAGCAAGGAAGCCTCATATATATGACTTATTTATGTATTAATTATAGGTTCGCGCAGGTTTTAAATTCGCATAGGGGTGGTAAAAAAAAATCGCCACCGGTTAACCATCTCGCTTCGATATAAAATGATTAGCCAATCAAGTTATGTGGCTATGTGAAGCAAGAAGTCGTGGTTGTTGAGAAGTGATTTAAAGTCTGTCACATCGGTTACATTTATACCCAGAGGCGTACGTGTAGGTGTCTGGGGAGCGGGAACACCTAATGATAATTACTCTAAGATGATTAAATAGCTATTTGGAGATTTTGAGGATTAATAACTGGCTATGTCCAATGTAGGTAGACTAGTGTAGATATCTTTAGATGAGCTAGTCAAGATGTAAGAATAACTCTAAGTAGAGAGAGATCTTGGAGATGTGCTGAATAGCTGGTATTTTATTCAATGTTGTAGAGTATCAAGGTGTAGGTTTACAATAAGTCCTTTATAGAGCATAGGTTCCCCAGGATTCCAGTTTAGTAGAGTTTCCAGTCAGTCTTCTTTAGTAGATAGTGGTGATACAGCTTCTAGGTCCAGGTAGTAGATGGTACTGACTGACTGGAAGGAGGACCCTTTTATACTATAGGCCCATGATTAGATTGCACATATTCTAGAAAAAACCTTTGCCTAGTATGCAGTATAACTGCTGACATGTTTCAGGCTTATTGGAGTACATGATGAAATAATTCCTTATAGAACCTTAATTACACTTATTTCTGCAATCTCTGGGTACCTTGGAGTGTGTGTGGAGCAATGGCTCCTGTTTCACAATATAAATCATTACTTCAGCTTAGAACATCGCGTCAGCATAAATCATTGCACCAGACTATTCAATACAATTGTACACATACACTGATACATTTCAGAGTAATACATTAATACATACATGTTTAAATATTAGGGTAATAAAACATTATTAACCCTGTAATTAGTTAGACATTAAAAATCAATTAGGGTAATGAGACATGTTAAATCCAGAGTGGACATTAACATACGTTCTCCCGCTAGGGAGAATATTAAGTAAACACATAAACAATATCCTAACCTTATTCCCTGCTTATAGAAATTTATATTTCCGTAATTTATGAATATTCTAGCATACCCCCCCCCCCTGCCACACACACACACTTATTATATATAAATGCATGGCATACTGTAAACGTATTTATTTTCGAGCGGATAGATTTTCGCGCACTAAGTAGTTTGACACCTTTTCACGCGGATTTCAATTCGCACAGCAAGGAAGCCTCATATATGACTTATTTATGTATTAATTATAGGTTCGCGCAGGTTTTAAATTCGCATAGGGGTGTGAGCGAAAATCGCAAAAATAATTACTGCGCGAACATTAATATGTTTACAGTAATAATGGTTTCTCCCATACCTAGTTGGGGAGAGCTGTAGCAAGGGGGACGGGGTGTTAGTGTTGGTTAGGCAACACTACTTCCAGCAATACAATTAATTATGGCCCACGCGGCCTCCCCAAATCGTTACATTGCTAAATGAAATATATCACCATTTTACAATTTAAGTCGATGGCTGTAGTGTTATCTAAAAAGGGTTATCGAGGGATGGGGAGGGGATTTTTACATCTACCAGACACAGGAACTGTTTTTGATTAATGCTCCTTAAATCACTTGGAACTCATTTGAGAAAGAGGGTAAAATAATAAGTTGTTTTTGTCTTATAGGCAATATTTTCTATAAGATATGATGGGATATGATGTGTAGAAAATATGGTGTGTATTAAGCTAGTTTGCTCTGACTTGCAATTTCATGTTTACAAATTAAATTTATTAAACATTTATTTCTTAGAGGTTTAATCTTCTCCGGAGAAAACGCAACCTCTCCACCGAAGACAAGAAATGTGTTTATCAAAATAGTTTCCCTTTTAGCACTTACCGACAGGGCGCGGGCCAGGTATTTCATGATCTCGGCCTCCTGTCCCATAACCAGTGCACTTAACATTTTCGCGACCCAGATGTCGCTGTTAAGCCACTCCCATAAATGCAAATGGGCCTATGCAGTAAATAACATGGATGCATGGTAGTTGGTACAGTTGTGACAAACAAGTGACTCATATAGGTACACTCGGCCCTTGGGAATGGTCTAGCTTCTTTAGGTGGAAGGTACAATTAAGGTAATTCTGAAAATTAAACTATATACTACATCAATATTAGTTAGTAACATATTTCCTTATTCAATATTATAATTCTATTAAAATACAGCACATAAGGATCTAGCGCGAACAATGAAACGTTTTAATCATTTCATTTTTCATTAAAGAAACACTACATGGAATGGTCACATTCACAGAGGTATAATTTCTAAATATTGTTCCAGACCTTTGATGGCTGATAAAGCGGTGGTTACCAGGAGAATCGGAGATTCCTCCTGGAAAATGGGAGGAAATGTACAGCCATGCCGGGTGTGTGGAGAAAAGGCGAAAGGGTTTTATTATGGAGTTGCTGCTTGCCTTCCCTGCAAATCATTCTTCATGAGGTACAATAAGATTGGATTCAAGTACAAATGCCGAACTGGACAAGAAAACTGCGAAGTCAATGAAGCCCAACGAATTTTTTGTAAAGTCTGTAGACTGAAGAAATGTTTTTCAGTGGGGATGGTGCGGAAAGGTGAATCAAAATATAGATTAATATAAAAACCAATTTGTTTTCCCCAGTCATTTAGAAACTGTTGATAAATGATATTGATATATGAAGTACAATCTAAAAGTCTACTTTAAGAAACCATTCACATTTCATACTCGAGTATAAATAGATCCGTATAAGCATGGAAATTATCAATGAAGTTATCAACATCGCGCTTTCAATTATATTTGGTACTGTAGAACGGCCGGAAAAAGGATTCCCGTCGACTGGAGTGCTAACGTGTTCAGTATGTGGCGATGTCTCCAATGGATTCCATTTTGGAGCTTTCACGTGCGAAGGCTGCAAGGTAAATCTTTATTTAAAAAAAAATATCCACTTTAAAAAGTATGAAGAACATTTGTCTTTTGGTGGGATATGGAAAATGTCTGACTGGTATATGGAGGTATATCTCATTTCACATATTCGCGTTTATTGTATTGTATTTAAAGATTTTTATTCAGCAAAATAAACATTATGTAACATTTACACTGTTCTCAGAGTCTGCTGGTGGATTACAAAATGATAGAAAAATTAGAATAATTAGAATAATAGAAAATGTATATTCGAGTTTACATGTATCTATATCTATAACAATTTCTGAATAAGAACAATATTAAGAGCCTAGCACAATAGGCGTGTGCAACGATAAGTTGATTACAATAGGTTGTTACCAGTTTTAGGATTAAACTATTGAGAATAAAAAGAACTAAAACCAAAATCTCATTGCGTTGTGTCTTATACAATATATACATGTATTTATGGATTTTAAGTAGATACTACCTTGGAATTAAAAGCTTAAATTGCGTAAATGCAGCATTCATTCGTTTCTCCCGCAGAAGTTCTTTCGAAGAGGAATGGAAGATCAATCATTCACGTGTAAAGAAAATAAAGAATGTCAATTGAGTCCAAAAACGCGCAACAAATGCAAATTTTGCAGATACCAAAGATGTTTAGCTGTTGGGATGTCCAAGGAAGGTATGTCTTTTAAATACGCAATGGTATATATGATTATATATACATGTATTTGTATACGGATATAGGCCAAAATGCTAAACATTGTTTAATTCAAATAATCCGTTATAATTAAAATGTCTCTATGTATTCGTGACCACTAAGAATCCACATTTCAAAATTGTAGCATAAATATAAGCTTACATACCAGGCAATGTATGAGCTGTTTTATATACCGGTATAAGCATATGAAAGAACTGTCAATCGCCTCGTTTGAAGAAACAGTCGGTTCGATGTAAGTGAGTATTTCTGTCATTTAAATATGTAGGAATCAGGTTCGGACGTCGAAAGAAATATTCAGACCCCCTGCAATCACCCACAACACGGTCCATCTCATATATGGAATCTTACAACATCAGTGACGGGTTTAACGATGAATCTCCTTTAAAGAACAACGTTATGAGTAACTCAGCATGCAAAGTACCCATGGTGTTAGCCCAGAGAAAAGAGGATTCTGGTTCAGAATTCTTTTGGCAAATAGGTGACAATGAAGAGAATATGAATTATCGGAGTGATTCTTCTGAGAGTACAACACATAGTCTACTAGCAAATGAACCTATTCACCACACTGTATCCAACGGTCATATGCAATATTCAGAAGAATGCAGGAATGTTTTGAACTTATCTAGAAGTTATACACGAGAACATGTAAATTCCTATGAAAAAGAGCCTGCGTTTTCAACGAATTCTCCCTACCACATGAAAGGGAACCAATTCTATTTTTCTAGAGCTATTGAAGTTCAAAATACTCCAAGAGAACGGATGAAAAGGGAAATTGAGGATTTATCTTTCAAAGAACCTGTTGAAAATGTATATATGGTTGAAATTAAAAAGGGAATGGTTGCAATTGCTAAAGAAACTGCAGATAGGTACATAGGTCGTCATCCAGTGAAGAGTTCAGGGCACTTAAGCATTCCTGATAAGGACACATTAAATCATTCCAAAGTGGATACTGCAAATCAATCGTCACTCGTTCGCCAACCGGATACCTGGGATAGACGCCTTAATATTATTCCTAGTTCTGAATGTGAAGAAGCTGTGAGAGGTTATTGGAATTCATCTATTCCAACTACCCAGTCCGAGCTTACAGATCCCCACTGGAATCTAATCTTGGAAGTGGACAGGCTGCGTCAATCTTTCAGACCATTCGGACGTTTTATTTCTGAAGATGGGGTAAGAATACTTTCAGTCACTAGTGAATGGTTGATTAAATGATTGCCCATGTTTCCATTATTTGCGTTTAGATAGATGTGACTCTAAATAGGTGTAGGATAGAGGACGAGAAACTCTTCTCTTAGTGAATAAAATTGTCCAAGGCCTTTAGGCCGCGGACAAATTTATTCACTAAGAGAACAGAGTCGATCGAGTCCTCTAGCATGCTTATCCTCCAACTTCAATCGTTTTTGTTTTCTCAGCTATTTATAGCTGAGAAAACAAATGAGTCACTATGAAATGTGCCAATCACTGATACTGCATCTACATCTTGATAACTTTGTTAACTGTCTGTGAGGTGTTTAAGCTTAGATGTGACATCAGGCGAGGATGCCATATCTAATCCTTTCAATCAGTCATAGATTTCACACCTAGATGTTATTGAAGGCTGATTGACAGCCTTTCTAGGTTTAGCCAAGGGAGTTGATTGGCTGTTAGTTAGATGCTTCTCCAACCATGATAGGTCTGCAGAAGGCCCTCCCACCTCCCACACCATCCCTCTGCCCACCACCCCCCTCACCTGCCTCAGGTGCTCAAATGGACACTGCCAAACACATTTTCTAAATTTTAAAAGTAAGTTACCAACTATTTAGCCTAGCCTAGCTTACTACTTTTTATACGACCCAACTTTTTATTTACTACCATTTTTTTTACGACCAACTTTTTTTAACGACAATTTTTTTCCGACCAACTATTTTTTAACAATTTTTTTTCTAGACAACTTTTTACGACAAACTTTTTTTATGACACTTTTTTTAATGACAATTTTTTTACGACCAACTATTTTTTAACAACCAATTTTTTTTCGACCAATTTTTTTCTGACCAACTTTTTTTTAACGACCAACTTTTTTTTAACGACCAACTATTTTTTAACGACCAACTTTTTTCAATGACAATTTTTTTCCAACCAACTATTTTTCAACGATAATTTTTTTTCGACCAGTTTTTTTTACAACCAACTTTTTTTTACAGCCCTGGCTATTGCAGAGTTATTCATTATTGGTTACAGTTACTGAAGTGGAAATAAAAGTCAAGTGTATATAAACCCTAGTCTAGTTGACATTTGTATGTCTTTTGTGCCATATTAGATTTTACCTTCTGGTCTGTGAGGACTAGTGGAAACTCAGGAGGACTAGTGGATCTTATTTCTACGTAGGTATTTCCCTAAGTTTATCATTTTTCTCCCTTTCTCTACATGTTTCAGAGTTCATGATTTCAATGGTCCTCAGTGACTGGTCATGAATTCAATTCAATTCAATTCAAGAATTCTTTTTTGCAATAGATGTTGTTTACAATGAGGTGGTCCAGCATTCTAAATAGACAGGTGTCTAGGTAGGTCTTCTGCCTGACATCGGACATAAGTAATTGAGGCTGAGAAATCGTTTCCATTGGAAACGCCAGGTATATAAATTAAGTTGACACTAATTGTAATATTAAATAGATAAACCAAACTTAACTTGATAATTTCTTAACTTAGTACTTGTTTTATTATTGAGGTGACCAAATTCATCCTACCACCCTAATTAACCACCACCTAATTAAAGGATTGAATCAATTAAAGCCCCAATTTATTACATGTAGGGACTGAGAGCTTATCTTAAAATAATTTTATTTATATTGATAGGTTTTGACTGGGAGTAGGCTAATGGCGGAAAGTTGATGCCTTGTAATATATTTTAATAAATAACATCTTTGTCAATGTTGCAAACAAAGTTAAATTGTTCTGAATACTATCTGATAATTAAAAATGAGATATTTTCAACTTAATAGGCCTATATCTAAATATCCTATATCCAATATTAAGGGATGCCATTCATAATCTATCATTAATTTTCAATGCAAAAAAAATCACCTCTAGGTCCTAGAATTGACATAGCCTAAGAGCTAATATTAAAATTTGGAGCTCTTCATCCTTCAACCATCTTAAGTTTATTCAATGACATAAGATGATAACGATTGGACAACATGATAAAAAATAGATAATGGCCCCCATTTCTCTGAATGAACCATCTATATTATAGGCCTATGTATGGGTGTCATAAAAACGTTAGCCAAACCCAAGGGGAGGAAATAATGAAACGGTTCCGAATGGGAAAAAAACGTTTTTAAAAGTGAGAGTTCAGGTTCTGAGAGAGGATAGTTAGTGCAAGTCTAAAGCTGGAGAAACACACCATATTAGCCTGAGGAAAAGAGTTGTCACAGTTAATGAGTCATATCAACACTGTGTTAGAGTTTTTAAAGGCGTGGAGGTGGGTATATACATAGGCCTACCTATCATAATATTGCATGGGTCCAACATTTCAAGCCACATTAGCCAAGAGCTTTATGGTTTTTTTGAGAAACCATGCACCAGGCCTACCCGTAGGCCTACTGAGGTGGGAAAAAGTGTACCAATGTGTTGTCAGTGAGTGACGACGATGTGTTATCATTGCCAACGTCACAACGACGTCAACATCACAGTGATTCTCGCAGAGTAAACATAGGGAATTTAAGTTCACATTGTGAAAAACAAACATCTATTTAAACGTAAGAAAAATCTGTCCTGTATTTTTGTCACGCTTATAGTTGCTTGTATGTGATTCTGTTGCGTGTGTTACTAAACCAAACAGACACCATTGTCTCCCAGCATACATCTCTCAAACGGCGTGCGCATAAAAAAGGCTTCAATCAGAAGTAGAGTGGAGAAAGTGGAGCCTCCTTTAAAGAGTAAGGTATAATAAGGTAATAAGGTAACAAATGTATGGTGACCGGAATGGGTAGTACCTGAACTCGGCCTTCCGATACCGGTCCGGTCCGGTCCAGTCCTGGCCCGGCCCAGAGCCGGTCAAGACCAGACCCGGTATATTAAGAAACTATACCTCCTCATACTTAAAGTATAGCGACACCTTAAAAATAAAAAAATCAGATAACTTAACATCGGGATTGGGCTGACCGGTCACCGGGGAAGAATGAGCCCAGTCCGGGTATAAGTCCCTGGTCCCCGATCACCGGCCCGGTAATGACTTACCGACATCGGTACAATACCCGGTCGGTCTAGCTTTTCCTCAGCCGATTACCGGGGGAAAATTTTCTCGGAGCCCGGTCCTAATTTCCCGGTCATCGAAAGTCAACCCGATTTATGGACAGGTACATAAGGTATATCAATGATTTTCAACACAAGAGAACATTATGTTTGCAATACAAACAGGAATAACTAAATAAATATAATAATGAAATAAGTACAAACTTGAACATAAATAGTAAAATGTGTAATAACCATCATGGTTAAAGTCCGGATTAAATAATATGAATGGTTAATTAACAATAAATTAATCGCATAATATAAATTACAAATATCGTCATGGGTTGCAATGTAGACCCCAAGTGGCATCCAGAGGTACTACCCGGAGGTATCCAGGTATCCAGAGACGGAGGTGTCCAGATCCTGAGCATGTATACATGTATGTTCTTTGTGTATAATGTTAAAGTAATATAGCGGATTTGCCTGCATGTTCTTTATTCAACTTTGGGTTAATTCTCACTGTGGAAATATGCACGCATACTTTATTAATATCATTTTTATTCATATCTAGAGGTTACTAAGTCGTATGATTACATGTACCAAATCTCAAGATCATGTATTAAATCAATATATATATCTATTTTAGAATAGGTTTCTCTATTCTAATAGTCATTTTCAGCAATCACTTGGTAAGGAATAAATGAAGAATAAAGACATTTTCTTGCTTTCAATGTAGTTGTATTCAGCCATGATGTTGGTACAATAGTAGAGCAAGCCAAGAGTCCCCCTCTATTCACATTCACATGGGGTTTTATAGCCTAACCAATATTAATCTTCAACAAGCTAACTTACTGGGCGACCATTCTCAAGCTTTCTCTGGACTGGCTTTCTCTGTCGCCCAGGGCATCACCACTTACATTACTTGTTATAGCACATATCAAGCTAAACTGGCATTACTATCTGTTAACGAACCTCTTAAAGCTTGCTTAATCATGATAAAAGCGATTTTTGTTTTAATTAAACATAAACGTTTCAAATTATATTCTTAGATAGTTTTATCATCTACTTCGAAGCTCATCCTATAGAGTATTTTAGCTACTTTACCAAAGATTAGAAACAGAGGTACAATTAATGGCTCAATAATCATATGGTATTGGGACAGTCAAATACATATGTCGGGGTATTTAATACAATTTAAATTGTGTAAAAAGCTTAAGTAGTTTTTGAGTAATGTGCATAAGTATTCGGACATAATTTTAGACATTAGTTGACCGGTCAACTTTTATTGGTGAAAACATGGGTTTATATATAAGATATACATGCACTGCGCATGCGTGCGCATGCGCATAATTAGACCAATCCTGTACTAATTACATTGAGTTAATTAACATTAGCCAATGGTGTGTATTCATTATAAGTGACCACAGGGGGTCGCTATATCTAACCAATGAAGCTTGATCTATTTGTTGGACCAATAGCCATGTCTGTTAGTTATACCCAATCAGACTACTTGTCTCATTAGGCTATTGGCCCAATTGGGTGTGACCCAGTTACTCACAGTCCACCTAGTGTGTGACCTTGGTACTTACGGTCCACCTAGTGTGTGACCTTGGTACTTAACCTTAATTAATGAATATTCATAAGCCTCTTGCTTATGCGATCCTATATTCTATATTAACGATATACCGTTATGCCATTGCATAATCTTATGTAATACCTTTGTAATCATTACGGGAACAATACTGCTCAAGACAATAGGAATAGCATTGGCAATGTTAAAGCCCACTGCATACTACTCACAGGCAGTTTCCCTCATGCTCTAATAAGGTAGGCCTTTACAATGTAGGTAGTTGGTGCCGTCACCTTCATTGTATCAATCATTATCATAAGGATTAAGACTACTACACCTGATACATTGTCTATTTATCCCCTGTCAATCATTCCAACTTCTAAAAGGTCGTCCGGTGATCATTTTACATTTTAGTGCGATTTTGAGATTTTTGATGAATATCAAAAAATACTTCCATTATTTTCATACTCGTCAGGAAGAAAGGACTTACACTAGGCTATATATGACTATAAATTTTCCACAACCTGGGGCCATTATTTTTCCAGATACATGTCTCCAGATGATTCCATACGAATACATGAGGTGTTTTTTTCTTTATAACCCAAATTATTAATAGTCCAGATATTATAGCAAGAACAGCACAGTATTGCGTTTGAGGGGCCCTATATTCTCCGAGTATGGCCGAAAACTACGAGGCCGTAGGCCGAGTTGTTTTTCGGCCATACGAGGAGAATATAGGCCCCCGAAGACGAGATACTGTGCTATTCTTGCTTTTATTCCATGATTCTTAACTTATTACAAGTTTATTTGATTTATTTCATCAAATTGTGTTGTCCACATAGCTCACCAATAGTCTTGAACGGTCGTGACGTCTCTGTACAATACAGGGAGTTTATATTGTCCACCTTGTGAGCGGCAAGTATATTGATTATATTGTACGCTCACGGCCAAATCATGGATTAAAAAGATTGTATTATCCTTTCTTGCAAATATATGTTCAAAGTATAAGTACCATTATTTTTGTTGTATCTATGCTTTGTCTTCTGTGTATGAGCTTCCTCTAAAAATAACAGTTACTTATGGAGTCCCCTCTTTAACAATGTCTCTCACTTGCATTTATTCCTATGACAATATACAAATGCATAGGAAAATCTTATCACTTGGAGATTACAGATTACACTAGTATAGGTACTAAATTCATAGACCTAATATTTTTATTTCTATGGCTGTTTTTAAAATGTATTTGTATGGAATAATCACACATCAACCGCATTATGTATTCGTATGGATGCGTATATGGAATGGTTTCCATGAGAATACATTAAGCTATTTCACCCACAGTGAATAAAATGCCTAAATATAGTCAATTTAAACCAAGCAGCTAAACTTTTTCTTAGTAAACCATAGACGGTAATAAGAACAACAAATACAATGGACCAATTATATTTTGGTCAAAGTTTAATTAATATTTACATCAAGCTTTTAGTGTTAATTACTAGTACCAGATAGGCGTAGATATTTAATGTAAATTGAGTACAAAACACTTTTCCATAATAGTTTAACAATGCATAAACAAAACCTCATTCATGAAAAGAAATGTCAGTTTTATATAGACTCTTCAGTATAAGGTACAACATTATGATTTCATAGGCGTTGCAGAATACACAATTCCATACGAATATATCAGTTCAACTGATGCATTCGTATGGAATTGTGTATTTGTTGATGCATCCTCTGTGAATAAAACACCTATACATATAAATGAACGTGAAGTAGTAAACGTGGATTCGTCTGAGATATGTATTCGCATGAATATTTGTTATAAGATTATAATTTACTGATCGAGGAATGATAAAATTTGTTCTGGAAATTAAGCCAACGACTTTAAATGTAAAAATGAGTTGATCAAATAGGAGAAGTTTTTTTTTATAGCAGTTGGAAGATGTACAATTCGTCGGAACTTATTTTATAATAATTATATAGGAGGGTGTCCACATGTTTACGGTCTAAATAAACTCACCACACCTCCTCTGGTAGGCAGTCCATCGTCTTCTTTCCTTTCCTTCTCAAGTTCATATTATTTGATCATTTACATCGAGAGTAGAGATTCAATGGCGGTCGCATGATAATTATTATACCTCAAATCATGGCGTATCTTCTTTAATAAACCATCATGACCTGCTTCGTGGACAAAATGCTATAAAATAATGTGTAATAATTAGAACCCCACTGTACTGATTGCTAGAACAACGGCTATTTTTTTAATATGACTGACTAACTGTTAAAGTTGGTAAGCTAATATGGATCACAAGGCACTAAAACGTTCAAGTATAAAAGAGGGTATAATGAAATAGATTTAAGACGTTACTATAAGGTACGTGCAGCTATAATATAGATTTCTATATTATAAGGGGTTGATTCTCATGAAATGGGCCCAGATCAGCAAAATTGTTTGTGGGGAGCATCCATTTTTCAAACACCTCTGACCTAACGTTATTGTAACTTACCTTAAATACCACAACGTATGAGCCCATCCTCGGCCATCAATACTTAAAAATATAAGCTAGGTCTTTTGTGTTATATTTTTTAATTTAAAATCAAATTAGTTTTTGGAACTATTTAGAAAAGGCCAAAATTGTAGGCTTAATTCCTTTCTATAAAGTAGGCCACGTAGCTGATATGTGATGCATAATATTGCTCGAATGTCAAATGTGGTTCAACTACGATGAACAGACAGCCAGAGTAAATAGGCCATGAAAGAACTCGAAACCGAAAGTAGGTTTTTAGAGTGTTTTTCTGTCGCACTGAGATGTATAAATCGGGCAAAACAATCAACCAATGGACTACGGTATATTCACCAAAAGAGTGATATAATATACATAGGTCTGATATTGACGCTGAATAATTGGAATTGACCATCTCAGCCTGCCTGATTATTGTCTTGTTTTGATACTGTACCCTCCTATACTTGGCACTTTTGATTTGATTTGAAAACGTTTTTATTTCCTTTGAACGGGTACATCTACACCATTTTTTCGCCAGTAGCCTGATTACAATTACCTTCTTTTATAATTATATTTCTAAACATTCATTGGTATTTATATGTGAATATTCTCGTTTGTATTCATATAGTATAAGTATGGGTTTCAATATCATCATAAATACTAATTTACAGTTCATCCTTGATTATCAGTAAGGGTAAATTATCACACTAGTAATTAAAGTGTTGGTATAATTGTCTCCTATCACTGTCCGCTTTATAGTATATTTCTAGAAAACAATAGTGAATAGTATCATCAGTCTGATCAGTATTTAGTCATAATGCTGAAAATGCGAAGTTGTTTTGGACGGATACTATAAGATATGATAGGTAATGTGATTCTATTTATATCTACTGTACTTTTTTAGCTGCTATATTAACTTCCCTCGCGTTAATGGTTCAGTTCTGGATTTGGTCCAATGGTAATGGAGGCAAAACATGTATCTTGGTCTCATATCATACTAGCAAAGTACCCGTCCTCTGGACGGTTACCCTCTTCCTCTCACTCTCTCCCCTGCTCCTCTCCCCCTGCCTCTGCTCATTTTCTCTCCCTGCTTCTGCGTCTCCCCCTCTCTTTCTCCCTGTCCCTATCCTCCTTCTCCTCTCCCCTGCCCTATGCCGGGCCCTATTCTCTCTCCCCCTCTTCTCTCTGTATCCTGCTCTCCCTCTCCGATTTCCCCCACCCTCTCCCTCCGCTTCTTTCATTCTCTCCCTCCCACTCCCTCCACTCTCCCTCCCCTCCCCCTTTCCTCACTCCCATCCGCTCCCTCCCGTCTTTTTCTCTCTCCCTCCCCCTCTTCTCTCTATCCTCTTCTTCCTCTCCCTATCTGACTCCTCCAACCCTCTCCCTCTGCTTCTTTGCTGTGTTTATAATAGTGTTATCAATAGGCTATATTTTTTCACTTCAGGCAAATACCGCAACTATATCTGATGTATATGAAGAATGCTCCGCATTCGTGCTTTTTGTCAACAAACTACCTGGTAGGTGAATTGATTATTGCTATGGTTTTTAAGTTATTGGCAAATATACCAATATGGGCCAGTTTTTTAAGTGTGTAAGTTTTCCAATTCTTGGGGCCTGGAAGTGACCTCCCCGAATTTCTCACGGACCATTCACCCTCTTCACGTTGGAAATTGTGAGATTAGAAATGATATGCCCTTATGAACGCAAGCCCTGGTGTTTAATCAATGGATTGATTAATCTATTTTTTTTATTCTGACAGCCAAATCTTACATCCATTTGCTTAGGCCTTTAAGTTTTTTATTAATGAAATTTGAGAAGTTGGCTGAGACCTTTCTCATATATTTTTCGTGTCTGACATTTATCAACTGCAGTAATAAGAATTCAGGTTGTCACTTTAATTCCATTAGTGAGGACAGACTAATGTGCTGTATGCATTAAAAATATGTATACATTTTGCAACAACATATATATACGCAGTCAAGATGGCGATGAAATGTCCTTACATTTTCCGCTCCCACAATTCTTTGCTCTGCAAGATCTCACAGAAAACACTTGAATCCCGATAGTTACTGCGATTTAGTCATTTAGTCATTGTGTTTAGCTACCTGGCGTTTCCAAGGGAAACGTTTTCTCAGGGTCAAATACTTGTGTCCGATGTCAAGTTATAGTTACTGCGATTTAGTCCTGCTATGACCTTAAACTTGAACTTAGATCAACGCATAACAAGGACAGCTTAAGGTTAGAGGGGTTTGATCATATAACATGTCATTTTGCGTTAACCATAAAGACCCGGAAGGTTCAGTTTAAGAGTGCATCAGCCATGTATACATGCAGATCTACGAACAGATGCATGCTTTATGCATTCATGCTAATACATGTATACACAAGACAGCATGTGTAGGTAGAACTGCATGTATGCATATGGGAACTTTAATCCAGAATATTTTAAAGACAAGAACAGCTAAAGATCAAAAAGGTTTGACCATTTAGTGTCTTTTGCAAAAATCGTCAAAAGCCTCCAGTTTTAAAAAGTGGAGAAGTGAGACAAAATAGACAAAATTGACTTTGTCACTGCACAAAATTCATTTTGTCCACGAAATAGACTTTGGGACTGCACAATTTTCATTTCTTAGATGAGATTGACTTTATCACTGCACAAAATTCATTTCGTCTACGAAATTGAATTTAGGACTGCACAAAATTCATTTCGTAGACAAAATTGACTTTGGGACTGCACAACATTCATTTCGTAGACAAAATCATTTGCCTTGGTCATTATTTTGCAGCTGATTTCTTTTTTTAAACGGCAGACATAAAAGTAAGGATTAGATAATGACCGAGATTGAGAGGCTGCTGGTACACTGTTTGTATATAATCCCTCAGCTAAAAACTGATTTCTTTTTTTTTTAAAACAAAAACAGCCGTCATTAATCCTTCTACATCAAGACAAGGTCTGAGTGCATGCCTCCATACATGCCTGCCTCCTTGCTCCCGCTCGCCGCTGTTGTATGATTCCCGGGTGAGAGGGTATAAAGATCATGTCTACGATAGGTTTAAGAATATGGCCCATTTATATAAATATGGAAGATAGATGCACTTGTGCTTTGCATGCTGTAGGCTTTGGGGATTAAAATATGAAGGGTTTCATGGGCTAATAGGTTTGGTGGGATGTGTATACGCAGGTCCTTTCAGTTTCATGTGTCCAGTTCAGGATCCTTGATGTTCGGGCTCTGGACAAGCAATCGGAGTTAAAGTTGAAGATATCTGTTTGGGGGTTTATACATTATGGTGGGTTCAAGTCCATAGTCTCAGGTAAAAACTCATTTTCAGATGAGTTACTGGCAGAGCCAGAAACGCTATAGCCTCTTATATAGGCTTTTAATTAATTACTTTTACGTGGGGCCTATTCTAACTTGTTTCTTGGCATAGAGCATCCTTTCGGCGAAATCTTTGCATTTCACCTTTTTGTCCGTATGTACGCATCAACAAATGTATCCACGGGCCAACAAAATGTATAAGTTACCGTCCTTTGCAACAGTTGAGCGCAGTTAATAGGGCACACCGTTCTCATTCGTGGGTACGTTCATGGAAATGAAAGTATTGACGTCACGTACGATCACAAACAACTTAAATGCCAAATTATTAAAGGTGTTGTTTTTAGTTCATTGCTGGTGTCTGATGCTTGGGGAAAGATAGAAACAAACAAGAACACGAAGTATAAGTAGCAAAGTAGCAAGCTGACCCGGTGGAGCTGAAGATGATAGTTTATTGTACTCGCGATTGTACTTTAGGCACTGCCTTTAATAAACGGTCCTGAGGTTATTACATTGAATAGGCAAATAGTAAATAATACCCTCAATTTCGCACCCCTCCTTTTCAAAATCAAGCTTGTGTATTTGTGGTGCAAAAGTCACATGAAAAACATTCATATAACACTAACTATAAAATAGGACATACTTTTATGCACAGTTTATCAACTGTATTCCAATAATAGGGCTTGGAAAAGCCTAGAATTTGGGAAAATAAATTCAAGGGTTGGAAAATTAACATATAGGTGGAAGGGCCTGAAATATCGTCACATGGCCTTGAATCCTTGAAATGTTCGGAGATTCTCAGTGGAGTATGAGAGGGGGAGTATGAGAGGGGGTGTAAATAGGTTATGAAATAGTTCGATTATATAGTTGATGATATAAATGCACCTTCAAGTATCAAATATACCTAGAACACAAACTATTTCATGAGACCTTAATGTACAGATAGATAGCTGCACCAACGTTGTGATCTTTATTACCTCATACAACTTAAATAATTCTCAGACGCAAGCCAATGTGAGTTCGGAGAGTTCCCCAATGTTACTTTAATCTTTCAAAGTAAAATTTAAAAATGAAAATAAAATGTATAATGACATCGGGCATTAAGGAAAATGCTTGGACGCTCCTAAAATGAATTATTGAATGACCTACTCCCTAGTCCTTCTCTCTGGGGTTGTACTTGCCTAGTATTGATATACATGCATACTTTGACAATACAAACCTTATGATATGGAAATGGCTATGTGAGTTATGTTATACTTTCTTATTAGTAGAATCGATAGAGGAAACAGAGCTAAATATAACATTTAATAGAGATATCTCATTCCTGGTAATATCATTGATACAATATAATCATATATTTACTTCTACCCATCACCCAAGCCCACCTTTCCTCGATCATCCATCCTATCTTGTTCCAGCTAGCCCACATTCAATCCAGGGTTCACTGAGATCTCTCCCGACGGGGAAAGCGGGTGAGAGTCTCCACCAGAAGATCCCCATCCCCACCACCAATGTCGTCAATCTCGTAGAAAAAGGGAATTAAGGGGGCTGGGGGGGGGGGGGCTGACAGATCGAGCGATTTCTGATAAATAAAGTAATTTATAGTATTTATGGTATCCTGCTTGCCATTATTATCATTATGCTCTTTATATAAGATCTACCACGATCTACCTTAATACATATACCAATTAAAGTAATACATAGATATCAAATGGTGTGAAAACCCTTAGAATTTCTGGACTTTTCTACACAATTACAACCCTGGGCAAAACGTAAAATCATGATAAATGACATGGCTGAGTGAATTCTTGTTTTAGACTGGATATATGGTGAGATAATTGTTGATGGCATATAATGTAAAAATTGGAAAATCTTATTGTATAATTGTTTCCATTACTATATTTTCTCAGGTTTTGAGAACATAAAGGTTGGAGACCAACGCATTCTGATCAGATACAGTGCGATTGAATCATACATCCTGCTGGCTTCCTCTACAAATCCTGACATGCAAGATACAATTGAGCTGAAAATGCTGAATGTTCTCCATCAACCATCGCCATCTGCTTTGGAGTTCTTCCATGTTGTCCAAATGTGGGTGTACAGCCTTAGTAAGATACGTTTGGATGAGTACGAACTTGGCATTCTTCTTGCCCTTTGCATCATTCGTGAAGGTGAGAATACATATGATATATAATATGTCCTTCAAGGGGTGTTCTTTGGTAGTTCATGGTTAATCTTGGTGACTTATTTTGTTACAACGTTTTCATAGTTACTTTTTAGGCAGCGGGGCAGAGCTACCCTGTCTCATATGAATTGCAATGACTCACTGGGGGATGGACCAAAAATACCATAGCTATGTGTTGGGGACAAAACAAGCAGGTTTATTTGGTGTTTTTAGGCTGTAGGGATTTTATAGCAAAATTGTAGGTAACTGTAAGGTAAGTAGGCAGTTCCTGTGGAAAGGGGGCGTGGCATTGAGCTTTGGTTTTGCCTAGCGGCTTTCAGCCGACACAGGACGCCATTTCATCCAGTGGTAAGGCATTAGACTTCCAAATGCATGGGACATTGCGAGATCGAGTCCCAGAGCAGACAACCTTTTTAAATTTGTTTCATGTTCGAGTCATTTTATTTTTTTTATTATACTTATATCTCCACATCTGGGGCTCGGTTTTCTTTTAAACTCACACATTTAGTTATTGATGTCACTATTAGAGAGGCTAAGATTCGGAGATAATATGATTCTCCAGACCTGTGTGTTGGGTGGCGTATCTTGTGTATATTTTTTGGCAAAAATTGTTTTGCCCGGGGCCACAACTCGCCTAGTTGGAGCAGGTGTGGGTATGGCCAGTGGCTTGTCAATCCTCAGATTGGATCGGCAAGGGTAGGTGCATAAGCTTGCATACAAGAGTCGTCCTGTCCTTCCTACCCATCTGGCACAATAGGTCCTTAACAGGACCAGTGTGACCAACCAAGCAGAAAGGGGACTCCAGGGCCAAATTTTCAAATTTGGGTTTATTGTAGATTCTGAATCTGGTGTCCTCCTGAGGCGATAACTTTTTTGTAAAGTTATGTTAGTCAATGAGATTTGTTTTCAGTAGATGATCTCAAATTCCTTTCACTAATAGCATGATGAATGTTTAGGGATGTATGAAAGATTGAAGACATGGACGTGTTATATAATATAATAGTAAACAACCTTTGGACAAAATATTTTTGTATCATTTAATTTTTATTAAACCAGGAACTAATTATTTCCTCAGAAACCCAGTGACTGTTGTTATGGAACGCTGGCAACATGACTCATTTTCCTGTGACACATCAGATGTACTAAAAATACATATTAAAAAAATAATAAAAAAATATCGGGGATGTACAGAAGGGAAAATGAGCGTTATAAAAGTGAAAACATTTTGTTGATACTCCAAAAATTAGTGAAGTTACAGACTTTCAAAGTTACCTCCCTCTCAGAATTACTAACATTTGTGATGGTGACGTAATGATTATGGTGCGACTTCTAGCGGGAATTCCCAGGAACTATAACTCCCACGGGAAGCCACCTTTCTGCTTGGCTGGTGTTGACAGATATAGGGGCAGACTCAATGAACCCCAGATTTGCTGGGTCGATTGCGGCCAAATTAAATTATTCTACTCCATAATGCCACTTGCCCTGTGCATAGTCAGTTATAAAAAGACCAGTGTTATGTACTTTGTTGGATCTCTGCTCCCCTACCACTCACTGAAATTGTTATCTTTATCATAATGTCTATTAGACAGGCCTGGTCTGGAGGACAAGTCTACTATTGCAACCCTTAGAAGTGCTTACCTCAATACTTTTGGAGCATTATTAAACCGTAAGTGTGATAACAATGAATGCGCATCAATTACAGTTTGATATTCAACACTATTTATCTGGGCATAGAGTGTATGAATAGCGCTATCTTGGTATTTATTATGTTTGCTGAAATAATTTTAAAATCAGCATGGTGTGTTTTGTTAGCATAATTTGCGTAAGCCCATGCTTCCTAAAGTACCATCAACAGAATTACATACTATACATGCCATACCATAGTCCTACATACATGCTTAAAGCTGCATTCTAACAACTGAACATTTTCTACCTGAACATTTCCATTCTTTTCCAACCTATATAAAAGTCATTTGACCAACATTTTGGAGGATTTTGTTCAGTTGTTTACATACAATTTCATGCTTAAAGCTAAATTTTCGGGCTTCTAAAACGTCCTCATTCGTATTTGGAGGACCCTCTCCCCCCAACCAATGATTCCTTTCATGCGATGACTTAACTTATTATCGCTCACCAGCGGCAGTTTTCTCTCGGTGATTAGACTTCAAATTCTTGTAACACATACCAGCAGCAGAATATTGATAAATCCAGTTGTATAAGTAATAATATGAGTAAATTTGATAGGGGTTGTTTTGTTGTATATAGCTGAGAATGCAGCTTTAAATAGCATGCTACATACTACTTATCACATAGTATTATGCTGTGACTGCGCATATAAACAAACAAGACATTTCACGTGTATTTTTCTAAGAATAAGATAACAATGTTTTAAAATATATTCGATTTATTTTTGCCAGTGTCACCATTGACGTTTGCCTTTGACCAGAATAACACCTCACACGCTTGCTACTCAATGATATATTTCTCATCTACTTTTTCCAGGAGGAGCTGACAACGTGCAATGTAGAATTAAAAAGATATTTTCATATATCCCTTATCTTCATAGTATCGGAAAGTGGCATCACAAATTGGCGGAAGTCAGCCAAGAAAACGAATGTGAAAGAAATCGAATGTGTACATGTGGTGGTGAACAGAGTGTTCCTTAAATATTTCCGCCTTCTATTCCACCTATCTACCCAGTATACATGAGCTGATGAAATCTATATAGGAGTTATTGTTAAGCACTATAATGTTGTTTCAGGGAGCATTGTCCAATAATATTAATCCTAAAAATGATCTTTACACCATTTATAAGTTCAATTTGATGGGCGGACCAGGAAGATCTGTTCGCAGAGGCTCCTGTCCATTTCATGTAACTGTATTGATCAACTTGAATACAAATCTTTATATATATATCAATTTGTACATGTCTGTCTTTTTCTCTCCGGCTCCGGCTCAGGTCCCAGAGGAAGACCACCACATGGTGATCTGGGGAGCATTTTTTGAATTGTCTCAATATTAGCATGATGTACGAGCTCAATTACCTAAATAAAATTGAATTAAAAAAAAGAAATTGTGAACTTTTGACCATGTATACTGTATACACTCATGTATTCGACTGGCGAGGAAATAATATGCCCAATATAAACTATATAAACTGGAATTTGTTATACCTGGTTGTAGCATGTCCATATTCTTTAATATAGTTTACTCCACGTTGGTGTATGTACCACATGCTATTTGTATGGGCGGGAGTAGTGTGGTAATTTTTCTCTAAATCCATGCGTGAAGGATGGGAGCAGTAACAAGCGCTCCCATTGGTTGATACAGTCACATGATCATATTGTTGTTGTCTTCTTGGAACCGGCTTGGAATTTCGATCTTGAATAGGTTTTTGAAGCTATACATTTGTATTTGTTGATAGCTTTACAGACAGGTAAAATTAATAATAAATAAAGTCGAAATTATAAGTTACAAATGGAAATCATAAGAGACAACTGTCACAGTGAGCTGCCGTGCTTGGCAGATCATATATTGTTTCATAATGTACCTTGAGTATGATGAAACAATCTTCTCAGGGCTTCTAAGCATACATCGTACATGATTCAATTGGGTAATGAAATGCGATTTCACCCATACCGTGTTTCCTTGAATAGGCGCCCCCAGTGCTAATTAAGTCAAGGGACTTTGTACCAGGCGCTTGTTCAAGGCCCGGCACCTATTCAAGGCCTGGCGCCTATTCACAGAAGGTAGAATGAGCATGAAAATTATAGATTTACTTTCCCAGAATCTCATATATATATAGGTAAGTCTAATTTACATAAATAATAAAGTATATAGTATAATATAGGTAAGTCTAATTTACAAGATTAGACACGAATGGCTTACCTTTAGATCTGAATTCAATATAAATCCACTTGGTAAATATTTTAATTATAATTACCAACCAGCCTGAATATTTCTATTCCTATCATCTAAAACATTCTGGTCTTAATTTGCCCTGAGTATATCCCAAATCTTTCAAAGGGATCATCATAAAATGGTATATAAACAGCATAATGTTATGCCAGTGTCTAATTAAGATTGTTTGTTTAATAATAACCTCAAGGGACTTAATATCCACAACAGAAATGACACTACTGAAGAAAGACAAAGCCAAACCAGTGATAAATCATTATACAGCTAATTATAGTGACAAGTCCAAATTGTATTTCATCATTTGTTTTGATACATATGATAGATTAACCCAGCGCCTATTCAAGGCCCGGTGCTTATTAGTAAATCATGCTCTGCCCCCGGCCCTTATTCAAGGCCTGGCGCCTATTTAAGGCCCGGCGGTATTTCAAGGAAATACAGTATATGCATGTACTGCAGTATGACCACTTTATTTGCACATTTGTTATTACAATTTCAGAATGTTATGTAGCATCATATAAACTTGAACAAATAAAGGTTTGAAAATTTGTTGCCTATATATTGTATAGTGGTGGCTGGGGGGGGGGGGGATTTGTACTAGCAAGTATGTTGTGACTTGTAGTCTAACTATATATACATTATACATTAACATATTTTTAATATCCATGATGTAAATATGTGGCTTGTGAGGGCCCTGGGCGGTATGGCCCCCTCCTGGACGCTAGGGCCCTGGGCTTGGACGGTAGGGCCCCGCCGGCCTTGGACGTTAGGGCCCCGGCTTTGGACTTTAGGGTCCTGGTTGGGAATAACCTTTTGACTCAAGTTTGACTATTCTTTCTTTTTTCTTTTTGTCTTTGTCAGCGAGAGACCGTCCTCAAGCTACATTAGTTGACAGCACTGCCTCATCCCTCCTCCCGTCACTAACTTAACTCAAGCCTCCGTCTGCCCTTCCTATCTTAAGAGGAAACTAAAGTAATAATAAGCCTCAAAACCATCGAAAATGATAGGAAAATCTTTGTTATACTTATTCACAAGATGGTTTGTAAATCCATTACAATTACCATTGTTCTTATCATCATAATTATTAGTAAGAACGGGACATAAATAACTTATAGTAGCAGAGTTAGCAGAGAAACTGTATTGAAAAAGCCTGTACTAGCTTGTACTACTACTAAGTTTAATGTCAACAAAACGTATCTACTATGAATCAAACATTTAAATCAAGGTCCCCTGGAAGAGCTGTTTCAGTGTTTACAGAAGGTTTTGTAAGATAATATAATTTATCCTCTTTGATGCTGGGTGATCGGGGCACTACTCCAGTACTACATGTATGAGAAATGACTATCATCACTCACGGATAGTAGATCTTCAGCCGTCCGAGGGCTGGGCCCTACCGTCCAAGGCATGGGCCCTACGAGCGGGGCCCTAACGTCCAAGACCTGGGCCCTAACGTCCAAGGCCTGGGCCCTAACGTCCCAGGGCCCCAACGTCCCGGGTCCATATATGTGTAGGCCTATATATACAGGATCCTATGCTTTAAACACCTGTAGGCCTATTAAATTTAAATAAGAGATCAGAAATTTGTGCCCCTCCCCTGCCAACCCACCCATCCATAGGACACACCTGTATTAAATTTGGGCCCCCCTCCCATTGACCCCTCTGCCTCACCCGCAGACCCCAACCCCCCCTCCCACCGACCTCCCTCCACTCCCGCCGACCTCCCCCGCAACTCCCGCCGACCTCCGCCCCAACTCCCGCCGACCTCCCCCCAACTCCCGCCGACCTCCCCTCCCCAAATCCCGCCGACCTCCCCCCACTCCCGCCGACCTCCCCCCACTCCCGTCGACCTCCCCCCACTCCCGCCGACCTCCCCCCCACTCCCGCCGACCTCCCCCCAACTCCCGCCGACCTCCGCCCCAACTCCCGCCGACCTCCCCCCCCACAACTCCCGCTGACCTCCCCCCCCCCCCCCACACACACACACAACTCCCGCCGACCTCCCCCAACTCCGGGGCCACCCCCATCCCACTCCTGCAAGTGGATGTGGATACGCTATTTTATACACTGTGAGTGTGATGACAGACGACGTCATACTGAGTGATCTAGAGTAGCAAATTATAACAGATCTAAAGTGATTTTCCCAATATATTTCGTTCAGACAGAATAATGCAAGTATAATTCACTTACCTTTTAATGAATTAATGCTTGTCAGTGAGAAATTCCACACTATTCAGCCAGACTATTCAGTTGAAAACGATGTAAACGTGACAGTCAGGAAGTATCAAAAATGGTAAAAGTTGTCATGTGCCGTGAATTGCAAAAGGTTGCAATTCCGGTTCATTGAGGGAGGGGCCAACCACCAATCAGAACTCAGACATTATTTTCTCCGTCTGCTCCTGCTGACGTCATCCCATCCGGGCACTCCAGGTGACATTTTTTGGCGTGGCGAAGCTTTTTTCTTCGGTGGCCTTTCTTCCCAGGCACAGCTCTTCCCTTCTATCTAATTCCTCTTTGAAGTCTCTCAACTGCTTTGAACACATCTATAGCATGCCTGGGAACAAAAGAAGGATCGCTACTCCGCTTCTCCGACATAGGCCGGTTCGCCTGAATGTCCAGCCGCCAAGACGCTTTCTGCAGACTCCTCAAAATGGCGCAGCTTCTTCCAGAAAGCGCGCGAAGTCAGCGTGGCAAGTAACACCGCAGCCAGCCATTGCAGAAGAGTCACCTCACGCGCATGCGCCACAGCAGCGTGCTTCCGCCCAGCAGCCCTGGTCGGGAAGACTCAGCCCGTCTCTTCAACCTGCCTCCATTGGCGAGGTTCGTGGCCTTTATAATGACATGCGTCAGATGTTCTCTGACTTTTCCACCAGTCAGGCTCCAGTTCAGCCTCCGGAGGAAGAATTGGATTTACAATCCGAATTGTCTCCGCTCCAGGCCCACCTCGAGGCCCCATCTCATCGTCATCTTCATCGACCTTCTCCCGGCTTCTCTGCCCCAATTCACCCGGCAACACTATCCACAGCCTCGGCCTCCCTGGCCCCTCGGCAACTAGAAGCTGCAAAGAGAAGGAATGGTCGACGCTTGCCTGTCGTGCAACCGATCTTTTCCAACGATGATCTGGACTTACCTCCTCCTCGAGACCTCTCCTCTGCATATAGAGACTCTGAATTTGCCTTCGACTCAATCGATCGTCAGTACCCTTCGTTAGCTAACCCGAGAGGTATGTTAAAATTCATCTCATCCTTTACTACTGCTGAAACATCATTGCCACCTACCATGTATAAGTCAGTCAGAAAGGATAAAAGGGAGCTTTTACTGCCCGAGTATGTGTGCGGGTTTGCTCGTATGATCGTCAATGCAACTGATGTATCTTCTACCCCTTACTATATGGCCTGCCACCTCGAACAGCTTGCAGAGGATGCCTCTACACGCCCCTGGGAGGGTGTTAGAGCGTGGTCCCAAGCCTGTTTAGCCCTTATCAACGACGGCCTCGCCACCTGGGCAAATGATTCATTGTTTCGCTCCGAGAGAGCAAGATTGAGCTGGATGCAGCCCCTCTCAGCCAATAAGTCCACACCAGCTGCAAGTGTTAACTCATCTTCTTCGTCTGCTAGTGTGTCTACACCTTGCCCCTCTTTTAATAATGATGTGTGTGATTCGTCTGACTCTCACCTCAACGGTCAGGTGAGACTTCTTCATGTGTGTGGGTTTTGCTATTTTCTCACCAAAGGACGAGAATTTCCACACTCAGCAAAAGTACAAAAAGAACAAAAAGAATATGCCAGATCGGAACAAGGACTGGCGAAAGGGCTCTAAGCCTTCATCTGCCTCAGCTTCGTCCAATTCTGCAAAAAACTAGATGCGACGGGGGAAAAACGGTGACAGCCTGCAGATCGTGAGTACAAAACTTTCAAACCTTCAATTGTCTCATCAACCAGATCTTGTGCAGTGTGTTATTGATCGCCCACCGTGTTCAGTTTCCCCTGACGTCCATCTTGATGCGAGTGATTTTGTGTGCGATGTAAACAAACATGGCCGTGCCCATGTCTCTTCTGAAGGCTTAGCCTTACACGAAAGTACCCCTCCAGTTATTGTTACTCTTGCTGCCCTGCAGCCTCCATGTGCCTCGGACCCCCTGGTTTATTGTCCTTCTAAGGGCTTGTGTTCAAATAAACCTGGTGAGGTCAGTGTTTCGCAAAGTTCTACAGTTAAACTTGATGTTCCCCAGTTATCGCCCACCTCCATCGGTGTACA
This sequence comes from Sthenelais limicola, assembly GCA_942159475.1. Taxonomy (NCBI): domain Eukaryota; kingdom Metazoa; phylum Annelida; class Polychaeta; order Phyllodocida; family Sigalionidae; genus Sthenelais; species Sthenelais limicola. The sequence continues at coordinate 51,940,311 of OW804098.1, forward strand.
AAACATGCCTTGTGCTTCGGAGGTCTCTCCGCGGTGTGTTGCACCCTCTTCTTCAGGGCAAATAAGTTACATTTCTCCTTGTGAATTAGCTGTCTCACATGACGTTGATCATATACCATATAGTGCTCAGGATATTCAAGCAAAGCCCTGTGTTACAGAGTCTCAGTCTCTGCGGCTTATGCTTAGTCCTTCTAAGGACTGTCAAAACCTACCTCTACATACATCGGTATCTGGACATACTCTTACGTATTTTCAACCCCACATCGACGAGCATAGTGTTGAATGTGACTTTATCGACTCTGGCCCATCCACAGAATCTCTCATTGATAACACCAGACAAGGGTGGCCTTTCCCAGCAAGCGTAATGAAATCATCACTCGCCGATACATATGCTGCTGTCGCTGCCACAGGTGTTTCAAATGCTGAGTCAGCCAGGATCCCTCTTCAGTCCAACCTTAACATTAGTGCTTGGAGGAGTTACTCTACGGGTAACCAGATCAATGCTATGATCTTTGCAGGACTGGAATTTGGCTTTCCTCAACAGTATAGAGGTGGTCCGATTCTTTCTTCTTCCCCCCCTGAAAATCACCACTCGGCCATTGCCTTCCCCTCACACGTGGTTGATTATATTGAGACTGAGGTCGCTTTTCAAGCCCTAAGTGGTCCTTATCTCTCCCCTCCCTTTGTCCCATGGATGCACGTTAGCCCCCTTATGACCAGGCCCAAACAAGACCCCAAAAAACGTCGCATCATTGTTGATCTTTCTTTCCCTGATGGGGGAGTCAACAAATTTATCCCTAAGAACTCTTACAATAATCTCCCTGTCCACCATAACCTCCCTACAATTTCCGATGCAGTCCGCATCATCAACACCTTCACCTCTGATTGTGCTTTAGCGGTCGTCGATCTTAAGAGAGCCTATCGTCAATTTAAAGTATGCCCCCTTGACTGGCCCCTCCTGGGCATTCGGCATGAAGGCCTCTTCTATTTTGACTGTGCTTTGCCTTTTGGGGCACGGATGTCCTCATATATCATGCAGGCCATTGCCTCATTCATTGTGCGAGCTCTCAAAAAAACTTGGGATTGAATCTTTGATGTACCTCGACGATCTCCTTCTGATAGGACCAAACTGTGACTCCGTTGAGACCCAGCTTAGTGTGGTGTGTTCTGTCATAGAGGAACTGGGTCTCTAAATTGCCCTCGAGAAGCTTCAACCCCAGTCTTCTACTGTCACCTGGTTAGGTATAGACTTTAATGTCAAGAACAACTCTATCTCAATTCCTATGGTCAAGTTACACGACATTCAGTCGTGCTTGGCAAAAGTCTCATCGACCACAACAATTTCAACTAGGCAACTGCAACAAGCACTTGGGAAGATTAACCATCTGTCAAAGGCAGTCCCTCCCGCTCGGCTGTTCATGAACCGTCTGCTATCAGCACTTAGGGCAGCCGCCGGGGGCGACATAAGAGTCACGCCATCCATGAAGGCCGACTTCTTCTGGTTCTTAAAGTTTCTTCCTCGATTCAACGGCAGGGCTATAATGCCCTCTTTCACAGTCTCACGCACCTTGTGGGTTGATGCTTGCCTAGACGGCTCAGGCGGTACAGACGGCCAGTCTTGGTACGCGCACAAGTTCTCTACCGCCCACTCTGCCGAGTCAATAAACCACCTCGAGGCATACAACTGTCTGGCCGGAGCTCGCCTCCTCACCACATCATCAGATGCAGGCCATATAGTAAAAATCTGCTGTGACAACTCAGCTGCCGTCCAAGCCCTCAATGGTGGCAGGGCTAGGGACCCCTCTCTTGCAGCCTGCGCCAGAGCCTTCTGGTTCCTGTCTGCTCTCACGCGCATTCTTGTCGGACGCTGCTAAGCTGAAGGCCGCGTCTATTATTAAATCAAAAAACCTCAAGCAACTTCATATATCTGAGAGCCACTTTTCTATATCTGCATTTCAATAGGTACCAGGCAATCTCGACTCGAGGCCCTTGCAAGATCCCGCCAGCGCATGGCCTTCCGCCCAGGTACCGTCCGGAATAGGAATTCTGCTGCAACCGTATTCTTGGGCTTCTGCAGTGCCATTGGTCTGGACTACACTCGCCTCGAGCCAGGTCATCTATGCTGGTATTTAGAATACCTTGCTAAGCACTCATCAGTGCCCAGCTCCATCAGGAATTCCCTCTCAGCTGTTAAAACTTTCCTCCGACTGTCTGGTATAGACATTTCAATCTTCGACGCACATGTTGTCAAGAATGCCCTCAGAGGCATAGACCTCTCTCTCCGCCATGTCCCTACTCAAAAACTGCCCGTTTCCCCTGACCTCCATAAACAGGTTATCTCTGTCATATCTTCTCATCCCTACTCATCTCAACTCACTGTTGCCTATCTCCTGATGTTCATGGCCTTCCTCCGCCAGAGCAATCTCGCTCCGCGCTCATCTTCCCAGTTTGACCACACAAGGAATATGACCCCCTCTGACATCAGGATCACCAAGACAGGCGTCGTCCTCTCCATTAAGTGGACAAAGACCCTGCAAAAAGGTCGCCTGCCTGTCTCTACATACCTACCAGCGCTTCCTTTGAGTAGACTCTGCCCCAGAGCAGCTCTCAAACGGCTCTTCATACTTCACCCGAGTCGACCACTCGACCCTCTTCTCCAGTTCAAGTCTGGTGAAGCTATCTCCTCTTCGTATATCGCCACTCAGTGGGCCGCTGCCCTCAGGGCTGTCGGGGCAGACCCATCTTCATTCTCGCTTCACAGCCTGAGGCGCGGTGGTGCGGTATATGCTTTCTACTCTGGCAATGCCTCTATGGCGGACATCAAGGCTCACGGCACGTGGGCCTCGGATGCCGTGGAGGTCTATCTCAACTCTGCAAAATTACAGTGTTCCTCTGTCCATTCTGCTCTTAAAAATTTAAATTACTAGCTCCGCTCTGGGCTTTATCAATCTCCATTCTTATAACCAGAATGTCTTCATATTATATTCTACACTGACTCTCAAGGACCAAGATGTGTTCTCTCTTATATATACATAATAATTCAAGAACTGTGCCATCAAACAACATAAACTTTCCTGCTCAAGTCTACATACCTCCTGCTATTCCCATAGACTTACTCCACTGCAAAACTTGTGTGAAAAGTTAACATTGCTCCAAAGTAATTAAAAATCATTCATATATATTTACTTGTTGTGTCTTCTCTCTTAATGTGCCGTGAATTGCAAAAGGTTGCAATTCCGGTTCATTGAGGGAGGGGCCAACCACCAATCAGAACTCAGACATTATTTTCTCCGTCTGCTCCTGCTGACGTCATCCCATCCGGGCACTCCAGGTGACATTTTTTGGCGTGGCGAAGCTTTTTTCTTCCCACCCACCTCCCTTCTACACTTAATTCATATTTCATATTCTTATAGCCTCGGGCTTTATCAATCTCCATTCTTATAACCAGAATGTCTTCATATTATATTCTACACTGACTCTCAAGGACCAAGATGTGTTCTCTCTTATATATACATAATAATTCAAGAACTGTGCCATCAAACAACATAAACTTTCCTGCTCAAGTCTACATACCTCCTGCTATTCCCATAGACTTACTCCACTGCAAAACTTGTGTGAAAAGTTAACATTGCTCCAAAGTAATTAAAAATCATTCATATATATTTACTTGTTGTGTCTTCTCTCTTAGCTAACTAAGTGATGTAAACGTGACAGTCAGGAAGTATCAAAAATGGTAAAAGTTGTCATGCTGCTCCGATGCAACGGCTCTCGCATACGCTGGCGTTGAAATTAGGATTATTTCATGTTAAGATATTGCTGGTATGTGTATTGGATGTACAATGTCTATAAGATGGTAAAAGTGTACAGAATTTGGTCCCTTTGCAGTTAAATATGTGGTGTATATTGTGCGATTTGGGGGGAACTATATCGGCGTGCGGCAGAAGGCAACGATGTGCGGGGCAACGCACGCAGAGTGATTGGCGGGGGCCTCAGGCCCCACAGGCCCCGCTTGTGGGCCTCTATCTGCTAGCTGCTGTCATGAGCGTGCTTCACTGACTCAGCATAGCCTAGTTCATGTATACATAAATACATGTTTCATGTATGTTTTGTTATACAAAGTTACATTCATTGAGTTATTTACTTTTTGTGATTTGAAAACAAAATCATATCATCTTGAACTTGAAGTTAGATTTTGTTAAAAACTAAGCCTTTGTTGAACCAAAGCTAGATTATATGATCGACCAATCAGATCACAGCTTTCTACTGGGGTTTGGGAGGCTGGTCCCAAACTAAGTCGAAGTCCAGAAAATTACCGCAGCAAGACATTTATTTGTGGGAAGTAAATTGGTTATATTTCACCAGAGCTGAACGCTTTTAGATTGTTTTTATATTTAAAAATAAAGGATCGTCCCATCCCCCCCCCCCCCCATTTCTCTACCCCTCCTACCTACAATATCCATTTGATTTAGTGTTAAATACCGAGCCTACACATCACCAACGTGCTGTGTAGGCTCCCACCCTATAAATAGCCTACATGTTGTCAACAAGCTAGCTGTGAGTGTGGGTGTTATGTAAGGGTGGCAGTGGTTAGTAAGGGTATAGCTGTTGGGTGGTTGAAGCTATGTAAACATGGCAGGGCTGAGTAACAACAGGTAGAGGGTGCATGAATGTTTTCAAAACAGCATTTTTGTACCATGAACGCAGTAGTTTTTCCAGACAAAAGGGTAGCTAACTAAGTGAAGTTTCTCTCAGGCGAATTACAGGTTGCCACTTACATGGGATAACAACAAAAGTTAGGCCATAAGTAAGGGTCGTTTATATATGGGTAGGCCTAGTGGACACTGATTGATTTTTTTTTTCTTTTTAAAGATTTTATTTATACTGGGGATCGAAGGTCCCCTTACGGGGTTTTTTGCCTGTCCCAGTCTTACATATGGAGACTGAGCAGGGAAGGTATACATAGGTAGAGGTTATATAGATAGATATATATGGTCGATTCCAGAAATTTTAGTGCGATTTTGATGTTTTTCCTGTTTCTTTCAATAACATTGTCAATCTTTGTAGTATAAACTTATAAATGAGATATATGGATTCCTTGGAACATGCCGCATAATACTAGATACCGCTATATTTCTTTAAACAGTGTTTTATATTATCTATTAATCATTTCCGTTTTGACCATTCCATACGAATACACACAAAAGTGAGAAAAAATAAAACAACCAATTACTTTTGAATGGACTTTGATATTCCATATAAAAAAACATATCTGCCCCTATAAATACCAATTCTTTAAGTTTCAGGTTGGTTTTTATTTTCGTGATTATGATGAGAAATGTAATTTTGGCTAAAATAAAACGTTCCCACGAATACATCTTCTAAGTGCTATAAAAGGAAAACTTTTCATATTTGATCAACTCTTGTTGGCATCTATATTCAAGGTCATTGAATTAATAACCAGAGCAAATTTCATGATTTCAACATCATTCCTTGATCAGTTAATTATAACTTTATAAAAAGAGTCCATACGAATGTATACACGATTCCGACGAATACACAGTAGAATACTTAATTGAATCAGCTATAATAACGCCTGTCTACCTGTTTAAATGGTGACAACATCAACACTCATATATATGCTTATGGGATATTTCTTTATAAACATTCTAACTAATAAATAAATCAGGAAAGGCCTATATTCATATTAGCTATATATCATCTAACCAAGGTAAATCCGTTTAAGTATAAATACTCTTCTTAACAGCAATCTTGACTATAACCATGTGATTGGCATCCACGTTCAGTAAATAAACAGTGAAAAAGAAGTTGTGGTTCCTTTTCTAAGGAGGTATTTTATTCACATCAACTGATGTATTCGTATGGAATTGTGTATTCGTTGGAGCGCCTATGTATTCGTATGGAATTGTGTATTCAGGAAAATACGAATTTTGAATTCTTATGGCCTCCTAATGAAATGATTTACTATTTGTTTCATATATATTAAGGTATTTTATTCAGAAAGGATGTACCAACAAATAGACCATTCCATACGAATACATCATTGAACTGATGTATTCGTATGGAATGGTGTATTCGTATGGAATGGTGTATTCTTTGGAAACACTTATATGGGGTTGTATATAAAGGTGCTTATGCTTTGAACATATATTTGCAAGAAAGGTATTAAGATTCCACGTCTTTATATCTGGATTATGAATAAATTGGATTATAAAGGAAAAAAAAACGATCCATACATATACATGTATTCGTATGGAATCTTTGACCAGGCTCCAATGATTTGGAGGCTTGTATCTGGAAAAATAATTGACCCAGGTTGTGGCAAATTGAAAGCCATATAGGCCGATGTAAGCCCTTTCTTCCTTATCAATATGAAAACAATCAAAGTATTTTTTTATTTTAACTAAACATCTTAAAATCGCACTAAAATTTCTGGAATCGACCATATATACATGGTTTTTGACACAAAAAAATATATAGATTTACTAAGTTGATGTTGATGGGAAGGATGCACTTTGCCACTCAGATCTTTAGCGATGGAGTGTTAGTGGTAAGTTTGAATTAAAGAGAGATGCGCTTTGCCACTCAGATCATTGACGATGGAGTATTAGCTGTATTTATATTGGTTGTGTAGAGAGAAAAAGAGGTAATAAAAGAAACAGATAGTTGAATTTTATCAATAAACCAAGGCGCTATACATTATGATTCATTTTTAGCCATGTTGAAGGCTGTTAAAAGGCCAGGTTTTTGACCGAGTTGTCGTTTATGCTGGCATATCGTATGGTCTTGCTCTTTTCAAGGGAGTAACAAGGTCCCCTATGCGTGATGTCTAGGATCAGGTATAATATAAATTGAAAGCACGGACGTCAGAGTAAGCAGGTTGTTCAACTCAAACAGTATTGAAGTCTATTGGCATGTGGAGAAAAGATTGGACCGGACAGTAGGTAGGATCGGTAGGAGATTACAATTGAGTGAAAAGGGTATTTATCCATAATTTCTGGTTAGACTTGAAGGCCTCTATGGTACCAATATTTCGTTGTCTAGCAGATAGTTCATTCCAGGCTTGTGCTGTTTTGGTGGTTACTGAATTTTGGGCAAGGTTTGTTCTGAAATGGGGAATTTTTAATCTGGGAGCATCAAAGTTTCTTGTGTTTCTATTGGGTGTGTCTCTGTAAATTGGGTTTCTGATTCTTTTGTAAGCTAATATTCTCAGATGCATAATTCTTCTGTGCTTTAGGAGGGGTACTTTTGCTGTGACATGGACTATATCTGTTGGTGTATCATGTTGCAGTTGTAAGACTATTTTGAGGGCCCTATTCTGGAGTCTTTGGAGCTTATCTAACAAGGGTTGGTGCGCATTATGTACCAGAACATCTCCGTAATCAAAAAAGGGGAGCAATTTTGTTTTGAAGATCTTTAGGGCAGAATTTTCTTATTTGTTGCAGCTGGTATGTTTTGTGTGAGATAGTTTTAATCTGGTGAGCTAGCTGGGGTTTTTGATTTAGTTTGTCGTCTATTAGATAGCCAAGATATTTGTATTGTGAGACAGTTTTTAAGTCCTTTTGTTGATAAGTTATGCTTTTTGTGCTCGCTGATTTCTTATTATTTCTTGATTTGGTGATATACATTGTATTGGATTTGTCTGTGTTCACAACAAAAAGGTTCCTGCTGCACCAGCTGTGAAGACTGTCTACAGCCTTTTGCATATCAGAGTAAATCATATCTATATTTCTTCCTTGTATGTATAGCACCATGTCATCGGCGTATAGTGAGAGTTTGCAGTTATTGATGTTATGGACTAAATCGTTTATGAAGATAATGAACATTTGTGGGCCTAAAATTGAACCCTGTGGTACTCCAGTATTGATGGTGATGTGTGATGAGATCTGGTTATTAACTAGGGCGCATTGTTTTCTATTTTCTAGATAGTTTCTACACCACTGTAGAAGACTACGCTTTATTCCAATATGGCTTAGCTTATCAAGGAGGATATTATGATTCACAAGGTCAAATGCCTTGCGGAAGTCGATAAAGGTCACTAGTGTGTCATTGCCTGAATCAAGATTCAGGGCAATGTCATCAGAGAATTCTATAATTGCTTCCGTGGTGGATTTGCCTGCTCTAAAACCATATTGATTATCATTAAGTATATCGTACATTTCAAGGTAACTGGCTATTCTATTGTGTATAATTCTTTCCATTATTTTTGGGGAGTAGGGAGTAGGGATATTGGGCGGTAGTTGTTAACTCTGCTAGGGTCTCCTCCTTTAAATAGAGGGATTATCTCAGCTGTTTTCCAGGATTTAGGTATTGTAGATGTGGAGAAAGATAGGTTTAGGCAGTGGGTGAATTCTTGTACCAGTGTGAGTAGAGCACATTTCAGCACTTTGTTCGGCATATATTTAATGGAGGATGATTTACTAGTGTCGATTTTTTTGACTAGTTTTTCTACTTCCTGGGTATTAGTATGTACAGAGTCAATTTGGCTGAGAAGAGGAGGGGTGGTTGGCCTCCATTGTGGGTTTTGGTCATTAGTAAGATCTTTGGCTATATTGACAAAATAGTGATTCAGATAGTGAGGTAATTCATTCGGAGGGATTATGCAATCGTTAGGGTCTACTAGGCTGATAATACCAGTTTTCCTTTTGCTAGGTGAGATAATACTTATGGTTTCCCAGAATTTCTTTTGGTCATGATTGTAGTTGTTTAATTCGCTTATTATAAAATCTCTTGTTGCATGTTTCATATTTAGGTTTGCTATCTTTCTAAGTCTCTTAGCTTCGTCCCAATCGGCTTTGGTCTTTGATTTAATGGCCGCAGCTCTGGCCCTGTTCTTGTCATTGAGCTGGTCGAGCAGGTGGGGTGTTAACCACGGATCATTGCTGTTTTGTACCTTTATATTTCTGGTTGGACACATGCTATCAAGTGTTTTTGTTAATCTTCCTATCATTAATTCCCATGCTATTTCAGGATTATTTATCTCAAAGAAGGGTAGCCAGTTATAATCAGTCCTAAGGCGTCTTTGGAAGTTAATTTCATTAAATTTCCTGAGGGATCTACCTTTCCTGATTACCTTTTCCACTCTTAGTTTGTCTTTTTTTCTGACTGCAAATATAAGTTCATGGTCGCTAAGATTGACGTTTAATACGCCTTCCTTAGAGATTATGTTACAATTTGTGTATAGATGATCTATTAGCGTTCCGTCAAGGGAGCTGTTTTGATTTAGGTGATATCTCGTTGGTGTGTTTATTATTTGTTTAAGATTAAAGTTAGTTTCTATGGTTTTCAGTTCCTTCACAGATGGGTTTGTATGGTTGAGATAATTTATATTAAAATCTCCCATCAAGAAGAGCTCAGTCTTTTGATTCGAGAGGACTTGGGGTATTATATCATTCAGGTAATTTACAAGCTCAGTGGGGCTTCCTGTCGGGGGTCTATACAGACAGCTGACCACAATAGGTTTCGTGTATTGTATAACAAGTTTGACCCATAAGCATTCTATATTGTTGCTACTACAGTTTAGGTTGGTTAAAGGTACGTAAGTTATACATGATTTTATAAAGAGGGCAACCCCTCCCCCTTTTTTAGGGGTAGAGAGATTAGTGTTATTCCAATTTCGGTCCAATCGAATCAGATTGTATTCAGGAATTTGATAATTGTCGTCAGATAGGTTTGAGTTCAGCCATGTCTCAGTAATTCCCATTACACTGGGTTTAAGTTTGCTTATTTCAGTCTTAAATGAGTCGAATTTGCCTTTTAGACTCTGGGTATTTAGGTGTGCGAATGAGAGTCCTTTGCTAAACGCCATGGTGGGTTTAAGATAAGACAATTTAGATTACGAGCCCTTTATGCAGTTAACTGCTGTGGGCTTATTACCTTGATAACAGGCGGGCGGCTGGCCTTTGCTTGCTAGACTGATTAGATAAAGGTTAACTGGTTGGAAAGGACCATATTGGCGGCTCCCGACCGTCAATAGTTCGAGGAAAAGGGGGAACTCAGAGTTTCTATGCTATGGTAATTTCATCTTACCTGGAACGTATAGGATTTGATAAGGTGAGCAATGTATATATAAGGGTCAGAAAGAGCACTATTGCCACAGTCAGAGTGTGTTTAGTTGCTTTCTGTCGTCTGGGTAGGTATAAATACCTCACGTAAGAAGAGAGTCAAAATTCTAATTAACTGGAGGTGTCTGCTTCAGATTATTAGCTATATGCGGTATAGTAGGTTATGTAGAGAGAACTATGGGGAAAAGGAAGAAAAGTGTGCGGTTGGTGGTAGAAGAGGCGGGGCTTATATCTGTTTGAGTTTAACTACTGCGGGTTTAACATTGAGGTTAGGTGATTGCTAAAAGGGGGCGGGGCTTAGTTCTGTTTGAGTCGAACTATTGTGGATTCATCATTGTGTTTGATGCTTGGGAGAAATACCTGAATAAGAGTTGTAGTGAGTATGAAGGTAGATGTATAGAGATCAAGTATAGTGAGAAGTCAAAGCATTGCCACTAGTTGAGAGTGTTTGCTTCCTTCATAATTTATTTATTTATCCAGGGAACAGGTTGGAATCGAGGTAAGAGAAGTCAAAGCATTGCCACTAGCTTGAGTGTTTGCTTGCTTCTTAATTGAGAATAAGAAATGACAAGTGTGCGATACGAGGTAAAAAGGGTGGGGCTTAATTTTGTTTGAGTCGTACCATTGGAGATTTAACATTGATATTTGGCAATTATAATAGATTACAATCGAGGCAAGAGCAAAGTAATGAAAAGTGTGCGATACGAGGTATAAAGGGCGGGGCTTAATTTTGTTTGAGACATACCATTGGAGATTTAACATTGATTTTGGTAATAGTTAAAGGGGAACACTGGACTGAGTATAATGCGTTTTCAGATGTTGGGAAAAACTATAATATGATGTTCTGTCGGTTGTAATATGTAATTCAATTATTTATAAATCACTGGGGAGTAATTGTTTGTGTTATAACTGGCTATTATCCGGAATACTGGCAGCTACCATACTCCCAGACTCCTATGCTGAGTGACGTCAGCAAAGCGCAGCAAACTTCCGTCAGTCTGAAGGTAGTGTTATTGTATACAGATTGCCCTACTGTATGCTACTATTTTGGTGCACTCAAATCACTTCTTTTCAACAATGCCTGACTTTGAGGCTCATGGATGTTACACCAGAACTAACGAGGAATGAAAAGACCCTATGGATCTCATTGTTTACATTTTCAATGGAAGGATAAAGGAAGGTGCAAAGAATAAACTTCCTCCTCCTCATTCCTGATCACTACCAACTTGTTGTTGACTAGTCAGGTTGACAGCCTTGCATGCATTACTATGGAAAGCTATTTATATTCATAATATAAAAGTTGGGTTCATTAACATATCCTATATTGATAGATCTTTACTACCTTTAGACCTGAGCTACCCCTATATTATATCATAAGGCCCTATCATTATTACATGTGATATTAGCTCACAGGTATATCTTGGAGTATGTTTGTTTATTTGGGAGGATCAGTCATGTGTTTATAAATGGCTTTCCATACATACCATAGAGTGGACACTGTTTACTGTAACAATAAGTAGACCGTGACCACAGACTGACCAGCGAACGGTAGTTAGCCTGCCCCCTTTAGTGTCATACATCTAGCAATATGGAAGCACTCAGAGCTAGCTTTGGGGAGAGCGGGACAGAATTTACTTGATTGATTCTGGCAATATAATTGCTCAGAAATGCCTAATATAATGAAAGATACCAGTAATTAACCATACTTGAGCTGTATGACCAGCAATTGTTCCAACCCAGTGTTTTACTTTAATTAATAGGCGCTTTTTCATTTGTTTGGACCGGCCTAATTGGGATTTTAGGCTTAAAGGAAAAATACAGATTGAATTCTTGTGTTGTGCTGTTAAGCCAGGTTATATACAAGCAAACACTTGGGATAAATAGCTATCTATTACAGATTATTTATTAAAATAATATGGTTTGAATTGGCTTGCCGTCGAATGTGTTGCCTGCAGTGTATGTATAAGTCATGCCACGTTCTGTGCGTGTTAACTGAGATAGATTTATTCGCATAGGGTATGGATATTTCTGTAAAAGGTGGTCATCGTGATATTGATAAATTTGGCTATTGCTATTTCGCTGAAGTGAAGTCCTTCCTTTGTTTTTGACACATATCTGTGTGAGGTGTAGCCTTTTCTTTTTTTGTGAACAATTCCTTCATAGTGGGGGGCTATCAGTCCATTTTTTCTATTGATTCTTCGTATTTCTTGATTGATATCGACTAGGGCTTCATGGATAAGGTTCTGGTCTTCAGAGCTACTCGCCCAGCCATCGGTGTAGATGTCCAGGGAGATGCCCACAATCTCTGTCATAATGACGGCCCTCGACATTGCTGTAGTATAGTAGATCAGCTTCATAATTTCATGTTTAATATGTCGAGTATAGGCTTCTTTTGTTGCGAATCGGGGGTAGACCTTCTTGTATTTCACTTTTTCGGTGAATTCGTTCACTCCGCCAAGTATATAGAGTAGGTCGAACTGTTTCCAGTGATATTTGATGTAAGCTTCTTCTCCAAGGCGCTGGAGTCTGGCTCCAGGTATACATAGACAGGTAATCTCTAAATCTTGGAAGCCATGCTGCATTAGTATCTGATCTATCCTAGTTTTCCATCCTTTTATCCTCGAGTCACCGAGCAGTAGGATTTTGAATTTCTCCATTCTGATGGAGGAGAAAGTGATCCGCTGGTGTTTTACAGGATTGGCGAAGAAGGTGAAAAATGGTAATAGGATATGTTAGATATAGAGAATATAGTGTCACTTAGCTTCTGGAATTAATCAAAATTCAGGTGGTGAGCTCTCTTTTGATTCTCTCCAGGATCTGCCCACAGAGATTACTGTTTTTTCCAACTTGGTCGTTCGTTAGTAGAGTACATTCAGACAGGAATCTTCCACAGCCATATACAGGATCGTGGGTAGCTTCATAGTAGAATTTCTTGTCGTCTCTTAGCAAAAAGTCTTTGAGTGTGGGGTTTTCAACAAATTTTCCTTTCATGCATTCGTATAATACGTCATGCGATTTCCTTTCCCAGTCCGGATTAACTGTTATCTGTTTGGAGACTCTTTTCACCATATAGGGATTCTTGATAGACTTCAGTCTTTCAATGAGCTCTGAGGGCGCTTTACATTCGATCGCTTTTTTAACTTGGAATAGTTGTTCGACCGATTGGGCCTCAATCCCATCTAATTCTATTGGGCAGTTGAAGAGGTTGGATAAAGGGCTCATATGCCCTTGAAAGGCTGTACCGTCTGGTGTAGAGAAGGTTGATACAGTAGTCTTGTCTAAGCCTTTTGGCAGCTCTTGAGTATGTTACACCTGCAATATAAACATCAATGCCCTTTGGCCTAGCCTCAAGTCCATGCAAAGCTCGTGCTGCAAAAGCTATTGATCTAGCCTCGATCATATGGAGTTGTTCTTTCTCAGTATTGTCGCCTTGGACCCAAATCCCAGCTAATTGGGGCTTTTGTTTATGCTTGTTTATTCCCTTGAATATGTCGATTTTATTGCAGATTGAGGAGAGTGTAATTTTGATGGGACGATGGTAGGGATTACCAGGGCGACGGGAGGAATTTCGGATATGGGATTCCACCCTCATAGAGGGCGGGTTGGTCGCGCCTCGTCAAGATGCCTGTATTTGTTTTTGAAAGTAAAATGCCTTCGTTATTCTTTTATATACTTGAAAATAGCAACGGGGGAGTAAATATAGTACCTAAATTCGAATGTGGTACTCGGGACACTTTTGCACTGGCCTCAATGTTTGTTTTTTTTCGTAACCACGAAAAAAACAAACATCTCGGCCAGTGCAAAATTGTCCCTTGTACCACATTCTCATTAGGTACTATCTATATACCCCTAGATCAGTATGATATAAAATTTAACAGGTCATGTGGCCTAACATACCATTCATAGTGGGTCTGTTCACATAAATGTGTACACACTAACATCACACAGGTTGTTTTCATGCATTGTCTAGCTATCAATTTCCTACTATTCAGTACAGAATATTTGAAATATATATATCGTCATACTACTTTAAGCAAGATCATCATACACTATAATAATTACAATATACTTGAATACTAAATTACTCAAACACAGCAAAATGGACGTTAATTTCTACTCTTTCTGTCTCTCTCTTTCTCACTTTCCTTTACCCGGTAACTTTTGGGTTTCACCCGCCTGCATAATATTTTACCCACATTGGGCAGCAGGCAGGTAATAATTTCACACTCTGAATTCTTTCTCATAAGCCCATCCCAATCATTCACAACAACTGCGGGAAAACATTTAGTTATTTGTATATTCGCCCTGATGTCATCATATATGTAAGAATCATATGTATCGTATCTGGACTAAATAGTATTATAGAGCCTATATGCTGCCACCATGAGTCCACATGCACTAGGGTGGGGGCCTACATGAGGGGGGGGGGGGGCTATGTCAGGGGGGGGGGGCAATGTTTGTTGGGGGGGGGGCTATGTTCACATGGTTTTTTTTGCTAAAAAGTGGCAATCAAAATAATATCTCCTATATTTTCCCCCAAAACACGTTTAGTAAATGGTCGGATTCCTATAAAAAGTAGAAAAAGAACTGCCTCTACGATTCAAGTGCTGAAGGCACTTGTGGCTTAAAAAACCAAATCTCGCAGGTGGGAGAGGCTGCGCAGTGGGCGGGGCCATACTAGCGAGCCATATGGGGAACAACTAGTGATAACACGTTCTTCCACGTTATCCAAATATGCACGGGTGTATAATCTGAGTAAGATACGTTTGGATGAGCACAAACTTGGTACATTCTTCTTTCACTTTGCACCATATGTAAAGTTGAGAATATAGGCCTATAACGCACCATATATGTGGGTCATCAGCGGTTATATGTATATCTCGCACGTCATAAGCCTCTCACTCCAAAGCGCAAAATTAAAATGCCATTAGGATGCCTACTCCAGGGCCAGAAAAGCCAATAACACTGTCGCAGTAGGCGTCCAATCACTGACATGCCATTCTTATCTGATCTGAGAGGCTCCGATAGAGCCTATAGTCTACAGTTAGGTAAGTGCTGCTAAATTGCAGAGGTTGGACTTAATTATTTCAATCATGCTAAAAAGATTAAATTAGGAACAAAGTGACTTAGTCATTGCACCTGATAGAGATGGTTACAACCATTTCGTCTATAACGGATAACTGCGTAATTACTTTACTAAATTGAATGCAAAATAATACTAGGATCTATGTACACATGTCAAGTTTTTAAGTTTTATTTTTGTTAAGAGTAGGGAGATTATAAATGAATCATGTGAACACATCTGAGTGCTTAGATGAAACTGATTTATAACAGTGGCGTAGGAAGCTATCCTCCATTGGTGTGTGTGGGGGGGGGGGGGCAACTCCATGTCACCAAGCCAGGGTGTAAGTGGAGTAGGGAGGCGTAGAAGGGAGAAGAGTGGGTGGGGGAAGCAGGACCTATAATTCAATTTAATCGAATTAAAAAACATTTATTATTTCATTCATTGAACGCTGCAGAAAGGAATCTCTCCTGCTAAATGAGAGGTATTCTGGTCCTTTCATACTTATCTTACATACTTATAATTATTTAGGTTAACACTAATTACTCCTGTTTTATGAATTCATACTTTTGTATAAAGAATCTTTAAAATGAACTATAAATGCTTGAATGTATAAAAGTTTTTAAAAATATAGATTTGTATTGAATGTATAGGAGATTAGGCCCATACATATACATGACAGTGAACATCCCAGAATAGATCTGATTTATTTGTATCTAGCTAGGCTATTTCTCCAGGATGAATAACCCCTTAATTGATATTCAGGTTGAGTAACCCCTTGATATTAGGGGGGCCAAAAATAATCTGGCCCCCTTTCTTTTTGTTGAGGGAGGGGCATGCCCCCCGCCCCCCCCCCCCCCAACCATCTTTCCCATGCCACTGTATTGATAGAATCCTTCTCCGGAAAAAGCTTAATTTTGGTCGTGCCTGTGGCGACCCCTAGTAGACACTGATATCACATAAGCGAACTCCATTTCTGTAGTATTTATGGAAAGGCATTTGTATCCATATAGATACAGTAGCATATTAGGTCATGCTATTGCTAACTTGCATCAGTTAGTTGCTAATCTGCAATTCAGCTTTTCGAAGTGGCACCCTAGAGCGCACGAACTAGCGCTACATCGCTGCAGACTAGGCCCACTGCATGCTAACTTGCATTGAACTTGTTATATGGTTAATGGTTTGTTGTGACGGTGGCACTATTATGTCACAACAGTTCAACTGTTTAGAGTTGAAAGGTGCTATTTCGTATGCAATTTGAATGACTAGTGCGCAAGGTGTTGACTTCCAAGATGCTATTTCGTATGCAATTTGAATGACCAGTGTGCAATGTGCGTTTGTGTTGACTTGCAAGATGCTATTTTTTTTTTAAATATTTTTATTGGCCACACTACATTACAAAAATTTATTTTATCTTCAATTCAAAATTACGCATAACAAACAGAGCTGTTATATTTTATGCGTTGCCCGAAAATAACGATACGATGGTACTTATTGAACTTCAATTAAGGTTACACTTTCAATGCACAGAGTCATTCTACATTTTCATGATAACAATTTAAATGGTTGTTCAAACCACCTCGAAATTCTTTCAAACTCTATACGAAGGATCAATACGATCTGTTCTTAGCACATTACATAGGCCTTGCCATAGGTAGCAAATCAAACTATTCTAATCGATAGGTACAATTATATCAACACTGCCCAGCTGATCAATTCACCTGGTCTATTCTAGTCAATGATCATAAGGTTAGGTCTTATTCAACTGTTTTGTCCCTTAATGTGAGCTAGAAGCATCCAATTGATATTCCCGTGTACTTGAATACATAGCATTTGTATATATAATCTAGAAACACTATGCTGGCGATACAAATCGTAATTTAGATGATTTTCTTCCATATGTAAACATAATATAATAATTGGATGCGTTATCCAAGATGGATAGCTATGTGGGGAACGTTCTTGAATTTGTATTAAGGAACTGTGTGAACTTATCAACTAAATCATACATTGTAGCGATGGTATGCCTTGAATGGCAATAAAGTCATTTAATTAAAAAAAAAAAAAAAAAAAAAAAAAAAAGGCATGTTACTACTGCAATATAATTGTATTTCAGTAGTTGATGTTGATCCACGGAACACCCTCACTCTCTAGCTTGCTCTCCCTCTCTAATAAACATTTCCCCATTTCGTATGCAATGTCAATGGCTAGAGTGAAGTATGATACACTTTTCCCCATTTCGTATGCAATGTCAATGGCTAGACTGCTCTCCATTATTATCCCTATTTCGTATGCAATTCCAATGACTAATAAACATTATTCCTATTTCGTATGCAATTCAAATGACTAATCTGTAAACCTTATCCACAAATACTATCCAATTCGAATGACTTACACATCTATTCATTCCCTAAACATTCCCAGACAAATTGTTTTATTGCCTTTCATCAAAGTCACACACTTATATAACACTAACAGGGCGTCCCACCCCTTAAGAGTACACACAGGAAAGGGGTGAGGTTGGAAGGAGATGTCTATATATGGGTGAGGAGGGTGGGGCTAATATTGTAATGAGTGTTTGTTGTGACTGGAAAAAGGAGTGTAAACATTGGTGAGAATTGGGAAAGTTCTAAAATGTTTTCAAAATTAGGAGTAGGACAGAACATGTTAGGACCTATTTCGATGCAGATTAGGAAAAAAAATTCCTATTTCGTATGCAAGTCCTATGACCATTTCGAAGGTTTTTTGCAAACTTGCACTCTACATCTCCGAATTAAGGGTGGAATCTATATGGATACAAATGCCTTTCCATAAGTATTTATCCTCTCAGCACGTGATCGTACTGATAGCTGCCAAGTTGGTTGTGGTTGAAAACGGGAGATCTCCCGTTTTGGGGTAGGTGAAAACGGGAGACACGAGCGCCGTAAGCGCGAGTAATATCCGCTAAAGGGGGTAGGGGGCATGCCCCCCGGAAAAAACTGGGAGTAAAATGGTGCATTCTAGGGTCATTTTCACATAATATTTCAGCTATCTGAAAGCAAACTGAGTATCTATTCAATTGGCACAGGAGGCTGTCATGTAAAAAACATAAATTTACTTACGGTATACTTCCTAGCAGTGTGTTTGCTGGACATCGTGTGATGGCGGTCATAAAGAAAATACAGGGTCTTTATCCTATTGTTGGCCGGTAGACCTCCGGGGACCTACATGCATGGGGTATGTACGTGGTTTCTGCATTAGGTCGGAGATTTTGAGTTTTTTGCTACCCAAGGAAGGTACTACCTTTATAATAGTTACGCTAAAAGGACTCACGGAGTACTTATATAACCAACTACTTTTCTTCTCTTCTTAATCTTAGATAATTATTATGCGTGAGCGTGCGATTTTTTTTCTCAAGTTATGAATTGCACATTTCCACTTTGTCTTTATACGTATCCAAACGGGACCATATTTATTATGATATATATATTATCTATATATGATAAATATAGTATTTATATATGATAAATAAATCGTTCTCTGAATATGTTACATATAATTATGATACATGTATGCATGTGTATAGGCATACAACTAACGTTCTACAATTGTCCTCCTCCTAGCACAGAGATGTCCGAGGGTGCACGCCTATATGCCATCGATTTACCATGTATGATCAATAATGCATGACCCCCACCCCCACCCCCAAAAAAAGAAGAAAAAAAAGAATAAAATTAATATGATAAATATATCGTTCGCGTATGTCGAATATGCTAGACGCTACAACTAACCCCCCCCCCCCCTCCCAACAACCCAACTTCCTGGACCAGAATATTTGTCACTTAATTGTTTCTTATCTTATCCAATTTCATTTTTCAATTTTCAATCTGACCAACCATTTCTTCTTTTTCATAACTTGCAAATTTCGTCCCGAGCAGTCAGTTTCCTTTAAGATTTCCACACACTTGGAACCTTGAGGAACTCTTCTTTGATTTTGTTAAGACGATAAGACTCCAAATAAGTGAAATAGTATTTGATATCATGCATCGGAATAAAATTAGGTTTTGCCGGGGGGATAGTTTTAGTGATAGAATCTGCTTCTATGGCATGGAATAACAACACTCAAGAAAGTGCCATATATATCAAGAAAATGGTGCTGAATATAGTACACTCATAAAATCCATGACTTTGTAAACTCTTTAAAATTTTTATTTTCATTATGTCAACAACCAAGCTGAGAATAGTCTCCATAGATGTAATGCTTTGATTGTGTTACCAATCGTGCATTTGCATCTCTGGATGCCACATATCCTACTTTTGATATTTTATTACAATGTAAGCATCAACATCAATGTAAATCAATAAACATTAATAAGTGTAAGGCTCTGAAATGGTAAACGGATAACGATAAAAATAAATTAGATACAAATTAAAATGGATAACAACAATTATCACAGAACGGGTGATGAGGTGGTGCGGAAGCGGTTCTTCACAGTTTAAAATTTCCAGTTGCAACCAGTGAGAGGAATTTACGTTTGTCCAAGGACGGATGCTCGGAGATACCGCAGTACAATGCCCTGTACTTATTACGTGCTCCCTGTTCAAGATGAAAAATAATCATGAAGGATCCTTGCATGGAGAGAATAGTAGTGAGAATTAACGCGCGGGACATCTACGGATATACACAATGGTCACACGCGTGTTTATTGAGATAAGGATCCACGAGAAGCACTGTGTGCAACCCCAACCTCAAAGAGTAATTGTCTTCCAAACTTCATGTGGCGGCGTTTAAAAAATGTCTTTGATAAGATTAAAATCAATAAATTTCTCCTTTTCTTTTAATATAAACTTTTTAGACATCCGAGAATATTAACCCGTTGAAGACACAGAAAAGGAAATTTGTGAGAAGATTTCATTACGATTTCAATTTTGACAGCGACAAATTTGGATATCAAACTTACCTGTATGTTTGAAGTTTTGGCGCCAAGGCACAGGCGACCTAATTCTTTAAGACATTCTGATTTGTCGCCTCCGAAATCACAGAACCAGGCCAAAGTGGGAGTCCACACTGGTTGGTCAAGCAGTGTGCGGGATAACAACCAAGCAGCAGCAGTCCGCTGGGAGGCGGGTTGGGACGAGAAGATATCACTCGTAAGGCCAAGTTCCAACAAGTAACTTGCCATACGATAAACCTTTCAAGGACATACGAAGGATATTTTATGCAATTAATGAATTAATGATAGAGTAGCAAGTGCCTTTGGGATATTTCAAAGATTCCTTAGTAAGATTTTAATGAAGTCCAAGAAATTAGTGTCCCATGTGACCAAACTTTACAAATACTTTACGTTATATTGAACCAATGCAACCAAATTACTGTCAACTCATTTATTGTCAAATTACAATAAAACGTATTTTTACATATCCTTTTGCTGATTCGCCTAGGTTTCGACATATCTACATATATATTAGAAACGCAACAATATTGACGTTTTTCTGTCACAGCCCCCCCCCCCCCCCCCCCACACACACACACACACTGATACATTTCAACACATATAGGGAGGTGTATCATCGTATCAATATGATGAAGCGTATCACCCTGATTATAGCGCATTAGGATGAGATAATTTAGTGTAGCCTTTCTATTAACAAATATCAGGAAAGAATTTAATTGCGTACCATTTTCAAATCTTCATCCTGAAGGTCAATAGATGCCTGCGCACAACGCTTAAGGAATAGGTCAGGAGTTGGTACCAGGAGGTCGAAGCCCAGTGTTGAAATGATCAACTTTTCTGCCGTCACCATTTCATCCCTTAAGTATGCATTTTCACACAAACACAGCAACGTGTCGATCTGAGAGTAACAATATAAAATAAAGGGTTGTATAAAGATATCCAAAGGTCAATAACTAAATCGAATCAAAAGTTGATATTATATTGCTCACATCGAACCACATTTGTTTTTCCAGAACCACACTTTTAATATTTCTACAGTATCTGGAATACAACGTCATTGTATTGTCTATCCATCTCCGTCTTTGTTTTAATTGTTATCATAATTATGAATTTTATACGAACAGTTTTGAGGCATATGTATTGTATAACTTGTATGATATTCACCTTGGGAGCGTATCTCTCGATGAATTTACAACTTATCCAGAAGGAAGTAATGGTCATAAGCTGGAGTTTGTTCAGTGGCACGAACCTTCGAAACAATAACTGATCAAGTATGGCTACTGCCAGATTGATCGTTTCTGAATCTGTCTCAAGGTGATCCTTTGGGGATCCAATTAAAAGAAAGCGTTCAGTTTTGATAGTCGACCGTTTTCATACTTTGATCCAATGCGCATTGACAACCTTATGATTATATCGTACACACATTGATCAGGGCATTAGAATATGTATAATTAGAAGTAGCATTTATACAATTAGTATTAAAATAATGCCCAATTCGGTTTAGAAGCTGGAAGTACAATTAGTATTATCAAACTCCACGTGACAATTATATAGAGAGTATATGTTTAATAGGGGGCTCGTAATTCATTCATTGATATATACTAGTATTATAATATTTTTCAGCTTTTGCGCAATATCAAGTATGCTCAATCTATTTTGCCAATACGTCAGTTTATTTACAAATTATGATCTTATAGTTAGTGACCAGACCTACACATAACTCTCCGTACCTGAACTGTGATGAGCCAATCAACAGCGATAGCCCTCATCGATGCTTTGAGTTTGGGATTTCGGCGCAGACAATCTAGTTGCAGGGCAAATTTCTTTTCTCGCTCCTAAATTAGAAGGATCGTGAAAATTAAAAGCCTGTCAGTGTGTATATATATGGTACTCAGTTGTAGTAGACGCAATTGCAATCCTATGATTTAATACTCAGTTTAATAGACAGTGTTAGTGCTCGATGGCATAATGGTAGTACACCACTGTATAAATAACATGTATACAGTATATATTTATCATACCCTTCAACATTTAGTATTAACAGGGACGAATATATTGTGAATATATATACCGCCTCACTTCTAACGTTGTGATGATTAAGTTCATCACGACAATCTCCGTTGTGGCTCATTGTACGTTTACGTATCGTTATAACGGTTCATATAAGTCAAGAGCTGGATCAAAACGGTACAAACTATATTATGACTGACAGATTAGACGTGGTCTTTTTTTTAATTTCATTTAGAGGCCACATCTTTAATTACAATATAATTCATATGGAACAATGCAATGTCCTTTAAGGACGTTTTCATACGTCTGACACTCACCAGATTATGTTTTATTACATCTTTAGTATATATAGTCTTTGAGTTTTCATCAGGGGATGTGTGATCGTCTATGCCCACCACATTGTCTGGTAGTTCAATTTGCTCTTTGTGGCGGACCACCGCGTCTAAAAGAGGAAAAATAAATGGCATTGTTTCTACTGTGGTCAATGCGATGAGTGGTAACAAAAACACCTCATCTTGTATTATGTATTTTTCAAAAAAAATAAGATAAAGATTATCGTATTTTTCTAGGAATAAAAGATTCTATGTGAATATATACGTGTTTGAGGTCGAAATGGATAGCAACTGCAATATCTACTTTGAATCTGATGGAAACGCCTTCTGGGTAACTGGACATGGAAATGATGTGTAGCGTGAACGCTTTTTTCCACAGAAGCTGAAATAAATATTTAATAATTGTGAGATACTTATCTTCATTTTTATATGAGTGTAGAGTGCAATAACAATGCACTCGTAAAACATAGTAATCACGAGCATGTACTATAAATGTGTCAACTCGGGATGAGAGGGGCTATAGTTGGTAATGATAACAAGTATTAAGTTAGGTAAGTTTTAAATTAAGTAATGATATAATCAACCATTTATCTATTTAACTTTACAATTAGTGTCAATTTAATGTATATACCTGCGTTTCCAAAGGAAACGATCTCTCAGGATCAAATACTTGTGTCCGATGTCAATTTATAGTTTAGTACTGCAATTTAGTCATGCTTAGACTGAAAAATTGTTTGAATGTACTATTAGTTTTTTTTAAAGCGTTGCCTTGCTATAGATCTCCTAGTATTCAGTACAGAGGTAACTTAAAACACTAATTTAATTAAAGAACACTTTATTTCAACGCCAGATTACTATTGCTATAGCAAGAGTCAGAGAGAGAAAGAGAGATTGGGGTAATAGGTGAAAGGCAAGGGAGGGAGGGAGGGAGGGGGAGGGGGGGACAGAGCTGGAAGGCAAGGGAGGGATGGAGTCACAATATCAGTGTGCACCCAACCATGACTGGGTAAGGGTGAGGGTTATTACGTAATAACTAGAGAGGGGCAATATAGTGCAGGGAGCATGTGCCAGAGTGGAGTGGAGTAGAGTGGTGGAGGTGAGAAATGGGTGGTGCATGGGCGGAGCAGAAATGTATGACTGATCAAGTGGAATAGATAAGGCAGGCGAACTGATGTCATATCTGAGCTAACACACAGCTTACACACATTATCAGATTATCAGATATAAGTGATGGGCACTTTTGATAGTGAATCAATTGTCTCTCAGGTATCCTGAGAGACAAAAATGGCATCAGCAAAAGTTATAACTAGTTACCAGAATGTCAAAACGATTTGCATTTTGATACGAATAATTAATTTTCTTACTTGTTTTTCCTATATTGGTAGGCGCTCCAGATTGTATTCGATCATATGTCGAATAGGTGGTGGATTTGTCTTGCATCACTGAATCATGGCAACGATTGTTTTTCGATCCGAGTCGACGAGGCTGTGAGTTGGCATTTAGGAAAAAATGCGGTGATCATTGACAGTATTACTGTATAATTGAATTTATGACTTTTAAAGAGTAGAGCTGATACTTATATCTTTAACATAGCGTTATATACTTTCTGTATTTTACCCGCACTTTTTTTGTTACCGGTCCCTCCCCCATAAAATTTAATGTTAATTGCATGAGCAGTCAACGAGGACTTTATAACATATACATTTGCTCATTACAAGAGCAAGAAACCACTCCGAATACAAACATATCTTTACACTCACTACTGGTATTCTTGATCGTGAACGAGTCATAGTTCCGGTTTGACAGATGTAAGCATGCACCAATTAGATATCTGAAATGAAAGTGCCGATCAATAGTGTTCTAAAGATACGCAGTACCTACAGATCTACAATTGGAATTTCGAAAGGAAAATCTTCAGACTATCCATGGTAAATATACAAAATATCTAAGTATGAAACTTGCTAGTCGGTAGTGTCAGCCTGCTGTGTGTACGTCCTCCAACCACTATCCTAAATCGACTCAAAGCTTTTGAATAGCTTGCTTAATTAGGCCCACCCATTTAATTAAAGTTTCAACAAGAGAACAAGTTTACGTGAGCTCATTATCGTCTGAGAGGGCTGTCTTTATGTGATAGAAGAGACATAATTATCTAGTAACTTACAACTTACTTCACGAAAAACGAATATCAGAGATATTTCATCTTTTAAATAGTTAATGAAATGCTTACCTGCGAAAGAAACAAGAGAAAAAATATGCCAATTAGCGGTAGTAATATCTGTTCTCCTGAAGACACGTACGTCTAGTATCTTCCAAAATCGACTTTTTGAATGTAACTGGCGTTTCCTTCTCAAAGCCACAACTGTGACCACAGGAGAGTGTTTGATATGTAAATTTCAATTGTTACGTAAGACAATAAGGGACAATCATATGTTCCGGGATATGTTTTGCTCCATGCGCTATTCATAGCAGCATTTAAATTAGTGTGTACGTCCATCGAATTAAAAACGTCGAAAACATTCGTTGTGGATAGGGACATTATATGCGCTTTTAGAATTCTAGAGTTTGTGAGCAAATGTGAGTTTGGGAAAAGGTTAGACTGAAAGCAGTTTTGTATATCCCCTGGAAAGGAATTCCCCTTCATAAAGTTCTAGTTTTAAGCCTATTCTTGTGTAATGCAAATAGAAGAGAAATGATTAGTAAAATAAATGAAGTCAAATGTTTTCTCAGCTCTAAAAACAAGACCGACGTCCTTTTCTATTACTGTAAGATGTAACCAAGCCTCGTACGTATATACTGCCGCTATCACGGAATCCATGGTAATCTCACCAGTCGTTAATATTTCATCAGTATAACTGATCTCGTGGTATTTGTTACTTTATTCTCCATGTACCTATATGTATATGAATTGCAGACACCTCTTTATGCCTTGGATATGTCAGCTGCAAATCATGCTCATTGCAAAACTAAGAGTCTGGTTTTATTTCCCCCATTTTCGGATAACGAATAACGAATTTAGCGATATATTGCTAAGCCGTTGCATAACTAGTAGCGATTGACAGCGATATATCGCTATTGCTAAGTTTCCGTTAAAAATAGTGGAGAGTTTTTTTGTCTCTGCTAAATTTATCGTTATCTGAGAGATGTTTTTAAGGCCAAAAAAAATAGGTGTGTTTCCGATTTATCTGGCTGAAAAACTAGGTGGGGGTGGGGGGTGGGTGGTAACTTTCACCTCCCAGGAACTGAAAAAAATGTCCATTTCATAACAATAGTTGTTTTAATCATGGGAAATGTGCTTTTTGACAGTTTTGGGTAAGGAAAACCCGTTTCCTGCTATTATTTATAAGCTTTTTTTTTGTCAAAAAATCCAAAAAAAGTAAGATATGATGAAAAAAAAATCAGGTATGGTAAACAAATTTTTAGGTAGGGTAAGGTTTTTTTTAGGTAGGGGGGGTAAATCGGAAACACACCAATTTTTTTTTGGCCTAAGGTAGCTTAATATGTTGGATAATACTAAATCATTAATAAGCTCTTCATTTTTCGTCAGTAAATCGGGGAAAAATTATGTTAGACACATGTTTTGCATAGGCCTATAACTGTTACTGTTGTTACATGGCCTCAATGTGATTCATGCTTATCCTCCCCTTGCTGTGGTGCCCCTATTCCCTAGCATTTTTTTAATGTTCTGAGAGGACTCTTTCATGAAAGAGTCTGCTCAGAAGAGTCCTCTCAGATCTCCGCTCTGCCTGAGTGGATTCTTTCACTAAAGAGTCCAACCAATTTTTCAGCTAATGCTCTAACCATGACAACATAAAGAATGTAGCTATTCAACACCTATACAAAATATATAAACAAAAAGTTGGTTGAAAAAAAATCTGTCCTAATGGGATTTGTATGACATTTGCAGTTTGGAGCAATTTGGTCAATGAAATGAAATGATGTGTGTGTGTGTTACAGTCTATAGTCCCCACCACCACACCTTAACTATTCCTCCTTGTGATTCTAATAAACAATCAGTTACCTTGTTATTGCCTAAAGCAACAGGTTAACAATCACTGGCTATGCAAATTCCCCTATTGAATCAGCAAGCCACAGAGTGTGACCAATACAGTATAAACACATCTCAGAACTCAGCCATGCCTCACCTCTGCATGCCAAGAGATTTGATCTGATAAAACAACACAGATTAGATCTTATCGATTGACAAATATGCTCTACAACAGGGAGATGATTATCAATGATTGGCACTTGTCTGAGCCATTCATTGATTCAAGGATTACCTAATCTTCGATTATTACATAATTTTTGAATAAAAAAATCAATCTTTTCTCACTCCAAGCAGAGAAAACCAACCACAACGTAGCTCAGGTGTCTAGAAAAGAGTGCGGGGACCAGTGAGATGTGTCTTCTAATGTCTATGCTTTCTAGGCTGTCATTGTTTATATAGCTGTGGCTTATCTGTCCCTCCGCCCCCCCCCCCCCCCCCACCACCACACTTTTGTGCATAGCTGTGAGAACGTCACGGCTCTGCGCAGTCAAAGCTTGATTCATTGGAAAGTGGGTTAATGTGTGTATCAGATAGAGAGTGAGGCTGACAACCTTATAACAAAATAATAACAAGATTGTTGTACAGATGACTGCAGCCAATTTACACAATAATGCATCTAAACTCAAAGCTTCTTTAGGATGTTGTGAGTGCCTGCACATGGTTAAGAGGGAGGTCCACGGGAGGAGTTTAGGATTTATTTCCAATGGAGGCCGATGTAATAGGAGCACAAGTTTCTTGTATAAGTGACCCATTTGTTGTTGTCATGTGTTGGTCCTCCGGCCCTCGCATTGGGGTCGCTTAGTCTAGAAAAGCGTACGGCACCAGTGAGATGTTTGTTCTAACTTCTATGCTTCCTAGGCTGTCATTGTTTATATAGCATATAGCTGTGGTTAATCTGTCCCATCCTGTCCCCCACCCCCCCCCCCCCCCCCACCCCCCACCCACCAAAACTTATATATATACATTTAATATACATATTTTTATTTCTCTCTCTCTAAATTTGCTCAAAATACCCCCCATCATTGCATACTTCATAACCTGAAGTAGACTGGGCCAAGTAGAACTGGAATAACCCTTCCCAGCAATGGGACAGTCCTACAGGATGGAAATAATGATGAAATAATTGATATGTTATCATGAAGAATTAAGTATGAGTAATTCCGAATGATATTATTCTGGCAATAAAAGCAATTTGCTGATTTTTGCCCAAATATTGGGTTATACCCTTAGCGTGACCATCTCTCAATCATTGCGCAATAATTATTGCGTGAAAAGCGTCCACTCTCATCACAGAACTATGGTGAGATGATTGCTTAAAAAAGATTGATTAAAAATCATGTGGAATTGCGTTCATTTGCCCGTTGGGTATGTGCCTCAATTTTAATAGCAATCTTCTGTGTTCAACCATATCAAATGCCTTGTTTTTTATTTACTACTACTTTCGCGCATAGCCGTTAGGATGTCACGGCTCTGCGCTGTCAAAGCTTGATTCCTTGGTGGGTCCTGTGTATCATGCAGAGTTAGCTTGCAGAGTTAGCTTGCAGTGTTAGCTTGCAGTGTTTGACCAAGCTTCAACATTTGGGCCACAGTACTATTTGGTAGTTTGTTTGTAGTATAGCGCATAGCCGTGAGGACTTCACGGCTATACGCTTTCAAAGCTTGATGTATTGGTGGGTCCTGTGTATCATATAGAGGGGGAGGCTCACAAAACTAATAACGAAATAATAACAAGGTTATTGTACAGATGTCAGACAATTAACATGATAATCCCTGTAAACTCAAAGCTTCTTTAGGTTGTTGTGAGTGCCTGCACAAAGTTATGAGGGAGGTCCACAGGAGGAATTTCAGAGTTAGTTGAATCTCATTCTTTTCCCCATACCAGTAGAGAGCACTAGGTGGAAGAATGGTGACCCGTTATTTGTTGTTATGTTTTGGTCCTCCGGCCCTACGGTCCGCATTGGGTCGCCTAGTCTAGAGAAGCGTACAGGCACCAGTGCGATGTTTGTTCTAACTTCTATGCTTCCTAGGCTGTCATTTTTCATATAGCTGTGGCTTATCTGTCCCATCCCCCCCCCCCACCCCACCCCTACTCCTAACCACAATGCGTGGGAAACAGAACACAAACAACGGAGTGGCATGATAGCCGGCTGCCATGAAGACCACCCTTTAGTTTAATAAAAGTTTTTTTTCCCGGTTGGGACCAACAAAAACCAATGTGTGACCGGTGTGTTGGTGAAGTGAAGTGACCACAATCACATGAGAGAGGGGTTAGTTAGTGAAACAAACTGAGGGGAGCGCCAGCGCTGCAACCCTTCCCTGGTAATTTATATGAACATATATCAAGTAATATATATGAGCAATTCCACCAATTCGTCAACATTTGGCTGAAAATTCATAATTTTTTAAAATTGCTTCTATTGATTTATTATGTTTCGTACATAAACTACACATATTACTGATAATATAGACAAAATTGGGAAAGTTAATAATAAATATTGTAGTCAGGACAGCTTTGTGTAGTCTGTGATGGGAACTAGCTGATAAGGACACAGAAGAGTGTACATATTTCTACATAAATTCGAAATGAATAAAAAGAAATATGCACATAATGTTTTTAATTATTGTGTACTTCATAGGTCTCGACATAAGGGTCATAATGCTTTTTAATTTGTGAAAATATTCTAACTAGAAGAAAAGTTACAGCCAAATAACGAAATAATAATCGTTAAACTTTAAAAAGGGATTCAGGGAGATGGAGAAAAATTATTGCTAATGTAAGGTATAAGTTAGCTTGCAGAGTTAGCTTGCAGAGTTAGCTTGCAGTGTTAGCTTGCAGAGTCATAAAAGTTTGAGCACTCAGATTTACATTCAGGTTGTTCCTGAGGTGCCTTTCGCGCATAGCAGTGAGAATGTCACAGCTATGAGCTGTCAAAGCTTGATTCATTGGAAAGTTGGTTCTGTGTAGAGTGAGTCTGACAAAATTAATAACGAAATAATAACGAGGTTATTGTACAGACATCAGACAATTTACACAATAATACATCTAAACTCAAAGCTTCTTTAGGTTGTTGTGAGTGCCTGCACAAAGTTACTAGGGAGGTCCACAGGAGGAATTACTGAGTTAGTTGAATCTCATTCTTTTCCCCATACCAGTAAAGAGCACTAGGTGGAAGAAAGGTGACCTGTTATTTGTTGTTATGGATTGGTCCTCCGGCCCTACGGTCCGCATTGGGTCGCCTAGTCCAGCCGATGTTTAGATATAAATTTTCATCAATATAAAACTCATATCCCAAACTTTCAAAGAAGAGTCAAATATATAGTGAGAGGGGAAAAAAAAGAATAATCATGATAAATTCTGTATATCTCGGTTATAATCATGATAAATTCTGTAT
The DNA here is from genome assembly GCA_942159475.1 of Sthenelais limicola. Lineage (NCBI taxonomy): Eukaryota > Metazoa > Annelida > Polychaeta > Phyllodocida > Sigalionidae > Sthenelais > Sthenelais limicola. Next base: position 51,970,168 of record OW804098.1, read on the forward strand.
ATCTCGGTTACAGAGTATGGTGAGCGAATTTGACACCAGTGATAATTGTCACCCCCACCACTAGCCAGAAGCGGTCAAAGAAGCTTCCGGTTACTGTGCTAAAACTAAACATTTGTTAGACAATTGACTGCCGTTTCGCCAATTTTTTATCAATTGGAGAAATTCTAAGGCATGTGTGTTGTTGACATCTTTGCAATTCTTCTGAAGTATAACATTAGTTTATGTATCGTATGATGTCTATATGAATGAAATGGATATAGGATTATATGTAAACCGGAACTACGTCATAGGTCGCGTGACCTCCTTCCGCTTCTGCTTGACCACCGCCATATTCAAACACCAGCTTGTGCAGCCAGCACGTATATTTTTTTATTATGTGTTTAGGATATGCCTGCTAAGGGACGTTGCTCCAAATGTCAGCTAATTCACTCATCACCGTTTGGCTCTCGTTGCAAGAGTGCTAGTGTTAAATCGGAGAAAAAGAAGGACCAGAAAGTGAAAGTTGTTTTACCAGTCGGCGGTCAACGCTGGTCCTGGTTCCCGCTTGTGCACCATTCTCCTAACATGGCTGTTGCTGGTTACACTGACAGGTCGGATCCTGCTTACCTGGCTTTTCTAGAGGCACACTTCACAAATACTGAGGCAAAAGGTAAATCCAAGGAAAGTGGTCAGTCGTCCTCTGGTACTTCCAATGATGTTCTTCAAGCCATTTTGTCAAGATTAGATCGCATTGAAGGCAAACCGCCCGGTTCCACTTCAACACCAGACGGCCCGCTCGTCGACTTGACTAGCAGCATACATCAACTTTCGTTGAACGTGAACGATGGGCTCCCTCCTAAAAAAGGTTTGGAATTTAGACCTGAGTTTCACATACAATCCAAGTCGTATCTGTGGCCTATGAAGCATGTCGATCACACCAAATTATCCGCTACTGAGCTAATGGTCGGTATGCTAGGAGTGTTTGAGCATATATTATTAGCTAATGGCGACAGCATGGGATACCTTCGCCATATGCAATATGTGGGCCGTCACGCTATCGAGTCGAGCAGTTTTTCTGTGTTAGGCTGTATCCTATACGACCACCATGTAGTCGACCAAGTGCTCACTGGTAGTGTTAGTTTTGGTCCTCCTGACTCCTTTGCTGCTGGGGTTTATCTTAGTGGCCATTACACCCGCAAGAAGTTTGAAGAGAAACCTAGTCAGATCCCTTCCACCACTCCTCAGTCTCAGTCTCAATGGCGTCCAAGCGGCCGGAAGTCAGGCAGGGGCTTCGGCCGAGCTCGTGATGACTCGGGATCTGGTTCGGTTCCCGATGACTGGCAGCAGGACATCTGCTACAATTACAACACTAAAGGATGTTCGCTAGGTAGATGTTCTAAACTACATGTATGTGGATCTTGCCGTTATCGTCACCCAATGTCTTCATGTTGGGTAAAGGAGCACAAGGATGATAAGCCCTCTTCATGAAGTCTCGTGCCGCCCGAGACTTCCGCCATCAACATCCAAGATGGTGGTCTCGGGCCGGCTAGCCGCCTTACGCAAGGTGATCTTTTGCCTTTATCCTTTGAAAGCTTCGAGGATCTATCTGCTCTTACCTCAGATCGCACATCTGGTGAGAACTCCTGTAATAGTAACCCTGTTTCGTGGTCTGGAACAGTGAATAAGCCTGATTACTCCGTCTTTTCTTACCTCGACTCTCCCCCTATGCCTTGTTTTCACCACGAAGGCTGGTCATTCGCCAAAAGATGTACCGATGTACATTATATCGGGGGCCTTCGTAGTCAGCTGAAGTGTAATGCCTGGTTGAACGAGTTATGCTTAGAGCCTGACATGCACTACCGCAATTTCATCACTAACGGCATCTTATGTGGTTTTGACATCGTCGACCCAAATGTCACCGTCCCTGGATACCAGTGTCCAAATTATAAGTCTGTGTTGACTGACCCAGCCTTTACGTTCATCAATCGTCTCATCACTGAAGAGTTAAGTGACGGCAAGTTCTCTCCTACTGACATTGCTCCATTATGTGTTCATTCTCTAGGGGCTGTCCCCAAAAAAGATGGATCGTTTAGGCCAATTACCGACTGCCGACAACCCCTTGGTAGGTCGATTAATAACTTCATGGACATCACAGCGCAGCCCTTTTGTTTTAATACAGTCGATTCTGTTTGTGATATGATTCAGGAGGGTGTGTACATGGCCACTGTGGACTTGAAGGCGGCCTACCGCTCTGTGAGTATAAACCCCAACCACTGGAAGATGCAGGGTATTGAGTGGAAAGATGCCTTTTACCACGACACTCGTTTGTGTTTTGGCTTAAAGTGTGCGCCTTTTGTATTCTCCGCTTTAAGTGACTTTGTTATCAGGGCCATGAACAGGCGCGGCTTTTTCAACATTGTGAACTATCTAGACGATTTTATTGTGATAGGCTCATCATTTGCAGACTGTCAGCGGATTCAAATGGAATTGATTTCCCTCCTGGGTGATCTTGGGTTTCTGATAAGTTGGAAGAAGTGCTCCTCCCCCTCCACAGTCACTACCTATTTAGGAATACAAATTGACTCTCGTGCTTTAACTTTATCGTTACCACAGGAGAAGATCACCAGATTGCACTGCGAATTAGAATTCTTTGACGACCGTACTAGGGCTACAAAGCGTCAGTTACAACGTCTCTGTGGGATACTTTGCCATTGCTCGAAAGTTGTCCGGGGTGGCAGAACCTTCAGCCATCGTGTCATCGCCCTACTCAAGGATCTGCCGGATAGGAATGTTCGTGTGCACCTGACCGAGTCCTTCAAGCTAAATATGAAATGGTGGAAGGAGTTTTCTGAGCTCTTTAACGGCAAGTCATGCATGATAACACGCAACTCTTCTCCCAGACTTAGCTGGGCCACTGATGCTTCTCTAGGAGGTTTTGGTCTAATAGGTTCTGACGACTGGGTAGCGGGTTATTAAAACAGCGACAACTATCCCTTTGACTTAGACCTTTGTGATCCAGTCCATGATCACTGGGTTAATGTGGACATCGACCCCGAAAATGCTGGTAACATCAATGTCTTGGAAGCCATTCCCTTTATCGTCGCAGCAGATAGATATAAGGAGTCTTGGAGGAACCAGCATATAGTAATTTACACAGACAATACTCAGGCTATGGGGCTTATAAACAAAGGGGTCAGTTCTAACCCGTATTGCATGGTGCTCTTACGTCATCTCTTCTGGTTGAGTGCAACTTATAATTTTTATATCACTGCCAAGCATGTACCAGGGGTCTACAATGTCATTGCCGACCGCCTCTCTAGAATATGTGAGGTTGGTTATATCTTTTCTGATCAGCTTTGTGAATCGCTATGTTGCAGACCAGCTCTCCATCCTGGACAACAAGGTGCGTGAGGTGACAGCGTCTGCTTGGGCAACCAACACTAAGTCGACACGCTCTTCACAGTGGTCTGTCTACTTTAAATTCTGCACTGATCATGGACTTCAAGCACTCCCAGCCTCTGACATCACGATAGCTCGTTTCCTCGTCCACAAGGCACAGACCTCAGCTTACTCCATGGTTAATAATTACCTATCAGCGATAATTATGCTCCACAAGTGCTACAGTTTTGATTCAGGCTTCAGGGACTCGTTCCTTATCAGGATGGTTCTTGAGGGGCTGAAAAAGACCCTGGGTACAGCGGTTATCCAGAAGGCGCCTGTGCTTCCTTCAGATTTACTGAAGATGGCGCGTTATGTTGTTTTTTCTGACCTGAAGCAGTCTACTTCTTGGTCTGTGATAGTTTTGTGCTTTACTACGCTACTGAGAAAGTCAAATCTCTTGCCAGAGTCTCCAGCCTCACTTGATACTAAAGACTGGCATGTCGTTCGTAGGTCGGATGTAATAGTTAACCCTGACCACATTATTATTCGTATCAGGTCGTCAAAGACCTTGAAGTATCACGATAGGCATTTTGATGTTCCCATCTATCCGCTGAAAGCGAATCTCAGAATCTGTGCTCATACTTTGTTATGTTCTCACCTATGCCTCTCTCCAGCCAGTCCGTCTTCACCTCTGTTCATGTGTGGCGGGGTGCCTCTATGTTACCCATATGTGCTTCAATACCTCAAGTCTCTGGCTGAGAAGATTGGTTGGAAAAGAGATTCAGTGGGCTTACACTCGCTTCGCCGAGGCGGAGCTCAGCACCTTCATGCCATGGGAGTCCCGCTGTCGGACATTCAATGCATGGGGGACTGGTCCAGTCTCGCGGTACTTATGTACTTGGCCACCCCTCATGATAAGAAGCTGTCCATTGCCAAGTCATCTTCTGCTACTCTTTCTGCTGTTGTGTTATAGTTGCCCGTTGGCTTATAAAAAAAAAAAAAAAATTTCTCTGAACTGAACTGAACTGAACTGAACTGGGTATTGGTGGCGTAAGTCACCGATGTCTCCACATCCCCGCCTTACTTATTATTATTAGGTGCTAGATATGATGTCTATATGAATGAAATGGATATAGGATTATATGTAAACCGGAACTACGTCATAGGTCGCGTGACCTCCTTCCGCTTCTGCTTGACCACCGCCATATTCAAACACCAGCTTGTGCAGCCAGCACGTATATTTTTTTTTTCTGCTCAAATCATTAATAAAGGGTGGCGTAAGTCACCGATGTCTCCACATCCCCGCCTTACTTATTATTATTAGGTGCTAGATATATACACTTTTCTTTTTTGTTTTTAAAAGTTTTTATTCAGTCTATCAACAGATTCTTTCTTCATTCTGGGGTCGATGTTAAAAACCCTTATTAGAAGATAAAGTGTCATATCAAATGTATAGCCTTCGTGCTGCCAAGAAGTCATTCCCGGTACATAAATATTTTAGACAACAATTTTTAAATCAGAGCAATTTGTCTTGACTGGGTACCAAAGTGTCATACCCCGTACATAAACCTCGAATGTTACCAAAAAGTCATCCTCTGTACATGTCATAATTTATTAACAAAAAAGGTCATTTCCATGTGCATGAAGCAAATATGTTCTTCTTTTTTCTTCAAATCTCCACTTTTTAATAATTGTCCAGGAAAAGAGAGGGTACGATGTATATATACAGTGCTATCCACATGTCCACTTTCTAGCTTTGCCCCCCTGCTGTGCGTGGACGGAGGCCTTTACCCACAACCTCCTCCTGCCCTCCTGCCCTCCTGCTCCTCGTGGGGCTTGCAACTCACGGGAGGGGTACTCGGACGAGGATAGGAGCAAAAGTGCGAGGGTGTGGGCAGCCAGTTTTCCCCTCCACTGGTCAACTAAGCTAGTTTTCCCTGGCACTGACAACTCACTACAGTTCATGGTATACCTTAGGCCGTTGTATGTAGACATACAAGTGCGCGTTGAGGTGGTTGAGTGACTCAGGATTATCATAGATGGATTCTGCCCATTTCATGATGTATATTTTCTGTATTTAGAAATTTTAATTTTCAATTTCTAAAACTCTGAAATATGAACTTGAACCATTATAATTCCCAATGTGTATAAACTGAGATTATATAAACTGAGTCATTAGTCTTAGTATTAAAAGGCTAATAGAATCTCACTTAAAAAGGTATTGTACTGTACCTATAAACTTGTGTTGAACCAGAATCAGTATATATTTTGACAGATTCTGTGTGATTATTGGATTTAATATTTTTACTTTGAAAATGTAACTCGCATTTTGACGTTTGTGTAGTTCCCTGTTAGTTGATTTAAACTTAATTTTTCCCCACTAAATTAAAGGAAACAGCGGGAATACATGGAATTTAATTCCATAAGCTTGTTGACCTTTTTGTCACATTAATTTAATAATTCTCTGTATCTTTGGTGATGAATAAACAATTTTCAAATCAAATCAAACTTTGGATGCAACTGCCAGTCGGGGGATTGGGTTACACCACAGGGACACAGAGACATATGCACGAAGAGGTCATTCCCACTAACCTGGGGAGATGCCCCCCCAAATATTCTAATATTTTTTTATTTCTAAAAAGGGGTATATGAGAGACAACTACTATGGACACACTAGATAAATCCAGGGTTCCTTCAATCTGTTGCATTTTATGCAACAAATAGAAGCCCTGCTTCTGCGTGTGTATAAACATAACACACCCCTAGTTATAGAGACTGGGTGATCCCCCATAAACCACACTTGCCCGCTCGCTCCATGCAAGGCTGGGATGCGAGGTGACTCAAGTGACTCCAGTCATCCTCCCTAGGCAGGCCCTATATTCCGCAATGAGTTACTCCATACTACAATAGTACCGCTATTGGTGGGAGTGGGCCAATACTTGGTCAGCTACCCAAAGCAGGGCGAGATTGTACTAATCACCCCCTGCTGTGTTATCTGACCATATGGTCTGACCTCTTTAACTTGATGGGATAGGGTCGAGTTGCATGCCCGCCTACTTGAATCTTGACTCAAATGGAATTATGGTACTTATGGTACAGTGTAAATTCCATATAAAAAATATCTCAAGTTCGTCATGGGATATTTATTGGTGCTCTAACATTAATATCCATGGGTTTTACATGTTTCCAAAGCACAAACCTCCATCTTTCCCAGACTTGTGCAGTGGTACATGTAAGTCCCCTATTGAAGGAGGGTCCTGACAAGTGACCACAGCTAAAGATAGGGCCCTCTCAAAATCGAGAGGGGAGCTCACTGATCTCTCTCTCTGTGACGCACGAAGTGCGCATGCACATGGCGCCCTAGTTTTGGTTTACCACCCGCCTCCACAATAGTCTGTCCAGTGCAATGTGTTTTGCGGATTCTGTTGTAATGTTCTTGGTGCTGAGGTCTTTCTCTAGCACAGACAGCCAGGTGGCTGTCTGTCCGCCTTTTCTCTTTTTTACTTTTCTAAGTGCCTCCTCTAAGGCAATCTTAGCTGGTGCTTTGTCCGGTAGTCTTATTACATGACCGTACCACCTTATTCTTCTCTTCTTTATTACGTTACTCCATTTTTCTTGCTTGGTCTTATTATATAGGTCTTCGCTAGATATTTTCTTTGGCCATCTGATGTTAATGGCCTTTCGGAGCAGTCTTCGTTGAAATGAGTCGATCTTATTTTCTGTCTTCTTGGTCGATGTCCATAGCTCGGCATTATAGAGGAAGATGCTTTCCGAGCAGGCCTTGAAGACCCTCATTTTCGTTTGTATATTTAACTTGTTGTTCTGAAATATATAGTCATGTTTCCTCATTGCGTTTTGCGTCAGTTGTTTTCTTCTTTTTACATCCTCTCCGGTGTCTAGGAGGCTTCCCAGGATCTTGCATTTTTTCCAGTCTTCTGGTCCTTCTTTCGTCACTATATATTCTTCCGTCTTTGCTTCGTTTATTTTTAATCCCCTTCCTTTTAGCTTTGGTATGACATCTTTCTTTTCTGTTTCGATCTTATATTTGTTGTTGCATGATGCCCACCCTATGTCATCGGCATATTTTGGCCTTATTATAGTGCCATACTCTGGTGTTATGCTGTAGGTGTGATCCCTTAGCTCTGGGGGCAGATTTTCTTCTCCAGTTTTGCTTTCGGGTCCACCTGAGTAGTTGTGCTCCTCTTGTTGGTTTTGATGTTGTAGGGCTTTTGCTAAGTATAGGGTAAAGAGGATTGGGCTGAGGCAGTCTCCCTGTGGGACCCCCATCTTTGTTGTGAAAGGATCTGATGTTTCTGTCCCCACCCTTACTCTCAGTCTGATGTCTTCTACTAAGATTTTTATGAGATGTAGTTCGGCCGGATCTAGGATGGTCTTTAGATCTTCTATTAGGGTGTGTCTTCTTACGGTATCGAACGCTTTACTCATGTCCATCAATGTTATATATAGGGTATAGTCCTTCGATGTTATGGCCTTTTCCGCTAAGATTTTGTATGCGAAGGTGTGTTCGGTGGTACTTCTGCCTGCTCTATATGCTGCTTGTTCGACGGGTATGTTTTCATCAATCTTTTCTCCTATTCTTCTTATCAGGCATATAGCCAATACTTTTCGTAGCATCGAGAGAAGTATGATGGGTCTTAGGTTTGCTAGTGGTCCTTTTGGTTTTCCCGGTTTCTGTAATGGTGTTAGAATGCCTTCCTTTATTTCGGTAGGGAATTCTCCGGTACTTGCGATGTCGTTTAGTATTTTTGCGATCTCTTGCGATGTTTCTTCTCCTCCATTTTTTAGTTGTTCTGCCCTTATCTCATCTCCTCCTGGGCTTTTGTTATTTTTGAGTGACTTTATTGCTTTTGCGAGCTCACTGATAGGCTGGCAGTACTTGGGACACGTTGACCCAGTCATCATGGTCGATTTTATGTTTGAAATAAGTGAGTGATGTCTCTGAATATTTAAAGCACTGCAAAACAAAAGCTGAGCAATTATATGTATATAACATATAAGTATGTTCTCTAAAATAAAATTTGAAAGTGCTCCCCCTCCTGATAGTTACTTCAGATATTCCTTTTGGGTATATGAGAACAGCAATTACTTGTTCAATCCTCATTGTGAGTTTTGTGAGCAATTGGTAATGTTCTAAATGATTAAGATTATTCTACACCTTTTATAATAAATACGCAGTGTTTCAAGAACCACATTCTAACACTATTATTTAAAACACTAGTGCTGCCTTCATAACCCATTCAAAGGGAGCCTCACTGGCCAGCTCTGGACGCCGAGCCCCGGGACCGTGAGGCCCGACCAAGATTAATTGGATGCAGCTGCTACCTAAGTTTCAGGGAGTAAAATCTTCCTTCTGGACCATAGTGTATACACTTTTCTGTAAGCATTGGAGTACACAGAACCATACCATGGCACCACTTCCCTAGTACGCCATAGCTGGACGTAGCAGAGGAAGAATGAGCAGCGTCCAGAAGCATACTGCTGGATTGGGTTGTGTGGAGGTCTGACTTTTAGGCTTATTGCTTGTATAAATAAAGAAAAACAGTTGCCGACGAACCCCCGTCCACCCAACCGTCCCGTGAATATGCCCCCCGTCCCCCCCCCCATCAGTGCCCGTCCCGGGAGACTTGCCGAAGCCTTGAAGGCAAGGCTTCGGCCGTTTTCGTCTGCAAACGTTTTGCTTTGAGCTGTCCGCTATCCATTTCGAATCCCATTTGCCGGTTACGTTGATTACGTTGATTACGTTGAAGTGACTTCCGGCTCATACGGAATGGAACAAGGGATCGGAATGGTCAATGGCGTGGATGTAGCTGTGTGGGTTGAGTGTGGAGGTTGAAATGAAAATGGATTGTGGAAGTGTGAGTGCCTGAATCGACAATGTAAGTACGCTAGGTTGTAGGTATAGGCCTAAACTAAGTATTCCATGCATCAATAGACATTCTCAGCGGGGAAATTATTGAATGCAGGCAGAGAAGTAACCACATGGAATAAGAGTATATATCGTTGGACACTAGTAGTCTGTGCACCGTGCGAAGTTGTAAATAGAGTCATTCTGACTTCTTCCAAGGAAGAAGCGGGGGTGCCGACCGTCCAGATTAGTTCTAAATTTTTAATTAAACATTAGACAGCGGCTAGATCAAATAGCGGTATTTGGGATAGCAACAATTAGAGGCCACTCTTGACTCTATAGTTCAAGTCTCCTGTTGGGTGAAAGCGCCAAGTACTCCAAGGCCACACTGAGAATCTTTATTTCTGTTAGAGGCATCCCCAGGTCGTGTAGAAAAGACACTCCAGAGTGTCTCAAGGAATGGAAGGAGACATCCGAGCCAGGTAATCCAAAGGCACATACAAGGTGTTTTAAGAACAGAGACACCTCAGGATAAAGGATAGGCCTACGCCCACCATGTTTCCTGGTCATGAAGATAGGAGAACTAGAGGATGGTAGACATCTAATATTGTCCTCTATAACGGACACCACACATATAGGAGAATCTGTGATCCTCTTCAAAGGAATCTGGAAGGGTTGACCACCATACTGCCAATAAGTCTTAGACAAGGCTAACAAGATGACCATGCTTCAGTCTGAGAAGCAGAGATCCGACCTTAGGAGGACATGAGGAGACACCTTGAATGGAGAAACTGGAGTGATGTTGGATTTTCTTAACAGCGACCTGAAGGACAGCAGGATCACGCCCCACATGGCCATCTCGTGAGCATTAGTCCCATCCTCATGCAAAAACATGAGACGGATCAGATCAACTGTCAAAGGATTAGCCTGGTGCACTGCAGTTGAAGCAGATTTGCAAGAGGCAGCGGGCAGAATACAGCTTCTACCTTCCTTGAAAAAATTATACGGGAGAAATGAAGGTTGTGATAACCTAACTTGAGGCAAAAGTAAGCTGTGTGAAAAGTTTGGGAATTTTACATCCCCCTGGAAAAAAGATTTTTTTAGACTTCTTTGTCGTGTTAATGTGTATCTGTTATGTGGATGGTAGTGGCAAGGGTCACAGGTTGTGACTGGGTGGGACATAGGCGGGACTTTTAAGGTGGAATCTCATATATATATGCCACCCACTCAACCTCACAGGTCACCTGATAGAATCAGTACCGGTAACTGTTTTATGTAATGGCTGTCACAAGTCCGTCCTGGCAGTGTATGGTCATTTTGGTCAAAGTCTGAATAGGTATACACAATTGTAGCTATAGCCTAGTTGACCAATTGTGCTAATTGTAGTCTGAAAGTAATAAATACTAGATATTATAGTAAGATTACCATAGTGTGGAGTACAAAGTGGACAATACATACGGTACCTAGTAAGCCCAGAAGCAACGAGTTGCTTCTGGGCTTACAAGGTGAGTATTGTACAACAAGTACTCCACACTGTGGTAATCTTGCTTCTATTCCACAATTTCGTGTAAAAAAACTAGTTTTTCCATGTTTTCATGTCAGACATTTGCACAGAGTCTCCTTCTTATGCCACTTCCGCTTAAAAAAAAGCAAGTCTGTTTGCACTTGAAACTTGCATAAAACTTCATTTTAAATTACCACACATTTTTACTGTCAACTATTTCGGGATAGTCATATTTAAGCATTTGACTGATAACTTCAAGTAGATAGGCTTGAATTAATTTAAAATCAATAAATGAACTTTCTGATCAAACCAGGGGCCCAAAAACGGGACTACATAATTATGGGTACTTTTTATACTAGGGGCGTATGAGCCAAAAATACTTCACTGGTCGTGAGAGTGAAGTATTACCGATATACTTCACTCTCATGGCTGTCATTTCCGCTCATGAACGGAGCATTGCATGTTGGGAACGGAATGAAAAAAAGAACACTTCCAGGAATGATGCCTACGGTGGTTGTTTCCCAGGTAACAAAATGAGGTTTATTCTACGTTGGAATGACGTCTTGGATCAAGAGGAATGACGTCTTTCTCATAACGTTGGGAATACGTTTAAACGTCTGGACTCGAACCAACATCAAACCAACCTTACAATCTAACGTTAGTTTGACGTTGGTTTATCGAACGTTGAAACAACGTTTGTTGTAACGATGTTGGTTTGACATCTTTTTATCGTACGTTGAAACAGCGTTTGTTCTGCCAACGTCGGAAAAACGTGAAAACAACGTAATGTTGACGTTATTTCATCGTTCTTAATAAAACGTCAATTTGACGTAAATATAATAGGTTTTCCTAACGTTAATTTCAACGTCGAATAAACGTTGAATCGACCTCAAATCAATGTTAAAATAAATTTAATTCAACGTCAATTTAACCTCCAATTAACGTGCGTAATAATGACGTCTACTTAAGGGGCCAATATTTACGTTGAATGAACGGTCGATCAACGTTTAACTGATGTTTAATAATGGTTATATCATTTGACGTTGGACTAACATCAAAATAGGGCAATATTGAGAACGTTTTATTGACGTTGGTGAAACGTTATAAATAGTGACTAAACAAATAACATATATATTTTTAGAATGACTTTATTTGGCAAAAACAAACATAAAATCAATTTACAGCAAACATACATGCACATAATTCATATCATTTCAAACGATTCAAATTTTCCGACCATATATCTATCTTATGAAACACATTCATTACTATTCAACATTTTCCCACCAGGCCGATGCAATGCAATCTATGCATCTATTCATACATAGCAAAACCAATGCTATTTTCAATTTTCCACATTTTCCCACCAGGCGGAGGCACTGCACTACATGCGTCTATGTACACATACCAAAATAAATGCTATTTTCGACTTTCCACATTATCCCACCAGGCAGAGGCACTGCAATACATGCGTCTATGTACACATACCAAAATAAATGCTATTTTCGACTGCACACAATACAGGCAGAAAAGTGCAAATCACAAAGTAAATTGTAAGTTTATTACAATAATAGTATTGTCACAAAATAAATCATTTTCCCCTCATTTGAAAATGTCATCGATCACTGTCAGTAACATCCATTTTGACACACCATTTTAATTATCTCCAGAACGGACACACTCTTCCATCTTACACAAATATTATTCAAACATAATATTCTCATTCCATATAATACGCAATCATAACCATACTGCTGACTACTGTCAAGAAATAAATCATTTGCCACTGATTTCTCATGAATATGCACTTGGACCTGTCATTTTCATCACTAACTAATATAATATAAGATAATTCTTTATTGGCCATCTAACTAGTATTGCCTGATGCTTTATTTCTTCATTAATTGTTGATGATTACTTGCATCTGCACTTCCCTTTCATCGCACATAACAATGCCTACTTCAATCGACCGACATGGTTTATCAAAGAGATTGTCATAACGTTCTTTCCTATACACACGACAGCACACTTATTCCTCATCATTTTCCATGTTGACACCTTCCGCAAATCGCCCATTATCTAGAGCATATATGTTTTTGGGTCGTGAAAATTGCAACTCAACATTATCTACGCACCGATGTATAGGCAGTGTTGCCTGTTTGTCTCCTCGCCGTACGACTTGTGCCAGGACATATATGGGTCAAATTTTTTTAGAATGTACAATTGCAATTTTGTGAGGATTTGGAGGATTGAAAAATAAATTAATAAGTATAAACTCATATTCCTCCTGACTCTTATCATAGATGTCCCCACCACCTAAAAACACCAATTATACTAAAGAAAATTAAATATGTCAGTTTGTATGGTGGTTGAAACAAAGTGATCTTTTTTGGGGGTATGCCGGTATCAAATGCAGTAGTAGCTCTTTAAGTCCTCAATAACTCAGGATATAATGATTCAATTTCCAAATAAAAACTGCTTCATTATAAGGATTAAATGTTTGTTTACTAGCATACCGATCCCTATCCATGTATCATCACAGATTATTATGTGAGACATGAAAGCAAATGGATTACATTTTCCCAAAACAGGAGTATTTTGAACAGAAATATATGATTCAAATATAAATTCAATAATGCTGTAGTTGTTGCTATAAACAGGATTAAAACCTGTTTTCTGGCAACATATTCATCTTTCCCATCAAAATAGCAACTTATAACCAACTTACCATGTCCAGTATCTCTGAGAAAATTGGTAATAGAAGCCATCTTTGATACCGGGCATCCCTTTACATATGATACCGGGCATCCCGCAGTAAAGTACCCACTATCTGATGTCTCACTGTGGCTACAAAAGTGGACTAAACTAATTGAAACCTACCAAGTGTATGAACACCATCTATGGTAATACATACAGGCTCGAATAACTGCAATTCCATTCATTTTAGTTGTATTTGGATATTATTGAACTGTGATAATTGGGAAAAAATCACTTCTCCGCCAACTTTCAGATCCCAAATAAATCCGAAAGTGGCAATATTCATGATAGAAAATAATTTACATTAGAAAAGAAATATATTTAACACACAAAAAATCAAATTCCAATCCATTCCTTTACTGAATAATACCTTACTGGGTCTCAGTCTAACATCCATTCAAATATACCGGGCATCCCTCTTTACTACTCCTCTGACTTTTGACATCTCAAATAGATCAAAAAGTGTTCATATTAATGATAGATAAGGATTTACATAAAAGGAGAAATATATTTGGTACACAATTAACCAAGATTCAATTCACTCCTTGACTAAATAACACCACACTGAGCTTGAGACCCACACCCTCATAAAGATACCAGGCATCCCTTGACATATACCGGGCATCCCCCCAGTAAAGTACCTTTTATCTGACATCCCACAATGGCTACTGAAATGGACCCAACCACACGAAACTCAGTTACTACATAAAAAACATGTGTGGTAATTCATACAGGCTCTAAAATCAATGGTAAACACTCAATATGATGGATCATCAAATTTCTAAATAAAAATATATAGGCTGATGAATATCACACAGAGGGTTGATTCCTAAGCATCTTAACAGTATTTCCACACCATACAGGTGCATGTATAATCATCAGTCACTCTCATTATAGATGACAATGTCCAAGAAATCCCAGGAATACCTTCTCAATAACTATTTATGTTGGTTGTCTTGGTTTCCAATGGAAAAAACAGAGGCTAGGTCATATAAAAACACTTTGAATCTGTATCCTAGCTGTTCCTTTCCTGCCATACCGGGTATCCCTCAATATACCGGGTATACCCCTGACATCATTTGCATTCATATCTCCACAATAAATCTTTTTAGAAGAGTGTAATTTGTGGTATATATGAAGATACATACTGGGATAACATAAACGGAAATTTAGTACCATAGTACCACATGATGTGATGAGGGCTAATAGAAAGCTACAATTTTACCAAGTTGTCATAGATATGTATAAGGAATGAAACCAGGTGAAATTTAAATTCCTAGAACAGTTACTTTTTTTCATAATGGAGGTATAATGTCAAAAAGCAGTAAATTTTGAGGTGTTTTATAAGAAAATCAACATTTAGAGTGATTTATTGCATACAAAACGTATAAATATATATACTAACGTGCACATTTTCGTAAAGCGTAGGATGTCCCCTTTCAAATGATACCAGAAGAGATAGACATGACTATTTGTGTAACCAATAGTTGATAGGGAAACGCATTCATTCTTTCTCAATGAAGACGATATGCAGTATAATAACCTATGGACCGCATCCGCACATTGGCAAAGTACACCATGGAGAGAGACACAGCATAGAGAGCATCACATCTTATACGCTGCATGTGCCTTAAGTAGATATAATTAACTATATATCCTTAGACCAACTTTGTACATATCCCACTAATGAAATCGTACTGAAATTGTCTTAAAAGGGGTGTTTAAAACCACTCCATAACTCAATTAAACATTGTAAATGACCAAAATTGACACTCTAAATAACGTCTCCATTGCACCATGTCAGCTGAGTGAAACATTTTCCGAAATAATAGAAGCGGTACACATGTACTAAATGAGGCAAAATGACGCTGCAATTAGCACATGTGCTACCGCAGGCACGTACTGGGCTATATGTCCGCTCAGACACAATTATCAATAAATATTCATTTAAGCTAGCAATATGTATCTATGTCTGATTTTGAGATAAACTAAAGAAATCATTTGGGATATGGTATGTCAAGGAGCGCGCCCGTATACCACGTGCACCCGTTATAAATGACCAATACACAGGGTAGGTACGGTATAGCTTTTCGGTAGTGCGATTGGGGCCTATTTTAGGTTGGGATGCAGGATTTAAAAGGGTCAATACGCAATTGGGGAAAGGGATTCAGATCCAGATTTAATTTTTCCAGGTAGGGATTGCAAATAGGAAAACGTGATTGCAAATTGAAAACGTACGGGATTCGGGAATTGCATGGGGCTTATAAAAAATGTGAAACGGGATTCAAGAGGGGGTCTTAATTCTCTACCCTGTGTAGAGTCGTACGGCAAGGCAGAATTGCCACAATACAATTACATGTGATGTCACACATTGTTAAAAAATGCAGTACTCACTGTTGAGGAATATGGCTGCACCGTGAATTGTCCCTTTATGATGTCTGCGCTGATTATTAGATGAAGGAGGACAGGATGGGGCAGTAGAAAGATATATGTATACTTGGACTCTTCCTAGCTGACACGATCCATGCAGGAACCTGTTGTGTTGATGGATGCAAGAAGATAGAGTTAGTCAGTATATATAATGTAAATGGCAAAATGCGAGTAAATGACAAGTAAAGTAAAAGACTATATATATAATTCAGATGATGATTTAGTAGTATACTCACAAAAATCACGCAGACAAGTTGGCAAGTAAAGATGCGTCTTTCTTGGTGATATAGCTTCTCGATCGTATGCGGTGTACGTGCAAAGATTTGTTTCGGGCGCCAACTTAAACCGACCCTCAACCGTCAGGTCCTACGTTTTTTATACGTCATTTCGACGCCTTTTTCCCAACACTCCACACAACGCATATATGATATAGCCAATCACGAGAAGGAACATCCTCCAGTGTTCATTGATAGACAAAGGTCATTAGTTGTTTCACCCCGACTGGACCAACACCCCACTACCTCAGTACCGCCCCTCAACTGGCCCATTCATGTCAATCAACTGTCACCCCTATGGAACTGACCATGCAATCCTTGTGAAGTGAATGGGTATATGGGCAAATCCACCATTTGGTCGTCATTTGACCCTAAAATCGTTTTTTGCTTATTTGAATGGGAAAAAATGATAGGAGACAATTTACAATGGTTTTATTGTATCCGCCAGCCCGAAATACATCAGAAATACCCCCTATTTACATAGTTTTGCCTAGGAATTTAGGCATGGGGGTCCAAAAACAGGATTTTAGGGCCTTAAAAATGACGAAAAATAAAGAGAGGACCATCAAAATGCTGAAAATAAATCAAAATATTCATTCAAACATAGCTTAAACTTATTTTACCATTGAGCCTTGACCCTGACTATTCCATTATTTGTTTTTTATTCGTTTACTATTGATCTTTGGTATAGTAAAGATGAAAAAATATGTTGGGAACTCTAAATGTCAGCGTCACATGTGGAAAATAAAATCCACACCTAGAAAAAAATAAAAAAAATGGGTGAACAATATACACTAATTTGGGCCATTCTACATGCACTTGATATATTTAGAATGAATCTGTTCGGATTTATGTTCATATTGTGGAATGCTAGGTATCAAAGTAGAATTTGGGTAGCTATGCTGTCAGTGTCACGTGAGTATTGTTACTCTACTGCATTTAATAAATATTAGGAAATAATGATTAATAATATCCATATATGTATGAGATGTCAGACATACTTCATCTCAAATACCAAAAATCCAAATACCAAAAAAGGGAGGGAAATGTGTCAGCGTCACGTGTGTTTTCCACACGTGATGCTGACATAGGCTAGAACTGACGCTGACATGTATACTATGGAAAACCTTTGTTGGGACATAGAGATATTTCAAAACTTTTATCCTTAAAAATGTTTCTGTATTTACTTAAACAGAACATACATTTACCTTCTTGAACAACCAATACAAGTATTAAAGTCAACTTAAAAAGAAAAGAAAGGGAATTAATGTTGAATATTTGTGTATATTCCAAAAATAAGGCGTTATAATGTCTATGTGGGCAGAGGGTCAATGACATGTCATCCTTGCCGCTGCCATTATCATTACCATTACTGAATGGTTATTTGGCTATAACTTTTCTTCTAGTTGGAATATTTTCACAAACTAAAAAGCGTTATGACCCTTATGTCTAGATCTATGAAGTACACAATGATTCAAAACATTATGTGCATATTTCTTTTATCTATTTCTAATTTAAATCCTAATTTATGTAGAAATATGTACCATTCTCCAGTGCCCTTATCTGCAAAGTTCCAGTCCCAGATTCTACCAAGCTGCCCTGACGACAATATTCATTATTAACTTTCCCAATTTCGTCTATAGTTGCAGCAATATGTCTAGTTTATGTACGAAAAAAACTAAATCGATAGAAGCAATTTTAAAAAATTAAGAATTTTCAGCTCTGGATGGCCAAATGACGACCAATTGGTGGAATTGCTCATATACCTATGATCGAGCATTTTGAAATAGTAAAGACAGCTAGACATATGATTATATAATAGATATATTAAACAAAATTTATGAATGCAATGTATTAATGTCAAAAAGATACAGACGTACAGTCATGTCCATACGATTGTCAATCAACTTGCTCGATTGTATTATGTTGAACTAAATTAATTTTCACACGAGCACATTATTAATCATATACATGTCCACTTTTTAAACAGTCTAAAAAGCCCCATATGCATAGTAATGTGCTCGGATTGCAACACATATATATATGCATCATCTAATTTAGAGTTAGATATAACCTCAATGCGCAGGTATAAGAAGCAGCTCAATTGTCACGCATGCAAGTGCCAAAGTCCATGTGTCCCGATCAGAGGATGTGGGGGAATTTCGCCCCCCCCCCCGCCCCCAATCTGGGTGAATTTCCCTTACTTTACAGGCATATAAGTTAAAAAAGTAATTATAAATGTCCCAAAGTATACAAGCATGTGTGCACTAAATATGCCAAAGTGAAAATCCCTTCGCAGAGAAGCACGAGAAATATAGATAGATTTGACACGGCTTTAATTATAATTATACGTTCTAGCAAGGGACACAATTATAACTAATATCGCTAGGAGTAATATAGGGTTGGATGTCTGGGAGCTATAGCTATTGGGGTTAAGGACATATATGTAATGAAGTACTCAAACAAAATCAATATAAGGATATCTGGGGTGTGAATGAGTGACTTGAATTGGTCACATTATGTTAAATTGGTCATGTTCTTTTCCATATGTAACGTCTGCATGCACATGTGCCGCATAATTCTTTTGGCATATAGTGGGCATGGATGCATGCTTTTGAAAATTCTCCACTAAAAGAGCGAGGCCGGGTGTTTGCTGCGGTCAAACTCCATCCTATCTCTAGTGGAAGCATATGAGACCGGTGAGAGATCGCTCGCCGAGAGAGAAACCGTGCTCATGCAGTCTACCCCTCGAGATCTCCTTCACCATGGTTTATCAGGCATCGACGTGTATATATATAGACCCATGCAACAATCAATAATTAATCGACTCGATCTAGATCTAGAAACATAAAGCCCATCTTGCATTGACACTTTCGAAATGATCCTGTTAGCTATTAAGACAATACTGGATATCAAATGCACCATTTAAAGAGGATTGTTTTCACTTTTCTTAAGGAGAGTACGGGCCGGCCCTATAATTGCTAAAAGTAATTGCCAATGGGTAGAAGATTACGTACCTGATTCTATAGTTCCCATAAGATAGGGAAAATTTGTTTGAAGTGTGTTGGAAATGTTATTTGTATTTATGTTAATGTCCTGTCAACCTTTGGACCCATGAGTTGCTCAAGTTGCTTAATTGTTGCGATCAACGATGAAAACATGCAGCTGTTTTAATAATACACAACACCCCACTCGTCCCTTAAGAATTCCTTTATTTTCGAAATCACATGTTTTTTTGGGAAATAGTTGTGTAAAGACCCATCAGCCAGCTATATATGCCTATATATGGGACCGATATACACAAGCCAGCTATATAGCTGCATTTAGCCACGGATCATTGCAACGACCGACAATTAGTGGAGCAAAAGGTTGACAGGGCATTACCAAATAGTACTAGAATTTCACTGCTTTAAAGTGCGTCTTATGGGAACTATAGAATCCCGTATTTTATACCGATTGGCATTACATATATCCTCTCCAATTAAAGGTGTTCCATAAATTTTGTCAACTTTGACTGGCATCCCTCGAGTATATGTATATTTGATGGGCGGATCGAGGTGGAAGATCTGTTGGCAGATCGGCTCCTGTCCATTTCATGTAATTGTACTGATCAAGTTGAATACAAATGTTTATATATAGTCAAAGTCAAATGTGTTGAGATAAAAATAAAAATGCATATATGCCATGTTCCAATTATTAATTAGCAGTAATTGCATATAGGCATGTTTTTTCGCTGTGGCACAATAAACAAGAAATATTTCCGCCACACACAAATTCTTATCTATCACCATAATAATTCATTTGAACATCAGCTCGTACAAGTGCAAATTGTTTTCTCTACATTGAATTGCAATTAAAGAATTGTTTAATGTTTAATAGTCTTAGTTAAATTCGAGCAAGTCACTTTAAAGTGTAGAGATTTTATTTGTCTGAAGAAGAATTGCAATTGTGATGGCAGAGTGCATGGCCCATATTACGCATCACCCGCTGGAAATTCCCTAAGATTTGCCATTACTTCATCTTGGACCGCCGTGACATTGTTCTATCCCTATAAAATGTCAACGGCTATAATTCCTTCCTTGGTCAACCGGCCGGCTAGTTATAAGTAGCTTGACTGAAGACTATAGGTGCATACATAGGCTGCATGAAATTCTGTGTTGGTAGCTACATTCATTAATTAATGGATACAACAGGCGGTGCAGTGTGTCATCGATCGCCAGTTAGCTCGATACTATGATAGTACCATACGAGTAGATGGTCTGGAGTAAAGGATCACATGGACCCAAGACGATTCTTTTCACATGGCCCATGAGCCGATAGGCGAGTGGGTTATTATTGAAAAAAATCGTCGAGGGTCCATGTGATCCTTTACTCCAGACCAGCTACGAGATGTGGTGCTATTTTTACTCCACGGTGGCAATGAATTAGTTATGAATTACAACAAAAAGTCCTTTATTTACTTACGAAGTGACAGCCATGCTTCTCTCACTGATGCCGGCGACGACGCAATAGTGTACATCGTAACGTCGTGACGTTAGTAACACTAGTAAGAGTCATTGACAACGCATTTTCCCACGTGGAAGGGAGCCAATCAAATGAGTTTATTCTGCGTTTATCATTAGGCCACGCCCATGTGGTACAAAACAATGTACCACACGGTATGTACCACACGCCTCTACATACAAATGTTATGTGATACACAATTCACCGTGGAGTAAATAACCGCTCCCTTTACCGATGCTGCATGCGTGGCATGGCGGTAATTGCCTCACTAATTGATGACGAACAGGAACTATAGAGATATGCTTATCGCGCTAGCTAGCAGAACTCTAGTTTGGCCGTTGGACACAACATATACAAATATATGTTTGACAAACAACTTAACTGAAATGTTGGACTTTTATGGTCACAGATATCTATAGCTGTTAGTGTATGCATGGGCCAAACATAAGTTGATTAGTTCAGTCGTTACATTTCGGTACGTAAAGCCAAACAACAGATGAACGCAAAGACCAATTAGCCATAGCCGGGGCACTTCAATTGAATACAAATTGTATTAGCATCAATCAAACATAGATTAACGCATCTTATAATTTGAAAATATAGATACATCGACTTTTTACAATTAATTGTCTACTTCATAGGAAAGTCGTATATATGAATAATTATAGATCGAGATGCAATGCAACTTTGTGACTTAGGATGCGTGGCGTGAGCACACTCCTCAGACACATATACATGGAGACGGTTACATTGACATGGTGGGGATTGGTTTAACCAAAGACTGATAGTGATCCATGCAGTCGTCATTGTGGCGAGTATGGGCTATGTGTGCTGATTAGAGAGATATGTATGACTTATATTATTACTATCATATCATTAAAGTTTGTTTTGATTCTTGCCATAATTGTTTTTTGCTGACCTATTTTGTGTTTTGGAGTCTTTGGCTCTTGTTATATGTGTTGATGTCAAAAGAGCAAGATTAAAATGAAGTTGTTCACCAGGGTTATTATGAGATATGAGGGAGGTAGATCGAGGGAGAGGTTGGTTAGAAAAGTTATATATATATATATATTTGAAAAATGAATGGGTACAATATTTGGTGATGCATAGCGAGTGGGGTGAGTAAAAATATGATTTATACTGAAGACATAGTGAGGAACGTCATATGATGATGCATGCAGGGATGCAATGGTTGGGTCATTATACGATCTATATATGACATGTACTGCATGCATGGGCCATATGTGTCTTTGTTTACTAACATTGCATGCGCAGCCAATGTACTAATGGACATTTCATATGTGGGGCCTACATTTAATGGATAGATACAGTGCATGCCTATATATGATTGATTAATTGTATATTAGTGGATAATCGAAATTATATTGTGTACATTGGCCATATACAGAAAGCCAACAGCTAGGCTGCCACAGCGAGTTCACAATTTAATTTGACCGTTAAATGGATATATATAGCGGGCATGCAAGGACACGCGGCCCGCTGCCATATCTCCTGACGCAGCCATTTCATCAATATATGAGACCTGCCAACAATCAAAGTCACTATATCTATAGCTGCTTAATGTAACTCTAATGTCAGATATTAACGTTAAAGAGAGAAATATTGACAAATTCGATGTGCACATTGTCAGACACAAATGGATATATATGGTGTGACTGATATCCAGTGTATGCAGCTGCATGAGCGATAGATCCAAACGATTTAATTTAGAGATATATATGTCATCCCGCGGAAGGCGGCGATGCAGTCCATCAGTACCCAGACGATAATAAGAGGGAATGAAAGTAGTTAGACTATATATATGATATTGTATACAAACATGCACTAACTAATAAAGAATATCCGTATCTACTATATACACATTTCCTGAAAACACGTACATAAAAGCATGTATGGAAATAGGATTGTATAACTCATGCAGGGTCGAAAAAGGTCAATATGCAGGGGGAGATAAATGACGATTTTTTATTAGATCATGCAGTACGTTGATATAATTTCCTAACTTTTCAATTGTATGGGATTTGGTGGAATGTATATGCATTATAGGTTATGTATTGGAGCAAGTATTGGTGGAATGTATATGCATTAGCTTTTGTATTGGAGCAATTAAGTATAAACGCAATTAATGCCCGACTCAATGCAACATGCCAGACGATTATTGTACTGAGAGACGCATATGCAGTGAGCACGCATGCAGTCACTCGCTCTGTAGGCTAACGTCACCATGCAGGCAGGCACCCGTGCCGTTTTCAGGGGGATATGGGTCAAGTTAATTTAATGGGTGTTGACAATTGTAATAAAAAACAAGACAACACAACAAAAATTACACATTTCCATTGGAAAGTATATAGTATTGAAAAGTAAGATTTAGAAATATACTCTAGGAGCAGCTATAGAGTCGGTGCTCAGATTGGAAGCTATAGGGATGCATCGAGGCCACATGATATATGTGTGGTATAGCTTCGACAAGGATATATAGCTTGCATGGCCGCGTGATCCCGGCACTTCCCCCGGTCAATGGGGAATATCATATATATGGAATCCAAAATGTAGGGGCATGTAGCTAGGGAATTGTCTAAAAGGAGGTATATAGACCCTTAGTCCAAGAATTACAAGCCCCTCAGTCAAATATAGCACAAGTAGAAAATCCCATCATATGTTGTCATATATATCAAACAATTCATGATGGAAAAAAGGAACAATAAGATTTTGGACTGTGTGTGGAGCGTCGATGAGTGGCTGAGCGGAAAGTGTAGGGATAGGTATCAGACTATATAGGGCATATGGAAGCTATAGCATCTGAAGGGAAATAATTAAGACACATGCATGAGTCAGTCAGTGGATGTACGCAGAGTAGGAGCTGGATATATGATCTATGTATAGAGCCATCTATATAGGTGCATGGTCAGTATAGGCACATGTTTGTCGGTCAGAAGTGGCCAAAATAAAATAAGGGGGAAAGAGGGGATCATGAGTTTAAGTGCCGCTCTGCGAGAGGTCAATTGGTACGAATTGACTGATCGAGGTACCCGGCATCTCGATTTTGATAGCGCGCTCTATAGACCCTTTTCAGCTGACGTCATCAACAGCTAATCCGTGCGCAGGAACTCAACTGGAGGCAAAACTGAGCGCGCACACGCTACTCACTGCCTCCACAACACTGGAAATGCCTTAGCTCACTGTTTTAATAGTCGTTCATGTAGATTGAATCATATCAATGCTATTACTTGAAATTGCACCCACAGAATGAGACAGGATGATAAGAAATACATTGTGGTATATGAGGTTCTGCTTTGAAGGGTGTCAGTGAGTGTTGTGTGAGATATATTGGAGTATATCAAGCTATATCCCGGGCTATGTCACTGCAGGGCACAAGCATGAAGCCTAGTGTGAGTGTACGGCAGGGAGTGGCTTGGTGCTCCGGTGACAAATAGCTCTCCCTCCCAGCAACTCAACCAGCACACATGTACACATGTCTCAGTGTATCCTCCCCCTGTATACACTTCAGTATTTTCGTTTTCTAAAGTGGGTAAACATCTAACTTAATCAAGTAAAACTCTGGCTATACCTCCTATAGGATATCATATTATTTGATCTTTTGTACATGCCCAGATAATACACAACTATAGGCATCCAAAGTGGTATATATGCTGCTTTGTTATGGTTGGCATACATGCTGAGTGTTAGGCTAGTGTTGACCAAATAAAAATGAATAATTGGGAGGGCTTGAAACTTAGTCATTTCTTTAAATCAAATAACCATACATTCTGAGCTTTAACTAAAAGGGTCTGGTAATGTTTCTCTCGATTCAAGTTTTTGTCTAGGTGTTTATTTCTCCTTATATCTCTTGGTAAAGATCACGTTGATGACGGCCAAGTGGTTTGGGCCATTCCTCCATGCTTAATTGTGACCTAGTTGAGTAAGCTGGACCTTCTGCCTCCACTTCTCCTGCATCGCCTCATGTTTGTAAAGACTGAAAAGGGTCTATACATTTAGCTGTTGTCAGATTTCAAAGTTGTCAACACACTGTCAGACCCGCCTTCAATAGGGGAGTTAGATGTACAACTGCACACATTTGGGAAAGATGGACATATGTGTTTGGGAAAGAGTTAAAATATGCAGATATTAAAGTTAGAGCACAAATAAATATCGCATCGTAAAGTTGAGATCTTTTGATATGAAATTTACACTGTAGCATAAAAACCATATTTCCATTTGAGTCAAGATTCAGTAGAATTGGATGCAAATCCCCTATCTAAGGGGACAAAGTGTAGAGCGGGCCATTTGGACATGCGGTAAGATATTAATTGTTGAAGAGAAACATGTCCAGCTGCACTCTGGCTGCGCGTCACACACCCTTATTATAGAATATATAACTTTGAGAATAATTATAGCAGAAAGAGGCAAGTTATAGCGTTCATGGACGAATTCATATGTGAGTCCTAATTGTGCGTGGTTAAATTTGAGATGAGTAGGGAAGTTATAGAGATTTCAAAGTTGTCAAGAGAATAATACCGGGTGTGTTAGCACATGCAGGAGTTCGGCTCTGACGAAGGTGGACGCACTTTCCAAAGACTATTGATGGGCATGAAATTGCTATATAGTTGTGCAACCAGCAGTAGGGTATAATAAGATGAACAGGGATGCCAGTCAAGGTCGACCAAATTAATGGAAGACGTTTGGAGCGGATATGAGTAGGGTTTGGGGAAGGGGAATTAAGGGGAATTTAACGGGTACTCCCCGTAAGAAAATTGAAAAAAATACTTTTTAAATGGTGCATTTGATATCCAGTAGTGTAAATAGCTAATAGGTGTCAATCTTGTGGGCTTTATATGTCTAGATCTATAGTCTGTTAGTGAGTGTTGGGTCCATAAAGGGTCCACCAAGATGCAAAGATTCAACAGACATTTTAATTATATACTCAATGAAATATAAACAGTACAAAACTATCTGAAAAAAAAGGAGATATGGACAATGGACACTTTTAATTGAACTACACACTTGTAGAAAATCTCGTTTGGTTAGATAATTTTTGGTTTGCCTGGAAGAAGTGCATGACCGACCAGTGCACGCAGATGGTGTATTAATTTCTGATTGTATGTATGTATGTATGTATGTATGTATGTATGTCTAGGGAGGTATATATAGGATTTTTATTCTGACTAGACATACAGAATAAAAATCATATATATGGCCCATTCTCACGAAAGTAGTGCAACCCCCCATTATTTCCATTTATTGGTCAATATTTTGGTTGATATTGATCTTAAATACATAGGAATTGATTAGCTACATGCGACTTGGCATAAGCATAATTAAAATATATACTTTTGTGTATCTGTGACGTATATTTTTTCAATTATATACTATCAAATCAAGGGAAAAACCCCATTAATCACTACCAAACTCATAGTTATGTTGGGATAAAATATAGTTGAATCAATATACATAAAAAAGATTTGTGCCATAGAATGGAGCATAAATAATCAAATAAAATGATGTAATAAGGTTGAATATAGCTGCAGAATTTATGGTCCTAAGTCAATTAATGTAAAAATGGCTAAATTGAGGTGTAAAAACGTCGCCAGAGATAATAGCTGTGCTTTCTGAAATGATTAAATCAATTTTGTTTAAGAAGTATGATTTCATAAGCATAGGTTGGCAGACACATCTATACCACCATTGGAAGATTCTCAGACCTTAGGCCTTAGGCCTTGGGGCTGATCCTAATAATTGGTGGAAAAAACGTCGCCCCCCGGCGACGTTTTTTCCACATTATGGGGACGTTTTTACATAAAGATATGAGCTAAATATTGACCAAATTAAATCATTTTTCACTTATTTACCATTATATCATCTTAGACTTTGTGGGAAACGACCTCCAGAAACTGTTAAGATTCCAAAAAGTGAGTTATTTAGACTTTAGATAGGGCGACGTTTTTACAACTTTCACTCAATATATGACTTGGCAGTGTAAAAACGTCGCCCCTATTTGAATCCTTGTACTCAAGAAGAAATAATTTGATTTTAATGTTTGATTTCTGCTCAGTTTTAAAGAATAGGTCCTTAGATAGCTTCCTATAACAAAATAAAAAAGATTGATCAATATGTCTTATGTAGATGATTGATTATAATATATTGCATGGAAGAGGTATGGACATCAGTGGACCCAAGATATTCTTGTCACCATTCTTTGACATAATGCAAGGATATATGCAGGATATATTCAATACACTGTCCTGAAATTTGGAACAGATATTGCTATGATCATTAACGCAAGGCACCCCAAAAATGAGAATATTCCAACAAAGATTTCCGATGATTTAATCATTTTTAATAACATCC
Organism: Sthenelais limicola; assembly: GCA_942159475.1. Classification (NCBI taxonomy): domain Eukaryota; kingdom Metazoa; phylum Annelida; class Polychaeta; order Phyllodocida; family Sigalionidae; genus Sthenelais; species Sthenelais limicola. The sequence continues at coordinate 51,997,229 of OW804098.1, forward strand.
CTTTCTGACTTGTGACTCATTTTCCTGTGACACATCATACATGACACTTCTGTGTGAAAACATGTCCATCCTTGAGTGGATATTGTCATGAATGACATTTTTTCAATAAATAATGATAAAGTGGTCTTAAATGGTGTGAGTTATGTATTAAAAACATCAGAAATAACAATCAAGCTATTTATAATTGACTAAATTTGACATAGATTGGGCGACGTTTTTTCACTCAGAAAAAACGTCGCCCAAATTTGAAGCCTCAGATGTCAATATTTCACCAAAAATCTTGCTAACTATTTATACTCAGGGGTTCAAGCTGATATTTGATGATATCATAAAAGAAAAACTAGAATGATTTGAGAATAAAAAATAAAAATACAGTCAATGATAGGATGCTTCATCTGATTAATATGAGAATCCAGTTTCTGACTTTTTTTGTTGTCCCCAATTTAAAAGGTTTTTATACAAGAAAGAAAAACCTTTTTTGGCTATTACATCAGGAAAACATTTAGTTAGGGAATGGTGATAGAAATAATTGATGATATACAAATTAAATAAGAGAAATGATCTTTACTAAGAAATATAGGGGTGTGCGACGTTTTTTCACCAAATTTTCTAAACCAATCTTTGATAACCTCCTGTACAAAAACTAATGGTCTAATTTAATGGCAAATTCAGATATATTACCACCTATATATAACCTTCATACCTATCAAATCTCAGATTGATCAAACAAAATATAATTTTTACCCTTTTAGTATGGGCTGCACCATTTTCGTGAGAATGGGTCATATATATATATATATATATATATACCTCGCTGCTACACCATGGTGACGTACGGAGAGGGGTGCCGGACCTGTCACCGCTCTCATGCTTCCATTAGAGAAAGAGGATGGAATTTGAGCTGGGGAAAGACCCGGTAATTTAATGGAGGGAGTCCTGCCCACTATACCGCCCAACTGACGGGACCATATGGTGACCAAAACGTCGGCACATGCTCCGTCTTTCTTGTCCTAGTTGACACTAAGCAATGCAAAAGTATTTATGTATTATGATATATCGTAATTGTACTGACAAAATGGGGTTTAATGGAGAAGAAAATTTGAAAATGTTATGGAGATTGTGATCTTTTTTGGAAGGATGGACATTATGGATATTGATTAATTGATGGAAGGCTGGCATCCCTGAGATGAAGGAATTAAGCGGGCGCGGGGCAATAGGAGGCGAGGGGAAGAAAGGCTTAATGAATTTGTTGAAAGGTGATAAGTTGATTGGAATGCAGCTGTTATGACCGATCAACTTATTAATAGAGGCGGATGGGTGGACCAAATGTTGTTTACTAACGGTTCCTCTTCCTTCGACCGTCCCTATATAATTGTGCGCTAATCATCTCTTTTTTTTGGGTCAAATAATTTTATTTTCATACAGGGAACATCTCAATTGACACTGATTTAGGTGCCTCTTTAGGCTTGTTTTAAATGATTTAAATGATTTTCGGTTCATCATCTGTGACCGAAAATGCCAAAACATATAGCCCACATCGCAGCCTCCATACCTGATTTCTGGACTGGACCAAGAGATGAATAATTTGTCTACCCAAAACAAGGTATATATATAGGCTGTTCTTGATTTGTGAATATTCCTATATATATTAATATTCAACAAGAGGTCGATCAGCATAAGTCTTAAGTCAATATTGATGAAATAGTGATTTTCTGCATTTGCATGGCTGTAGCTTAAAATGCCATTGAGAGAGAAGTGCCTGTTTTTGTTGTGTTCGGTCACATTCTCATGAATCAGATAGGATAGTAAAATATAATTATCAATTATGAAAAGCCGGGCTCAGCCTGTATCAATTGTGCAGCGTGCTGTGAGGTATTTTGGTCCAAGTGGGGTTCGAACGTGCGAGGAACGAGGAACGAGGAACGAATAACCGTGCGTGCTAGTACATGCAGGAGTTCAGCTCTGAGGAATATACACGCAGTTTGTCCAACCGTATTGAAGGGCACGAACTGGCTATATATAGACTCGCTATAGACTTGCGCAAGAGGGGCAGTACATGGTGAGGTATGTGGTGGCGGTCTATAGGGCAGCTATAGAGTGGTTTGATCAGGGTATAATAAGATGAAGGAAGGGGGCGCGGGGCAATAGGATGCGAGCTGAGAGTGGGAGATATATATAGGGACTGCATCAGAAGGGATGCGAGAGGTAGATCCATATGCATGGATGCATATATGGCGCAGCGATGGTATATGTATCAAACGATATATCGGTGGAGCATTCCATATTTCAACATTTAAGAAAAATAAATTGTGCGTTTGATATGAGGAGAATTACGTGCAATTAGGAGATGAGAAATATGATTTAAATTGATTTTTAATTTATTTTTATTCATGAAAAGGTACAAAAATAACTTCACTGAGGAGACCTAATTAGCTTGGCAACAGATATATACTACATATATGCAGACATGGTAAGAAGTCGGGCCGGATATAAAGTGGTTCAGATGCAAGTGCATATATGGGTATGATATTATTTTAACAATGATTAGCATATTCCATATATGGGTACAAAACTGTACATATTTCATCTGGGTACAAAAGTTGATCAAGTGGAATCAACCAAAGACAAAAAAAATGAAATACATGTAGCTAATAATATAATAGTAAAAGTACAAGAACATGTAAGAACTATATATATGCCCTAATATTAATCACTCCTGCGAACGACAGCAATTAAGGAAACTTATGTAGGCTTCTCAAGAATGATAAGACAGCTATAATAGAGCTGTAGAGAGATGGTAAGAAGTCGCGGCGGGGATATGTGCATGGGTATATGATATTAGTTGAAAAAGTTATCCCCATATATTTCATATGGGTACAAAATTTAACATCTAATATTATATTTCATATCGGTACAAAAATATACATATTTCATATGGGCACAAAATTGAATCAAGTCGAATGACTATGTGATCGACCAAAGACAAAAGTATTGAAATACAGGTATAGAATGTAGATGTATAAAAGGCAGGTATAGGTAGGTACTATATATTGTTCTTCCTAGCTGGTGAAATAGTCAATTAAGGATGTCATATGGTGATGTCCAATGCACAGTGTATATGTTAAATTTAAGTCCAATGGATGTCATATGGTGATGTCCAATGCACAGTATATGAGTAATTCTCCCAATAGGGCATCATTTGGTTTTCCAGTGTAGGGGATCTACAACTTGTATTTATGATGATCACACATGTTCATAACCATTTTATTTCAATTCCTTGGCAAAAATAAGGCTGTGGGAACCCACCTTTCAAAGTTCTTATACCAATATCCTCGCCGCTATTGTGATAAAAGGGCTATTTCAGGCTAGAAAATAGGTAATAGTTATGGAATTTGAATGTAATACATTGATGCATTTGGAAAATATATTACTTCTGCTAGAAAAAATGGTTTCTACACATGCACACATGTTCGTTATTATGAAAAAACACAATATTTATGTAATCACTAATATAGACTGATCTAGACATGGAAAATATTGTTTTGGAATATTTGTGTCGCCGTTACGACATACATTGACTTCAAAACAATAAAATACCCCAAGAGTAACTAAATATATCAAACTGCATTTAGTTTGTTGTGAGGGGAAGATGTATGCGAATGTATATTTAGATAAAAACAAAAATTATCAGCCCACAACATCCCTGAAACTTTATAATACCTCACATAAAATTCCTTGAACAGGTGTGGGAATATTTTCTGTCGCGTTACGACATGTACACTTATTCCCATATTTAAAATAAAATATATTTTTTTGCAATTTCGCTTATTATTATAAATGTTTAGGCCTGTCTGAATTTAGTAAAATATATAGATATGAATAAATATAGATGCTGTTGATTTGCAGTGAGCATTTGTTGGGATGTCGCCGTTACGACTATAGTGTCGCCGTTACATCATAATTATCAGAAATAAAGAGATCATTCTATATTAGCATAGTTATTGTTTAAAATAAAACTGATATTTTGACAAAAAGGTATTCAAACTTTTGGTTACACCCAGGCCTTATTGGGCGACCAACATCGATTCCCTAGTTCTGACTTTGTCACTTAATTTTGCTATCATAATTACTGGGTAGTTCACCTCAGACTGATACAATATTATTAATAAATCTGCGTTAATATGGCAGAAATATGGCAAAAATAGGCAAAAATAGAGGTATCTGAAGCATAGGTGGAGAAATAGAAATATTTGCCACAGCCTTCCCAAACTTCGTCTGCATAATGCTGATATACCCTGCCACACGTACGCCAATTGTAGAGATATTGTAGAGATTCGACGAATTTTATTTTTTCAAAAAATTTGGCCTCCTGAAATCAAATGCTGCCCGTTTGGGAGAATTACTCATATATGTTAAATTTAAGTCCAATGGATGTCATATGGTGATGTCCAATGCACAGTATATATATGTTAAATATAATATAATCCAATATAAGGGTTAATTCCTGGTGAAATAGTCCGGCATGTCATATATGGTGATGTTAAATGGAGAGTAGATATATATAGTCCTAATGTCTTTCTATGCTGGTAATTGAAGACGTATGGTGACGTTTTTGGCCGCATGTGTAATCTCACAACGAAATTTCCCCTCGCCGTCAAACTCAATCATGACCGTATATCCCCCATATCGGGTCAATACGTTGTTCCCCTCTGTTGCTTCCATCTTCCAGGCAACATTGGCATGTTCCTCCTCAACTTCTGAAAGGGCATGATACTCTACGGATCCGCTCGCCACCCCCTCGTCGATTTGGGCGTAAACATTGAGTCGTCCATAGTGGAGGTGCATTCTGAAAATTATAAAATAAAAATATAATCGATATGCTCATGTCAAATAAGGAAATAATTAATTTCATATGGTCAAAAGTCTGATTTAATAGTTTGGTACGTATAAAAAATATAACTAGTCACAATTTAAATAAAAGATGGCAATGAATAGTTATATGTGCTTACTTGCTCAAGTTAAGTTGAGGTCCAGTGATGAGGTGTTGTTAAGTTGCTGTCGTTCGCAGGAGTGATCCAAAATTCATGCCGACTTGGAAAAGTTAAACAATAGCTAGGTAGAGGGCTAGCTATAGCTGTCAGTTTCATTATAATTTCAACGAATCAGTATGCGACAAAATATCAGAGAGAGACATCTCACTTACAGATTAAGGGGGCGTGGTGCTGGCGGTGATCGCTGAAGTATCAACCTAATAAGTATCAACAAGTTTTGACTCAGCATCAAACGACCCCCAAAGATAGATATGTATCCCATTGTATGAATTTAATTTATTTTAGTGATTGCATGGGCTATCATTTATTGTAAAAGAATAAGACATATAAAGATATTGAAAAACAAATTATAATGTGTACCGACGGATTTGGTAGATGGAAGAGGTTGGCAGATTAATTGCCTAGGTATTTGATTAAATCACTGTTGTGGAGCTCTGTCTAAATGTCTCTCTCTGCAGGTTTGTCTATATAGGTGTCTCGATGCCCAATCACGTCTTCATTTCTCCAATATCACCTTAATTCGACTCCATATGTTGATCCCCGTTCATTTCGCCCCCCCCCCCCCCCCTGCTATACTCTGATCTACGCTATTACAAACACTTCAATTAAAAAAGACTGATGATTGTTTCAATGGCGATCCAAAATTGATTATTTGATCACTATTTAAGTGTAAATGTAAAAAATAATATTAAATGGTTTGATGGTGAGCGTGGGAAGATTGGGACAATTTAGTGAATATAAACAGTTCCATATCGCCTATAAGATAATGGCGACAATGCACTGCCATAACAATATTAGACGGCCGGCCGTGGTGGTATAATTACAATCACGGCGCCTATATATTAACAATTATATAGGTGGTCTGAAATGATAGCGTTTGACATTGAGCAGATTAATAGTGTACCTTAGCTAATCTCAAGCAATTACAATTGTGTGAATTGGTCGAAAAGTTGAGAAAAGTTTTGTCAGACGTTAGATTTTTAAAACGATTTATGTGTAACATATCTGTATGTCCTTATATAAATATAGGGTTGAGTATAGTGTGTATGGATAAGTGAGAATTTATGAGGGCTGATAAATTGTCATTGTGAATTGTCGTCATGATGATAGAAATGAATGATGTAACAACGGTAATATATAGGCACTAATGATTAACAAATATTGAAATGAATTGAATGTGCTTCATCGAAGAAAAAAGAGATGCATGAGAGATATATAAGTGATGAAAGATATAAGTTTGAAAAGTGGGGAAATATTTTGTCTATCGCCGTCGATGAAGTTCACCATTTTCACATTAATGTTAAGATATATTGCGCATATATAATAGAAGTGAATGTGAATGTGTTGGCCACCTGTCGTCAAAGTAGCGCACTATTATTTGTGGAGTGAAGGCAAAGAAAGGGTGTACATATAGGGTATAGTAGGTGGTTATTGGCTTAGTGGATGGTGGCGCCACCTGATATTGCCTACTAGTTATATTGGCTTAGTTAATGGTGCAGCCACCTGTGTGCAATGAAGGAGACTATCATTTGAGTGGTGATGCGAAGTATAAATGTATAAAGATGTAATATATATATATATGTTAAAATGGACAAAGTGAATAATATATAGAAGGTGATTATAAATGGATGTGGAAATGTGTGTATTATTGGAAATGATTTGTTATGCCAAAAATTCAACACAATGTCCCATATAGAATAGCTGATTAGGAGTCAATTTATGGTGTTTGTATAAGTCAAAATAAAAAATGAATAATTACACAGTTACATTTTTTGTGTGTATATCCTGGTTGGCCCATTTATGGTGAGTGGGTGGTCGAGTAATATGGTGACATATGGGTGGACAAATCAAGATGACGTTGAAATGCTATTTTTATTACCGGATTAGTAAAGTGAAATGTGCATGCATATAATAACAGGAGGTAACAGAAAAAGGTCGAATAATGGTAACAATTTATCAAATGGTCAATTCATGGTGCATTGACAATCGATTTTTGGTGGTGTTGGTTTGACTGGATAAGAAGGACGTTTATAATTGTTTGTTAAAAGTCAAATTAACGTATATGGTATAGCTGATTACGCCAATTAATGTCAATATATGTTAGATAAGGTTGATTGGGCATATGTTGTTTTGACGTTGGTTTGACTTGGTCAATGAAGGGCATGCCTCCCTAACGTATATTGAACCAATGGATTGACGTTAATCAAACATTGGTTATCCTAACCCTAATAAAACGTTGGTAAAAAATAACGTTGTTTTGTGCCACGTTGTTTTAACGGTTGTTTGACTTGGTCAGAAAGACGATTATTTCATGAACGTCTATATAACGTCATCGATTTACGTTTATCTAACGTTGTAAATTCGAACGTTAATCTAACGTTGACAAAATAAGGTGGAGTTCCCATACGTTGTTTTGACGTTGGTTAATCTAACATTGGTTATCACAACGTTAATGCAACGTTGGTCAAAATAACGTTGATTTATACAACGTTGTTTTAACAGTGTCTTTAATTGGTCTGAAAGACGTTTATTTCCAGAACGTCGATCCAACGTAGGTGGATTTACGTTAATCCAACATGCGCTATACAAACGTTAATCTGACGTTGTCGAAAAAAGGTTCGTTTTACAATCGTCATTTTGACGTTGTTTCACCGCAGTGAAATTGAGGTGTTTATGAATACGTTGTTTTAACGTTTTTAAGACGTTAGCGGACAAACGTTATATTAGGTTCATTATTAGTGAGGTTGGATAAACGTTTAGGAAAAGTACGTAGTTGATAAAAACGTGGGAACAACTTCTATATAACGCTGATTGCAAAACGTTGCTAAAAGTGATTGACAGTCAACATTTGTAAACGTTGGCAGAACGTTTTTTGTTACCTGGGAAGAGGCTCAAAAAAAAGAAAATCAATAAAGCCATGTAATGCATACGGCAAAGCAGGAACTTGAAGAAACTACAGACTTTACCATAGTTAATTATTGTCTAATTAAGTCATATATAATGAATGGTTCTCCCCACCCATTTAGTAAGGCTATAGCCCGCGTTAGCGCGGCGACACCGCTATGTACATCTTTGGGTTTTGTGCCAGATGTAAATCGCGCCTGAGCATCACCACCGCTCTGCAAGTCTCGCACTACGCTTACAAAATGGCTACCTACGAATTTAGGTACCAATACAATTTTCTTACTAATGGAACAATTGTACTAAGTATTGAAGTATATTGCTTCGAATAACTTGTCTATCAATGGCAATATTTTAATCTAATACTAATTCATTGTTATGATTTGATTATGTCATCGATCTCATTTTAAATAAACCAACTCCCTGAGATTCAATCAAAACGCTCAAGTATGACCTAAATTCAACATCATCATGGATGCAGATGCGGTCGTTTCACCCTTTGATATTCCTCAATCTCAGCGAAAGAGGCTGGATTTTATTCTCCTACAGAAGCCTACATATGAGCGGTGGGCTGAGGCTAGAAAAAAATGTAACAAAAACTTCAAAGACAGTGACTTTGCCGAGTATCTTCTGGATAATTTAGAGCAAAACTCGCTGCAAAACAGGTCGGAACGTCTGTCGTCTTATTCTTAACATTGTTCTTTGAATTGCATACGCCGTGATACGGTACTATCTGTCAATTCAGATCGCAAATACAATATCCTAAAAAGTAATGATGCATGAACATTCATACCTTAGGCTTAGTGTTTAATGTAAAGTGCATGCATCTGAAGACTGGTAGCTACTGATGACCATTGTGGTCAAGTGTAGAGGAGGAGTTTCTTTGTATCATTTGTTCCTTTATTTAACTCAAGGGGGCGTTACTTCTGTCTCTCCCTCGACCGTAAAAAATAGTGACACCTTGTGGTCAAGCACCGCAAAGCAGTAGATTACTAAATGGTTCCATATCAATCAATGTTCTAACTAAAGCGCGGAATATATTTTTTTTACATACTACAGCTTTTTAAATGAAGTCAAATGTTTTCTCAGCTCCCTTTCCATTACTGTAACAATGCTGTAACTGTTATTTATTGGTATACAAAATACCTATAGGCCTATATATATAAAATAAGAAATATTCCTGCATTAATTCAATCAAGGTAGCGAAAAATATATCAGGAGCCTGAGATGGATATTTTGAAGGAAAATAATTCATCCTACCCTATACAATATTTCTCTAAATTCATTGCATTAAATCTTATACACCACAATGTGTTTACAGAATCCTATGAGGACATTAAAATACATTATTCATTGCACTGAGATAAAAAGGATAACAAATATTAGTTACTGTTGGCGTTTAACAGGTAAATTAATCACTCTTGTATTTTTAGTCCTTGAACAACTAATAGGTCAGGGTAGACAATCAGAGTTTGTTGGTTGTTGGTTTGTTCATTTAAATTGATACCCTTGTAGTTGAAGATAGTTGAGTCCCAAAACGACCTAGGTTTAGAGCTAGTTTGACTCTGCTAGGTGGACTTAAGTTTTCATTTACTTTGGTGGCGCTAGTCACTGTTTTAATAACGAAAGCTATAATTGCTACATGAACAGTTCCAAAGGAAAAACACCATTAAAACATGTAGTAGGTTATTGTCTCAAATGCACCAGAATGCACCATTTAAAGAGTAATGTATACATGTTTTCAAAATTTCAAAGTAATGAAAGGGATATAGGATTCTTCCAGACCGTGATTTCTAGTATGGTACCGTCTCCTATAGGGTCCCGGGACGAAGTCTTTCAGACTCAAAATTGTTGTACTTTTTTTTTAAAGATTTTATTTAAACTTGGTTACCGACTCCCCTTTTCGGGGTTAGTTCTGTCGGGCCAAGCCATACAAATTCAGTTACATAGTTTTCAATAGGGCGCGTAAGTAGTCCACCGCGGCGATTTTTTGAGTCACGCTACTGTTGCAGTTTCATGACGTCATGTGGACATGTCGCGCGAAAGTCCCATAGCCCCAACGTTACCGCGATATTAAATCTCTGTTCTTTCAACGATCATATAGATTTAGGACTTTCAACTCACATATATCCATCTGTAGAGGCACACGATTTCAACTATAGCCTCCATAATCCTTAAACCTTTACAGGGGCGATGTAAAGAGTGATTATTTATCGCCCCAATGCTAACTCTATGGAGATTGTTTACTTCCGGTCCACACATCGGTACAACTACGCGACTAATTTTCGTTAATTCGCGCCCCGCCGCCATGACACTTACACACTCTATTCTGTTTGATAGATATCTATTTACAAAAATATATACATGTGTTTCCCTTAGGAGCAATTCATTTATGCTTATAAGTGACTAATTAACAAAGTTCGGTCTTGTTTAATGATGGGTTATAATTGGTAATTGACTTCACTGTGCCACTCAGACTTATATGGAGTGTTAGTGTCGTCTGTGTTGAATAGAGAATAGATAAAAGCAAAAGGATAAGAAAAAATAAAAGAACAGTAGAGTAAAACCAAGGATGTACTTATTTAGAATATGTACTTGAGATCAGCATTAAACGTCCACTTTTTCTCATTTCAGGGATGATTCATCTAAACCACCAGAGCAGAAAGGAGCTGATAAAAACATGACGTATGCTCGAGGAACTCAAACCATACCTGTACCCAAAGACCTCTACAAAGAGCTTGACGCCATATCTATTACGCTGCAATTCAAGAGCATAGTTCAAACAGTCCGGCATCTCGTAGATTTATTCCAGTAAGTTCTTTCTGTAGGCTAAATGTTCAAGCATCATGGATATATTTAGATTGTCTCAGGCTGAAGAGGAATGTTTAGATAACTGACATGGACATGCATTTTAGCATGAAATTATCCAGCATACATATGAGATTATGCAGCACGTTGTTACCAATGATTGTAAACAAAAGCTGCTTAATTTCACGGCTGCATAATTTCAAGCAGAACTTATAATATATTGCAGCCATGAAATTAAGCAGCTTGTGTATATAACTTTTAGTAATGATGTGCTGCATAATTTAATGGGCTGCATAATTTCATGTTAGAACGCATGAAATATTGCAGCAATGGAATTAAGCAGCTTTTGTATACAATTACTGGTAACTACGTGCTGCATAATCTCATGTGCTGCCCAACTTCATACGTAGAAAGTATGAACTATTGCAGCCGTGAAATTAAGCACCATGTGCTGCATAATGTCATGGACGTTCCGATTGACTTTGGACGTTCTAACTGACATTCCGACTGACTTTGGACTTTCCGCACAATATAGAAGTGATATAGGCCGATAGTTCAACATCGAATTAAACACTAATTTTACTCTTCTTAGAAACAGTATCTTGTATATATTATGCCTACAAAGTTTATGGTCTATTCAAGAAATTTTAGTGCGATTTTGATGTTTTTCACGTTTTGTATTTATGTTCCGCTACGAATACTATAAGTGTTCCATATAACTTCCATAACTAATCTGCCCTATCAATACAACATTTTAAAAAATCAGATTGGCTTATAATTTCGTTAATATGATGAGAAATGAAATTTTGGTTAAATAAAACATGCCTGGGTTATCTTTTAATTGCTATATAAGAAATCTTTTCATATTTGATCAACCCCTTTTGAATTTTATTCTTCCAAAGTCATGCAAAAGCATTTTGGACATTTTGTTAAACGTTTTTAAGTATGACTGGAGGTGCAACATGTTTCTATACTTTTCCGGGGACCCATCTTGAAATATTATATTAATTCTAGTTGCATTATTCAGCTATTATTTCAGAGTAGTAAGAATAGATGTAAGAATGATAAAAATTGTTTTAACACATTCGCCATTTAAATATTTTATTTGTTTTCGTCCATCAGTGAGAAGTACCCCACTATCAAAATGATGAATGGAGTACCAGCCACTAAACGACCTCGGCTTTCTGCCCCCGCTCCATCTGCCACCGCTGATATGCTGGAGCTGAGTCTGAGTCAGGGGGTCATACCGGGGGAGCTGCTTCAACCAGTGACGGAGGATGACTCAGTCTCTGCCCTCATCAAGAACGTCCTTCAAACAATAGGCAGTGAACCCAAACCCACAAGTGGTGCTTCTACATCTGGCACGTCGTCATCTCAGTCCAACAACCGGCCGAGACAAGGCAGTACGAGGACAGAAGCCTCGCTACAAATGGACTTAAAGAAACTGGCCGAGCAGCCTGCAGACGGGAGTATGGCTGCTGATAAAAGTGTTATTGAGATACTACAGGCTGCCGCTTTCATGTCTAAACCACCGAGTGCCACTGCTTCTCAACTTAAACCCCCTCAGAAGACATCCACCTACTTTACCATTGAAGACAATTGCATTTATGAATGTACTTACTGTCAGAAGCTTCTTGAAAGTCACGCCGAAATTAAATCACATGTTTTCAAAGTCCATAGCGTGGAGCCATTTTTCTGTCGATTGTGCCAGTTCTGCTGTGGAACGGAGGAAGATATGATTCAACATGTGCACGCATATCATGAGACTATCTACCTCTGTGGGTTTGACAATTGCAATTACAGCGCTGCTAGGGAAGGTTCCATTCATGGACATTACGTTGCTTCACACTGCAAAGGCCAGGTCCTTACTACCATTCAAGTTAGGAAAGGAAACATGTGGGATATGTACGTGAATCGCAAAGAAACTGGTTTTGGTATCCGTAAAACACGTGTTGTGCAAACACCTATTTCCAATGACTGAATCACAGGATCATTTGGATATAATAGATATTGATTGAATGTGTCAATCTACTTACGCTGCGCTCATAGGGGAGTTGCACTTAGTCACTTTAGATGCCTAATGTGAGTCATTGTGGGATTTACAAAATTAAGTCGTTATTGGTAATATTTTTAATGAAAATTGTTCATCATTGTCAAGAGGTACCGTATTAAAAGCAACACATCGCGGAGAAAGCCATGATAATATCCATACTTGTCGTCTATAAAACATTGCTCATTGGAGTTCAGGCTCACAAGTTGCGTTTTTGTATTAGTTCCAACTTTGATATTTGCCGTATTTCATTGCTATGCATTGAGGAATGCTCCATTGCAAACTCCCCATGATATTACTGCATAATTGACAGTCTCACAATGTGAACTTTGAATTTAGATCTGAAATGCATGCTCCCGCATGGTGTAATCTATAAGGAATACTCAGCTTATTTGTCTCCTTGTATTTCCTATATCCCACGTGTGGTTCCCTCATTCCCATTTTATATGAAAAATTAAATCTATCTACTTTGATAGATCTTATAATTATAAAATCAATTCTAATATTCCATGTTACCACCTCGTTAACGAGGATACATTAGAGCTTTGTAGAATAGGGCCATATAGTAATAAATGCTTTTGAAAACTTTATACTAAAATATTTTTTCCTGTGCTATTATCATGTGGGGAAATCAAGGTAAAAGAAATGCCCATACCATCATCTAAATGTCATTTACGAGGTGAAAACACGGTTCACTATTTTATTATATGTATGTATTAAGCTGTCTCTACACCAGTCCCGATACTGGCGACACTTGCGATCGCCATTCTGTTCCCGATAGTACAGATTTCCCGATACGAGCGCGCATGTCGGGACCTGTCAGGAATGCCTCTACACTGGCGATGTTCGTCGGCCGACTGTAGATGACGCACACAATATTTTTTTAAAACAAGTTAGAAGTGATTGGTGACTGTCGGCGACAGCTGCCGACAGCTACAAGTGTCGGGAGGCCGTCAGGAAAGCCTCTACACCACCCCCGACAGTTGCGCTGTAAAAGTATCGGCAGGTATCGCCAACTGTTGGCGATGCACAATCGGGACTGGTGTAGAGGCAGCTTTATATATACAATGTATTATTAAGACCATTAACATCTTTCTTATATTTACTGTGTTTCTGGCCTTGAGTCATATTGGGGTGCATACACATTCCTGGAATTCTTTCAATTTTGCAACTCTCCTAATATTGTTTTGACATTTAAGTTGACATCTAAAATTTAAGGATCTTCGCAAACAAGCCAGGAGATTCCCAGCTACTAAACTTTTTCTAGCTGTTCAGTACCAGAGTTGTCAGGCATTTTGCTGTGCGACTCTGCACCAGACGACTGCAGACATTTAGATTTTAGGATTAGATTCTATAATTCATTAACTTTTTAAAGGGATAATCCCCAAGTTTCTACCTTCAATATAAAAACAACATTGCTTTGTTTTTCTGATTGAAGATGAGGGGTTCCCCGGTCCACTGCTATGATGTCATTGTCATGGGTCTTGTGGCAGTAGGCGTGCCAGTGGTCACGTGATCGGATATGATTGGCTGACAGCAGCAGTGGCTTCCGCTCTTCCTTTCAGGTTTTGTTTTGGTGGCCATTTTAAACTCCCCTCGCTTCAAATGCGTGGTTTGCGAGAACTTTTTAATTATTGCTCAAATCAACAACTTTATCTGAAGTATTTTGAAGTAAATCTTGCTAGCCAGCTTCTGGGATTGGTTAGAAAGTTTTGACAATGGAAGAATTCTTCAAAAAGGCTGATCATAGGTGGGTTCTACTATTATACCGTTTGCCATTTGGGCAAGTGCACTGGTCCCGAGTTTGAAAAGCATAGCATAGCTATTTCTATCGAAATAGCAGTAGGTGCCGTTCGTCCATATGTCTAGAGTGTGTGTGGCACCAGAGTAGGTCTATCGTCACAATTTGATGGGAATGAGGAAAAGTCTTAGGCTATTTACTTTCAAAATATAGATTGTTTTTGTACATTGACATTGCCCACCATCCCGCCCACCCTTCTCCAAAATCGTTTAATTTTAGTGTTACGTCAACGTTCAAAACAATCGCCGATGTTTTGCACATCATACGGTGGTGGGAGGGTCAGAAACCATTCTCTGAGTTTTCCTGAACGATCACCGAGTCATGCCGAGCGTGCGAGACAGATCGAGCATGGAATAGGGAAGCCTTGGAAAACGGTAGACATGGGTTGGGGAAACCGGGTATGTGCATTACGAGTACAATATAGACACTATGAACCCCAACGTTTTCCTTCTAAAAAATGTCAAGGATGACAAATCCGTACTTGTTTTTTCCCTGGGACTGCGAAAAAACATAGGAAATCGGGTGAGCGAGCCAAGTTTTCTAGACTAGTTTAGCAGCCTCCGAGGACCGGTGGTGCGTCCTGGTGTCAAAGGGGAGAATAGGCATTCCCTTGTTCTGCCACTAGCACCGATGCGTCTAGCCCTCTTTCTCTCACTTCCTCTCATTAGGGGACCCTCCCCCGTCCCCAAATCCCTCTGTCAGTAGTAGACATAATTGTGCCTACATGTGCATATGGCTCATATATTAATATCAATATGCTATATATTATATCAATTAATATCAATATTTTTTTTAAAAAGAAATCATATTCACAGAAGCTTTGTAGTGGAAGAAATATATTCTACCAGTTTGTACGATAGTAATGTTTTTATTCAGATTCCTACCATTTATAGATCCAAAGTTAGAAGATAATTCCTAAGGACCTTAGCATGGACCAGAATCGTAAAAAAGTTAATCCCAAGAAGGCATTTTTCTTTATATTTAAATATGGTACTAACTTCTAGGCCAATAAATGTGATTATAGACATTGTCTAAATATTAAATCAGTGGTCGGGGAACACACAAAAATCATGTTCCAAACATTGCCCTCTTCAATAATTATATACCCATGCTTGCAAGCATAATTTTTGTAGCCGAATCGTCTCTCTACCACAATTAGAACTCAAGTTGGTAAAGTTCTTATGAAACTCTTTTTCTTGTCAAAATCAACAGACATTCAAAAAAGCTGAATAAAAATAAACCATTCAGTTGGTTTAATATTCTCGATTTGTAAGTTAATAATAATTATTGAAATGCGGGCGATTCTCATGACATAATATATATATATACATGAACAGGTCTTGGCACAAGGATTAACTCCCTCTATACTCCTCTCCTACCTCTTCATCTTCTTCAGTGCTAAAGAGAAATTATTTGCAACAAGTAGGTCGGAATCTTTTTAAGTCAAGGATATTTTCTCTGCCTCAACATGAACTGCTCCATAACATCAATTCCGAGGAGTTTTGGATTTAATAATATACGGACCTCACCCTTACTTGATTATTTATACAACATTTAAACACGTCTAAAGATGACTGACAACGTTTCTAGCCCACAGATGTTCAATCTACTTTCAGGAGTTAGATTTTAATTCCTTATTACACTTGCTCAGTTTGTAAGCTAGGTGCCGATCTGGGGGTGCAGTTCACTTGATCTGAACTACACACGTGATCAGTTTGGGGTTCCATGGTCTCACATGATGACCTAAATAACGCAATCTGGTGGACATAGAGACGGCATAAGTTAGCTGGGGTTACAAATGGCAGCATCTCAAGCTAGCTCATGTTTGCTTTCTTCAATGTACACATGGCTTTATAATCATCTCAGTCTGTAATAAATGGCAAATGGCCCTATGGTTTCAAGCTGATCTGGTCGGACAACCGGACCTTTGTCAACTCCTTTGACTGTCTCAATCAGTTTTAAACTTCAAACTGCCATTTGCTATAATTAAGGATGGCAGGATCTGAGGAGAGGGTTATTATTAATTTTCCCTCTTCCAGTTAGGTCGGAGCATTCTAAAAGTGAAAAAATAGTTTTGATACTCCAAAACCGGGTAAAGATCTCAGATTTTCCTGCCCATCAAATTTTGAGACAAACAGCTTGATCACCTCCGAGTAAAGTTTCTAAACGTTAATAAAGCAGGTCAATGATATGTGTCGATATAGCACAACATATCGGGGAAATATCTCTCATTCTTTTTGCTACCATTTCAGCGTAAGAAATCAAATTCGTACAAAAGGATCTTGGATCCATGCCACTAGCACAGGCTGCGCATGTCATGATATTAATATATGTAAAAGGGGAGGTCCTGTGCCTCTCCCTAGAAACCTGTGCTAGTGGCATGGATCCAAGATCCTCGCTCCACCTCTATGCTTTAGCTTGGCACACCTCTTTACCATATAGTTTGTAATGACGGCCTCGTCATGACAGAGATACAGGTTTAAAATACGTACCGGTTCTGAAGTTGTCATTTCCATATATATGAACACATTTTTCTACAAAAATAAAGGATGTCCGTCTTTCGTGAATTAATGGATAGCATATAAGCAATAATATTCATAATTCCAACAATATTTAGAATTTCCCTAACTTTTTCAAATGTTCTTCTCCGTTAATTTCCATAGTGTCACTATTATATCATAATAATAGTATTTTAGCATTTTCGAGACAATTTTGGAGAGAGGGGAGAGAGAGGGGAGATCATGCCATGCTGGCCGTATTTCTACCCATCCTATCAGTTGGGGGCAGGATCAGGGAGTTATTTAAATATAATATGTTGCCAGTTTGTATCATCCGGGCCCCATCAGGAGCGCGGTATATTCGGCAGGCCTTCCCCATAAATGACCGGTGTTTCCCCGAGCTCGCATTCCAAGTAGGACCGACCAAGATAGGAATTAAATAAGGCCCGTGGCTTGGACACTTTTAAAATGGGATTTTCTACGGTTGGATTTCGGTTTTGTTGGTATACGGTCCTCAACATTTTAGAGCCAATTATATCTGGTTGTAAGCTCTGATATTATTTATACATTTACCGATGGGTTATTTAAGCGCGACGCACACATTCACAATTTTCTTACGATTTTGACCACTCTGATTAACCGTGGGCACTTTTTGGGATAAAACATCTAAAATCGTGACTAATTCTGTGACCCACACATGCACGATTTCAACCCAATTTGAGTAAAAACTGAAGTCGTGGGTAGTTTAATTGGCCCACACAGCGAATATTTGGTCTGTGGTACTCTTGTATGATTTCATTAAACAAATGTATGACAATATAATAGAACTCCATAATAGTTTTTACATGTATAATCAAAACTCAATTGGTTTTCTTGGTTAATTTCAGAGAGTATGTGTATTGATTTGTTTGTGTATGGATAGAGAGGAGAGAGAAGGAGGGAGATGGAAAGGGAGACAGAGAGGTGTGGAGAAGGAGGGGGTGGGGCATCTAACGTCTTGTTACCTAGCTTTACCTGTGAATGCCCTAATATTAAGGCCATTATATATCTAAATGTTCAACGAAAGATGATGTGGGACAGGCACAGGAGTGTGTGTGTGGGGGGGGGGGGGGGGCGTTGAAAGGAGAGAGAGGGGAGATCTCTGAGACTGTGTTTCCCTACGGATTCACCCTAATCAGACAGTGGCATGTTAGGGCGTTTTCTAGGACTCCTCAAGGCCTCAGGGATCGATCCCCCAAATCACAACACTTTTAGGTTTTTTTTATAGAGAAGTATATAAGTAGATATCTACTTTCGTTAAATTGTATAATTGTATGCCGTTTTTGGAAGAAATGGTAGTTTGGAGATAACCACCCGATTAAATTTTTCAAGTTATAGTAATGAGAACATTATGAAGTTTATCCATGTATAAAACGCGCACCGGCACCTCCCAATCTGATTGCCACGATCTGATAGGGTTAGCGCATTTATCTTAATTCAATCTGCCAGCTGCCAGATACCCATAGAATAATCGATGGAAACCACAGGCTTGTCGATATCTGGTCGATCATATAGGCCCTACCACTTATACTGAGCTGCTAAGGAGTCTAATTTACCTTTTTCTTTTTAGATATCAGTCCCAATATCCATCCTAGGAAAGTGATACAAAGAAATAGAAAATAAATTGTTATCAGAATGAATCATTTACATTGTGGAATTAATATATATGTTTACCCCTAAGCAGGGAGCCCCACTTAAACACGTTGTAATGTGGCTGATAACATCTATTCCGTAATACCATGTGTATTCATGGCGCAGTTCCATAGGACTGACCCATGGCTCTGTATATTAAACGAAAAGGGATTCGTGAACCGCAAGTGTATACATCTAAACGCATAGCAGGATGGGTGCGGAAATGATGATAGTTTTGATCATGGGATTACTCTCCTTGGTGTCCTTCGATGGCACACAATCATGTGGTATCATGACCCATATCACCTTAGGTGAGCTTGATTCCTGCTCGTACATGTTTTCACACGCTTTGTTATACACATTTATAGAAATAGAATGTACCAACTTCATGCTTTTAATTTTTACTTCCAGCTCAACGAGCCAGTACTAATTTTGAAGCAGAGACCAATGGTGTCAACTATCGCGATGTAATCGTAAACCTTTTTCATCTATAATACAATGTCATTCGTATGTAGTAGGCAAGATTTGGAGAGAAGCTATTTTAAGGTGGCATTTCTTTTATTTCTTTGATCAACAGCGGATATATACAGGTTAACTAACGAGTTGGCTGAAGGAGCCTGAATATTGCACTCCTTGCTACACAACTCGTGCTACACAACACGTGCAATATTCTAAGCGAGTGAAACCAACGAGTTAGTTAACTGATTTATTATATATGCCTTAATAATATAAATATCAAACATTCTTGGGTAATAAAGTTGAATTTTGGCGCTTAACTAGGTAAAAAAACGCAGTGGTTGCCATGACTATCACACATAAATCACTAGTGACATATAATTATGCAGTGTGCACAACTCACTCTAGATGCGTGGTTCTCGGAGCAATGCGTATATAATGAATAGGTATATTATATTGTATATATTCAAAAAATGACATGAAAATATGTCCTGATTCTTATAATTATTAATTACAGTCAACTTCATATACTATATATGTATGCTAAAGAGAAAATGGTAACCAAATACTTGAATGAACTCGATCTGGGCCCATTACAGTTTAAATGTAGTCGCCTCTGAAAAAGTGGAAATAAATTTTAATTGAATGGGATCACTCAGGGTGATTTATAGGTTGCATTAGGAGTACATGTATCATAGTATATTACATGTATATAGCGCTCCAGTATACATACGTCTTTACCTTCGATGGCGGGGACCGATGAACGACGATTACTGTGACCGGCTTTGGTAAAGATTTAAATGAATAATTAAATTAATAGATTAATATGCATATAGGCGGAAAGGTTTATTAAATAGACAATATAGGGGGCAATGTAAATGTCATACACTGGAGCGCTGTATATACACTACCATTAATAAGGCCGATATGACTAAAAGACTAACGTCAGACCACATGGCATCCGCACGGCTTCCGAACGGCACCCAAATTTCGGAGATATACTATACTGAATATACCCCGTAAAAGTCTTAATACATGTTGGTCTAATTATATTTTTACACAATAATAGATCTTGTAATATATATTTGGTAATAATTAAAACACTCTTTTTACACGTCCATAGCTGGGAACAATAATAAAATAAATCATATTTCTTTTTACAAGACCAGTGCCGGGAATAAACAAGCTATATAGCGGGCTCGAGAGAGGTGATCGAAATGAGCATCGATTTCGTTTTCTTTCCATATAAGCCTTTGCCTTATAAGACTTATCGTCCACACATACCTTTATTGATGAATTTAATACTCTAAATTATTGAAGAATTGAAACAGATTCAAAGGACTTCAGGGATATCATGGCCATGTACGGGCCATTCAAAAGTGTGCATCAATTCATAGAACTATAACTGATTCGTAATCTATAGTAGATCCTTAAATTAGGAAAACTATCTGTGAAACAAAGTTTTCAATGTAAATATAAGCGGCCGAAATAACAATCAATCGGAGTGTAGTGACAGGGTTCATGTGTGAATATTACAATTTAATTAGAAGTATTTTCTGGATTGTGAATTGACTTTTTCTTTTAGCTTATCTTAAAACACCCCGATGCCTTTCAAGCAGGAAACCCATTCCCTGACACCTTCTACAATAGCTTGTGCAAGAGTGGTGAGTAAATATATCAATAGATTATTACAGACTCCCATGCGAGTAAATATAATAAATGTTGCATTATGGTAACCATCAAAATGTACCTATACAGACTTGAAATGAAAAAGAAGATAATATTGCCAAATATTTGAAAATTGAAATATCGAAAATTTCTAAGCATCCAAATTATCCAAATTACTTTTTTTTCCCACAAAAATGACATGACAAAACGTTCACGAAAATTATCAGATAAAGTTTATTGTTTTCACGCGGGTTATCTTCACAAAAATTAAGTAAGCTGGTAAAAGATTGAACCTGTGATCTGCTTGGGTCATTTCCTGAAAACTGAACTTATTTTTCAGACAAATTGTCCTTGGGTCATTTCATGGGGTGAAAAGGTGAAATTGGGGTAATTTCCAGGAAATTCTCCTTAGAGAAATTCGTTCATCGTCAACCCGGAAATATCATCGGGCCATATAATTACCACTTGAAATTTCAGCCACCGAATGTGACTAGCAATAAGCTTGTTTCTAACTAAACCTTTCCTATCTATTTTAAGGTTCTTTTCATAGCGTGTCTGAAGATACTCATTGGACTCCATTTGCTAATGCTACTGTAAACTATTTACGCAGGAAATATCCCCAGCCCTGGACCGAGGTACTGACTAAACTATCAACTATTATTTTATAAAATGTACCATTAACCTATCCGATGATCCACATAACATACAAAATCACAGTGAGGATTGATATTTACACAGAGAAGTCAATGCTTTTACTTATTACTCTCAAAACTTGCAGTATGGGGATAAGGAGGTCCAGCTACTTCTTGTTCTCATGAAGTATCGTATTATTTTGTGTCTTGCTTATTCATACCAATCCCAACTCTTAGTAGTCATGTGTATTAAATTCAAACTATATTTAGAGCCCTCTGGTAGAGTCTGTCATGACTGAACGCCAAAAATGAAAACGTGGCACCACATAGGGCAATTAATAACTATATAGGTGAATTATATTGTGTCTATGATAATATTAGGAAGCAGAGAAGTTGGTGGCCTTCCTCTTTGGTGCCGTCGCACATTCCGTATCTGACACAAGTTGGCACAGCCTGGGCATCCAGCAAGGTTTCCTGAGGGCCATGTCTAAAGTGAGTGTTAAAACCATGTTTTTAGCGCCACATTAAAATTTCTATTTCAAGAAAAACAAACTGAACCAAAAGCATATTTTTATCAAAGAACGATGTTTTCTTCTAAATAAATCTAAACACGTATTCAATAATAAATAAGTATTGTTATTTATAATATATAATTATTATACTGATACTGCTGTCTGCTGATACTTATTATATTGTAAAATGATACACAGTGAGGCATTTCAAATTATTAATATTAATTGAAATATCTCAGATGGTGAAGATCGAATAAATATTAACAATAAAGGAAAATATATCCACATGTAATACTGCCTCTTCTAATTTTCGGTTGTCTTACAGGCCAACTACCATAATAATTACGGGAAAGCTCATAGTGCTGGAGATTTTGGTGAGACCCTTCATTTCAACAGAGTAAGGGGATCTCCGTAGTACGGAAACCTCATACAGCTAGCCCTTTTACCCACTTTCATCACAATTTGATCGTAAATTATTACAGCTTTCGGGGAAGAAGTAGTTTGTGTGCAAAATGCCCGAGGTACCATGAGGTAGAGCTATTGGGATTAAGGGTTCATGGTGACCACTAAGTAAGTAAAGGTGATAATGAAGCAAGATAAGTTAGTTAGGGTGGTCAATCACATCAGTACTCATGGTCAATCTTGTTTGTACCCATGATCAAGGACAAAGCTAGGTTGCTGGTTTCCTGACAGCACTAAATATATTGCACAATCGGCTTGCAGTTCAGCATTGTTTCGTGCAGTAGGTATCGAAGAACAACCAAGTATATTTCTTTATTAACTTAATGCTACTAAATCATCCCCTTTCCTGCATCCAACGCTGCCACATACATATATGTATACATATATATATCTATGCACATGCATGCATATGTTATGTATACATATGCGTACGTATACATAATGATGTATGAATGTATGTATACGTATGTACATATGTATGTATGCATTCTCCAGTTTTCACTAATATGATAAGCAATGCGCAATCACCGGCCGTTTCTTAGCATTACTCATACCACATTTTTGCCGCTACTTTTTAAAAGATTGTGAATAAAAGTGGGACAGATCTAAATATCCGTAATTTGTATACTGCTGACAAATAAATAACACCCGGGAGCTTCAATGAGACGGAGTAAAATAAATTTCAATTGTACTTTAATAATCACTGCAAGCCATTTAAAATGGTCGTAACGCAGCATTACGTTTTTTTAAAATAATCGTATTGTGAAATTTAAGGGCTTAACAAAGCTTCGATTTTGTTTTAAATATATCATCTTAAAGAACTGGATTTATAGTAGTAAAGTCTAATAAGAATGGTTTAAATACTGAAATGGAATAGCAAATGAGATTGAGAAGAAAAAGGCAAAAAATGCACCACTTTCATAGGATTCAACCATATTATGCTGCCCAAAGTATCAACTTCAACATCTTATTCAAGAAGTTGAATATATTCTTTCCCCCCGTTAGTCTACCGGTACATGTTTACCATGTGGCTACAAATTGAGAGGAACGTCTATGCGGGCAAGAGAATCTTTTTGAACTGTATTTTTTTCAGGTGGAGATGTCGTTAATGTGGTCGAATTAGATACAAGTGATGTGGGATTTCTAGACACCTGGTAGGAGACATGCATTTGAAGGAAGATATTATGCATAATTGTATGATACATACAAATACCAAGATCGTTCTATTATTTTGCTACAATTTGTTTCGATTTGTTTATGAACTCATTTAGAAATAAGGCTCACTCATAATATGAAAGTCCAACACCTTCAATTTAGTGGATACTATTGTGACATAACTCCTTTGCTGCATGCTCTATTTGATTTCGGAGAAACCCAATAATTATTCTTTCCCAAGGGGTTAACATAGCATTTTGGTGAAGATACTCAGACAGATTTGAATTTAGGTACATTCCTACGGCAGACCTTGTAGAAATCTATAAGGAGTTTTATGGTTGGTCGCGAATGGATGCTTCCACCATTAATGAATGTGCAATATGGATGTATCTTGGAAGGGCTGGCGAAAACTTGGGAGTGATTGACGTGGTAAGTCGATATAAAATTGCCAGGATACTTATACGAGCGCCTATTAGTAATTTAGAATTATTTAGATAAATTCCACTGATGAATTCCACTGCTGTCACAGGAGACCTCTTATAGATGAATAATTCGTGCAACATCAGATTTTATCGAAGAGAACCCCTTTTTGAACTGTTAACAGCAATCTGAATTACTATTACCGATAACAGTACACCGATACTCATTGTGTAGAGTATCCTCTCAAAAATATGTTCTACTTTCTGTTCAATAGTTATACTGTTCTCAAAACCCCTTTAAAACTACAGTCCGAAACAAATTAATTCACAACAGTCCCCGTGTATGAAGCGTATGAATAATTCTGTGTACACGCGTTTGCCAATACTAATACAAATACCAGTGATATGATAATAAAAATGATCATAATTATAATAACTATAATGGTATTTCCTATCAAAGCTGTACCCCATGTACTCGGAAGGAAGTCCTTTCCTGGTGGACAGGATGCAGGATTATTTCCTTGGAGGCATGGATGACATGGCTGCCTGGACCACTAATGGCTGGAGAAACGTCATACATATGATCGACAATGGACCTGAGTAAATAGTGTTTAAACTCCTATTCATTATGATCTGTGGCTTGATGGCCGTAAAACAAGAATCCCCAAATAACAATATTATGCTTCATGGTAAATTTTAAATAGTCATTTATATTGAAATATGTACCATTCTGCTGTGCCCATTTCAGCCGAGTTCCCGTCACGAATTGTCAGCCAAATGACGACCAATTGGTGGAATTGCTCATATATATCCAGACACATAACATAAGATCCCTACTCTGTAGGAAAAAGAAATAGGCGGGGAAAATGTCGGCGGGGAGGCAATTTGGTGGGGAGAATGACGGGTGGGGAAAGTGTAAGGCGGGGAAATGGCAGCGGGGAGATTGTGGCGGGGAGATTGTCGGCGGGGAGAATGTTGGCGGGGGAAACACCGGACACCCTCCGGGCAGCGGGGAGATTGTGGCGGGGAGATTGTCGGCGGGGAGAATGTTGGCGGGGGAAACACCGGACACCCTCCTCCCTCCCCCTCTTCGCTCCACTTTCTATACTTCCCCCTCTCCTCCCTCCAACCCTCTCCCTCACCTCTTTTTTTCTCTCTCCCTCCCCTTTATCTTTCCCTCCCTCTCACCCTTTCTCTTCTTCTCCCCCATTCCCTCACCCACACCCTCTCCGTGTCCTTCTTCTCTCCCCCCCTCCCCTCTCCTCTCTCTCCCTCACACCCCCTCTCTTCTTCTCCCTCCCAATCGCCGATTCCCCACCTCACCTTTTCCTTCAAACCCTATCTCTCCCCTCCCCACCGTCTCCCTCTCTCTCCCCCACTTCTTCTTACTCCCCTTCATCCCCCTCCACTCTTTCTCCCTCTCTCCCTCCCTCCCTCCCTTAGTTTCTCTCTCCCTCCCGTCTCTCTACCCCTTCTTCTCTCTCCCTTCCCCCTCCACTCTCTCCCCTCCCTCTCCCCCCCCCCTCCCACTCCTCTCCCCCGACTTTATTTGGCATGCCATACATTCGGCAGCCCTATTAGGCATCACATGCAACTTTTATACATTCGGCAGCCATAATTTAATATCACAATAGTATATGTTATGCATTTCAGTAGATACATTTCAACATCTATTCGTTTGGCAAAAATTGTATACTTTACTTTAACATGATATTGTATACCGATTTCTATGTACATGTACTTTGAAATAAAAACTATATATATATATATATAAAGATTTGTCCTAAACAACAAAATACAAATCTTTCCAACGCTGTCTTCTTATGATGTCAGACTTCCATCTATCACTTCATAGGATTCTATTCAATGGAACTAGATCAGATTACAATCTAATTTTGCCCTAAATATCCATTCTCTTAAGTATTGCGCTATTCTATAGATCTTGTACTTTGCCGGACAATCCGCTTTATGTTAAATGTGGAGAGGATGTACACCGCAATCACTTCAAAACTCCTGAATCGAACAAGAAAGTTGAACGACTGGATGCTGGAACAAACAATAAACATTACATCCGAAAAGTAATAGGTGGTCTAGATCAAAACTTGGTCGAAGTGGAGAGGACAGAGAGGGGATTATATATCAAGGCAACAGACAAATTGCAGGTTAGTTGAGGGAACGAATTGCTGATCTGATCTTCCAATCTTCTCCTCACGCCCTAGATCCACGGTTAGAGTATATATATATAAATCCATGACCCTACCAATGAATATAAACTAGCATCGCATGCATGTTTTAAACTAGGATTTCAAACTATCAAATTGTTTTAATGAGCTGCTTTCGGGAATTTATTTTAGTGACCATTACAAAAATAATTCACCCCATCTGTATCATTTTCACAGAGAATGTTGAAGGAAAAACTTAGCGCACAGTATTCAAGAGGCCAAGCGGCGTTAGAAGGAAAAACTGTAGAAGAAATGAAGAATAGTGTACAGGCAGGGGAGAAGCAGTCTCCCATGGCATTCTATGATACAAGCAAAAGCTATTCAAAACTTGGGAGGTATGTTCTGTAATAGTTATGCAATGTTATGAAGTAAAAATAATCAGCCAAATATTATATATATGACATATTACAAACACTAACAGGCCGATATGCTTCGATTGAAATGTACTCCACATACATTCAGTTCCCTCTAATACATATAATTGAAGTCACTCTTATTTGACACGGAATCATGCACTACTCAATCAATTGCTAGATGATTCTATTTCAAGAGGCAATGATGGTACTGGATACGAATATACGAATATAATGATGAAGGCGTAGGTATTTCACGGAAATATAAGGCAGATCGGCAATGTGTTCCGTTCGCTGTTCAGTACAGAACTGGATGTGAAGTATCTTGTTAACAGGTGCCTTGTTCGCAGTATTGTTGTGTCTTATTAAGATACCGGGACATACCTTATGATTGTAAGATACGACAGAGCATTGTGAATTCATGGAACGTTGATAGGCTCCATACTTGTAAGTGTTAATGACCATTGCCGTCGGAGTGGAATAATCTGATGCCCTTATCTCTTCAGCTGACTCAAATTTGACGTAGAGTGTAGAGCAAATAAGAAATTACCCCCCCCCCCCCACACACACACACCTAACCTAAATCGGCCAAATCTTGTCCCACGAAATAATTATTAGAGTGGGCCTGCTTTTACCTGCCATCTCTTTGAATATTGATGTATTATGCCCGAACTATATTCATTTATTTAATCATTCATTCATCATTATTCATTGAGTGTGGATGTGTGTGTGTGTTTAGCGTTATATTATTTTCCCTTTGATAATCATCAGTTCATTATTTTGGTGTGTACTTTTCTTTTTGATATATTCGTTTCATTAAGGTAACCGCAATACTTATCTTATTCGTCTTCTAAACGGAATCCTTTAGAAGCTGCTTCCAATTTTTAAACTCCTCGACTACCATTGTAACCACATCTAAACATTATGACAGGGGCCATCGAGTCAGATGTGGAACTATTAAAAATGATTAATGACCAGCATTAAGGGGCTGATGGTGCATTGTTTGGTGCACAATCCCAAGTTGAAGCCAAGTCATTATGCACAAACAGTGCACCATCAGGCCGAAAATGGAGATTATTAAGCATTTTAGTCCCAGCACACAAGACAGTGACTAAGATAGATGCTCAGGGTTTTGATGGCCAGTGATGGCCAGAAATGTCATTTGTTTCGGAACATAGGACAAAGGATGGGTGTACGATTTAGTTTCTTCAGAATGTTTTGAGCCATCATTCCTGATCTATATAGTGTCAAATCTCGAATGAATGAATGAATGAATGAATGGGTGAATGAAGATTGGAAGCAATGGTGGAGTTTATGTGAAGACACATAAGGAGGGTAAATTCCTTTCAAACATTTTTACAGGAGCTTAGGATCTGCTGATGTAAATGGAGATGGCTTCATAGACCTAATTGTAGGTGCTCCTGGACATGGAGTTAGAGGCAACCAATTACAGGGCCGGGTCTACATAGTCCATGGTGAGGATTGTTATTAAGGAAATAGGTTAAGTCCTTTTCCGGGTAAGGGAAAACTTTTCACCCTTCAAGTTACACTGTATAAACCAGAACAGGGGGCAGTTCAAGGGAGGGATCTATTCTGTATATTCAACACCAAATTAGGGCTGCTAGCTGATGCCTTAATTCATTCGGCAAATCGACATTTTTATTTATTTTTCATTAGGAGTATTTATCAGTCAATATACATAAATAACAATGTAGTACAGACATATAGACAATCAAATAGATAAAGTATAGTATATTGAACCAGTAGGAAATAGCCTCAGTCTTAGTCTAGCTAAGTCTGGTAAGTTGGCCATTACCTTATAAACCTTGACTATCTTCATGTAGCTGTATAGAGAAAGAGACTACCTAAGGACTAGAGATTGCTAAGGTGATTGATGATTGATGAGGAATAGGAGCACATTAAATAAAATTAAATATATAAGGGTAACAAGCTTTCGGCCTTGGTTAGGGCCTTAAAACGTTTGTATGATTCAATGTTTCTGGTTTCAGGGTCAAGATTGTTCCATAGCTTTGCTGTCTTTGTATGCAATTTAAGTCAAAGTTCACAGTATTTGGTCTTTGAGAAAGTAGTATTGGTCCATCCCATTGTCTTGTAATTCTCCTCTCATTGTCTAAATACCTGACCTTTTTGCTTCTCCTGAAGGCAAAATTCAAAATATGTGCTTTTCTTCTGTCTTCTAGTTTGGGCACATTGGCCAGTCTATGAATCAACAGGGTATCAGATAGGATGGGTAGTTTTAAAGCAACTTTTATACACTTGTTTTGAAGGATTTGGAGAGAATTCAATTCATGCATATTACAACCACTATAGGTAATGTCACCATAGTCAAACAATGGTAGAATGTGACTTTTAAAGATTCTCAGTAAAACAAACTGAGGTACCAGCCTTGAAATTCTTCTTAATAGATAAAGTTTATGACTTACTGACCTATGGGTTTGCCTAACTTGGGCAGAGAATTTTAAGTGTGAATCTAGGGTTATTCCCAGGTATTTGTATTCTTCAACATTTTCTAGCTGTATATTATTTATAGTAATATTAGGTTTGATATTTGCTACTCTTGATCTCAGTCCTCTTAGATGCATACATTTAGTCTTAGTTACATTAAAAGTTAACTTGTTGCTTTGGCACCAATTCCAAAAATTAACAGTATCTTCTTGGACTTTGCCATTGAGTTAAATTTTTATCATTACAATATATAACCGTATCATCAGCAAATAACTTAATTTTACAATGTTTGAGGCTATGCTCCGCATCATTTATATATATTAGAAACAGTAATGGGCCAAGTATAGAGCCTTGAGGAACACCATAATTAATCTTTCTGACAGTGGAGGTAACATTATTACAAATAGTAACTTGGGTCCTGTTAGATAAGTAATTCTCCAATAATGATAGAAGATTTCCTTTGACCCCATATTTGCTCAATTTAGATTAATATTGTGATTAACAGTGTCAAACGCTTTTTTGAGATAAAAAAATACAGCAAACGATGTATGACCATTATTTCTCTCATTAAGTATATCATCAGTTAGATCAGCTATAGTATCTATGGTAGATTTCTCTTTTCTATAACCATTTTGTTTGTCAGAAATGACATGGTTATTTCCAAAAAATGCTATTTGTCTGCTATGAATTATTTTTTCCATAAGTTTCGCTTGTAAAGGTAATTGAGTGATGGGTCTATAGTTTGACATAACGGATTGATCACCACCTTTTGGTAGAGGAGTAACACTTCCATTTTTCCAAGATTGAGGTATACAGTTGGAGGAGAATACTAGATTGAAAATATGACACAAAACAGTAGGTATTGTCATAAAGACATCTCTAAACACTAGAGATTTGATATGTTTTATATTGCTAGACTTATTCACATTTATTTCCCTGGCTATTTTTTGTATTTCTTCAGGAGAAGTGCTTACATTATCTAGAGAATTCGGGCATTCAAGGCCAATGAAGTTCCATTGGGCATTGATCTGTTCAGCTAGTGATTCACCAATTGATGCAAAGAATTCATTAAATTTGTTGGCTACCTCAGTTACTGGTACAGGTACATTAGAAATGCTGTCAATTATATTTATTTCTTGGTCCTTATTTTTTGATTTCTTGGGTAATATATTGTCTACTAGCTTCCAAAACTTTTTGTCATCATCTATACATTCATTGCTTAGTTGGGTTATATATTTTCTCTTGGCTCTTCTGCACAGTTTGGTCAAATTATTTCTAGCTTTTTTGGCATGTAACCCATCTTCACGTTTTTTAGATTTTTTAGCTTTCTTTAGGGCTTTGTCTTTATCTCTAATCATTATTAATAGGTCATCAGTTAGCCATTTCTCTCTTGGAGGAGTAATTTTTCTTTGTACAACAGGACATGTGTTGTTAAGGATATCACCAATCATTAGTACAAATTTTTCCCATGCTAGTTGTGGGTCATTCATTTCAATTATACAATTCCAATTTAAATATTTAACAGCAGCAATAAAATCATGTGAGTTATAGTTCTTGTAACTTCTGTACTCAACAACCCTAAAAAAAAATTTCTTTGGTTTTTGTTTTTTAAGAGTAATGAAGGTCATAAGATGGTCAGCAACCCAAATGTCAATAACACCACTAGAACTTACATAGTCCTCTTTACTAAAAATAAGGTCAATGCATGATTCAGAGATGTGATCTCTGTCTCTTCTAATGTCAAAGCGTGTAGTTTCTTTTATAAGTTGTGTAAGTCCAAATTCGTGAGTAATATCAGTGACAGATGTTACATGCCTACATTCTGTATGAAACATGTTTATATTAAAGTCTCCTGCCACAACAATATCACAGTTGTTATGATTTAGCACTTGAGATGATAAGGTACTGTGTAGCTCTTGAAGAAACAAATGACAGTCACCATCTGGTGGTTTGTATGTTCCTATCAAATGTAAATTTCTCTTATTTTCAAATAAAATAGTACAGCAAATCAACTCTATATTTGGATTTGATTTAGACATATTCTCTTGTATTTTAAAGGTAAGACCATTTTTTATCTAACATCCTATACCTCCACCTCCTTTAACTTGGCCATTTTCATATAACACTGCTCTGTCATTACGAATAATGTTATTGTATCCCTGGATTTCAAAGTCAATTGACCTGTCATAAGTTGTCAAGAATGTTTCAGTACATATTACAATTTCTGGGTTAAACTGAGAGATCCCATTTTTAAGATTAAATAGATTAGTTTTGAGTCCTCTAACATTGACACTGATAATGCTGAAACCATTTTTATCAAAACCATGCTGGTCACCCATCAATGATAGTGTTGAATTGGCTCACCTTTTGTGAACTCCTATAATGATGGGGGTGATAGAGATATAATATATACCTACGGATGAAAAAGATAATAGAGGAAATGTTTGTAGAGAGATAATTAGCTCTCTATAACTCACTAGTGTTTTTTCATGAATATATAGACTAGAACAAGTAACATGCAACAATATTTACAAGACTAGAAGGATACATGTTTTAGTATCTGTGAAACAATGAAGTAGAGGAAGATATCACCTCACCGACATTCATAAACATGATGTTGCCTGGGACTGAACCACACAGGCTACTGCCAAGCAGTCATACACCGTACATATGTAGTCACAAAAAAGTATTAGGTTGCTGCCATACAGTCATACCCCGTACATGTGTCAGATGGAAGAGAAAAGAAGAGAAGAGAAGCCCGGGACTGAACCACTCAGGCATATTTCTAAGAGTAATCTGACTGCTGCCCAAAAGTCATTCACCGTACATGTTTTCAAAAGTATAGCAGATGCTTAACATGGTCATTCACTGTACATGCTTAACATAGAAAAGGTAAGATGTTCAATTAATTCAAATGGTACAAAACATTATTCTAGTAACAAATCTGACTGCTGCCTTGAGGTCATTCACTGTACATGTTTCAAACAGAACAGGCAAGAGCTGCCTAAAAGTCATTCTCCGTACATGTTTTCAATAGTATAGGCAAGATGCTGCCCGAGACTGAACCCCTCAGGCATATTACTGTTGTTAATCTGAGTGCTGCCTAAGAGTCATTCACCGTACATATTATCAAACCGAACAGGCAAGAAGCTTAATATACGAGGCATAAACAGTTAAATTAAAAGGATACAAAACATTATTTTTGTACAAATAATTAGATGACCTAATACATTTATTTGACGGTGTCAGGTTTCTTTAGACCTTCAATGATGGTAGAAAAAAGGTTATTTTTCATAAAAATTTAAGATGTTTGCTCCAGAAAGTACAACTTTGCTTGTTAATCAAGTCGTCACACTGATGAATTCCGTCTTCAAGTGAGCTGTAGTCATGTTTTATTGATCGGCCATTTGTCATGTGATTATATCTTGAGATCCAGGGAGTTGAGACATTGTCTTCCTGATTAATCTGTTGTATATACCTGTTTATTTCAATGATGCTTTCATTTAATATCTGTTGTTTGTCATTTCCTAGATTTGAGCAAAATTTTCCAAGATCTGCTCCTATGATCGGACATATTATTATCGGTGAATTTTGATGGCGATTTCTTAAGCGATCGGTGTTTGTTGATATTTCTGTCTTCATATGTAATAAAAGCAATTCAGTCGAAGGCCATAAGAAGGTGAAAACATTTTTACCTTGTTTGTTCCTTGTTTTTGTAGTAATATCGCAGATACCTGCCATTAAGTATACTATTGAGGGTTGGTGGAAAGAAAGTTATCGGCATGACGACAGACCTGAGCGAGTCTAGCTCCTGGGAAAACCTCCGTTTTGAAAACAAAATCTGGTTCTTTGTCAAGATATGTCCTACTGGGGTTTAGTTTAGATTTTAGTTTCCTTCCTCGTGAGTCTGTGAATAGGTTAGCGATGATTTGAGATCCATAAGTCGGCGAGAAATCCATTTCCACCACTTGTTTACGTTTACACAAGACTATCCAAGGACGGCCCTGACCTCCTCAAGCTTCTGCCCGAGGATGTTTCGTGGCCTTTCTTTTTTAGACTAGTTGCTGACGTTGCCATTTCTTATGATCGACACATCGAACCCCCCACATCAGGATCCCTCAAATGCCTTCTTGTGGTTTTCCTGGTTGCTACTAAATAACCAGAAAACCTCAATTGTGTGGGACAGGCTCATCAACTTACAGCATTTTATTCAGAACTGATTGTTCCTCAGTGGTCCATCTCCACATTCTACTCTCCCTATATTTCGATCTCTCCCTCTCTACCCCTCTTCACCCTCTCCCTTATGTCTTTCATTTTGCCACCTCCTCTCCCTCTCTTTCCCCTCTCCCTTCCTCCGAGCAAGAAACCCCCCATCAACCTTTTTGCCCCTTTTTTTAGAATTGAAATTAATATTAATTTTATGTCTTGCAAAATGATTACTGTTAAGATTACAGTATGGGCCCATATCATTGGATTAGTAGAGAGAAAATTCATATTAAACATTATAATGGCTGATTATTTTAAAACGCCATACTGTTTTCAGGTACTGCAGATGGACTGCCAAATAAAAACCTCACTTTAGATACAGAAGCTGATGTGATTCTTGAGGGAATAGAGGTGAAGTGATAAATATATTTCATGTCAAATTTTAAAAGAAAGAAAGTTGTTAGTGTGATTATAACTCACTATGTCGTCTATGGAGGTAGACTGGCCAGTTTATGGGTCCAGTGATATGTTTGTCTAACTAGGTAGGAATGCTAGAGGGAGGAGCATGGAGGTGCTGGGCGAGAAGCTCAATTGAACTTTTTAAAAAAAAACTTTGATACTTTTAATAATGTTTCGAAAATACAATTATGAATATGCTAATATCATGTCCCTATCTTCCAATCAATGAGAACAGTGGATAATTTTCTTTCACTCTGCAGAAAGATGGAATGTTTGGTCATGATCTTGTTGTAGCTGATATGAACGCTGATGGCATCAACGATTTGGTAGTCAGTGCCCCGTCTGTAGGGTCACCAGAACTAACTTACCATGTAAGTATAAAGAGCATTGCAGGAGCAATAATAGTTGCGACATCCATGTGGCCTTTCACACAATATGTGATACTTTTTATTAATTATTTTCTATCATTTAATGGGCCAACGCGCAGGCAGTGTATCATTCAGATTCGTCGAGGTGTAAGTAGCCACATAGTCATCCATCTGCATTCACCACGGCGGACATAATACTTTTGCCGCGCGCGGGCCCAACGTGCCGCGATGTATAGCGTAATATATATTTTTTTTTACGGATGTTTAACTTTTCCATGATCTCAACTCCTATTAACTATCACATAATATTACGTGACAGTGTAGTCACTTCAATTGTACTTCTTTTATCAATAAGTCACCTGAGTATGGTACGATACTGCTTCTTCTTTATATTGTTAACGCTAGAGGGGCGGGTGTCAGTTTTTATGTGCAAATTATATACATCAGAAATATAAGTTGAGTGTATAATGTAGTAGTAAAGACTTGGGGGAAGACCACAAATATATAGCTTCAAACCACAGAGTTTATATGATGGCATTACCTCGTTGTAGCATACTTATCAACCATACTTGTATGACTAATATTATTAGAACCAGTCAATTGACAGCCTATCATTAAGGTTTATTATATGTCATAACCTGTAATCGTGTTCAGGGGGAGGTCTACGTCTTTCATGGACTAAAATCGGGTGGCCTTTCCAATAAACCAGACCTAACATTGAAATGTAGTGTAAGTATTTGATTTCCATTTTAGTTCTACATGTATTTCTATTTTGATAAAATAGTCCGTTGGATTCTGTAGAATCAGATAATTACATGGCTGCTTTGTGAAATTTAATTCAAACATTTTTATGAATATTTTAATCCGTATGGAATTTGGGAAATTGTAATAATCCTTATAATTTCCACATTTTAATTTTTCCAGCAAGTATACTGTAACCTTGGTTGGTCACTAGCATCAAGCGACGTTAATGGGGACGGATTTGCTGACATAATCATCGGTGCACCTTTTGCCCCAGCTGGGGGAGAGCAGAATGGATTTGCTGCAGCAGTTTTTGCTAAAGCGGTGAGAGGTAAGAAATTGAAAGCAATATTAATTTTCATTCCTAAAACCCTGCCCACATACAGCCGATTTGCCTCCCGATTGCCCCCCGATTCGGGTCTTCTGATGAATCCTAGGATTTCATTTCCAAACCTGGGTTGACAGGGGAGATGAGATGATCCAGAAAGTGTGTGGTTGGTGAGATGTCTGATGTGGACGTGTGGTAAGTGTGTGGCTGTGGGCGTGGAGTTTTGCAGCTGGATAGATGTTAGATGAGACCATATAATGGCGAAGGGTTTGCATTGGAAGTTGTTTTGGTTGTTGCCAGGTTGTTGTAGTTGTTACTTGGTGTGATGGAAGCCCCAGGCTGACAACTTCCGGAGACGTCACAGAGGTCAGTCTGGGTCAGTTACAGTAGTGTGTAGGGTCAGATACGTATTGCACTAACCACGGCAGCCATCATACTTTTGGTGACCTAGTTTTAGTTATGTGCTGGTGGCGAAGAGACTGGGAGTTTACTATGGGAAGCAGGACCCATACATAAGAAAACGGCGGCGGCCGTCCGGATTATTTATTTCCCCGCCGTTTTTTCTCCGCCGAAATAATTCACGTCCCGTCCCCGTAAAAAAAAACCCGCAGAAAAATTTACCATCACCGATTTTGAATTTTAAAATCACGTATTTTTTTTACGCATATTATGGAAAGCGGGACCCATACATAAAAAACGATGAGTTTTTCTCTGGGTTCTTCTAATGCGCCCAGATTACATTACATATGCCACATGATACATTAACACCCATTGTGGGGATTGAGTGAGTCAGTATTTAAGCATTATTATCTTGCATAAAATGCTATTAATTTTAAATATGTTCAGATAAAACATTCGGCGGCCTACTATTACTTTGCTAGCAACATATTTATTCAACTGTCCTAAAATCATATGATTATTAAGCCATTATTTGTACCTCTTTTTGCAATTGTTGGTACAGTAGCTAAATATACTACAGGATGAGCTTCAAAGTAGATAGATATATTTAAAAGAAAGCACCGCCTTCAGTATAATGATAGCCCTATCCCTACTTCCTGAGGTAAAATCAATGTCAGCTAGGTTCAAACATAAATATGGTGAATAATAAGAGTCCTGGAGGGATTTCAATCTTGGATTATGATGTTTAATGTTGGCAGACATCTTCGGAGGACTCATGACGTCACTCATGATGGAATCCTGCCTCTATGCTAGCATAGCGAGTGCAACGTGGTCATGCTTTTCCTCCTACTGGCATTTTAGCAATGATATAAAGAAGAAATAGGCATGTCCTCATTAAATCTGAATGTCTACATGCTATTCATGGCCAGATTTCACTTTCTGAAGTGTGATTTTATGAAAGAGAAGGTGTTTCATAAGGAGTAAACAAGTCTGGCCAAAACAGGAACTGACAACACTCAAATCGCCCCCTCTTATCGCCCACAATAACAAGAACCTTTCGGGACTATACAGGGTTCATTTCAAACCATCTAAGTTCAAACAAACCCATAACAGTCTAGTTATATCCTCTCTCACTCACTATTAGCAAAGAAAATGGCTTATTAGGGATCTGAAGGGAGGAAAACTTCATTCAATCTTTAACCCAACCACGCCCTCAGCTCAATCAGCCGGCATGGAGCCAAGATTGGCTCAGCCTTGATGACGTCAAAATCAAGGAGGATTGTGGGTAATCTTCCCCAAAATGGCAGTAGTCATGAATCTTGAATCGAGTCTATTTCAGACGTTACAAATGCTTCTATCAACATATTAATAGATACTAGGGATATTTCTGAACTACAGGTATGTTTTTATTTAATAAAAGAACCTATTGCGGTACCATTGTACTGAAGGCGGTACTTTATTTTAACCCATGGTATTGAGATTTGGTAATGTATTCATGCAACATAGAGCTTTTGATATCCCTCAAAAAGAGAACATAACTACAAAGAGATCTTTTTGACAAAATATTTAAATTTTAATTTTGCAAATTGTGACTCATTTTCCTGTAACACATCATATATACACATTATATATCCTAATATATTGTGAATATGAAAACCGTTCAAGATATTCAGACTTAGATAGCAACAAAAGGTATATTCTCCCTCTCCTCCTTGTCTCCGCTCTCTCCCCCTCTCTGTCTCCTGTTCTGTCTCTTTCCTTTCTGGCTCCGATCTCTCTGCTCTCACTCCCTATTGTTGATTTTGATGTATTGAAGGTCTTAGATAGGTTTTATGGCTATATGGGGTGTAGAATAGGGGGGGGGGCGGAGTGATTGGGTCTTTTTCAAAGAATAAAATATATTCGTTTTTCATTTCTTTTACTCTTTGTTTCTCCCACTTCTGTCCTCTCCCTTCCTTCTGACTTATATGTCTCTCATTCGTACACCACCTCTCTCTTCCGTTCCCATCCCCCTCAAACCACCCACCCCATACACACTAGGGTTAGTTTCATCTGAACTCAGTTGAAGTTTAATAGGTTTGTAGCCTATTTTGTCTCCTACTGCACAAAACAATGCAGAACTGCAATCCGATTGTGGAGTTTTGGAGAGAAAAAATCTAAATCGGTTCTCGAAAAAAAATCTTTTATCATATTATCATTATTACTACAAAAGAATATGAATATGACTTTGAAATGGGGGATGAGATAAGTGAATATGGATGAAGTAGATAAACAATTGAATATAATATAAAAGATAGGATGGGTGTCCTGAATTGTGTTTGATAGTTTGAATGGACTAGTTTTGACGATTATTATAAACCTGTACTTTATGTAAGTCTGTGGGGAGGAGAGTTATTGTAATTTGAAACTTGATGCTTAATTGGATATTTTTTGGAGATGTTCTATTGAAGTTTTCCCAACTGCGTTTTTTTGGTTGGATCTTAAGTATGAGTAACCTTTGCTGTTTAGTTTGTATATTTCGTCTTGTATAATGCTAGGCAATGCAGGAAAACATTGACCACGTCGACATGCATCCTTATTATTATGATTAAATGTATGGCCTTTGTTAGTAAAAAAAAAAATTGTTATCATCCTTTCTCCTCTGCTCGTCCTCCCTCTGCTCGTCCTCCTTTCCTCCAACTCTCTCTCCTCCATCCTCATACTCGTCCTCCTTCACCTCCTCCATCACCTCATTATGGTCACTGAGGAGTCAGTTGCATTAAAATAAATGCATGTTAACAAGTAACTAAATTAAAAACTGAATGGCCTCTAGATTACACTTAAATTAGATGGGTTCATGGCAAAACATTAATTATTCCTTTGCATAGGTTACGTTTTGATAATATATTTCGCTTTTGGACTTTAATTTTTAGACATGGTAGTGTTATACAGGGCGGGGGTTACACATGGTAGTGTTACACATAATGGTGTTACACATTATAGTGTGTCACATGGTGGTGTTACACATGGTAGTGTTACACAAAATGGTGTTACACATTGTAGTGTGTCACATTGTGGTGTTACACATGGTAGTGTAACACATTGTAGTGTGTCACATGGTGGTGTTACACATGGTAGTGTTACACATGATGGTGTTACACATTGTAGTGTGTCACATGGTGGTGTTACACATGGTGGTGTTACACATGGCAGTGTTACACATGGTGTTATTACACATGGTGGTGTTATTATACATGGCAGTGTTATACATGGTAGTGTTACACATTGTAGTGTGTCACAATGCAGTGTTACATATGGCAGTGTTACACATGGTGGTATTACACATGGAAGTGTTACACATGGTAATGTTACACATAGTGATGTTACACATAGTGGTATTACACATGGCAGTGTTACACAAAATGGTGTTACACATTGTAGTGTGTCACATTGTGGTGTTACACATGGTAGTGTAACACATTGTAGTGTGTCACATGGTGGTGTTACACATGGTAGTGTTACACATAATGGTGTTACACATTGTAGTGTGTCACATGGTGGTGTTACACATGGTGGTGTTACACATGGCAGTGTTACACATGGTGTTATTACACATGGTGGTGTTATTACACATGGCAGTGTTATACATGGTAGTGTTACACATTGTAGTGTCACAATGCAGTGTTACATATGGCAGTGTTACACATGGTGGTATTACACATGGAAGTGTTACACATGGCAGTGTTACACATGCTGGTATTACACATGGCCTATTACACATGGCAGTGATACACATGCTGGTATTACACATGGCTGTGTTACACATGGTGGTGTTACACATGGCAGTGTTACACATGATGGTGTTACACATTGTAGTGTGTCACATGGTGGTGTTACACATGGCAGTGTTACACATGGCCTATTACACATGGCAGTGATACACATGCTGGTATTACACATGGCTGTGTTACACATGGTGGTGTTGCACATGGCAGTGTTACACATGATGGTGTTACACATTGTAGTGTGTCACATGGTGGTGTTACACATGGCAGTGTTACACATGATGGTGTTACACATTGTAGTGTGTCACATGGTGGTGTTACACATGGCAGTGTTACACATGATGGTGTTACACATGGCAGTGTTACACATGATGGTGTTACATATGGCAGGATTACGCATGGTGGTATTACACATGGAAGTGTTACACATGGAAGTGTTACACATGGAAGTGTTACACATGGCAGTGTTACACATGCTGGTATTACACATGGCCTATTACACATGGCAGTGATACACATGCTGGTATTACACATGGCTGTGTTACACATGGCAGTGTTACACATGATGGTGTTACACATGGCAGTGATACACATGATGGTGTTACACATTGTTGTGTGTCACATGGTGGTGTTACACATGGCAGTGTTACACATGATGGTGTTACACATTGTAGTGTGTCACATGGTGGTGTTACACATGGCAGTGCTACACATGATGGTGTTACACATTGTAGTGTGTCACATGGTGGTGTTACACATGGCAGTGTTACACATGATGGTGTTACACATTGTAGTGTGTCACATGGTGGTGTTACACATGGCAGTGTTACACATGATGGTGTTACACATGGCAGTGTTACACATGATGGTGTTACATATGGCAGGATTACACATGGTGGTATTACACATGGAAGTGTTACACATGGAAGTGTTACACATGGAAGTGTTACACATGGCAGTGTTACACATGATGGTGTTACACATGGCAGTGATACACATGATGGTGTTACACATTGTGGTGTGTCACATGGTGGTGTTACACATGGCAGTGTTACACATGATGGTGTTACACATTGTAGTGTGTCACATGGTGGTGTTACACATGGCAGTGTTACACATGATGGTGTTACACATGGCAGTGTTACACATGATGGTGTTACACATGGCAGTGATACACATGATGGTGTTACACATTGTGGTGTTACACATGGTGGTATTACACATGGCAGTGTTACACATGATGGTGTTACACATTGTAGTGTGTCACATGGTGGTGTTACACATGGCAGTGTTACACATGATGGTGTTACACATTGTAGTGTGTCACATGGTGGTGTTACACATGGCAGTGTTACACATGATGGCGTTACATATGGCAGTGTTACACACGGTGGTATTACACATGGCAGTGTTACACATGGTAATGTTACACATAGTGATGTTACACATAGTGGTATTACACATGGCAGTGTTACACATGGTAATGTTACACATGGCAGTGTTACACATGCTTGTGTTACACATGGCAGTGTTACACATGCTTGTGTTACACATGCTTGTGTTACACATGGCAGTGTTACACATGGCATAACAAATAAATATGGTTTTATGTTTATGTTTTATGTTATGGTATCACTTCTATATCTATGTCTGAGAATGAGCACAACTATTTCTAACCATTTCCAATCATTTACAACCATTTCACATGTAACACTGTACCCATCCTGTTACACTGTACATATTAAAACACTCAAGAAACACAGATTCCTTGAAACCATGTGGCAATTCTTGAGGAAGAAATTGTACATTTCATGTTTTTAGATTTATATCAAATCACTATAAGGTATCTAGCATGTACATAGCGTTGCAGCAATGTCTTTTACCTGTATTACTCTTATTGCATGCTTTTCTCCAATAGTTCAGCACTTGTAGTAACATAGAGGGTATAATGGGTGTCTTGTAGTAACATAGAGGGCTGAAAGTGGGTCATGCAGTGATATAGAGGGTATAATGTGGGTCATGCAGTAGCATAAGATTATAAATGGGTCATGCAGTAACATAGAGGGTATTATGTGGGTCATGCAGTAACATAGAGGGTATAGTGTGGGTCATGCAATAACATGGAGGGTATAATGTGGGTCATGCAGTTACATAGAGGGTATAATGGGGGTCAGGCAGTAACATAGAGAGTATAATGGGGGTCTTGTAGTAACATAGAGGGTATTATGTGGGTCATGCAGTAACATAGAGGGTATAATGTGGGTCATGCAGTAACATAGAGTGTATAATGGAGGTCATGCAGTAACATAGAGGGTATAATGTGGGTCATGCAGTAACATAGAGGGTACACAATTGGAGGAATTTAAACGGGAAGGGACCTTGATTGGCAGAAGGCAAGAAAACTGAGGGGGAAAGTTAATTCACAAATAAAAAACGCCAAAGACAAATACGTGAGAAACAAAATAGATGAGAATATTAATGACTCACACAAAATTTGGGAAATTCTAAAGCCACTAGTAACTGAGGGGAAGAGTAATCACAACAGTGAAATAACTATTACCCAAGGGAAAGAACTATTAAAAGGGAACAAAGCGGCTGAAGCAATTAACGACTACTTTGTGAACATTGGACCCAATCTGGCGAATAACATTAAAAACAGCGGAGGCGAAAAGAATGATATTATTGGGAGCATCAAAAACAGTAACCAAACTAAATTCTCTTTTATGCCTATCGAAAGATCAGCAGTAGAGGTTGCCCTACTAAAAGTAGGCAACTACAAAGCCTCTGGGGTTGATCTTCTGCCAACCAGGATCCTAAAGCCTTGCATGAACGCACTAAGCAGCCAATTCTCCTACCTATATAACCTGTCACTGGAGAGCTCGATTGTACCAAGGGAGTTTAAGAAAGCAAACGTTACCCCTCTATATAAAGAGGGAGGTAAACAATCACCGGGTAACTATAGACCAATATCGTGCATTAATCTACCAGCAAAAATACTTGAAAGCTGTATCCACACCCAACTATCAAATTATTTAGAGTCTAACAACCTGCTGACTGAGAGCCAGTACGGGTTTAGGAGAGGAAAATCCATTGTCGAAGCCCATGACAATCTACTAAGTAAAGTATATAACAACTTAAACAGTAAAAGAGCAACCGACTTAATATTCCTAGATTTCAAAAAGGCGTTTGATACGGTTAATCATAAACTACTCCTCCAGAAACTTTTACATTACGGAATCGATCAGAATTCATACAAATGGTTTAATAACTACCTATCAGACAGGTGTCAGAGGGTAGTAATGAGAGGTGGATCATCCTCCCTTAAACCCGTAACATGCGGCGTCCCTCAGGGAACATCCCTAGGGCCACTACTCTTCAGCGTCTATATTAATGACTTACCAGAGGTCGTGAAAACGAGTAAAATCCAATTATTTGCAGATGATACTGTATTGTTTGCCGATAGAGCCCTCGGGGCCAAAAAGATAGAGTCGCTTCAAACAGACCTCGATAGTATTGTAAGATGGTGTGCTAATAATAAGATCTCGCTCAATATAGCAAAATGCAAAAGCCTGACGATCAGGTCAAAGATCAACCACAAAAACACAGTCCAATACAACATTGATGACCAAATAATGGGTGATGTGGAGGCATATAAATACCTCGGAATTGAGCTGGACAGACAACTAAACTATAAAAAATTCATGTGTAAAAAAATCAACACTGTGAGATCTAGAGTGAGGGCCATGTCTAAACTATATGGGTCGTGCAGTAAGAAAACACTACTACTCATCTATAAAACGATGATATTGCCAATAATAGATTATGGAGATATTTTTTATGGTGCAACGACTCAAGCTTATCTTCAAAAGCTGCAGACGTTGCAAAACTCCGCGCTAAAGATAATATTGCACCTACCAAAGTACACTAGCACAAAAGATATTCACAAGGAATTAAAAATTATCTCGTTAAATACCAGACGCGAGACCCATGGTTTGGAGAGGGCCTTCATAAGATCATTAGACGATTCAAATACTGACAACAGGACCCTGGGACTCAGGAGCCTTAAGAAGGGAAGGAAATTGAAGGTGCCCCTTCCGAAAAATGAGATTTTCCGGAGGTCGTACCTCTACTCCCAACCTGACCTATGGAACTCCCTTCCTAGTGAGGTCCAATCAATACCAAACAGGAAGGAGTTCAGAGGCTACCTGAAAAACAGGTACCCTCTTGACTTTGATCCCTACCTTAAGAAATGAGAACTGAAACACATCAGATGATATCACCAACCAATCAGCATTCATTGTATGACTTGTCGATTGGTAACAAAAGGGGGGGGGGAGGGGGGATATAACATATCAAGGAACGTAAATCCTTTCTCACAACATGATCGATATAACGATAATATCTGGGGAAGGGGGGATGAAATCTTGAACTGTATTATTGTGACTGTAGATATGTGTTATTGTGGAGGTACTGCACCACAAAAAGTGTTAACGGAGAGAAAAATCCAATGCCTTGTGTCTTGGACTCTAGTACAAGAGCCTATATAGTTATAGTGTACTGGGCATCTAGTATAGGAGCCTATGGTATTGGAGAAACCAAAATTGTATTGTTGTTATGTTTGTAACCCGATGTTATTACGGGAACTTATCACTGAATGGACATCACTTATGACTATAAATTATAAAAATGTACATTAGCACTAAACGATAGATACTATAATCATACACCAACCTTTGTCAGTCTCAAACATCAATAGTGATCATTGAACATATCGTTGTTCATAAACTAGATTTGCCTGGAAGACCTGCTTGTCATTTGACTAGCAGATGGTATATTCTTTTCTGATTGTAATGTTTGTCTGTTCAGAATAAAAATCCTATATATATATAATGGGGGTCATGCAGTAGCATAAGATTATAAATGGGTCATGCAGTAACATAGAGGGTATTATGTGGGTCATGCAGTAACATAGAGGGTATAATGT
The DNA here is from genome assembly GCA_942159475.1 of Sthenelais limicola. Classification (NCBI taxonomy): domain Eukaryota; kingdom Metazoa; phylum Annelida; class Polychaeta; order Phyllodocida; family Sigalionidae; genus Sthenelais; species Sthenelais limicola. Next base: position 52,041,603 of record OW804098.1, read on the forward strand.
GGGTCATGCAGTAACATAGAGGGTATAATGTGGGTCATGCAGTAACATAGAGTGTATAATGGAGGTCATGCAGTAACATAGAGGGTATATAATGTGGGTCATGCAGTAACATAGAGGGTATAATGGGGGTCATGCAGTGACATAGAGGGCATAATGGGGGTCATGGAGTAACATAGAGGGTATAATGGGTGTATTGTAGTTACATTGAGGGTATAATGTCGGTCATGGAGTAACATAGAGTCACCCTTCTCCCTCATACCCTCCGCCCTTATACTCTCCTCCTCACACCCTTCTCCCTCATACCCTCCGCCCTTATACTCTCCTCCTCACACCCTTCTCCCTCATACCCTCCTCACTCACACCCTTCTCTCCCTCACGTGCTCCCTCATACCCTCGACCTTACACCCTCCTCCCTCACACCCTCATACCACCCCACATGTTCATACCAATCTTCCTCTCACCATCCTCCCTCAGTCTGTCCTTGTCAGGACCCTCATCCCTCAGTCTGTCCTCCCTCATACCCTCCCCTCTAAGATGTTCATCCCTCATGCACTTGTCTCTCAGACCCACCTCCCTCAGACCCTTCTCCATCATACCCACCCCTCTCAGACATTCATCCATGATACCCTTGTCACTCTGACCTGCTTCCCTCAGACTCTCCTCCCTCAGATCCATTGCTCTGATATCCTCTGACCCTCCTGTCTTGACCCTTCTCCCTCACATCCTCCTCCCTCAGACACCTAGCCCTCCTCCTTCAGCCCCTCCTCCCTCATCCCTCAGACCCGCCTCCCTCAGACCTTCCTCCCTCAAACCCTCTTCCCTCAGACATCTATCCCTGCTCCCTCACACCCTCCTCTTTCAATCCCTCTTCCCACACACCCTCCTCCCTCATATCAGATTAGCCCTCTTAGGCCCTCTTTCCACAGTCCATCCTCCCTCAGTCACCCTCACCTCAGTCACCCTCCCCTTAGACCCGCCTCCCTCAGACCTGCCTCCCTCAGACCCGCCTCCCTCAGACCCGCCTCCCTCAGACCCGCCTCCCTCAGACCCGCCTCCCTTAGTCACTCCTCCCTCCTGCCTCCCTAACATCTGCCTCTCACACGCCCTCCTCCCTCAGACCCGCCTCCAACACACCCTCCTCCCTCAGACCCGCCTCCCTCAATCCCTCCTCCCACACACCCTCCTCCCTTAGACCTGCCTATGCCCTCAAACCTCACAGATTTCTTTCTCTGATATAAGCATTGAATGAGGATTTTGATTCTGTTCATGAGGAGAAGCTAATACATGTATACGTTTTTTATCATTTAATGGATTTTTGTTCTGAGAATATCAAATGGTATTTTGCTATGTGTGCCACTGTTTTACTAGATTCAGGTTAAAAAGGATTATTACAATTTGTTATTTTCTTATTTTCTACATAACAAGGCAGTAATATTCTAACATTTTCAAGGATTCCCTTATAGTAGGGTGCCAGGAGGGGCAGTCACTTCAAATTCGTGCAAAAGTTTCGTTCTTGGTATCAAATGAAAGCTTAGAGTCTAACGAACATTTTTGGTCCGAGTGTCCAGCCGTCATTCCATTAGGGGGGCCGTGAGGGGGCTTTTAACATAGGGGCTGGACCCCCCTTCCACTGGTATAATAAAATTATTATAACTTTTGAAATAATAGTCCGATCTGAACATAACTAGTGTCATTAAATGCGGAATTAAGAGACAAAAGCATTTTGGTAAGTATTTTTGAACTAGGGTGGTCGTGGACCCCCGGAATCTGCAGGAGGGGGCCGGACACACCATGAAAATGTTATAACTTCTGCAATAATAGTCTGATTTGAACATGTCTGGTGTGATTAAATCTGTACTGCAGACATAATATCATTCATGTGAATGTATTAACACTCTATAGGGGGACCCAAACACTTCCACCTACTTCCTGGGGGAGGGGGTGGAGGAGGGGGCATTAGAGTATTTTTTAAACAGCTATACCTTTGCACGACTTTTTCGTGCTCTGGTCAGACTTTTTACCATCTCCCTTTCGCACGTCCTTCCTCATTGCCTGGAAGGCTGCGAAATCGGCTATTAAATCCGATTCCGAATCAGAGTCCGGGACTTCGTGTGCAGTAGACACCTCCGAAGTTTCGTCCTCCGACGAGTCAGATTCAGACTGTGCCTCTGCTTCCGCAGCCGCGTAAGAAGCTTTTCGCTCCTTGTCTTTCTTCTGCCCGTAGAACTTATATCCCCTAGTTTTAAATTTAGAGGACTGTCCCGGCGTGGAACCCAAGACACGCTGATATGCTGCCGGGCCACCTGCCTGCATGAAATCCGTTGCGAGATCTACGCAATCTTGCATAGACTTTGGGCGATTAGTTTGCACCCACATGCCAAGGAACTTATCTTCCAAGCCCGTGCAGAAGATACGGATTGACTCCTTCTTCATATGTTCGAGGTATTGGCCCTCGTATGCACGTTTACACAAGGTAAGCAGTGCCTCACCATAGTGTTGAAGTGATTCGCCTGGCTGTTGAACACGTCCGCGGTATTCCTCCTGGCGTTGTTCTTCGGTCTTTGTGTCCAAGATGACACGAAGCCTCGTAACTACGTCACTTAATGTTAGGGATCGTGAATTTCCCCAAGTTGACTGGTTCACATGTCGTGAAGTTGCCATAATCAGTTCGCGCATAAGCGTCTCTTCTGGCCAACCGCAAAGTTCGGTGTAGTTTATCGAATCCTCTCCATTACAAAAAGGTTTGAGATTTTTAGGTTTAGGATTTTCTCCCTTGCCCGTCAATCCGTACAACCGAACTTCCGCAGGGCTGTCTTCGTTATATACGACACTTGATTCCATCTCAGGCATCATCGAACGTCTACTCTTAGTGGTGCTCGTAGGTACTGTCATATGGCTATCTGGCTCGCGACCAGCTGACAGACCACGTTTGGGCTGTAGGTCATTGTCCAATAATGGAATTGAAACATTAGTCAAAGAGTAGTTGAGACCATTGTCCGAAGGGGACAAATCCACAAAGTCGACTCTTCTTCCTGCAGTCTTGAATCCTGCCGGAGTGCTAGGCAAGCGTGGGGCTCATAGTTCTGTGCTATCTGTATCCTGCGATGGCATCTGCACACGCGGATCCGGGCTACCTGGAGGCAGCAGTGCGGGATATCTTCGATCCAACATGTCGATCAGATATTGGGGGCAAGCCGCATATTCGTGTAGACCACGATATAGCCGTTGTACACGCTTCAATGGAAGTTGTTCGTGTAGCACCCATAGCAGGTCGAGTGTTCCTCGAATCTCACCTTCAGCGATTTCGCTTGGTGGTTTTCCCGTCTTGTCATAAGAACAAAGTACGGTAGTCAGATGGTCCATCATGATTTTCGCATCATCTTGCTGCCCCGGCAGGACTGCAGTTTCCGCGCCTGTCTTAACGGCTTCCGGCGGCTTAATGTCGGAACCATCCGATCCATCCGCCTCGCCTGTTTCAACGTTGTAGCCCGCCTGCTCTATGAGCTTGCGAAGATCATCCTCGTTGTAACACGGGCGCAATCCTAACACCACAGCTACTAGTTTCTCAACTAAGCTTTGTGTTTCCGGATTGACAACCAATCCATTGGCACACATATCGTTTATGTGTGCAACTACTTGCTCTAGTTGAGCAAATGAGTCGTTCGGAAAGTTTGGACATCGCCCTGACGTTTCGTCAACATCTGAGCGAGAGCCTCGCATGCTTGCTGCTCGGCTTCAGCCTTGGCTGTCGCCTTGGCTGCTTCCTCATCGTCAAGAGTCATCGCCTGACTCTTAACATCGGGGATCCTTTTGGGAACTTCCCTACTCGGCCCTTGGCTCACGGCACCAATGTAGTGAACCGCAGATTCGTGGGCACGAGTTTATGAAATTCAGGAAAGAATCACGAATACGAGGAGATTCGTTTGAACCTCGTTTGAACCTTCCCAAAGGTATACAGTTACAAAGGTATTGTCACTGAAGCAAGGGTGCTTAATTTGAACAACAGAAGTATCTCGGTCCGTGGCGCGGCTCGAGTCCGTAGTGTTAAGCGAAGCCTGGATCCCCTTGCGGAGGTAGTAGTATCCTCCGCCTACCGTCCGTCGGAGGGTGTCTGCAGTGTCGTCTGCACGGTGGTGAATGTCGCCCCCTGATGGAAGTGGCCGGAACTGGTGGTAGTCGTCTCCAGCTCCAGTAGAAGTGCCCCCGCTGTCGTAGCCTGGTTGGTGTTTGGCAATGGTCGACAGCCTCGCTGTATTCCGGGTGGCGGACCCACTACATATGTATATATTATGGTATATACATACCATATACATACCATATACATACCATATATACATACCTTACATACTGCATACCATATATACTTAACATATAGTATACATACATGTATACAGTATACCAAACTTAGGTATACATATACACATATATGTATACATAACAAGTCTTTCGGTCTTTCTCTGTCTCTGTGTCTCTCTCCATGTTGGTCAATGTCCCTGGCCTTCAATGGGAATAAGGACAACGACTTTTGTGAAAATATCAAGGCCCTTAACAGGGCCTTTTCTGTTGTTCTCTGGTCTGATGTGGTGAGCAGTTTAACCACCGACATGTATGTATACTTGTGCATGTATATATGTATATATGCTTGCATAGATATATTCAAAATATATTAAGATAAAATCATATGCTATGTGTTACAGGAAAATGAGCTCCTCCTATAGAGTATATTTAGCTACTTTACCAACGATTGCAAATAGAGGTACAAATAATTGCCCAATAATCATATGAAATTAGGAAAGTCGAAAAAATATGTAAGGGTATAACCGACATAATTTTAGACATTATTTCGGCGAATAGCTCATCCTATAGAGTATATTTAGCTACATTAACAACGATTGCAAATTAAGGTACAAATAATGACTCAATAATCATATGATGTTAGGAGGTTCGAATAAGATTGTTGGGGTATTTAATATAATTTGAATTGTGTAAAAGGCTTGAATAGTTTTTGAGTAATGAGTCTAAGTATTCGGACATAATTTTAGATATTATTTCGGCTAATTTAGTGAAATAAACATGTTGAGGTATTAAATGAAATTATGTAGGCCCTCCCTTCCCTCTGCCCTTCCTGTCTCTCTTTCTCTCTCTCTCTCTAGCCCTCCACTCTCTCCTATCTCTCCTGTCTGTGTCTCTCCTCTTTTTCAAGTTCTATATTGAGGGATTTTTAATGTGGGACCTTCGTTTTGTCTAGTGTTTCTATTTTGGGGGTTTGTATAATTCGGATCTCTACTTCTTTTGAAGGCCAGTGTTCTAAGATGAACTATTCTTCTGTTTTTAGTTACCACTTTCTGAACAATAAATTTGTTGCCCTTAATTCTGTTGGCGTATCAAAAGGAAGATCTAGTACCAGTTTTGCAGAATCGAGACATCGGTGAATATATTTGGGGTGACGCAACAATGACTATTATGACGCACCTTTCAGGCGTGCGTCTTGTGAACCAATCAATGCACGCCCCTCCCCCCACTCATCGTTCCACCTGGAGGAACCCTCACTTTCCCTCCATCTCTCGACAGATATAGAGGTGCTTACACGAGAAATTTTGTCTTTTCTCTTGTTATATAGTGCATTTGCATTTGCTTTGCAGCAATTGTTCTACTGTGCATGTTCCTCCAGTTGGAGAGAATCGTACTCCTTGTTACGTTATCTATTTCCAGTATCTAGATCTCCAGAAGCCCCAACATATAAGGAACATATCTTAACTTAATTAGTTCTTAACATTAGCAGAAACCGCCGCCGTTTTTTTTACCGCCGCCGTTTTCTTTAACTAACGATCCGCTGCCGAAAAAAAAAATGACCGGAAAAATATTTTACCCGCCGTAATTAGTCCTGAAGTAGGCGCCGAAAAAATTTGTAGGCCCGGATTTTTTTTTCACGGGCGCTGTGAGTACGGACGGTAATTTTTTACGGCCGTAAAAAATTACCGTAAAATAAAAAGCGCCATAGGAATAGCATTGGCGGCGTTTTTTCCCCGCCGCCGTTTTCTTATGTATGGGTCCCGCTTTCCATAGTTTCCTGTGTAGTGACGGCGGAGTTTGGAGCGGTGTGTTCGGTGAGTCTATATATTAGGTATCCAGTTTGGTGGTTTACGAGTCTCGTGGACATCGAAAGAGAACCTTTATGAGTATATATATTTTTAACATATATACAGTAGACTACATAAATACAGGATAACTAACGAGTTGGTTGACGGATTGTGAATATTGCACGAGTTGCGCAGCTGTGAAAGTGTCTAAAATTGATTCGAAGCTTGAGCTATTTTTCTCAACTTGGTTTCCCCTCGCAGACATGGTAGAACAGCACGGTGCATAGTAATAGGCCCAGGTCTATTCACACAAAAAGACATGATCAAGCATCTTATAATGGTAATATTTCTACAAAATATACATTATTTTGTCATATATAAAGCATATATAATAAATCAGATAACTAACTCGTGCTGCGCAACTCGTGCAATATTCACAATCCTTCAACCAACTCGTTAGTTATCCTGTATATATCTGATATTTATATTTTGTATATTTTTTTTTTTTCGATACACAGCTCTGAGAGCAGACTAGTCAGTTTTACTGAGGCATATAAAGTAGTGTGTACATACACAGGTTATTCAGGTAATTCAGGTAAGGAAGACATAATGTCAAAACAGTGTAAATCGTGGTTCCACCTTAATTGTGGATAATACAGGGAATTACATAGGGACAGCTAAAAATATAATCGAATCAAATATTCCTCTGCAGTTAGTTGATTCCAGTAAAAGACTTTTATGAGGTTGGAAAACATTTTCATATCCACACTGTTTCTGATATTACGTGGTAGTTTGTTCCCCAAAATCCGTCTCCTCATACGTTCTGTTTTAGGAATATCCTCGTACGAAGCCTTATTTCTAAAAGGGGTATAACGAAGGGATATCTCACTCCATGCGATAGGTAGGCTAAGGCTTTAGATAATAGCACAGATAATTGTTTAAGAACATTCTCCTGTGTCTGAAAGAGCCCAACACGCTTTTTTATACATGTTAGTTAATGGATAATTTATGGAACATATATTATAATAATATTATGCATAATATACAGGTTAACTAATGAAGGAACGTGCAATAACTAAGCGAGTTCAACCATGCAACGAGTTAGCTATAACTGATTTATTATATAGTAATATGCCTTCAATAATCTACAAAGAAACATTTTAAAACCATTTGGGGACTTTTTCCGAAAGTAATTCCGGCGGTTTAGGTGGTGGGGCTGCATCTACCATTCAAGGGTATACGCATGCAACGTACCCTATACTCTATATATACATTGTTTCATATCAATATAATAAATAGTAAATTTACACTCTATTAATAACATATAAATCTTATTTTAATGCAGGAAGTGATGTTCTACTTGAATCCAGTTTTGATTGGATGGCTACAGGCGATATGAAATATGCTTGGTTCGGATATGATGTATCCGCATCAAAAGACAATGTTGTGGTTGGCGCACCCACAAGAAGGATCTGCATATGGTACATCTTTGTCGCATAGAACATAATCGCAACATGAATGTTGATATTTAACCTCATTAGCTCATTTTATAACGTCCCTTCGATCGTTTTCTGATGGAATGCCGAATATTTCTGGAGAGTACTATGGATACCTAGCTATATCATATACAAATTCCAAAACATGTAATGCAGTAAGAAGCCATTGGTGGATCCGGGAATTTCTTATGGGTTGTGAGTATGCGTGTGGATGGGTGCGGGGGAGGGGGGGGGGGGCGTTGAAACTATTGCGGTTGCGGTAGAAGTTGCGGTTATGCCCCCGCCCCCTTAGATCCGCCACTGGCCTCAAGAATTTTCCAGTTCCACCTCAGTAAATTCTAACAATTGGTTCTAGGTATCGTAAAATCCATTTGCGCAGAATCCTTAATACCTGCTTTATAATGCTCTTCTTGAATGTTATATGAGTTTGTCTGATGTATTTATTCATGATTGATGTATACAGATCAATACCTTACACTCCTTCAAGGTCTGACTGTTCCTATGATGCTGGTGATGTGCAGGGAGCTGGTCAAGTGTCCATATATAAAACCCCACTAACGGCCGCTACTACCGTGTGGAGGATATTCACTGGAACCAAGGAATATGATTACATGGGGGCTAATGTACAATTGGGCAACTTTGCCGGACGGCAAAATGTGTTCGGATTCAGTCTTCCAACAAAAAGTCAGTATAATGTGACCGACATTATTCCTCCACGGGGAAGCACCTTGTTATTTATACACTTAATACACCAATACTGATTGATTGACCCAATTCTTCGCATACAAACGTATTTAACCATGTTTAACAGAGATTATTTAGAATTTTCCAGTTGCATCAATATATTGTATTCTCATCTGAATTTTCCACTAAATGTAAAAAATATGATCTTAATCGGTCTTAATTGCGGGTTGGTCCCTATACCGAGGCAGCCGTTATGCAGGGTTTCACTGTATTGACATAACTATGTGATTCACATAGTGGAAACCAGCCAAGAAATAAGGGCATACGATAATTGAATTCCCCACTGTGATATCCAACATATGAAGCTTATTTTCTTAAAACTATATGATTTTATCAGGTATGGTATTATCAAAAAACAAAGCCCTCTCACTGCCCTGAATGTGATAGATTAGCTCCGTAGTTGGTGATGTAGTATGCATAACATATCTCTAATGTGTAATACTAATTATGTATCCAGTTTGTAAGATATAACCACGGAGCTGTAAGAAATAACAAATTGACAGTAGAGTTGTGCAGAAGTGATTCTTTATTTAACTCACGGCGGTAGCATGATCTCCTCGATTAGCCTAGTTGCTGCATTACCATATATATAGCTGGGTACAACATAACATTACTCTGATTGTTTATGGAAATTACTCTTATTGTTATGCAACAGGGCTGATTGTATTTTCCTTTTTGCTGATGTTCTTAGATGTAGGATTTCTCGTTGACACCAAACAAGCGGGTGTTACAAGGGTGTATGAAGTGTCAGCAACAACTGGAGTAACCAAGATAGTTGAATATAAAGGGAAAAGAGCATACGCCAGGTTCGGAATGGTTTCTTGGGTATGTACAAAATTACCACTTTCTGAACAATAAATAAATTTGTTGCCCTTAATTCTTAGTTCTAGTGGTTCCAGACCTAGAGATGACAGTATGTTTGCTAATGATTCATATCTTTCTGTAAGTGTAATGATTCGGACTACTCAAGTTTGGATGCGTTCAAGTTTGTTTGTGTTCGACTGCGTTGTGAAATTGTATATTGTTGAATTGTAGTCAAGTAGTCTATTAAATAAACAAAATTATTTTTCCTTGTTATAAAATTTGAGTATCCCCGCATGATTTAAGGTCTGTGATCATCCTTCTGTACCTCCTCCTGTATACTTCGTTCTGGATCTCCTCCAGTACCTCGCCCTGTACCTTCCTCTACTTTCTCCTGTAATTCTTCCAGTACATTTCATGTACCTGATCCCGCCCCTCCTCCAGTCCCTCCCTCTGTACCTCCTCCTGTACTTCCTTCAGTGTGCTTCATGAACTGTCCCTCCTCCAGTACATTGTCACGAGCAGTATTGATCCCGTAATGATTACAAAGGTATTACATAAGATTATGCAATGGCATAACGATATATCATTAATATAGGATCGCATAAGCATGAGGCTTATGAATATTCATTAATTAAGGTTAAAGGCAAACGCTACTATTCACGCCCCGCCCCCCTTTACCATATACCAAATCTACGGGCATTTTACGCACTATTCCTTTAGCATTGCAGTCTATGAGGAAACGGCCCATTTTGTCACATTTTATAGAATAAAACAAACAATTAATGGCTACTCCTACTGTCCCAAAATTTTCTACACATACAGTTCAGTTTATATACTACAGATAAAAAGGGAAAAAAATATACGTCATCGCGTTAGATTTTTTTTCATAGCTGTCTGAAATAGACATGTTTGGGAGACAGAGCTAGCTATGGGTACTCTCAGTTGTACTCAATTAGCATGCAAGTCTATTGGGAAATGCTGCATTTTCCTTTCACGGTTTTGGGAATAAAACAAAAATGGATGCTCCAAATGTCCCAGAATTTTCTACACATATAGTGCAGGTAATATTCTACACATATATAGGGAAAAAAATGTATGTCATCACGTTAAAAAAATAATTGTAGCTGTCTGAAATAGACATGTTTAGGAAACATAGAACACTTTGAAAGCAGCAGATTTTTGGGTTGTCAGCCATGTTTCAAAGCCCCATAATTCAGAAACTAGCACGGTGACCCATTAATTTTTGTTCAGTTTTAAGAACACAAATACTTCAAAAATCATATACTAAAGAATCAGAAAAATGACATTTATTTTCACTGGGGAGGAAAAAAAATAGTTTTTATAAAAATGGTGAAAAATATTGAGTTTTTTCGAGTTTTTAATTTAAAATTCACATTATGTATTTGTTGTTTTCAAAATAAAAATAACAATGCACCCTATAGAAAAGAGGCATAGAATTATTGGCCAAATAATACTCTCTCTAAAACTGTTAATTTTACTTAAATTGAGTGAATATAAATAGTAAATATGAACTATGAAGTTGAGGTACTGCAAAATGGGCCCCCCTTTTGGTCGTCATTGGTATACTTTTGAGATGCCAAATTTTGAAGCAGTGTAATTCAAAAATGAGCACGGCGACCCAATGATTTTTTTCCATCCTTATGACCAGAAACACTTCAAGAATCAAATACTAAAGTTTCAGAAAAATGACATTTATTTTCATTTTCCACTAGATAGTAGCGTTTGCCTTTAAGTACCAAGGTCACACACTATAGGCGGACCGTAGGTACCAAGGTCACACACTAGGTGGACTGTGAGTAACTGGGTCACACCCAATTGGGCCAATAGCCTAATGAGACATGTAGAGTCTGATCGGGTATAACTAATAGACAAGGCTATTGGTCCAACAAATAGATCAAGCTTCATTGGTTAGATATAGGGACCCCCTGTGGTCAATCGTAATGAATACACACCATTGGCTAATGTTAATTAACTCAATGTAATTAGTACAGGATTGGTCTAATTATGCGCAGTGCATGTATATCTTATATATAAACCCATGTTTTCACCAATAAAAATTACATCTAAACAGGGCGAATCTCTGCTTGATTATTTATAGAGTTAGGCTATCCTATAGCCTAGACTCTGGTTCGATTGATATTCATATAATATCTCCAATACTCTACTGCAAGCTACCCTATACCTCGGAGATATTCCATTCATATCAACATGATCCATTATCCCCTCCAGTACGTCCTCTCTTATTGACATTGATAGCTAGTGCAAAATGAATTAGCAAACATGAAACAACAACAGGTATTTGATGAGATATAACACGTGCCACACAAATAAAGTTCTGGATTACAGTGATAGGGTTGCTGCATTTGTGTGTACAGGATACTTTTTGTAACAAAATCGCTGTTGCTAAGTGCTACACCGATCTTCTGCCTCTCTGACTCCTGGATTGTGTTTGTGTGGATTGTGTGGATTGTGTGAAATATATTATAGTACTCAGTGAGCAAATCAAAAATGCTTTTTGAGGAAAACTGATGTTGACTAAACAAAAACCCTGACTCCTCCCCGCCCTCAGCCTCTACAATCAATATAACCCACTATAGGCGGATGTTATTAGGCAGGGGGCGTAGCCAAACCTGCCTTATAGTTATTTAGAATCGATCTGATGAGATTCTGGGAGGGTTTTTTTCTCTATAGATTCCCTCTAAACCACTTCCGTCCCCATAGATCCGTCCCTATAGATCAGTATCAAGCCTATAGTTCAGTCTCAAGACTCCCTATAGATCAGGGTATCATTGTACTAATATAAGATGATCTTACTGTAAGAACGTCTTACATTTAAGATGGTTGCCACAATATAAGATGATCTTAAATTCTGTTGTACTAAAGTGATCTTAGGGAATCTCATATGTAAGTCGACTTACACTATCCTAAGACGATCTTACAACATTTAAGACATTGCGGGGGAGAATATTTCAGGTGACACCTCTTACTGACCTTCACCTTGGCTAAATTATTGTCTGCATCGCCACCTGAAAAAAATGATTAATGGCGAATTTTGCATAACTGAGACCATACATGTGTATACATTTATGCAAGTCTGCCTTAGGCTCCATCTCGAATGAATTTCTACATGTTCCTAGGTCATCACCATATCTAAGACGCTGCTAAGACACCTATGAAGCTGTCTTAGAATTCTTACGTCGTCTTACCCTATCTTAGCTTATTTTACCGTTAGTACAACACTCCCATCTTACGTAAGACTTACGATTTCTGAGCTTAAATTCCTGTCTTACAACGTTAGTACAACGGCACCCAGTATCAAGCCTATAGATCAGTATCAAGACTTCCGTCTCCATAGATCAAGACTTCCGTCTCCATAGATCAAGACTTCCGTCTCCATAGATCAAGTTCCGTCTCCATAGATCAAGACTTCCGTCTCCATAGATCAAGTCTCAAGAGTTCCATAGATCAAGTCTCAAGAGTTCCGTCTCCATAGATCAACCCAACCCAGGCGCGCACCCGGACCGGGGACTTTCGAATGAAATCCTCTGTGCGCTATATAGACTACTGTACACAATGCAACGCCAAGTGAACATGCACATGAGTGGGTATGCCGAATGGTCTCCACATCTCTTCCGGTCGCACGTATAGGTTCTGAACTCGCCATTCATTTATTGCTTGATTCCCGTCGACTAAATCTTCGCTATCGGGCTCAAACACTATTTAAATCATTTCTACCGATTCAAATCTTTTATTTATTTCTTTTTTAAGTCCCTAGACACACGCAACACGGCATTCGAGAACCGGAAGTGTCCGATGCTTTGGATAGCAAGCAGCGGAACCTTGCGAAAACAGGCCGGCTGGCTGAACATAAACATTAGCGAATACGCACCTCTGATTGGCTGTTGTAGCTGAAGCTTCATTCGGCCAGCCGTCGCAGTATCAGCTAGATTCCGATTTAAGCGGTGCAAACTTGCGGCGTGTAAACACATGGTTTCTGAACTCGCCATTCATTTATTACTTGATTCCCGTCGACTAAATCTTCGCTATCGGGCTCAAACACTATTTAAATCCTTTCTACCGATTCAAATCTTTTATTTATTTCTTTTTTAAGTCCCTAGAGACACGCAACACGGCATTCGAGAACCGGAAGTGTCCGATGCTTGCCGCGTTAGTCGGAAACTGTATGATACCACGACGGCTGGCCGAGTGAAGGGGGCGGGGCTTAGCGGAGAAACAGCCAATCAGAGGTGCGTATTCGCTAATGTTTACGTTCAGCCAGCCGGCGTGTTTTCACAAGGTTCCGCTGCTTGCTATCCAAAGCATCGTTTTCAGTAAAATAGCGAAATCACTTCCGGTCTCATAGAAAGGCTGACGACTCGCATGGCTTTTCATGATATTTTGGATGTTTTTGGATGTTTTTGGACGGAATAAAGAAGGTTTGTCTATCTTTTTTGCTCTAACATTAAGGGAATCTCATCAATTCTCTTCTAAAAGCAATAATTTTCTCGGATTTTTCTGGTCGCGGTCTCTATAGCGTCAGGGAATTCTCGGGCTTCGCCCTCGAACTCCCTGACGCTATAGAGACCGCGACCAGAAAAAACCTCGAAAATTATTCCTTAAATGGATCAGATGACTCGCTTAGCACCTACGTGTGAATTGATAACCTAAATATCTAGTATAAATCAGTTTGCATGATCGTGTGAAGTGTGCCCTTACATAACAGCTAGCCACAAGCCTTCACGCCAGTGTCACCCACCTAATATGGGAATAAATCTATATAGCTACCATTTCCCAAGGAAATGGTTCTGCCACTGAATTTATTTCTTCTGTCCCCTCATTTATTTAATCCGTCTCACTGTACTTGACTCACTGTTATTGACTGTTGGTGATTGTATTTGACTATTGGTGATTGTTCTTGACTGTTGGTGACTGCTGGTTATTGTTCTTAACTGTTGGTGACTGTTAGTGATTGTTCTTGACTGTTGGTGAATGTTCTTGACTTTTGGAGATTGTTCTTGACTGTTGGTGATTGTTCTTGACTGTTGGTGATTGTTCTTGACTGTTGGTGACCGTTGGTAATTGTTCTTGAATGTTGGTGATTGCTGGTGATTGTTATTGACTGTTGGTGATTGTACTTAAAGGGGAACACTGGACTGAGTATATCCTATGTTCAGACATTGAGGAAAACTAAGATATTATGTTCTGCACACTATAATGAATAATCCAATAATGTGTGTGGCTGTAAGGCAGCATCTAATAGGGAAGACTCTGTCTGTATCTAGGAGAGTGAAGGCTGACATTTTACCAGGGTGCTATGCATAAATGACAAGCCAGAGGTCTGGTAAACTTCCGTTTCAATGGAAGTGAATGCACACAGACAGTATATATTGTAATCTAAGCTAAATATCTATGGTACCTGACTTCTACCTGCTTTAGAAATGCAAACCTATAAAGCATATGGATGTATAACAACAAATACTGGCAGCAGAAAGACATCAGGGACCTCTTTTATTCGATTTCAACAGACAAACACAGCTAAACATTTATGTATATACTTTTGAGAATTGAGGTCAAGTGTCAGGTGGATCAGTAGACCATGACCAGTGTAAGGTACTTCTATAGTGGTGTGTGCTAAGTTAGGGACTAAAACCTCAATTGCCTAAAGGATGCATTATCAGCTGTGGGAGATCCTGAAATGAAGTGATTATCCTTGAGATAAACACTCTAAAGCTGTCATATGTCCTTGAGAAACGATTTAAATAAAGAAAAACTGTAAAAGTAAAAGTAACAAATTCGGTATCGGTTTTTGCTCCGCATACAACTGCATAAGTGGCCTGTAAGTGGTTTATAAAAATAGGCTTTACAGTTTCTAATAGGCAATCAAGATATTGGTCACAGTAAAAACAAACAAACATACCCATCACTTGGGTTTATGCTTCATTGAGCAATGAATCACCAGTAGGGACATAAATATAGGCATATATAAATGACTATGTATGGTCTGACGATAGGCACTTAAAATTTAATCAATAAGTCCAATACATAACTAGACACTAGGTGCCTGTTGTATAAGCTAAGGAGAAACATATTCTTATGGCAATATATTCCCCTGTAGGGAAGAAATTCTAGGTATCTATGCTGAGTGACCATATGTTACAGACCCAAGTCGTTAATACTGATCATAATGTATCTGAACATACATATTCTTATATTCTATATATCACTAATCAGAGAAATTTAAAAATGTGTGATGTAGTCGTGCATTTATTTTTGCCAGTGATTTCACAAATTGTGGAAGGTTTATTTTGGGGCATAGATTACTGCTAACCATGAATATATATGTTGACATATACTTTAATAATATTTGATAAGGGAATAGGGTGCTAAATCTCATGTGCCTAGTCTACCTAAATTTATTTGATCAAATTATGAATTGAAAGTGGCATTTTGGCCCAGAATACCACTGTTTTGAGGATCTAATTCCTGAAATACTCATGTTAGATTCATAAAAGTAAATATGGCATGAATCGTCATGGAGGAATTAATTCTCACTAATTGACAAATCTGCTAAGATGGAAAAAGGGATTGTGCCCATTTCGTGAGAATTGCTCATATACTCGGATATTACCATCAAATAAACCTGGAACAGAAATTACTCGTCTCTCATTATTTCCCACCAGGATCCCTTAAAGGTAGCATAGGATTAACTTAACAAAAGCGTAGTCCTGAATTCACACAGACAGTTCCTTCCTTTGCTTGTACAACAGGCCCCTGCTTCAATACTTTATTGCCTATGTGGTAATGACATAATTTACAACGAAAATAACAAACATCTGTTTAACATGTTGAACAGAAATCCACAAAACATCACACTATGCTAAGAAGGTCAACTGAGATCATTAGCATATAGTGCACCCTCATTTCCAATATATGACATATGCTAACAAGAGATAAATCCCTGTGATATCTCTGGTTGACAGACGATCCAATGCACGTCCATTCTGTGTGCACCGATTGAATAATGCACCACTTCTTTTGTTATTTACATGCTTTTAATGAATTCGGAATTCTTAGATATTCAGGGACATGTTTGGGTTGATCATATACTTGGTGTATGTGGCAAAAGGAAAAATAGCGCAGATTTGTGCATGCATAGCTGAGGGTGCACTTTTTATTCATTTCATAAGGTTCCTTTTAGTTTTTAGAGTTTTTCTGTTAAATGTTACTGTGATATGTGAAACAAAAGCAGAGATTCAGGGCTGTCTATATTTGAAACTGTTGCATGCACAATTGCAAAAATTCTTTTTCATATTGTATGAAGACAACCTATATCAATTAATTCTCTCCTTTTACTCAAATTTTGCACTATAATTATGCTGGTATGGAATGATGGTCTTTTATTCTTAGAAAAATACAGAGAAAATCCCTATTGCACAATTGATGAACTTATGAACAAAGAAAACATGTTCATGCCCAAGGATTAAGAAAAAAATGGTTAATACAGCAATGTCCCTAACTTGGGGTGCAGCCCTATAGCTAAGTTGACCTTGAAGTAAAGTGGCCACTTTGACTGTTTACTACAGATTCGCTAGACCATGACCACACCTAACTCACTCAGGAAGTGGCACAGCCCTAGTCAGTGTCATACAGCTACTAATATGGAGGCACCCAGTCTAAGGGTTTGGTAGAGCGGGAAAGAAATTACTTGATTGATTCTGACAATATCATTGCCCAGAAACCAGTATTATAATGTGAGTTCCCACTTATAAGCCATAATTGAGCTGTATGCCCTGCAAGTGTTCCAGCCCAGTGTTTTAATTTAAACAAACATGTACATGCAATATATTGATTTCAAAAAAGCATTTGACACGGCGGCGAATCTCCAGATATTATTAACATAAATCCAAAAGAACTTCAATAGCCCAGACCTGACTAAACTGCTTAATAATTACCTAGAAAACTGATACCAAAAAAACATCTGCAATAATGCCATATCAGAAGCAAAGAAAATCACCTGTGGCATACCCCAAGGGACAACAATTGGCCCTTTAATGTTCTTACTATATTTTATTATATGCACATTCCATATGAGAGGTGCAATAATTAGGGTGCTATGAAAATATGCCCTAATATAAAATGAAAAGTATTATCATTTAAGAATCATCAAGGATACAAACAAAAAAACAATGGCAACATCCAGATGTACCTGTCAGAGCAATACAAACGTTACAACAACAGCAACTTGACTGTTTTTTGTTTTTTTTAAACGAATTTTATTCAGGTTAAATAAACTGGCTGGGGCCAAACTTAATGTAGCTCGGATCAGATCCGGTATCCCGCTACACCCTGAGGTATTGTCAATTACATTGAATACAAAGATGTGTATGAAGTCAAATTTCCGATTCAATTATCATAGTACATAATGCGACATGATAGTATGAAGGAGGGGATAGTTATGTGGATGAGATGAGATGGGAAAAAGGGGAGAGAAGAAGAGAGAGAAGAGAGGGAGGGGGGGGGGGGGACGGAACAGATATGCATCTCAATGTTATAAGCAATTTGTTTCAATCAGGCTGTTGTCTGGCCAATATAATTTCGTGGGGTGTTAAATTTGGACAGTGTTGAGGGGGTGGGGCACCATTATGGAGTTATTTAATAGAGCTCTTTTCATAGCACCTTTGAATGAGTCAGTGGTCTGTAAGTTTTTATATTGTTGGTCTAAATTATTCCACCAGGTAATTCCAGCGTAACAGAAGGATTTCTGATACATGGCAGACATGGGTCTTGCAAGCTCAAAATTTAAGTGCCGGGCTTCTCTAAAGTCATAATTTTCATCAAGGTGTCTGAGTTCAACCCAGGGAACCCTGCAGAAATGGAGTTGTTTGTAGAAGAATTTCATTATGTTGAAAAATATCCTTTTACCCACTGGCATAGTATTAGAAATAGAGTGGAGATTATTGACATTATGCCAACGTGGTTTCTTAAGTGCAAATCTTAACGCTTTGTTTTGAAATACTTGTAATTTTGATAACACTTTCTGACCAGCATTCATATAGCAAATATTTCCATAATCCAGGTAACTTAAGACCATTGTCTTAATTAACATAATTCTGGTACTCACATTCAGAGCTTGACGATTTATGTATATATTGTATAATCGAACATTGGCTTTATTAATAATATTATTTGCCATATCTTGGAATCTTAAACTTGAGTCTATTCGAACTCCAAGGTATGTAAATGTGTCTACCCATTCAAGCGGAGTGTTCTTAATCAATATCTGCATGACAGGGGCTATGTTACGGTTACAAGAACTGGGTCTAATGCACATAGATTTTGTTTTGGGTAGACTTAATGCCAGCTTGTTTGCCTCACTCCAGCCAGCTATGAGGTCTGTGTCACTTTGGCTTTTTGTTATTAAGAGACCTTCTATAAATGCATCGTTAATCAAGACTATGTCATCCGCAAAAAGTAAAATATTCCCCTGGAGATTCAAGTTTGCAATGTCATTGACAAAAATATTGAATAAAATCGGCCCTAGTATGGACCCCTGTGGTACGCCATGTTTTATAGGTAGGAATTCAGAGTTAAGGTTGTTATTTTTCACTTTTTGTGTACGATTGGCCAAGTAATTACTAATCCAAGTGGTTAACCAAATTGGGAATTGGTACAGTTTCAATTTTTGAAGTAGAAGACAGTGGTCTATGGAATCAAAAGCTTTCTGGTAATCGAAAAATATTAGTGCACTGAGTTTACCCTGATTCATATTGTTTAATAACTTATACAATAGCAAATTAATAGTTTCTATTGTAGACAAATTTTTCCTAAATCCTCCCTGGACCGTGGTCAGAATGTTGTGGTTGTCCAAAAAGGTTTGAATCTGACCATTTACATGTTTTTCTAATAATGTAATGGCAATATGCGTCAATGAAATTGGTCTCAGGTTATTAACAAGGGTGGAGTTGCCTTTCTTTGGAATCGGGACCACGGTCGCTTGTTTCCATACACTGGGGATAATACCAATCTCAATAGATTTGTTCATTAGGAATACTATCTTTTCTTTCAAGGCTGTAAATAAGTAAACATAAACTTTCATAGGAATTTCATCACATCCTGATGATTTTGATTGATCTACCTTACTTAGCAAGTCCAAAAAGGTGTCAACTGTCAGTGGTACATAGGGAGTATTAACAGTACCTACTCGATCAAATATCAGTGCATGGTTATTAACGGTCGGAAAGGATCCAGCAATTTTTTAACCAATTTCCGAGAAGTATTTATTAATAATAGTTGGTATATCGCTGGCATTGGCCATTAGTTGTGTATCTGGATCTTGTAATTTTAATAATTTCGTATGTTTATTTTTAAGTGGTAAGTAGTCATTCAATATCTGCCAAAACTTCTTATAATCATGATGATGTCTATTCAATTGTAGTTTAATGTAATTACTTTTAGCTGTGTTAACCTGTAAATTGACCAAATTCCTATAATAAACCGCACTCTGTCTATGCTCGTGACGTTTTGTATGCCTGTATTTCCGAAAAAATTTATCTCTATTATACGCCAGCTGCATTATTTCATCATTATACCATGGAGGTTTTACCTTCTTAGACCTATAAAGCTTCACTGGGCATAACCTATTGGTAATAGTTAACATACATTGGTAAATTATATTCCAGGCTTGGTTAATGTTATCAGTGGTTTCAAATTCAGTCCAATCATTAATCTTATTGACTTCAATATCTATGTTTTCCTGGCTTAGGCCAGTCAAAGTACGAGATCAAAAGGTACATTTCTCATGTTTTTCCCGGTCCTTTTTCTTAATATAATATATTATGTAGTGATCACTCAAATTATATTCAATGACACCGCTTGAGTTAACATGGACTACATCAGTAAAAATATTGTCAATGGTAGTATGGTTCCCATTGAGTCCCAATCTAGTTGGTTTAGTTATAAGCGAGCATAGGTATTTGTCCTCGGTTAAGGATAAGAGATCTCGTCGATGAGTGTCATTAGAGTGCTGAACTTCCGCAGTATTAATGTTAAAGTGCCCCATTAAGGTAATGTTATGATGCTATGTACACCAGGGAATCCACTGGGTGGAGCCACAGTCAGACAAAGGAGGGCTGTGGTTCAGGGAGCTGTTTCTATAAATAAACTTCACTTTAGAATCTTACTCCAAGCAGTTCAGTTCGTCCTTCTGTACTCATCTATATTGTTAATTTAGTATATAATAGAGACGACCCTCTATTATAACATTGGTGGAGAACCCTTATAAGATCATTTTGGTACAATATTTATTCTAAATTATTTACAAAATTCGAAGTTAGGAGCATTGGAAGAGGTGCTCCTCTAACTAGGACGCTACTATGGACATCCCCAAGCATACCAGCTCATGGAGTGAGTAGAGGAGTATTCTGAGTCACTGGCTTGGGGAGATTATATAGACTCACTCTGGATGGAGTAGAACACACAGGGGTGAAGGAAAAACCATCTGCTTTCACCCTAGAGTTGAATTGACAATTTTTACTAGCATGCTGATATTTTTCTTTAATATCATCAATTAATGGTCCCAATATATTTATAAAATCCTTCACACTTGAAGATGGTGCTCGATAGACATTTAGTAAGACAAGTTTTTTACAATGAATGTACCTTATGAAAATGACTTGAACTTCAATTTCCTTAGTAGTTTGTGACAAATCATGGTCTACATCATAATCAAGAGATTCTTTTATATACGTACATACTCCTCCTCCACACGTTCTAGTGCGGTCTAATCTTTCCAAGTTATACCCATTGAGCTGGATGTTGTTATCTAATGTTTTTGGCTGTAGCCAAGTTTCCCCAAATAGTATAGCGTCAGCAGAAATATTTAACAAATCCAGTTTTAGTTGGTTCCACTTCGGTAATAATGATCGAATATTCAGATAAATATATTTAGCTCCTTTAATTTGACTCAACTCGGCTAAATTGTTCAATTTATTACAAGGTTTAGATAAATCATTCATTAGGCTCATAACCACGAATACAGTTAGACATTATAGATAACATGATGTCATCGAATATTAATGCAGTAGTAAGTTCTATTAGAATATATGATGATATGCATTTGGGTATGGCGCCCCTTTGTCCAAATTGATATGTTCTATTAATAGGTCTGGTATTGATTTTAGTTTTCATAAGACAAAACCGGTTTAGCAATGTACGGCAGTGGCCGTGTGAATAAGATTGCATATAGCGACACACAATAAATTCCAAATAGAGCAGACTTGTGTCTTCCAATAACAGTAACAATGGTTCAAAAAACAAGTAATAACTACTAATATAGTCTAGATAATTTTCGGCAGTGGCCGAGTAAAACATCTGGAAGCAGTAAGGAACAGTGAGTGTCAGTGTAGCAGTGACCCAACAACACGTGGCCGGGTGTGTCAATGAAATTGACCGGATAACAAATTGACTCATATAGGCATAGAGGCAAAGGTAATAATAATAGTAATAATAGCTGAGGAGAGAATGACCAAGTACACAACAAAATAATAACTGGTAAAGTACAACTACGGGTGTACTGTCATTGTCCATCAGTAATGTTAAGCGTTAATTAGATCGTGACACCTGACCAACTGTCTTCCCCAGTCCGCTAGAATGAAGTCCTTTGCATGAAGTCCATCGGAGAGGTAGTGATAATTGTATTGGGTCAGACCGTATCTTCTCCTATTGATTTTGCTGAGGAGAGTTGGCGTGTTCAGGCCGTTGCCTGTATTTTTCGTACGGGTATAGAAATTAACATCTTGGATAACAACATTGAGGGTATGTTGGTTTGGATGCAAACCCCACACCCTGTTGTAGCGACTCAGGTCCATACCCGGTATTGGGCAAAACACTGGCTTGATAGTCGGAAAGTCCTCGGCAAGACTCTCGGCTACAGATTCAACACGTTGTATGACAAAGTTCTCGTTAGCATATCGATCCAGGTAGCGGATATCACAAATGCCATGCCTTTTATATGTTAGATCACATATACCGCCAAATATAAACAGGTGACTCGGAGAGTAATAGGAGAGAATTGGTTTACACAGGTTGTAAAGGTCCATTAGGCCTTTGCCTCGATAAGAAACTAACCTTATTTCGTCAGAGTAAATGTAAGGCGCTAGGCCCACGCCACGTGAGTCGGAAACAATTATGGTTGAGACCCCGGCCGGGTCGTCCGCTGGGGGTGCCATCATGGTCAAACACGATTTACGAAGTATGGCTGGCAAGTTTCCTATGTCTTCCTCCTCTCTTAGACTTGGTCTTGGCTTTATCTGGAGAAGCTATTACCCTCTGATGTTCGTTAATCAAGGATTTGGGTGAGGTTTTAGGCGGTTTTGATTGGCGCTGAGATGGGTTTCGTGAGAAGTTCTCAGCGAAGTCAACGTGTTGAGCGTCTATGTCCGAGTGGTGTGGCCGGCCGTCTGCCTGCTTCAGTGCGGTCGGAGAGGGGGTGGGGGTGTTGGGGGTAGGGCTTTCCTCTATAGTTGGTTTTGCGTTCCTACTAGGGGTTGGCCCTTGACCTTCCATTGAGTTGTTAGGCTGGTCATCATGTTCGATTGAATGGAAGGAGTGATCTGAGGCAACTGAGGAGCTATCGTCCTGAGTATGGGTTGGGTCATTATTACTGGCGGTGGAGGTGATTAGAGTTGGTGGGTCCTCCCTATCTGCATCTTGATTTTCAGCTATTGTTTGGACGTGAATTTGTGGTTTAAAGACTTCCTGGGGGAGCCGTACTTTAATGGGTTGGTTCACTTTGGTGGTTTCAATTCCAATATCTTCCACATTGTCCATTTTTATCTCAGTAGGGGGTGGTTTAGGCGTGGCAGTGGTTAACATGGGTTCATGATCGACACTCGGAATATTCTCTTGGGTCAATGTGAGCTGGTCAATATTCGGAATATTCTCATGGGTCAATGGGAGCTGGTCAATATTCTGGTTCCCATCTTGTGTTAGTCCCAATCTGTCAGCACCTCCATCGGCTTCATCTTCATCTTCTCTTTCCCTATCTCTCTGATTATCCACTTCTTCTTCAATGTCCACTCTCATTCTTGGGTTTTCCTCCCCTTTTTCTCCACCCTTCTCCTCCTCATTTCCATCTTCCCCATCTCCATCTTCCTCCAAGGGGGGCATGGTTAAGTTAGCATTGGCCACGGCCGTATCAAAATCCATGGGATCTTTATCATCTTCCTCAGTGAATTGATCAGCACGATTCACTGTTGCATCTTCTCTCCTTATGCCCTCTCTAATACCCATAAGGATACTTCCGTGCTGGTTTAGACCAGGCCATTTGGTTTTTTTGTCTGAGAGAGTCCTGGAATGAATGGGGATGCCAATTCCCCACCAGCGATCATACGAACATTCAGCAAGTGTGCTATTACCGGTGTTCAGCAGGGCCCTTCTCGCTACCTTATCTTGCGCAAATTTACTCTCTAGAATGTCCCTCATCTATGTGTATTTAACCAGATCCCAGTCTGTATTTAAACCACATTTATCTCCGAGCTTCTTCGCCTCTCTAGGGCATATGACCCCGGTCAGTGCTTTGGTTACCATTGGGTTTTTGGTGCATTTAGCCCTAGTGTGCTGATACGCCTGTTCAGCCGAATAGAATGTTTCGCCACTATATCTGAAGAGGGATTTTGAGAAATTAGATAGGGGGGAATGCTCCCCCTGGTAGCCTATTGCCCCCTCTATCTGCTTGGTTTTAAATTGGCCGATTTGTAGTTCGTTTGGAAGTAAGTTCAGTTGATCATGGGAAAACAAATTATCATCAACTTTAATTTTCCCTTTTGAGAGTGAAACATCCGTCCCCGGTGCGGCTTTCTTGGCATTGGTTAGGATGAGTCGCATATCTGAATAGTTACGTGCCAATTTCTCGGGCAAGTCGGGGTTGAAGTAACAACGCTCCAGGCCCTGTATGTATCTCACTCTTGCCTTGTTCCTAAAGATCGCATTTCTCATCTCTTCGTCTTTAAATTTAACTATAATATTTCGGTGGAAATCAGGCTTGTTGCTCTTTGCTCCAATACGTGCAGCATAATCCAAGTCATTGGCTTGGAAATTAAGGATGATTTTCTGACAGAGGTCAGCAACCCTTGCCCAAGTACTTGGGCCATTCATTAGATTTTCGTCAGGGAGTTCAGGAAATCCAGTAATTATCACATGTTTCCTTCTAGCACCACGGTCTAGTTCTAGGCAATAATTTTCAAGATGAGTTGAGACCGCCTGAAGATAATTGGTCTCAAGTTCTAACTGTTTAACTCGGGAGTTTAACCTATTCGTATTGTCACGAACGTTGCTCACCTGTGCTTTCGTCGTTTGAAATTCTCGCCATTGTCCTTCTAGTAAGTCTAACCTGTCCTCCACGGCAAGGTTTTCCAAAGGTTCACCTTCCATGTTATTTGGTTGGGGGAGGGTGCACAAATAAATCACAAATACTAAGATATGGATCACTCTTAGTTCACACAAATAAATCACAATCCAATGTTCAGTGTCCAAATTCTGAGTAGGCTCTAGGCATACCAAGCTTGTGAAACTCCAATGCGTGCATATGGGTGTATACGTGTGAGGCTCGCATGCACTGTTGTTTACCTGTATGCAGGTATGTACTGCACCGGTGTAGTTCAAACGTAGGTCCAAATATATGACATCAAATATAATCAAAGATATTGCGCGTGGCTACAAAATCCTTCCATGTTAGTTGTCTGTCCGTCCCGGGGCAATAGCATGACAAAAGATGAGTATGAATGAGAACAGGAAGGATGAAATATGTTGGCGGTAAGTCCAATAATTGGGAGCTCGAGGAACCCGTGTACTCACACCATGACGACACACACATATCATTGACTGTTGGTGATTGTTCCTGACTGTTGGTGATTGTTCTTGACTGTTGGTGATTGTTCTTGACTGTTGCTGCATATACTTGACTGTTGGTGATTGCCAAATTTGATTACTATTAAATAAATGTGTCCATAGATGATAAGGGTAAAGGCCCTGGTCTACTAAGCCGATTCTCATGCGATTTTGCACTGCCAAGGACCCAGCTTTTCCACTAAATTCCTTGAGAATCGCATGAGAATCAGCTTAGTGGACTAGGCCCTTATGACTATGTAATTGTGGATCGGATTCTTGTTCCCTCTGTGGTTGTTTGTCTATTCTCAATGCAAATATAAAACTAATAACAAATAAAGCGGGTCAGACGAGAGTCTTGATAGGTTGTGCAATGGAAATGGAATGATAATGTATGAAATACATTACAGATGTTTTTTGTTTTATTGCAAAATAAGTATATCTTCCCATTTCCAATAGTTTGAAGATGTGACAGCTGATGGTGTCAGCGATATACTTATTGGTTCTCCTCATTGGACAGATGGGACAGGATTCCATTCAGGAGGTGAGTTTACGTGATATCTATGAAGGAAAATATAATATCTGGTGATATAGAAATAGGCGGGGAAAGCCCTTTTGTAGTAGCCCTGTGTATGAGCCTAGGGAGTGGGAATGGTTGCAGTAGTTGGGTCGGGACTATAAGCATGTGCAGAGATTTGATTCATACTTAGGGTAAGCTGTTTGTAGAAAGAGTCGCTAAAGCATTTTCACCCAAATAACTTCCTTGATTCATTGCAAAATTTATTTCAATGAGGTCTATCTAGTAATCTATTCTTGAGTTATATGATCATGGCTCTTTCCTCACTTTTCATTTCATTATACCTGAGCCATCGATGATCCGATTCAATGGCTTCTAGAACTAGCATATGGGCTTGAAGAGACAAATTAGAACAAAATAAAAATGCATGCTATTCACAGCTGTGATGAAGTGAAATTTTGAGACAGCTTCTTTTTCAATTCACGAAATAATATATTTTGTAATCTTGAGGTTGAGCCAATATCATGCATACTCAGGACTCCTGGACTACAAATTAGATAACCTGTCAAAATAAAAATCAATAAGGACACTTTCTTTTCAGCTTTGCAAGGACGTGTGTATGTTTTTGATGGCTCTAAAGCTGGAGGAAACATCAATGATGTAAGTATTGTCCAATTTGATATATAACTTCAAAGAATGCATCAGGTATGTGAACAAATAATAACAAAAGATCCATCTATTCTGGATATCTGCTGATTTACTCATGATATCATCATATCAGTGTAGCAATACCTAATTTATTTGGGGATCCAAAATCTTTCCTAGATGGAACCTTAATCTTTTCTACAAGGAGAGTAAGTCTTACGCCATACGATAATATTAGAAACGTGCAGAACCTATTGTTTTATGTAATATCTAGATGGAAAATAATTATTCCGAGTACTAGTTTAAAATTATTTAGAAGGGATGTTTCTAGTTATAGGATTATGGAAATATAAAAATGAATGATATAGTACGTAGAACAGTAGATTAGGATTTTTATTAATCCATGACAGATAAGCATATCTATGGTCCATCAATGTATGATAGCTGATGTGTGCATATGACATATGCCATGGTTACTGCCTCCACATTGAAAAGATTATTATTACCAATGAGGTATGCATGGGCTGACCAATGCATTAAGAGAGCTGCTATGGGATTTACTAGTAGAAATCACACTTATATCCCATCTCCAAGTTAAACAGAGCTGTCCCATTCAAAGATGCTATTAGTATACTTTAGAATAGTAATTATCAGATCACCAGCTTGTATCACCATTCTGACTGTTGATGAAAAAAAATAGTTTGACTGGTTGGCAAAGCATTTCCCAGGAGAAAACGAAACAGTGACCATGTGTATGATACATAATGTGAATGTCGTTCTTGGGAGCTCTGGGACATTCCATTAATAATTACTGAGTTGTTATAGGGAGTTGTATAATAATACCAATGGTTAATGTAGAGTCTCGTTGATCATGATGATTCTAGTTGATCTCGCTAGCTGTATAATAATTACTCTAGTAGAGCAACAAGGTCCATGTTGGAGAGCTGAAGTAGCGTTATTGGGTCCAATCTCATAACATTTCAATCAGTCAATATAATAGGAGCAGAAGCTGGACCATAGTCAGAACTTGCAGTCAAGTCAGTCTAGTCAGTGAACCGTAAGTCCAGTCCGTCCAGTCAAGTCAGAAGTAAGAGTCATCTTCTTAGGTCTGCATATTGGTAAGTCTGTATGAGGTCTGTGTGAAGTCTGACTCTACTAGGACCTGGGGCCTTTATAATATATCATTAAGGTTTCATCATTTAAACTGGACATTGCAGCAATGTTCTAGAACATTCTAGCAAGCCCCTAGTAGCATTGCATGAGAATTACTTGGTATAGAAGGATTGGAAGCGGGGCTTGCATCACCCCGGTAGTCCAGAGATGAGCTTGTGAGTGAATCATCCCTGATGCAATGTACTCTAGATATAGTGAGGAACAGATCTGGCACAATACCCTGACTCATGTCATCACGAGGGGGCAATCCCTCAGACCGCTTCCTATTGCGATAACAGATAAACATACTGACTGACTATGGTCAAGTTTGTTTGATACAATCAAATACTTTATGTAGGCACCTTTAAACATTTAAATGATAAAACAATCAAATTTAAGTCTTAACCCATAACACACATAAATATACTTTAGACATTAACACATATGTGTAAAGATACATTCTCCATGGTTGTTATGTAATATTTTCCAACTTTGAATATTTGAATCATCCAATTTGAAAAAGTTCTGTTATTGTCTTGATTTTCTCCTTTAATCAAATGCAGTTTAAAGTGATTCAGATCCATTTTAGGTGTGATACAGATAGGTAGGGACAAAGGGGTTGTCCATACAGTACTGTATGGACGGGTACCTCATGTTCTCTGCACCAACTGTACCCATAAGGTATTACGTAACAGTTGATGCTGCTAACAGAACCACTGAACTGTGTTTGAATGCTTTAACAGGGGGCAAAAAAAGACCCCTGTTAAAAAGTCTGTTTAAACGATCGGGAGTTTATACACTTATTTTATCTATATATTCATTACCCTATACTATTATTACTGTTGCTGCAGCCTGACATAGAGTTGCATTACGCAGAGGACAAATCCAAGTTTGGAACAGCTATCACAACCGTCAAGAATGGAAATAACGTGAGTCAACACTTTTGATTCCATTCCCTTGTTCTCCAGCATACCGGTACTTTCTACAGTATGATAAGATAAAATAAAATAATAAACAAAGAAGTGTTTACTGCATGGTTTTATTAAATCCTTGATATATTTCATCAACGTCTCAGTTTAATGGGAATCAGTAATAATGTAACGGGCCAACGCTCCCTTAACATCACTATATTTTACAATTGGGACACAACAGAAAGCCCTTCTGAACATCCATTATCGGTATAACATGTCTTCTTTGCCTTCAGGTCAATATTGTTGTTGCTGCTCCCGGAAGCAATGCATATGCAAAACTTGGAGGAAGATTGGCTATCTTTAGCAAATAAGACAAACAGTGCGCCTGATTTTCAACAGATTTAATAAATTTGCAGCTTAGTATCTCATCTACATTTGGATTTTGTTCATTACTAATTCAATTGACTATAAGTTCTTTTAAACAAATGAAATACCCCAAACTTGCAAGGATGATAAGCATTAATGAGACATTAATGAGGCTTCATGAAGATACATCTTTAACATTTTGTAGTGCTTTTTGGCACTTCTGACTAGCAATGTCAGGCCTCAAATGTGTTGTACAAAAGCAACAAGTAAAAGTCTAAGGTGAAAGGTATACAGGAGTAAAGTACATACAGTGAAAGGTAATTCATGAAAATAATAGGCCTACAGACCAGTAAACGGGGAATAATAGAAGAACAGAGCTGAGTTTGATAAAAAATTAAATTGGAAATCAAGCACCCTTCTTATTGATTCACCTATAAATCTGCCCCTCATGAAACCTGTTAAGTACTCTTCAATTATTTTACCAAGTACACCATTAATTCTGTTGGCATTTTTTTTAGACACAATCTTACCTGGTTTTATAATCCACATTTAGTAACATGATTGGCCTCCAATCCTTTATATAATGCGGATTGGAATCTTCTTGGGTATGACTGAAATTAAACCATTGTTTTGTTTCCAAAACACAGCCTCATTTTGTTCACAAGCATATATCACGCGAACAGAAGAGTCAGCAAGGGGTTATAGTAATATGTTTATTTGGCTCGGACATGTTTTATCTTTCTGAATACAAATCCTCCAATGAAGAAAGAAAAGAAAAGAAAAATTTTAACCAACCTGGACCGACTGGTCAGCAGCTTTGAATGAATGTTCAACGGTTTGAAGTGCGCGGTTGTCGTCACTAGGTAACGAGCACTTCCTTCCGGTAGCCAAGGTCAATGGTGATCATTCCTCCCGCTCCGATATAACAGCATAAAAATGTTATACAAATCATATCGCGCGAACAGAAGAGTCAGCAAGGGGTTATAGTAATATGTTTATTTGGCTCGGACATGTTTTATCTTTCTGAATACAAATCCTCCAAGCCAGAATTAGTAGAAATAGTAGAAGAAATATAATGTCTAGGAGAAATAAGTAGATGCTATCGAGTCAATCTGACGACGGCGATCCAATGAAAGAGTCAGATATTCCAGCACGGAGAGACTACGCCAATCACCAACTCCTTTGATGTCAACCAAAGACACCCCGATGCTGTGCAGAAAGGTGGCGCCGGACCTCCTGAGGGAGTGTAGACCAACGTTGGAGGGCGACAGACCAATCTTGGAGACTAAAGACTTCAGGAAAGATAGGACGTCTCTGTATAGGACTGGACGTACACTGCCACTTAAGCTGCAGAGGAAGATAGGCAAATTGGGAGTCGCTGGAAATTGAAGAAAATTATCCTCGATGAGACCTACCACACACAGTGGAGAGCCAGGCAGGCACTTGAGAGGAATAAGGAGAGGCGTGTCAGACACTCCCCTTGTCTTGCTTGAACCCGCGGAGATGTGTGCGCCCCATGTAGAGAGGGAGACGCAAGATCTAGGTAT
Source organism: Sthenelais limicola (assembly GCA_942159475.1). NCBI lineage: Eukaryota > Metazoa > Annelida > Polychaeta > Phyllodocida > Sigalionidae > Sthenelais > Sthenelais limicola. The sequence continues at coordinate 52,071,768 of OW804098.1, forward strand.
CACATGAGAGTCATATGCTTCAGAAGACTTGTCTGGCATGATATTTGATTTCCTTAAGAGGGTTCTGAAAGACATGGCGATCCCACCCCACATAGCGGCTTGATTAGGATCAGCAGAGTTGACATGCAGGTACAACTGTAGCAACTGCGCCACAGTGAGCGGAATAGCTTGTTTGGGAGGAGCTCCCACCCTCCTCTTAAGACCAGACAAGACCATCTTGATATAAAATGAGGAGCGTAGACTTTCTGGTGCACCACAAACTTTGTGAAGACTAATGATCGATGATAAGTAATTATCGATTGAAGAAAATTTCATTGATAAACCTAAATACGACAGGAACCTTGCCACAGTCTGAGTCGAGGCTGGGACTGGACAGAGGCCATAACTGTCGCAAAAGGAAAAGAACTTTTTCCATTGCACTGATCTCGTTGATAAGGTATTTGACGCCCAGGCGTTACTGATGTTTAGGCTGACTAGATCGTCGAGGTCATGGAGTGTTGCACCTGGAACAGCATAAGCAGAAGTCAGGGAGACAAACAGACTCAAAAGATGCGAGACAAGATAGTATGTCAGGAATAACGTTCAAGTGGCCAGCAATGTGAGTGGATGTCAGGTGGAAATTGCAGTTGGCGGAGGCCCAAAAGATATCTCTGAGCAAGTCCATACATTGGGAATTGGAGCTGCGACCTGAGTTAATCATAGAGACTACTTGAGTATTGTTGGAGACGCAGACAATCTTGCAACCCTGCCACTCAGCTCCGAACCTATAACATGCTAGCCATATAGGAAGGAGTTCAAGGTAGTTGATGTTAAAAAGCTTGGGCACCAAGTTTATCCAGTGACAGTGGTTAGGACAGATGGATGAAAGCTGTGTAGGAGGGTGGGCGTTCACAAAGGAGCCGGCGACCCAGTCCCCCGCCCATACCAAGCCAAACCCCGTCAGGTAGGCGTCAGTATGGAGAGACATACCGTCACGAAAATGGTGTTTAATCATGCAGGAATGGCCATTGAAAATAACTGCATAACGGGACCACCAACTATATAATATAATGTCTTCTTTGAATTCAGAGGACAAGGGAACACGTTTGGTGGAGGCGTCAAGACCCTTCAGCAAATCAATGATGCGTCTTGAAAAGGTGCGACCGCCCCTGACGAGCTTGGAGGCGTGAGCTATGATGCTGCAAAGAACTTTCAGTTGATGAGGTGTAGCGAAGGATTTGTCTGAGAAATAATCAATTTCATGAAGGAGCTTGTCCAACTTGTTGGCCGGTAGAGACATGGTCAAAGATTCACAGTCGAATATAATGCCTAGGTAGCAGCAAGCAGTCAAAGGGGCTGTGCACTTGTCCCACGCGACTATGAAACCCAATTGTCCCAGTAGAGGGATCAATTCAGATTGTGTTGATTGACAGTGACTATATGACGGCCCCCAACGGATGAAGTCATCTAAATAATTTATGATGTTTGGGAAACCATGGCGAGAGAGGCAGGCAACGACAAAATCAGAGATCGTGTTAAAGGAAATCGCACCGAGGAGTGTCAGTCAAAGTCACTGAGTCTCCATCAAAAACCCATCTGAGGCCCTGCAAGGTCCATTGGGATTAGTAGGGTTCCTGGCCAATGCAAAATTCGATTTTCACTTCAAATTCGTGCAAAAGTTTCTTTCTTGGTATTAAATGAAAGCTTAGGGTCTAATGAACATTTTTGGTCAGAGTGTTCAGCCGTCATTCCACTGGGGGGGGGGGGGGGCCGCTAGGGGGCTTTTTGTACAGGGGCCGGGCCCCACTTTCCCTGTTTAAGGAAAATTATTATAACTTTTGAAATAATAGTCCGATCTGAACACAACTAGTGTCATTAAATGAGGAATTAAGAGACAAAAGCATTTTGGTTAGTATTTTTCATCTAGGGGGGTCGCGGACCCCTAAAATCGAGGGCGGCGGCTGAACACACCTTGAAAATGTTAAAATTACTATAACTTTGGCTATGATAATCCAACTTCAGGACAGATTTGACACAGAAGGTTTCTTAACAGTATTGGGTACTACTGGTACCCCTTATTAACATACTAAGTTCGTAGCAAGTTTCGTTCTTGCAAGCTTCGCAAGCTTAGGGTCTAATGAACATTTTTGGTCCAAGTGTCAAGCCGTCATTCCACTAGGGGGGCCGTGAGGGGGTTTTAACATAGGGGCCAGACCCCCCTTTCACTGGTTAAGTAAAATTAGTATAACTGTTGAAATAATAGTCCGATCTGAACATAACTAGTCTCATTAGATAGGGGATTGACAGACAAATGCATTTTGGTAAGTATTTGAAAAATTTGGGGGAGGGGCTGAACACACCTTGAAAATGTTAAAACTGCTATAACTTCTCCAATAATATCCAATTTGGGGGACCTAAGACAATCGCAACAAAGGGTTTCTTAACAAGTCTGGGTAATATTAGTACCCCTTTTGACATACTAAAAATCCCGGAAAATCTAGGTGGGGGAACACCCCCAAAATTGCGAAATACAAAATGACCACTGGTGAAATTGTACACACCATAACTCATGGTCAAATCATAATCTATGTCAAATCCCAGCTCCTGCTAGTATGATATCCATGTGTGACACCAGTTTTCCCATGTTTTCAGGTCTAGGGAACCCATTTCCAAAAAAAATATTTTGTTTTAAGGTCATTCTCAAGGTCAAAATCCAATATGGCCACCGACAAGAAACTTAAATATCATATCTCAGCTCCTGTTAGCTCTTCATTCATGCATGATACCTGTTTATTTAGGTTTCCAGGTGTGAGAAATCCATTCCGAAAACTGTTTTTCTTCTTCAAGGTCAATTTCAAGGTCAAAAAGTAATATAGATGCCACTGGGAAACAGACACACCCAACCGAGCTCCTTTTAGCACTATATCATATTAAAAATAGCAATTCAGTGGTTTTTATTTTCTGGAAATAGTCAGTATTTTCAGATAGCCCAGCGGACTATAGTGAGTTGGTAAGATTCCATAGTTCACAGGAAAATCTGGTTGCCTGGGGCGAGTGGGCAAGCATTAGTCTGAACCCCTGGATCAACAGGATGCTCTCAGAGATTGGTGTGATCAGCTCAATTCCATTTGAATAGCTCTGCTTGGCTCATAAGGAGTATGGTCATAGATACCACCTGCTTGTTATTCCTATTGGGTCTATACTAACATTGTTGTTGTTGTTGTTGTTACTTTTATTTTGACTGGATGACAATGTCAGTGGGTCAAGCTCCCCGAAGTTGGGAGGATTTCAAGCCCTACTGGACACGTTCATAACAAGTTTATAGGAGTAACAATCAGCCATTAGGTCAACGATCAAATGGCCGCTCCTATAATTGTTGGTCTTGTCTAATATAAAGGTTTTTATGCAAGATAGTTAGCTCAGCAACAATATTTATATCATAATAAAATATGAGATTACTCGGAGAGTTGGGCAATATTATAATAATAATTGCCAATGAGATCTTGGCAACTTTAAGGGTTGCAAATTGGCAGTATTGTTTGTTCATTTTTTGAACACTTAGGTAGTAAACTACCTGGTACTGTCGGCACAAGATAATACAGTACAACAGTACAAGTGAGGAACAGTGAGACAAGGTAGACAAGATAGACAACCAAGGCTACACAACTGGAACATTTATCGGCAAGGGGGGTATATAACCAGTTAGTATAAAAAATGCTCGTCCTGCCAAATGCTGTTGGTTCGGACATTTTGGGTGAATGTTTTTGCTAGTTTGATATGTTGTTGACCTGCCTCTAATTTGTTCCAGTAGTGTGGGATTTTATAATACAGGGATCTTCTGACAAGTTCAAGCCTAGGTATGAGGCATTTGAACAATAATTTTCCCTGTTGGAATTGTCTTGTTTGTATAGGTCTCGTATCAAGGTAATCCGCCTGGGTTTTGACTCTGTTACCTTGTTGCAAAATGTGCCTCTGCTTCAGCGGTAGCAGTCCAAACTGGTCATGAAACTGGTCTACATCGTGATAACGATTAGTTTTAGTTATAATTCTAAGGGCTTTGTTTTGGAATATTTGTAAGAATTTCAAAGATGTCTTGGGGGCCGCATCATAAAATATGTCTGATTGATCGATAAGGGGTAATATTGTAGTCTTGTAAACCTGTGCACTCAAATACCTGTTTAGCCTACTTCGTAGGTGTCTGAACAACCATATGAGATCCGCTCCATCAAAATGAGTCCCATGTCGGCCAAATCGATTTTGGAGTTAGCTATTGGATGGGTAAGCAGCAGGAAAGAGCTTTCCAATGATGTATAGAGCTTAATTTTAGGCCTATTGGGTATAATTCTATGGTTGCGGTGAGTATTTAAGGGACGCGGTTACTGGAGGAGCCGGAAACTGAGATACAGCCTGTTTAAGTTCGGCGAGTGACCTTCGGCGCGCCATCCTTGGTTACGGGCATTTGTTATCAAGCGATTTCTATGAAATTTGGGACACACTTTACTAACTGCCATAGCCATAACATATACCAAATTCAGTTCATTTACTTAGTAACTTATCATTTTATCGCGCGATGAAAATTGGGTGAAATTTGGGCAAAATACATTTCTAGGAGACTTTTGTGGGATTTATGTCGGACGCGTCGTCATGCAAAATGACCAGTTCATATGATTGGATTTTTCTCAGATTTGGGGCAGGTATTATAGACTAGTAGGGCCACAATATATAAAAAAATCAGTGCATTTCATTTAATATTTTTTATTTTATTACCCTGTTAACACGAGTATAATAATTCTGTACAAAATTCTTTGGTGCAGTGCTTGCAATATATACATGATAACACACCTATTCATTCTAACAAAACAAAATGTACAACAGTATTCACCAGTAATAAAATCAGTAATAAAATCAGTAATAAAATCAATAAAATAGCAGTCAGCCCCTACCCCTACCCCTACCCCTACCCCTCCCTGGCCGGCGTTGCTCAACATTTCCCCTCCCCCTCCCCCTACCTCTCTTTGCTGGAGGAGGTGCAACCTCCCCATCCGAAGAAGATTCTGAAGATTCCCTTACCCTGCCCCTTCCCCTTACTGTTCCTCTACCCCTACCCCTACCCCTACCCCTACCCCTAGCTTGAGGTTCCTCTTGAGGTTCCTCCTCCTCCTCCTCCTCAGAAGATTCATCACCACCTAATTCTAATGATTCATCAGAAGAAGATTCCCTCTCCCTTCCCCTTCCCCTTCCCCTTCCTCTACCCCTCCCTCTTCCTCTAGCCCTTCCACTTCCCCTCCCTCTACCTCTTACTGGGGCGACTGCAGGAGCCTGTACAATGTAGCCATCCCCCCCCCCCCTCCCTGGCCCTTCTTCAGGTACAGTTGGTTTGGGGCACATAATGTCTTTGGTTTCTTCGGTACAAAAATCACGAATAGAATTAAAAAGATACCACTGTCTGTATGCAGACAGTCCAGGAGAAGGTACAATGGGTGGGTTGTCCTGAGGGACATCACCCACATCAACAGTAAGCATTTTAAAAGTACCACTATCTTCAGGGCCTACAAATGGCCTGAAAGAAATAACACCAGGTTTGTCACTAGAAAATTCAAAATGATGATACCCTTTGATACCTGGAAAAGATTTGGAGAAAGGTGACAGGAATGCCTGCCAGTCGTACAATGGAACAAAAACAGTACCCCTTTCATCACCTACAAGTTGGGCCTGGTTGACCCCCCCTGGCGTACTGCGCTGCACACTGGCTTTTAATTGCTGAAGAGAAGAAACGTTGTCCCGACGAAATTGTTTTTTCAAGAGACCAAAGCACCAGTCGGGGGCAAACTTAGTGTGCCCAGTAATCAAAAAGTTAAGTGTAATAGACCTGTGCCTTCCAGTAAGGACACGCCACATCAAATAGGCCAAAACATACCGGTTCTTGTTCTGGCCACTACAATTGTCACAGTTAAGATCTAAATCTTTCTCCCCCAGACCATAGTTTTCAAAGTAATGATTCAGATAAGAAATAACTGCATTTGACCCCTTACTGGTGCAATGGCTCTCATCTATAAGGTAGTTAACTTGTCTAGGCATTCCTTCCATGCAAATACCGAACAGGCCTACCTTCCTCGGGGTGAGAAAATAAAGGGGACCTGGTTGCATCGGGTAAGAAGGTAAATGCACTTGTTGTGCAAAGTCAAAACTGAGATGTACTCGAATGTCACATGAGCAAGGGGCATGTTTGCCAAGGGGGGGTTCACCATTGTCTCTGTACGCTTCTTTTGCATCAGCACAAAATTTCTGATAAAGAGTTCTTTCGGCGGTTACACTGTCTAAATGTTTCTGCTGTTTCTTTAACTTGGCAGCTTTCACAACATCAGGTAAATTACTACTACAGGAAATGTCTCTGTTATTACGCTGGCACTCCCAGCAGAGGTCTGTCATGGGACGACTTGTGACTATTTTAGGAAGATACTTGCGCCATAAATGACCAAAAGTGGAGTAGGCAACAGCCCTATTGCCAGTCTCTTGCATGGCTTGTGTGTAAAGACGATGAACTTCAGCTTTTGTAGAACGGCAGGGGAGAATTAAGATGTCGTCTCTGTGGTGAGAAGATACTCTGCCTGGCAAGACAAGAGCATGTGTTTCGGCATAAGATGTGATGAAGTTGATAGTGTTCTTCAGGTCATCTATTGGCAAAGACCTCACAGCACGGTGACCACCACCCTGTCGTGAACGAGTGACCAGACCATCCTCAGCGAAGGATTTTAGCAAAACTGTCAGCAAGTTTTGGCTAATCCTAGAAGTGAAGGGAGAGAAAAGAAATAGAAAAAATAATTAATAATAGTTTAATCGTTGACAAAGGAAGAAATTGAACATAATGCAGGATCTTAAAATGACAATACCAAAATATTGATTCTTAGCAAATAATCATGTTATTATGAATAGCTATCTAATGTTCAGTATTAATGGGCACCACAAGATTCATGATAACACTCACTTGTAAAGGAATTTAAAGGTAGCTTTGCAAATAGGCTTGTTATGCATCCTGTAGTGGCTCTTTGGGTGTTTTCTCTCTCCCTTCCACTGGCGCCCCTTCTTGGTTGGACTGCATCGATCACTGTTGTCAGTAACAGTATTGAAAACGCCAAAGAGTGCCATGTCGAGCTCATCTGAAACGACAGTATAACAATAATGTAAAAATGAATTTGTGACTGACTAATATCACCGACACCAATCTTAGTCTGAGTCCCTACAGTTATCCTACGTAATTAGTTATCCTATGTAATTGGGTAGGACGTGTCCTCATTATTTAACAAGCTACAGCTTAAAATACTGATTAAAATACTGAATGAGTATTATACAGGCATGTATGGGCAATGAGGCAATAGAGAAAAACATTATTTTGAAATTACCTCGATGGATTTGGTCATGTTCCGACCGATGAGAGATGCGCTGTTCCACAGTGAACTGGTCTATGCATGGCCCGCCGTTAAACAATCGGCAGTTACATCTGAAATGGACAAAATCCTAGATTTTAATTTGCCCATAATGACACAAACAAACAATGTATTTTTAACCCTACATTCCACACGAGATGAGTAAGGAATCTCAGACGTCCCAAGTAAATAGCTACTCCCCAGATCTCGAGGGCCTTAAACTCCCCACGCACGAACAACACCATGCGACTTAAAACATACACCAATTAAATTTTAGAACCTCTAAATATACCCACAAGGTATCTAGCACATATAACAGCATTGGATTATAGATTTGGAATGATTTCCAGGGATGTACATAGCATAGTTTTCAGATCGCGTCCCCCAGCATGTCAACACACACGATAGAAAAGATGGCTGCAGAGCACCAACACTTACCGAAACGTGGAGCACTTTTCCCGTTCCTTGTCCACGACTGCCTGCATGTGATCAATAATAAGAATAGGTTCTGATGCTTCCTCAACTTCTTCTTCGTTCGTCTCCGGAGTTTCAGGCTGATCAGGGACGTCTGGTTCTCCATCTGAGTCAGATTCCACCGTCTCTGTTTCCTCGTTGAACACAAAATACTCTTCGATGAGGTTACGCCATTCGGCGTTGTCGACAACACCTCCCAAATTGGCTCGAGCGATGCCATTAAGAGCTTCTGCGACGGTGGCCTCAGCTTCCATGTTTAAATAATAAACCTTGGTCCATTTAAAACTTTGTTGGAGAGTAAAACACGTCTTGTATCGTCTGGAATCGAGGAATAACTGGTCGCTTCGATTCAAATCCAAGACCACGCTAGAAGATGGCGTCAGCCGGAAGTTGATCTTTCGGAGCGGCTGGACCAATCACAGGGCTGTATCGACCCCTCGTGGGCTCCCTTGACGACCCTAGCAACCATTGTTTACGCCGAATGCACTTGGAGAGAGCTCTGTGATTGGTTTACTTACGCGGCGATTCAAAAGGGAAGAATCCCATTGGCTAGAGGAGATTCGCGGCTTTCCGAGGATACCAAATGTGCTGGGGTACCCTACGATCAAATGTCCACGGCGTACGAGTGAATTTAGTGAAAAATAGCCTTCGGCTCCTTTGTTTAAACCCATCCAACCATGTTAGGAAAATGTTTACCGGCCGTTATGAAGCGTAAATAATTGTTTTTGGTACAAAATATTTTCCAGTCTAAAAAAAAACATAATAAAGATTAATATTACGGGAAAAAAAGTTTTCGACCGAAAAAGTCCTATACCACCTTTGGAGCCCTATATCTCAAAATGAAAGTTGCCGACATGGGACTCTTTTTGATGAATCGCCTCACATATTTTGTGTGCTACTGTGGTGAGTTAGGTTTGTCCGCTCGCTGCAGTGCTGCCCGGGCATGTTCCAAACATGACCCGGGTATCAGCTGACACAGCCGGGTAATAGCCGGACTTGTCCGGAAGGTATTGGATTATTGCATTTATGTAACAGGTGGCGCTGTGTGCCTGTGAGGCTCTTGTTTATGGTATTTTACAGTATTGATCTCATTTGTTTGCACTTGTTCTTATATTTAAACACCCAGTAGAATCGGGTTGTTTCTTATCTAAAGGGTTATGCTGCTGTTGTATATACGCAACTCTATACTGTGTTATTAGAGTGCCCTGGACTTGTGTGATTATAATTGGTAATAAACGAGAGACTGCTAGCAAGGACTATTAGATCTGGGTTTTAGTGTTGTTACTCGAACTGCGATCACGAACCGGCCGGGTAATTCACTACACTACCTTCTTTTTGACTGATCTCAGGTGGTTTGAGAATGAGAGGGAACTGTCAACAATAGTTCCCAGATATTTATATTCATCAACGTCTTCTAATTGGTTGTTTCCCAGGTAAAGTTTATAAGCAGAGGAGTCGGTTTTCCACTTGGACCCCAGGGAAGGCCTCGAAAGGAAAGTCATCACCTTAGACTTATTCTCATTTAGCGAGATTTTATTCGCTTTACACCAATTTGTGATATTATTCATTGGACCAATACAGACTTGATTTTATACATTTTATACATTTTATACATTTTATACATTTTATCAGATGTTCTATAGACTCTGAACTTTAGATCTAAGGATATCAGAGTTATATATAGAGAGAGAGGTAGAGAGATCTAGCTTTAGTCTAGTGTTTAGTTTTAGAATATTTGTTAGGACTTGGAAAACTAGGATCTTTTCACTTTTCTTGTTCTGTTGGTTAGCCTCCCTCTCCATCACAATTGTTGTTGTTGGTACATTTATGTGCACTATTGGAGTAAATAAAAATGCTTGGAAGGTTTCACATCGAAATGGCTCTCTGGGCTACAATGGTAGATCTCTTGCTTGGGTCTGGATGGCTTGAATCCCTTACACAAGCAGGAATTTCTAGGACAGAGGCAGCAGCCACATCATTTTTAAGAGCATCTGACCCAATAAGAACATGTTATGCTCATCAGATTACTGTTGTTGTACTGGATATTCTTCTGAAGCAACCCATTAGTTCTCAGGTTCAGAGAAAACATTAATTGAGGACTGGGTAGTAGTAGCAATCCAAGAGCAACTAACAGTACAGTTATGGCTAGGTACTTATTCACCAGCACCAACAACTCATATTCATGTTCATAAGGGCCCATCAAGAGTACAGGTTTGACCTTATTACCAAGATTTAGAGTGTCTTCCACCTGTCATTGAGGAGGACTTCGATGCTGAACACTGGGTTATCAATAGGAGTAATCATTGCTTTTCATCCTTACCAATTGATCATGCAAATGAGCAGGCAAATAAAAGGGTAAAAGGAGTTGGAGGAGTGATTCGCATTACTGAGAACCCTAGCTACCATGTTAGAATGTTGGATTGTGACAGGTTCTGAAATGAGTTGTCTGGTTGAACAGTTCACCGAAATTCTATGCTCTAATTCACACCCTACCAGGAATAACTGTCCAAGGAAAGTCATTCAATGAGTATTTTGAAAAGGTTTTCTGCCCAAGGATACAGTATGATCTGAAAAGGGCCTCAAGAGTAGATATTGTCTGGGATCAATATTGGGAAATGGCCATCAAAGGTAGAAAAGAGGATCTGGTACACTACAATGAGTGCCTGGAAGTGCCAAGGTGCTAGGAAATTAGCATGGCTTCTTGTGCAATGCAGACAACAAAAAGTTGTTTCCATATCTGTCTGATAAGCTGATGCAAGTACAGTTCAAAGCTGACAAAGCACGCAGTCTACATAACCTCAAATGAAGAAGTAATCAATATGGGGAATAGCCTTCCAACGGGTCATTGCAATCCTGAGGAGACAGACACTCGTCTAACGGTATACATTCTTCATGCTGTCCAATATTTGTTGGTGCAAATGGTTTATGCTGGAGACACAGACATTGTTATTATCCTTCTGACTAATTTCTACCACATTATTGATGTGAGCCCAGCTGCCATAATCTGGATTTCGTTTAAAGCAAGTGCAAAAAGGCAAGTCTGAAGTGTATAGGTCTGTACAAGTGTCAATGTATTGTATAAGTATTTATTATTCAGTCATACAGAGCAAAAACATCCTCATTACTATCAACAGGTCAATCACAGTCTTCTGATAGTATAAGGGTGCTGAATTAATTCATATCTGATATGAATATTTTATCTGTAAATGTGCCTGCAGTGTATCCAACATGCTTTTACCTGTGAAGGTGGAATCAGCCCTCTCATTGCAGGGATTGGGGGTCAATGACCTCCTAGCTTAGCAGTACATTCACATATATATCTCCTCAGTACAAATGTTATCACCCTGTTATCTACCTATCTAAGACATAATGAATTATGTTTACATTAGATCATCATTTAAGCACTTCCATGAAAATATTGATTCTATCATGGTTGAGTAAGCCCACCCACCCCCTAAGAGCCCACCCACCCCCTAAAATGGGGGGAGGGGTCCCCCAATCTGAAGATCATTAGTACTTCAGACATCTGAAGAGTGTGTCCTCTCTCAATTTCAAAGGTAATGACACCAACTGTGTTAAAATCTGATCATTATTACCAAAGGTATAGCTGTTTAAAAAATACTCTAATGCCCCCTCCTCCACCCCCTCCCCCAGGAAGTAGGTGGAAGTGTTTGGGTCCCCCTATAGAGTGTTAATACATTCACATGAATGATATTATGTCTGCAGTACAGATTTAATCACACCAGACATGTTCAAATCAGAGTATTATTGCAGAAGTTATAACATTTTCATGGTGTGTCCGGCCCCCTCCTGCAGATTCCAGGGGTCCACGACCCCCCTAGTTCAAAAATACTTACCAAAATGCTTTTGTCTCTTAATTCCGCATTTAATGACACTAGTTATGTTCAGATCGGACTATTATTTCAAAAGTTATAATAATTTTATTATACCAGTGGAAGGGGGGTCCAGCACCTATGTTAAAAGCCCCCTCACGGCCCCCCTAATGGAATGACGGCTGGACACTCGGACCAAAAATGTTCGTTAGACTCTAAGCTTTCATTTGATACCAAGAACGAAACTTTTGCACGAATTTGAAGTGACTGCCCCTCCTGGCACCCTACTAGATGGATGAACACTAATAGATCTGTAGGCAGCTCTGATATCTACCAACGCCATATAGAAGCCGGGCATAAAAGCATCAGAAACATCGTCCACTGTCGTGAAATGAAATGGAATGTTGGTAGAAGACATAAAGTTGTTAATCGATCTATTAGGAGGGCGACTACAATCAGTAATTGGACGGTAGCTGCTAGACCCTTTAGGAACTGCGCCGATAGCGTGAATGCAATGAGGAATATAATTCACAGATATCATTTTACCGTCGGCGATTTCAGTGCGAAGTAGGTTTGTTATGAAGGTGTATATGCAGGCTCTGTAGTTACAGATGAATAGTTGGAACACTGATAGATAGGAACAGATGCATTTCGATCTACGATGTAGAATCCTTGAGATACACCTTCAAACAAATACTGACGAAGATTGAGGTCAGTTTCATGGTCGAGTTCATGTAGCCAGCCTGATAGATTCATTTGAGAATACAACCCACCAACCCTATGTTTACAACACAGATGAGTGCGTAAGGGAAGGCGAGTCGATGTGAGTCCCACTCTCACGGGAGAAATATCAGGCAGACTATCAGAAGAGAGCACATGTAGAGAAGAATCATCTATATGCATCACCTCAAGGCCACTATGAGTATGTAACACGGCAAATTTAGCAGAAACATAGGCAAGATCGGAGTCCGAAGGGGCAGAAATAGGTTCAGGTCGGCCATGACAGTGGAAGTGAGATGAGGAAGGCGGAAGTCATGCTTTCTTCTGCAGCCCGTCTGAATTCCGACAAGCTGACACTTTATGTCCTGACTGCTGGCATTTTCCACATACATGTTTGCGCACACAATACCCAAAACAAGAGGCCACATTAAATTTATAACATACGTCTTCCGGCCAATCTTGGGGAACCACATGTTTACCATCAGTGCATTTCTGACGGCCTGTCTATGTACAAATCTTGAGTTTCGACTCGGCTGCAGGTGTAAAGTGCAGGGCGATGGATAATGGCGTACAGGGAATGAAACCCTGAGCAGGATTACGAAGGTAGCAGTCTACAACTTCGCGGTCGTAACTTGAGAAAGCTATGGACTCATATGATCTACCAATGGCAAAGGACATCATATTTAGTAGATGTTGCAAATAACTCTTCCAATCACCACCAGAATTAGTTAAATGTTCAAGCACGAGGGACATCCCATAGAGATATTCAGTGACCGACATCTTCCCGGCGTCAGCTGATTTCGCAGGGATACCCTTAATAAGACATTGATATTGAAACTCAGGGCGTAAAGGCAAACCTTGTTGTTTGATGACTGTCGGATCGATGCTCAAGGAGAGTTGGGACATGGCTGAGGCGAACTGTACCATGGCTCCGGCAGCGGTTGTTTCCTCCGTAGGAGAGCCCGTAGGGCCGACGAGGGGGTCAACAAGTGGGTCGACGAGAGGAGTCTTCGGTGGAGGTGGAGGAGGGACGAAAGGTGCCTTGATTTCCACGATATTCTGCTGAGCATGTGGATTTGCGCTTGGTTTCTCCAGAACAGTTACACGATTAAGGACACCTGTCAGTGCAGCCTTGTTTTGAGCCTGGCCGGCTACAAGGTTGGCTAGTTGCTGCTGTTGATCTGTGGACAGTTTTACCAGGGCAGCCAGAGATTCCTCGGTAGTAGGTGGGTGAGTAACTTCTTTTTTGATACCACCTTCAGCCGCAGGTAATTCGTCCATGTTGAGATATAGTTTCCAGTCGGTCTCCAGGGAGCCAGCCGATTTCGCTGCTACCATTGCCTTAGTTTTGTAACGGCAATTCTTATCCCCTGGATGAGGGTGATCCTCACCGCATGCATTACAAATAACCATGTTGAAATATAGTGTGTAGAAGATCAGAACTGTAGATGATCGATCAGAAAAATTTTAACCAACATGGACCGACTGGTCAGCAGCTTTGAATGAATGTTCAATGGTTTGAAGTGCGCGGTTGTCGTCACTAGGTAATGAGCACTTCCTTCCGGTAGCCAAGGTCAAGGGTGATCATTCCTCCCACTCCGATATAACAGCATAACAATGTTATACAAATCATATAGTATCCACATGAACATCGCTTTGATGTGTTGCAAAAAACATTTGTATAATTCTATCGTATACCTGTGGCCCCCCGGCGACTTGCCATTCTTGATTTCTTTTAGGAACCAATACATTTATCAATTATATGGTTGATTCTCATGAAACGTGAGCCAATTGTGAAAAAAAAACTTTCTTTAATGTTTTTTTTGTGGTCATAATCGAAAAGTAGACATTCCAAATTTTCAGGGGCGGGGGGGGCGGGGGGGGAAGTGATTCCTTAATTCCTGCTGGTGTTTCCATGGCAACACCTTGACCTAGTTATTGCTGAACCTGAATGATCATACAAAATGCATATCTACTACGTTAAATAGGGTTGTGGTATATCTAATTAATTAAAGTTATGTGATTTTTTAACACTTTCTGTTATAGACAGAATATTGACTCTTATCAAGTGGGTACAAGCAAATTTGTATTGAATTATTTGTAAAGTGCCTTGTCTTTCAAAAATATTATATGATGTCTATAAGAAGGAAGTGGTTATAGGATTATATCCAGAGAAGTATAGCCGCCAGTTCTATATGTTTTTCCTGTGATAAATTAGTTGCTTGTGACTTATAGTTATCGTTATTATTTGTTCAATGACAGCATCGATTTTTGCCCACCGTCCCGCCGCCATCACTAGCCGGGGAGACCCGGTCACTAAATGTTGTGTTGCTGTTGTGTTGCTGCTCAGAAAGAAGGGTTGTCAAGTGTTTTGCCTGGCCATATGTCTGCCGCCATTCTTATGGTATATCACCATAAGATGGGGCAGACAATTAGATTATATATTTTGTTAAATATATGTACCGGTACTGATACTGATTTGTCCCGTTCGTAGCAATTTGGAGGGGTTTCCTCACTCCAACGTTATGACATCATTGACTAAAGCCTCTTTTTGAGCTGCTGGCGCGATGACGTAGCGCTATGTGATTTGCCATTGCGCTGACCAAGCGCTCCGTCAGTTCTATGAAAATCCTTATGCAGCGTTACGGACGGACGTAATGGTGGTCGGTTCAAATGATTTAACGTGTCGTGGGTCGTAAATTTCGCCGTTTTTAAGACGGTCTTGTTGAGAAGTTCTAACTGGCTTGATCAGTGTAGGTAGGTCCAAATAGAGTGAATCTGCGGGCGTTTGGAGACGAACCCGGGGAAAATATGGAAGAAAAGTGTTTTATACGCGGTCCCGGTTCTAATGGCGATCTTTTTGATGTATGGGGGGCCGTTTGTAAAGTTTTAGAAGAAGTTACGCTTTTGCCTGCAAAAGGCGGAAGTGGCCCGATTGGTCTAGACTGGAATTTTTCTTCAATCTTAATAAAGGGTGGCGTAAGTCACCGATGTCTCCACACCGCAGCCTTACTTATTATTATTAGGATGCTAGATATATCTGAACAGCTTGGGTTGCAAATTGACTTTGTGAGCAATATTAATAGCTAATTTATATTTTGGGGATATTGCATTAAGTACATATAATCTTTAACTAAGAATCTCTATATTAATAAAATAAGGGTTTCGAGCCTTAAACTGCTATCTTCTCTGAAACCGCTGACCAGATCTCCGTTATATTTCACATGCACATTGCAAAAAATGGTGCCAAGCCATTCCACTATGTTTCATTAACAAATTAGGGTTGGAAAGGGGTTAGAAATGGGTTTACATTGAGCACCCCCATCCAGGGCCCCCAGTGCTGCCTGAAAACAAACCTATCAGTGCCCCTACACCAGGTTTCTGGGTCACCCAAAGCATGGCGTCATGGACAGGTACCATGGCACGTCATTGCTTCAATACGGGACGGAAATTGATATATTTCACCATATTTCCACCAAAAGGAGCTCAGGAAATGTCCGTTGTGGGGGCAGGGGGAGAGACAATGGGAGGCAAAAAAACATCTTAACAGGGTTCCATTTGAGGTATATGGGGCAGTGTTCGAAATAACAGCTTGCCCGGGCCATTTGGCAAGCAAAAATCGCGGCGGGCAAGTTGTTTTGGCCCTAAGCTTGCCCGCCTGGGCAAGCTAATATTACAGCAAGATTCAGGTGCATGAAATCTTGAAATTCCATGTGTATACATGTAATAATTCTATTTCCATTTTCTTATACAATAACATTGGTTTCAAAGTCTGGAAATAGGGTACATCCATCTGTGATACAACACAGGATTCCCTGTTCTGTTATAGTTCGTTCTGTTTTGACTTTCTTCTGATCAGATCACTGTATTTAGTTGTTTTCTTTATGTTCTCATTCGAACTTATATCCTATCAATTTTCTATAAATACAACTCTTATAAATTATACTAACATTTTGCATTAACTCAGTTCCAGTTTACACAGTCGTCATTACAATTTAAATCCAGTGGTGGTCATTTCTACCTGTTAACTTCAAACTATACTACACTGCGTTTTTCATGTTATCTGTATGTTATCAATATCAAATAAATTCAGTAAACAATGCATGAAACATTAACAGTTATTTTTAAATTAAGAGGGGTTGGTCGAAATTCATGGATTTGTCTTGTAGTCTACCTGCCTATAAATATTAGTAAGTCAAGTGGTCGTAATACAGTCATACAGTCATTTACAGGGTTCCTGAGATCAGTAAATGGTCTGTACTTCAGTCAGAAATTTTCTATATTTCTAAAATTAGTAGAATGCATTGGAACATCACTCATTGTACTAAAAGAATCCCAGGGGACCATGCCCCCAAACCCACCCAATTTTGCACTGTCTATGTTGTCAAATATTTCTTGCGAGAATCTTGATCAGAGGCAGAAGTCTACCATATTAATGTTTTTGGTATTCTTTATGACCATCATACCCATGTAAAATAACTACTTTAGGGCTTGCTGTTGTGTATTTTAAAGACCCTTTTCTCGCCTGCTAATGACTTTATTGTTTGTTAGTAAAAAGGCAGTAAAATTTGGGGAGTAATTTTGAAGACTATAGACTTATTATTTACTATTTTATAATTTACTCATTATGTTGGTGGGCAACCTGAAATTCTGGCGGGCAAGCTGATTTGTCATGGAACTTGCCCGGAGGGGCAACCTAATTTGTTTCCTTATTTCGACCACTGTGGGGTGGGGGGGAGGGGGGTGGGGGAGGGGAGGTGGGAGGGCAGGGGGAGGGGAAGGGGGACAGGGGAGGGGAGGGGAAGCGGGGGAGAGGGACAGGGGCGGGGGGGGGGGAGGGAATAGGAGGCAACAACAATACAACAGTGACAAAAAAACATCTTAACAGGGTTCCATTTGAGGTATGCGTGTTAATACAGATACTAACTTACAGAGAAAGAGAAAGATGGTTGGAGAGGGAACAAGGAGAGTGGGAAGATGTGGGCCCCACTGTCCCAGTAGCAAATCCCGTGCAAAGCACGAGTATTTGCTAGTTATAACTATTAAATTTGTATATAATTCTTATCTGTAGCATAATTCAAGAAATCACAGGCAAGATTATAAAATGCATTTTGTATGATCCTGCCAAAAATCTAGGCTTCAATGTTATGATCATCTTTTTTTATTTTTCTGTTCAGGAAACTTTTAGAACCTCTAATATCTGGCTATATAGTGGAAATATTCAGAAAATAAATAAATTTGTCCTAAAGTTTATTTTTATTCATACATGAAGCCTTATTTCAATATAGAATTTAATTATACTAAAAATACAGTTATTAAATAAAGGAAACTATATCTCAATGAATGGTTCAGAAAATGGATCATTTTATGAGTAACATATGATGAGCATAGCAGGTCAACAAATGAATAGCTTTAAACATTGATATTTGTAACTGAGGCCTTGAAAATACAAAGGTTGTGTATGATCCTGGTGTTTTGTATGATCCTGCTCAGTAGTATTACAATTTCAAGTAAGCTCCATTAGGAAGAATTTAATTGCAATTATGCTTTCATGAATTCAACATCATTTGCAAATATCTAGTCAACAATTTGTAAAACCGGTGTTATAGCCACTTTGGGGATCATAATAACATCACCCCCACCCGCTACCCCAGCCCAACCCCCTAGTGGTTAAAAATTAACAGTCCCTTAGAGCATGTAACATGGCATAGGACATAGCCCCAGGTGAATGCTTAACCCCCTGCTTGTTTTTTAAAGCACAGACTCTAAATCTTAATATTATACTAAACATTTGAGTAATCATGAAGGATCATACAAAAGACAATTCAATGAGGATCATACAAAACACACATTGGTTGATTACGCTCCTCAAGTAAATATAAAGCCTACAACTTAATCCTGTTATTCACCCTCCATGCATCTTATTTTTTCCTCTTTTTTCTTCATGAGGGGGTTGTGCTCACAACTAAGCACTAAGTCAAGAATAGAGTCAGACAAACTTTTTAAAAAGTCAGAAAACTTATTTTTTAATGATTCTGATCATGTCCTTCAAGCACTATGTTTGGAGGTCCTGAGGTTGTGCCCTGTGATTACAATTTGCATCCTCTAGATGGCTCCACTATTAGTGTCTTCTGTTCCCATAAGAGGGTGTTTCATACTATCCTTCATTTTGTATGATCCTTATTGACAGTTTCTTCATCCATAGCAGGAAGATGGACGTGGGGTAGAGAGAAAAAATCTCATAGGATTTGAAGGTTGGAACACATGCTACCACTGAAAATAATATTACTCACTAATCTCAATACTGACTGACAATAGAATAATTAGAAAAGCTTTTGTATGATCCCTATGATCCCTCATTTTCAGTGGTTCTAGGGCCTTTTTTGGCATGTTGGAATGCTGATCAGCCCCATTGCAATTCAACTGGCTATTTCCACCAATTTGACAACATTTGGGCCCCAAGCACCCCCGTTAGTACCCAAAAATAATTTTTACATTAATCAGTTGATTTGTTATTTTCTATCAACCTTATGTATATGTGCATTAAACTGCCAAGTTTGGAACCATTCTGATTATTAGTAAATCTTGTACAGGGGGGTCGAAAAACAGATCCCAAATATGAAAAACATGTCAAAAATAGCAAGTCATATAGCAAGTCATCAGTACATATTTGTACATAAATGAGGATTTAAATTAAAAATGAATAAAACAAATATGCACATAATGTTATAAACTATTTTGTACTTGATAGGCCTCGACATAAGGGTGACAGCAATTTTTAGTTTGTGAAAATATCCCCATTAGAAGGAAAGTTATAGCCAAATAATCATTCCAGTAATGGAAATGATAATGGCAGCGGCAAGGGTTATTGACCCTGCCTATATACACATTATAACCGATTTTGTTTGGAATATTCATACACATATATAATATCTATCCCACTTCGTTTTCTTGTTAAATTGACTATAAATATAAATACCTGTCTTGTTTGTTCATGAAGGATGTATGCGAGTTGTTATAGTACTTAGAGACAAAAACGTTAGGGATTTTAGGGTCAAATGAGTATCATGAGATTATTGGGTTCGCCTGGAAATGTTTACGCAATAAAATTTATTTAAAAATGATGACCAAATGTGGATTTGTTCATGCATTAAATTTCGTTCATTTCCGATCCCCTAGATGTTGTTAATCTTCACATATGTCGTTAGTCTTCAAAACCCTATTTTCCTGTAATAAGCATGTAAAACCTAGTCGGAAATTCTAAGTATTGATATTTATAGACTGATATTACTCATAATCAAATTTAAAGTCCATTATTAAAATGCTACAGATATTATTCCTTCGTACATACAACAGGTAGTACCATCGAGAGTACATATCAAGTATAGTGTAAATGGCAATACACAAAGTACAGAATAATATATGGAGAACATAGTGATAGAGAACTCTTACAGGAGTATTACGAATAGGGTTAAGTTATATAATAAGGGTACATATAGTAAAATAGAGGCAGTGTATGATTATACACTCCACCCAAGCGCAGGGCACCTCTATGTAAGAATAGATGAACTAGACCTTTATGGCCTGCCACCAAGTGGAGCATTGCAGAAACCACTACACTGGTTTATATCATTATTAATGTATACCCCTACTATAAGTCACATTTCTCAGCCAGTACCTATAATAAAATGTGATGCGGGATGATGCACCCCCTTCCCCAAATGATAAAATTCCATAACTATTAGGATTCTCATTGCATCAGGATCATATTTGGTGATGGTGACCACCTATAAGCACTTGTTATGTACCCACAAAGACAGATACCTTGAATGATATATTTTTAAAAATAAACATTATCATTTTCTATTATTCATTTAAAAATTCTCCTAGAAATCCAGATTTCCCAGCATTTCGGGCCAAATAAAAATAAATTCTCTCTGATTTTGCTTACATTCCGTGCCCATATGCATCTAGCATTGAGCAAAACTGGATTCAGTCAGATACCAAGCTAATTTTTTTTCTAAGTGACTCATTATCATGAAATACAGGTATAGGAGCTCTGTCGACGTTTCACAAGAAGTGCCCATATATTCATGTCTAATTTGTAAAAATGTGAAGTTAGTTAAAAGTTATATAAAGATCGTTATGTAATAGGTTGATTAGCTGAAAAATCTACACAAGAATAAGAAAAAGACATCTAATCAAGATATATCTATGTGAATTTTAGCAATGATTACAGGGACACCCTGGAAGACCTGCGAATGAAAATCCGTAGATGGAAATTATTCTTATTTGCTGTAAAATAATTGTCCAATTTCTGGATGTGATGTAAACTAATTCTAGAAATAAAACTATTACAACAACAACAGGTTCACCCTGGTATCCAAAGAGGAGAACACCATGTGGGAATACTGACTGATAAAGAACTTTTTACTTCCTGGTCACCTGTCACAAAAAGGTTTTATATACACAGCCATCCTCATGTTTATACTATGCCTTTTGCCCATGTTTTCGTGTTGAAAATGTACCTTTGATACATACTGTCTCTTCTGTTTGAACTGTAATACGGAAAATAAAATATTGGTTGTTAATTATTTCTTCTATCTTGCTATCTTTGCATCCTGAACTGGATGGTTAAAATATTTTAAATCAGAAACATTTGCCATCAATGATTAATAATATCAATTTTAGTTGGTTCTGATTTTTTCATTTACTAACACATAAAATAAAATAAATAAAATAAATAAAATATTTCGGATACTACAGTAACCTGTTATAGTCCGGGAGCCAAAGGCTATTTATTTTCTTTACGTGGACTTGTCGGATAAAGTTTTTTTCTTTGCTGTTTCATGTAGCCTAGGGGTAGGTAATCACAAATCAGGGGGGTGACCGTTCCCAACTATTGAGCAATTTTAGATATTAACCCTTTTATCCTGGTTATGCCAATGTACCCCAAATACAGAATTTTGTAGGATTCATAGCATTCATTTATTTTGATCCGAATAGTGCACTTTGTGACACCTTTTTGAAATTTGGTATGCTGTTAGAACAGGTCATAAGCTTTTCAAAAATCACTGGCTACAAGATGGGGGAGACCCCTGGTGGCCAGTAGCTGCAAAATTCAAAATGGCTGCCACCAAAAACTCTTCTACTGCCTGGATTTTCAAGTGTAATACCACTTTTCAGATGTTTTTAAGTATGAGGAATTCATTTCTGTGGACTATATTCAGTTTCAAGGTCATTTCAAGGTCAAAATCCAACATGGCTGCTGCCATGAAACTAGACACAGACAATCTCTATTACCGAGGGGGATGGCAAAAAAAGTTACTTTTGTAAATCTTTATAGACCACCAAACAGCCGTCTGGAGAACTGTACTGTAGATCTAAAATGGGGTGCAGTTACATTTCATTACTTTCAACAATGAAGGAGGAGCCGGGGCAACATCTGTTTTTATAGGCCTAAAGGTTCCTTCCTTTAGTTTCCAGCCCCAACTGCATGGATAAAGTTCATTACACATCCATTGTTGTACCTGATGATACACCCTCAGACTGATAGATGCAGGCATTTACAGTTGGTGGCAGGCTTTGTGGATGTATAGATTTAGCACTGGTTGCAGTTTTTTGGCAGAATCGTTGATAGCTGGAGGTCATTGATGCTTTGACCAACCTTGCCTTTGTAAAGAAGAACAATAACCTCCTTTCCTGCTGATGAAATCATATCCCTGTTTGCAGACGAATTCTGAAATACAGTTGCAAGGCACTGGAAAGACTCATTTGAATGGTACATAGTGAAGGCTGCTCCTTTGTAGCCAATTGATGAATCTTTGTTAGTTGTCATCATTGTGAAGGAACCTTTCCTTTTTTGATTGCCATTTCATGTCAGCTGTAAAGGCCATTGTTGCCTCCATTAGGCCTTGGGCATGTCTCAAGTGTGTGGAATCCTATGGGTCTTCCATAGCTATCAAATACCACAGGGGCTGCACCATACTGATTTTTTACATAACGTACATATGAGCAATTCCTTCCAAAATGCGACATTTGGCCATCCAGGGCTGAAAATTCACAATTTTTTCAAATTGCTTCCATTGATTTATTTTTTCTCATACATAAACTAGATAGGCCTAGGCCTATATTGCTGCTGATATAGACAAAATTGAGAACGTTAATAATGAATATTGTGGTCAGGGGAGCTTGGCGGACACTGTGACCTGAATTCTGATGTCAAGGGCACAGGGGAAAGGTACATATTTGTACATAAATGAGGATTTAAATGAGAAATAAATAATAAAAATGTATACATAATGTTTTTAATTATATTTTTTTTGTTTTAAAGCTTTTATTCATTTTCCTGCCTTCTGGGCTTCTACAAAACTAGAACATGGTAATATAGGTGTATTAGTAAGCGAATGTGCATTGCCATTAAAATCTCATGCTGTATGAAAGAAGAAAATGTTTCAATCGTTTTCCGCTAGTCGGCGACACTAAGAGTTGGAGCGCAAGCGCATTTCCGCTCTTTCACACGAGATGGCGCTGCCGTAATTTCAGACGCTCTTTGCTTATTTATGCTTGTCGTCTAACCTGACTATGCGACATTAAATATTCTCCGCTCTGTCAGCAATATCCGCTAGAAGCTGCGACCACTTTTTCCTCTCCTCTCTGCTTATTTTTTTGTCTATTCCATTGATGTATATCTCAGATTTAATCCTCCTTTTTAACTCAAGCAACAAGGCTCTGAACTCAAGTCTTCCATCATAGAATAACTTTTGCCTTTGTATAAATGCTTTTGTTTGCAACACTATCCAATTAACAATTTTTGTATTCGCATTACAGTGATTAAAACCAAAAATTAAATCTTTGACACTTATATCAATTTTGTTGTTCTTCATTTTTACCAGCTGTTCATTGCGGTTATCTTTATTGATATATCCTACCTCGACAATTATATTTCAAACCTCCACCCACAGTTTGTTGGTATTTCCGCATTTTACCAGGAAGTGACATATATTGTCTCTTTGACCACAGAAACTACAATCATATTTGGTTCTTATTCCCATATTTTTTAAATGCTCGTTACATGTGATGGTACGGTGAAGCACTCTATATTGCAAGGTTTGCAGCCTTGTCTCTTTAGTAATTTTGTAGGGTAAACTAAAAATCTCTTTCCAGGATACCTGTTCAAATTCTTGATCCGAGAGACCTAAAAGATCTTGCCATTTGTTTAGCTTCTCGAATTTCGGTTTTCTCTTGGATATTAGAGCAAAATATATTTTTTTACTACTGTCTTTCAATATATCGATCTTCACCTTACCTATATTGATAATTATCTCACCAAGATCAGGAGCTTCAGGCTTATTTCTAAGGGCAGTCAACCAAGCTGAGGGTATTGCTTTTCTTACTATATTTCTCTGTGATTCTAGAGTGTCTAACTCAAAGTTTTTCCTCAATTCCATGCTAGACATGAAACTTCCCAACTCATTTATTAAATCACCTACACATATTATACCTTTTTTTCCCATCTTTCGTAATGGAGCATCTGACCCTTATGCTTGATCAACCTATTGCCCCAAATTCTCTCCTTTGCAATTTCAGCAGGTGTAGTTGGTGACATTGATATAATAATGGGTTTCCCCAGTATTAATGCTACTAATAAATATCATAGTCTTAAGACTATACTACAACTTAAATTTTGAATAGGTTCGGTGATAGAGAATGAGAAACAGACTCGGTGACTGGTATGTAAGAACTAAGTAAGGAGTGGAGCTCTCTCACAGCTTTATTTCTGATCCCAGTGCTGCTTGCGTGGACGTAGCCACGCCCCCAGGCCTCCCGAGACTTCCCAGAAACCCACTACTGTAACATAATGCCCCCCTCCCCCCTTAGAATGCTACTGCCTTAATTAGAGACTTAAATAAAAAGTAGCATTCCCGATGGTCGGATACAGTGGAGACACGAGATTCGACCCCCGGAAAATTTTAGATATTCTTTTAACAAAATTTTCCAAAAGTCTTCTACCCCCCTCATCATTATAAATAAGTCCACACAATGTGTACTATACCCTGATTTCTGCTATACATCAAGATAAATCAGAGTCAATTTGGTCATCCCTTAAAATTTAAAATTTGACAAATTTTGTATTTTTCCCTTAACACCAATACAGAGAAATAAAGAAATGCAATAAACATTGTGTTTTTTACCTTATGCCTACTTGTCTTTGATTACTTCTAGAACAAGTATTCATCAAAACATAAAGGTAAAATATATACAAGTCTACTCAAACCGTTCGTTTGTTGAGCAGAAAAATCTTAGAAGATTAAAACTCTAGTCAAAATTTATTTAACTCAGTAAAACCTCACTAAAACTTGTTACTATATCAGAACAGATATAGCCTGAATGAAGGCAAGAATTAATATAGAGTTTCTGACCCTACTCAACTACCTATCAACATAACTTATTCCACAAACTAGTGACAAAACATAGAATCATCTTTACTTTAATTTCCAGATTAAAATTTGACAAATCCGTCCTGTACCGGACCAATTTTCACATAATCCGTCCGCCTATCAGGCATCCCTATCACAAACGCTACTCCACGTAGCAGGAACTGGACGAGAAACCGCGGTAACTATACTGTCCCACGATGTCCATTCGCCGAGAAATTCCAGTCGACATAGGAAATTATTATTAGAAATCCGCCATTTTGAAAAATATATCCTCAACGACGTATGAGTGTACTCCCATACCATTACGTACGGACCTGTTTCTATGATAATTACCACAAATATAACATCTGTAGAATAAATGTTCCAAGAAAACACTATAATTTAAAAGGAAATCATTAAATTAAGCTGACATTTCAATCGCTGAGTCACCAGCAACTACTACGCAGTTCATGAAAACACGATGTCCATGTTAAACCGCCATAGGGCGCGATTTTGACCATTTTTACATTTAATTTTCCCAACATGACTCAAATTCCATATTTCATTAAAAATAAATCATTATTTTCCACAAATAACACATCTGTCCTTATCATGACACATCATGCCAACTCTTGACAAACCGAATATGCCCAGAAATCTTTCATTTTTGTCACCAAGATCTCTGATTATGTGAAAATGTCGTTCCCCATAGGAAATGCCTTGGCACGAAAAAGGCTGTCTCAAATTAACTAAATAACTAATTATTTTATTAACCAATACACCTATATGACGTGGCTACCCATCTAGGCAACATATACAGTGAAAAAATTTTGAAAATCGCCGAAGTTTCATAATTATTCAACGTGGCGATATCTAATTTTGCTGATTCTCGTCAGGTCAGCCATCTTGGAAATGTCCGACGATGCCGCCTCTATGAGCCTATTTGAGCACAAATTTGTGCGGAAATCTACTAAATAACATCATTTTGAATCGATAGAAGCCTAACTTACACCTGTAATACCTCCCAGAACAGCTTTACTACCTTTGAAAATGCCCATTTGAGCCGAAATCGGTAGTTTTCTCTAAGCGAGTCACTGCCTGAAGGAAAAGCTGAAGGAATCTTAATGATTATCTCAATCTTTCTTGATTATGTTAATGTATCTTAATGGCAGGTCACGTGACCCTACTGCGTTTTAACTTTAAATCGTTTATAACTCCAAATTTAGACAATTCTCGCCAAGATGGCCACTACTAGACTTTCTTTCGTGTAAAACTCTAAATAATTACCAATTTTGAAACGATTTTGAGGCTTATTTCGCCGAAAATGGAAATCACTGGATGTAGGCTATTCCTCTGGGTATAAAAGGGACCCGCGTCGCGCTGGCCATTCAGACCAGGAGCTCGTGCAAGGAGGAGCTACGCCCGATCTTCCATTGACTTTACACATCTCCAGCATTGAGCCTCTACCTCTACAGCCTTGGTCGTTACCAATTCTCGACATCCTCCACACCTCAGACAGAGAGTCAAGCTTGACTCCCCTTACAGAGTTCGGGACTTCCCACATTTCCTCGGGACTTCCCAAATCTCATCGGAACTTCTCAAATTCCAAAGAGATTTTACCTTTCAAGTTTACCACGAGCAACTACCATGGCCCTTGGCGACCGATACTCGAACCAGACTTCACCCTGACGCCTGATTCTGCCTACCGACGCCAAATTTTCTTCAAGTTATCAAGAACTCACAAGTCATCTAGCAGCGACTACTGTTGCTTCCTTCTCACCCGCTGACCACTGGATGTGTCATAGGATGTGTTTCAAGCTGTGTTTACAGGATCGTTCTCACTAGGAAGTGTCCCGAGAACGAATCCTAATTTTGAGATTTTTCTGACGGAAAAATTTTCAAATTTGTGTGTGTGTATGTGTGTGTGTGTCAAACGGAGTTCCATGTGATCCTGGAATCAACTTTTAGGAAAGCTCTATGAATACCTAGAGCGGAACTTTTAAAATTTTGTATCAATGCAAAATACTGGATGTACGAATGGGCTACTATCACTCAAAGGAATTAAACAGTGAAGCATGGAGACCTGTGGAGATGTAACTTTTTACTAAGTACATCCGGACACAATAGCCGTAAGTAGACCACTATGTACGCACCTCCGCTAGCTCTCACTGCATTTCACCATGTTCCAAGAAATTTCGATTTCTGTCCAAAAACAAACTACAAAGTTAGGATTTCTTTCAGACATGAAAATATCCACGTGTATAAGATTAGTAGACCGGATTTCCGGAAGGAGTGGCAGTAGGGAGGAGAACTCGACAAATATCTAACACAACTGTATGCATGTACCCGACGGGCAAATGAACGCGTTTCTACGCGATTTTTAATGCGCAATCATCTACATATGGTAGGGCAGATGGTACTGACGCCAAAACGTTATCAATAACAGCATGGAAAGCCTTGGGTGATGTTTTTAATCCCATCGGCATGCACTTATAAACATAAATTCCGTCACACGTGCTTATGGCTGTGTGTTTTCTATCTTTTTCCCTGATTTTAATTTGATGGAAACCGCTTTGGGCGTCCATCTTGGAAAAGAATTTACCTTCTAATTCACCGACAGCCTCAATAGTTTCTTCAGCACTAGGGAAAGTTCTAGTCTGGTCCTTTATCATGGAATTTAACAACCTAAAGTCCGCGACAATTCGCCAAGCTTTAGCGGCGTCAGGACTAGTTGCCTTTTGCACCAAGAATGCTGGTGAAGCAAATTCCACAACCTGTTCCGTTTTTTCTAAAACTCCTTGGTCCACTTGTTCTTTCAACAATTTTCTCATTACCTCTTTCATTTTGGGGTTTAATCTGTATGGGTGCATCGCTTTAGGCTCATAATTTTTCTTAAGATCTATTCTGTGCTCATACCCATGGGCGCTACCAATTTTCATGTCCTTCCCAACAAAAACATCTTCCCTATCTTCTAGAAATTGAATGATGTCATCTCTCTGTTGAGAGTCTAGGTTTATGCCCAATTTATACTGCTTGTTTTCAAAATATTCCCCCTCAGTCGATTTTCCAGTTACTATGTCCAGCCTGTCTGATTTTAAATCTGTAACATAGTCAGCAGATGTGTCTCTGTCTGAAAAACCTCTAAGTCGATCTGTGTTATTTCTAATCATATTGTCATTTTCCAAGTTCGTCAAATCCTTAGACCCCTTCCCATCGGAGTCATTCATGTCCTTGTCATAGTCCATCGGAGCAAAGTCGTCTTCATTAGCAACAGTATACAATGCTAGAATAGAACCCTTTTTCACACTGTACCAAGCCGTACTTGAGTTGTACACACAAAGTCTTATTTTATTACCTTGGGCGTCCGGCTTTACTAACGCCCTTTTTACCAAGTATGGAACTGGTACCTGTCTTTTGGCATTGTCAGTGACTCCCATAGTATCTAAGATATCCTCAGGAGCCACCACTGAATTAGTAAAATAAAATTCCGAATTTGGTGGGATTTTAAAATTTTTATCCGACCTTATCACATAAACTCCATTGCGATCTAAATTGAAGTTTATCTGAGCTCTAAACCTTCTCATAAAGTCGACCCCCATAATTAGAGGACAAGTTAAATTTGGTACCACATCAAACCAATGCCTAAATGTACGCCCATACATAGTTAACCTCAGACGCACCTTAAAATCAATCTGGCGGGAAGAATTATCAGCCATGAAGATCCTTTTCCTAAATTTCCGAATAGGGATTTCCCCAATTTGCGCGATTATACCTTTAAACAAAGTCTCACTAACACATGTGCAAGTCGCCCCAGTATCAACCAAAAAGGGAATATTGGTAAACTTACCCACAGTAGCTCGCACAAATCCGTTATTCACAGGTAGCCTGATTCTGTCCACACACTCGTTCTCTTCCTGAAAGAGAGTAACTAGATCATAAGAGTCACCCTCCACATTATAAAAACCTTCAGCGGGGTCCACAGAACTTTCACTAGGGATCACACGCCCTTTTCCATCCACTCTGGTCAACCTTCCAACCTTCGTTCTTCCCGTTGTGCGTCTTCGGCACATTGAAAACCTACTCTTCGCCATTATTTACAGTAGATTTCTTCCTGCTTGGCACAGGTGTCAGTTCGCGTTTTGCAAGCTTTGCTTACGCTTTTCAGTTTTTGTCGCACTTTCATGGCCCGACTCATTCTCTGCCTCTGTTTGAGACTCCGCCGCCGAGCTAGGCTGGCTCTTAGGCTTTGATTTGAACCATTTCTTTTTGGCGACATTTGCTGTGCCGCAATTACCACATAATCCTGCACTTGACTTGGGTGCCGTCGACTCTACACTACTATCCCTTTTCACAAATTTCTTATTAAAGGGCTTCCTGAAGTTCTTCTTCTTAAAAGAAACCTTCTTCTCCTCATCATCTGTAGACTCACACCCTGTCATTGTCTTAAGCAAATTAATTACGGCTGTGTTGGAACCCTGTTGTTCCTCCTCCTTTGCCTCATCATTCACTGCATGTCTATTTGCCGCTTCCATGGCTTCATCCAATGTTTTCGGGTTATCAGCCATTACTCTTTTTGACAGGCTGGGTTTCAAGTTTGTAATATAGAATTTCATCTGAGTCTTGTCATCGACCCCAGATTTCGCTAATAGCAGATCCATTTCGGCATCATACTCTTGCAAGCTTTCATCCTTTCCCTGCCTGCGGCTACTATAGTCCTTCATCCTCTCATGGTAGGATAATTTCTTGAATTTCTCTAAAAATTTTCGCTTGAATGTCTCAAACCCTGAGGTAGGGTTTCTCGACCTAAATTGTTTATAAAAATCTAGAGGCTTTCCCTTCAGGAACTTGGTAGGGGGAAGGTAGATCGCTTTATATCAGGGGAACCGAGGGTGGAATGGATGATGAAATAGAGAAGCTCTTTAAATAAAGTTGATTATTTTAAAGATTAATTAAAGTTTATTATTTAACTCAAGGCTTTCGGGCTTACTTGCCCTTCATCAGAAGTAGTGTGGAGGGACATACAAAATTCAAGTGCTGAGGTACATAAAAGTGTAGTGGTGGGATACTTCAGTTCTGTCCGCAGTGAATACATTCGTGTGGTGGTGAGGTGCTGATCGCACCAAAAAAATTTTTTTACACATACAATATGGCTAGATATTTATAATTATCATTTTTAAGGAATTATGAGATTTTTTTGTATTATTAATCAATTAATAGTTGTGTAGTGGGTCCGCCACCCGGAATACAGCGAGGCTGTCGACTATCGCCGAACACCAACCAGGCTACGACAGCGGGGGCACTTCTACCAGCGCCGGAGACGACTACCACCAGTTCCGGCCAGTTCCGTCAGGGGGCGACATTCACCACCGTGCAGACGACACTGCAGACACCCTCCGACGGACGGTAGGCGGAGGATACTACTACCTCCACAAGGGGATCCAGGCTTCGCTTAACACTACGGACTCGAGCCGCGCCGCGGACCGAGATACTTCTGTTGTTCAATTTAAGCACCCTTGCTTCAGTGACAATACCTTTGTAACTGTATACCTTTGGGAAATAAACCAGGTTCAAACGAATCTCCTCGTATTCGGGATTCTTTCCGGAATTTCGTAAACTCGTGCCCACAAATCTGCGGTTCACTACATTGGTGCCGTGAGCCTAGGGCCGAGTAGGGAAGTTCCCGAAAGGATCCCCGATGTCAAGAGTCAGACGATGACTCTTGGCGACAAGGAAGCAGCCAAGGCCGCGGCCAAGGCTGAAGCCGAGCAGCAAGCATGCGAGGCTCTCGCTCAGATGTTAACGAGACGTCAGGGCGATGCGCAAAATTTTGCGAATGACTCATTTGCTCAACTAGAGCAAGTAGTTGCACACATAGACAATATGCGTGCCGACGGATTGGTCGTCAATCCGGATACACAAAGCTTGGTTGAGAAACTAGTAGTTATAGTGTTAGGATTGCGCCCGTGTTACAACGAGGGCGATCTTCGCAAGCTCATAGAGCGGGCGGGTTTCAACGTCGAGACAGGCGAGGCAAATGGATCGGATCATTCCGACATTAAGCCGCCGGAAACCAAAAAAACGGCAGTCCCACTGGGGCAGAGCGACGACGCAAAGGTCATGATGGACCAATTGACTACCGTACTTTGTTCTTACGACAAGACGGGAAAACCACCAAGCGAAATCGCTGAAGGTGAAATTCGAGGATTACTCGACCTACTGTGGGTACTGCACGAACAACTTCCGTTGAAGCGTGTACAGCGGCTATATCGTGGTCTACACGAATATGCGTCTTGCCCCCAATATCTGATCGATATGTTGGATCGGAGATATCCTGCGATGCTGCCTCAAGGTAGCCCGGATCCGCGTGTGCAAATGCCTTCGCAAGATACGGAAAGCACGGAAATGCGAGCCCCGCGCTTGCCTAGTACTCCGGCAGGATTCAAGACTGCAGAAAGAAGAGTCGACTTTGTAGATTCGTCTCCTTCGGACAATGGTCTCAACTACTCGTTGACTAATGTTTCGATTCCATTATTGGATAACGACTTACAGCCCAAACTGGGTTTGTCAGCTGGTCGCAAACCAGACAACCATACAACGGTACCAACGAGCACTACTAAGTGTAGACGTTAGATGATGCCTGAAATGGAAGCAAGTGTCGTATATAACGAAGACCGCCCTGCGGAAGTTCGTTTATACGGATCGACGGGCAAGGGAGAAAATCCCAAACCTAAAAATCTCAAACCTTTTCGCAATGGAGAGGATTGGGAAGAGTTTCTCGCATCAGCGATAAACTACGCCGAACTTTGCGGTTGGCCGGAGGAAACGCTTATGCGCGAACTGATTATGGCAACTTCACGACATGTGAACCAGTCTACTTGGGGAAATTCACAATCCCTAACATTAAGTGACGTTGTGACGAGGCTTCGTGTCATCATGGACACAAAGACTGAAGAGCAACGCCAGGAGGAATACCGCAGCCGTATTCAACAGCCTGGCGAATCACTTTAACACTATGGTGAGGCTCTACTTACCTTGTGCAAACGTGCGTACGAGGGACAATACCTCGAACATTTGAAGAATACCGCAGCCGTATTCAACAGCCTGGCGAATCACTTCAACACTATGGTGAGGCTCTACTTACCTTGTGCAAACGTGCGTACAAGGGACAATACCTCGAACATATGAAGAAGGAGTCTATCCGTATCTTCTGCACGGTCTTAGAAGACAAATTTCTTGGCATGTGGGTGCAAACAAATCGCCCAAAGTCTATGCAAGATTGCGTAGATCTCGCAACAGATTTCGTGCGAGCAGGTGGCCCAGAAGCATATCAGCGCTTCTTGGGTTCCACGCCGGGACAGTCCTCTAAATTTAAAACTAGAGGATATAAGTTCTACGTTCTACGGACAGAGGAAGGACAAGGAGCGGAAAGCTTCTTACGCAGCTGCGGAAGCAGAGGCGCAGTCTGACTGAGGCTGACGAGACTTCGGGGGCGTCTACTGCAACCGAAGTCCCGGACTCTGATTCGGAATCGGATTTAATAGCCGATTTTGCGGCCTTCCAGGCAATGAGGAAGGACGTGCGAAAGGAAGACGGTAAAAAGTCTGACCATAGCACGAAAAAGTCTTTGGATAAAACCAAGACTTTGTCCAAATCTTCCAAGAAGACGGTCACGAAAACTGACTATCGGAAGAAGGACACAAAGGCGACTCGTCCAGAGCCTGCCTGTTGGCTTTGTGGGAAGACAACCCATTTGCAAGCCAATTGTAATCACCTGAAGAAGTTTCGCGCTTTCATCGCGAAAGAGACGGGTGAGGAATTCAATTCCCCGGAAAATAAATCAACTAAGGGAAATTGACGTGGGTCTCGCAAGGAAGCGGTGACGAGACCCGCAAGTTCGACGGAACTCTTGACGGGAGGGGGAGCCCTTCCGTAGCCCGCTCGGGCGAAGGAACTCCAGGTGGGTCGTACAATCTGGGGAGGTCAGGTAGGCAGGCAGAACTGAACAGAGAGGAAACTGGGGTGATGGAGGGTGAAGACCCGACAAAGCCTGCAGACACGAAACTTTGGTCGAAGGAGTCGGTTAGTAGCGTTCGAGCCATCCCACGCGATCGTGGAATGTGTTTGGACGGTCGCTATACTGACGCTGGCATGGCGCTGCTCGCGGTTAGCTCTACCGTGGGTGGGGAACGCTGTGTTAAAAATTTGACTAGTTCTGCGGCCGGCCGTGATCTCTCTATTCCTATCGACGTGGTAGCGATAGTAGATAGATGGTATGTACCTGTCAAGGTGGGTACTAGGCGAGGAGAATTTTTATACGACACAGGTGCAACTACCTCACTAGTGTCTAAACAATTCTATGAATCGCTAGCTCGCAAGCCCGACCTGCTCGCTTCGCGGGTTCGGGTAAAACCACTTGCGGGTGGTACTCCAGAGACGATGGGGTGTGCGGTCTTTGACTTTGAGATCGCAGGGCGTTCGTATCCGAATGCTTGTCTCGTAGTCAGTGGTCTAGGCGGCGGGGAGGAGGCCGTGCTGGGCCAAGACTTCATGTGGCGCTATGATACTAGCATGACGGGGCCTGGAAAGATGCTCCTGGAAGGAGGCAAGAATCACGTATTCTGTCGACGGAAAGGTGCGATATCGACCGCATTCCTACGGGAGGATGTGCGGTTGGCCGCGTTCGAGGTGAAGGTCGCGTCTGTGGATGTGTCCCTACCCGAGAACAACGTGGGCTATATCATGGAGTCAGATGTAGGGTTACAGGTAGACGGTTTCGTGGAGGGTTGCGATACATATGTATTGTCTGCTCACTGCCACGAGCTTCCTATTATGAACTCAACGGGACTTGCAATAGTCATGCCACTGGGACGCCCGTGGCATCCGCTTATGAGGTGGCGGCAAACTTCACGGGTGACTATTCGCATCTGGCGTGTGCGAGAGCAGAGTCTGTGAACGGGTCCAGCACGGGGGGCAAGCGAAAGCTGACCTCTGATAGCTGTTCAATTACTAGCATCCCTGAACTGGAATCTATCATAGAGGGCGCTGAAGTAGCGGATACTGAAACCTTGAAAAAGGTGCGCAAGTTGGTATATGCGAAAAAGGGGGTGTTCAGATTGCAAGGTGAACAATTGGGGTTTACGAACAGGGTTCTACACTCCATCGACACGGGTGACACTAAGCCTATAAAGTTACCTTTTCGTCGAGTTCCCTTAGCAAAACAGGAGGCTCTGGACTCCCAGGTCAGTAAGATGCTAGCGGAGGATAAGATCGAGGAAGGAAATGGCCCGTGGGCCTTCCCCACTGTTCTTGTTCCGAAACCGGATGGTTCAACTAGGGTTTGCGTTGATTTCAGGAGACTGAACAATGTGACACGAAAAGACTCGTATCCACTACCGCGAATAGACGACTGTCTGCACGCGCTTGGTGGCAATGCGTGGTTTTGTACCCTAGATCTGGAGAGTGGCTATTGGCAAATAGCTATGGATCTGGACAGTAAAGAGAAAAACGGCTTTCACGACTTCCACGGGTTTATACCAGTTCAAGGTGATGCCGTTTGGTCTTTGCAACGCCCCGCCCACGTTTCAGAAAATGATGACGGAGGTTCTCCGGGGGCTTAATGGCAAGATCTGCGTCGTCTATCTCGACGATGTGATCATTTATGGCGCAACGATCCATGAAGCTATTACGAACACGGGGTTAGTGTTTGACAGGTTGATGGCGTACGGCCTTAAGTTGAAACCGAAGAAGTGTCACCTCTTTCGTGAAGAGGTACAGTACCTGGGTCGCATCGTATCTAAGGAGGGGATACGGGCGGATCCGGAGAAGACGCGAGCGGTAGTAACTTGGCCTTTTCCGTTGACAATGAAGGATATCAGATCATTTCTGGGTTTCGCTTCATATTACCGTCAGTTCATTCTGAGTTTTAATGATCTCGTGCGGCCATTGCAGGAAACTGCAACAGCCGGACAAAAGGTACTACGGTATAAGCTTACTTGGAATAGTGAGCTCGATGATGCATTTGAGGCTACAAAGAAAGCCTTGCTGTCCACGTCCGTCTTGGCGTATCCACGAGCGACCGGCCAGTTCATTCTGGATATGGATGCGAGTGGTACGGCCATGGGGGTGGTCCTATCGCAGGTTCAGGACGAGCAAGAGCGAGTGATCGCATATGCCAGTAATTCGCTCTCGAAATTGCAGAAAAACTACTGTACTACGTACAGAGAGCTGTTAGCGGTCGTATATTATGTGCGGAAGTTCAAACATTATTTATACGGCGCAGACTTCATAGTCCGTACGGACCACTCGTCTCTTACGTGGCTTATGACCTTCAAGGAACCAGAAAATATGCTGGCTCGTTGGTTGCTGGACTTGCAGCAAGTACGGGGTTACCAATAAAGGTGTTATTCAGCACCGCCCGGGCAATAAGCATGAAAATGCGGATGGCCTCTCTCGTAGACCCTACAGTCGTTGTAAACGTACAGATTGCAATGATTGTGGGGCGCACGAGGCTGCTGTAGCTAGTCTCGTGGGGGAGGGGGTAGGCACGGACAACAATCTCATATCTGTAAACCAGACTATCCGTGAGCAACAGCGCACGGACGATACTATCAATCGTATCATGGGTTTCCTGGAAAACAACCGGGAACCCACGAATCTGACTAGTGAAAGTGATGAATTCAGAACAATCTGGAGTCACAAGACGGATTTGTGTTTGGAAGAAGGGGTACTCACGTTCAAGTGGAGAAAACCTTCGACTGGACATGTTAGAAAACCTTCAACTGGACATGTTTTCTTGAGGATCGTGTTGCCGTTTGACCAACGCCTATCTATGTTCAGGCGATATCACGGCCCGGCCTCAGCGGGACATTTTGGGCACGCCAGAACGAAAGACGCTTTGCGAAGAAGGTTCTTCTGGCCGGCTCAATCCGGGGACATAAAAAGATGGATTCAGCTATGCCCCGAGTGTAATGTGCGAAAAACACGAAAAGGTGTAAATAAATCGCCATTGCAAAAAGAGCTCACGGGAGAGAGGTTCAGTAGAATCTCGATGGATATCCTTAGTGGCTTTAAGACTAGCACGAGAGGAAATACTTGTGTATTGGTCATTGTGGATTACTTTTCAAAATGGTCAGAAGCATACTGCTTACCGAACTATAAGGCGGCGACAGTCGCCTGGACAGTATTTCGCAATTGGATCCTGCGGTTTGGCGCGCCCAGAGCGATACAAACTGATGGGGGCCCCGAGTTTGATGGAGAATTATTCCGGGAACTCTGTAATCTCTACGACACGAAGAAACAGACAACCCTCCCGTATAGGCCACAGGCAAACGGGCAGGCAGAAAGGTTTAATCGTGTTCTCGTAGAACAGCTCTCGTGTTATGCAGATTATGGCGCGGATGATTGGGATACTTATATCCTGTGCATCGCGGCGGCCTATAATAATACGATTAACGCGAGTACGGGCTGCACTCCTCATTCCGTGGTTTTCGGAATAGAGGCATATACACCTGCAGATCTAATTCATGGTGTACCTCGAGATGGCTTGGACTTCCCCTCCGGCTCAGGCTTCATTGAGTCGCACGAATATGTGCGTCGTACGTTAAAGAAAACGGCCATCGCTCAGAAACGCCATTTTGATTTGTCCGCAACAAACCGGTCATTTGAAGTGGGGGACTGGATATATCGATATTACCCACCAAAGGCGGCAAACAAATATGGTGCGAAGTGGGATGGTCCGTTTAAAATAACCCGTGCATTAGGAGGCAACTCCTATGTCGTAGATACCGCGGCCGGTGGTGTCAAGTGGAGTGGAGATCTTATGAAATCCGTTCTGGACCCTGACAAGAGGGGAGAGCTCCGCAAAACGACCGGGTTGGGACAAGCTCCTGAGTATAGGAGGCTTGTGGCTGCTGGTAGAGATGTGGTGTCACTGGAGAAGGGCAGGGCCGTGGCAGGTCAAGAGCTCGCTAAGTCATTAGAGAAAACACTTCTCCGGAAAGTTAGTCTCGCGAACAGGCGTGGCAGACCACCTAAGCAGAAGAAGGGTGTACTGAGGAGACCGTGCTCCCTCCAGAGCGACCAACTTCTCTACCGAAAAAGCAGGACAAGGGTAGGAAACCCTTGGTACCTAAGGCAGACAAGCCCGATAAGCTTGTACGACGGGGTTTGGAGGTGCCGAATCCCACGAGGCCGCCCGATGTCGCGACGCGAGGCATTGGCAAACGCGTCTCCAGGCGTCCGGTCAGGCTTGGGATCGGATAGCTTGGAACGGCCGTTAGAGCCTCTATTCAAAATGACGAACAAAAAGGTCTGTTAACCTGGTCGTGTCTGTCGAAGACATGGGTTAAGAAAAAAAATACACAACGAGAAGTCATTTTAGTCAATGCGCTAGGAGAGTGGACACCTCTGTAACGACCAAGCCTATACGGCAATAGCTGTACAAAGCTGATAGGTTGAAACTGCTAGTATGGATCCATGACGTGGACAGTACCGAAATCGGGCTGAAATCAACCATATTCGCTAACAGTAAGAAACCTGAAGCCAAGTATGTTTCCCTTATCCCTTAAAAACTGCCATAGTACCTTGGAGCGGCCCGTCTAGGGCTGTACATTAACATATTTAACACGAAGGTGTTACTAATCGTGGTTAAAGACCACATACTTACATACGTACAACATTCGTATAGATCAACTATGCGGAAGTTATCCGGTTTACAGGTAGAAAACTTCGTGGAGGCTGGGCCCGACCAGGCGCCACCTTCAGGCGATCTGTTGATCACATGACCTGATCTTAGAGCATCTGCCTCTGAGACAGTCAGTCAAGCGAGAAGCGAGTTGGTGGCCACACGTAAGTGGCTCGCATCAACCGCATTTTTGGCTTTTACATAGAGCAAGGAGAAATCCAGTTCACTGTAAGTAGCAGCAAACGTTAACTTTCATTGTTGGACCATTGTGATATTGAATATGAAACCATGTCATTATGTTACCATTGATGAATTACGATTGTTGAGTTCTGGCCGCTTCCATATAGCGTGCTAAGACATTCCGCCATGTGCATCGAGAGAACAAGAGGAGGCTGGTGTCGATACCGACCATCTCAATGAACCTCTTTACGATATGGGATTGGGTCGTTGGGAACTGTCCTCGATGTTCGCCAAATGTTGCCGTGGAAAAGCTATGAAATAGTAATTGGGAACTTTTGATTCCCGGGGAGGGCTGTTTTATTGTTTAAATCTGATGGTTTCGATCGTCAACTTGAAAGCCGCCATGTGCGTAGAGGTGACCTTTCTGCACTGCCGGTGGTTTCGGTTGCTGATTTCCCTGTCGCCAGGTGGGGTGTATCTAGTTCAGTTTCGTGTTTTCGTACGGGCTCCGGCTATATATGTAATAAAGATGCCGGGCACGGATGAATACACAAACGCTACCGGATAACGCTTTTCACGAGTAGTGTCAGTCCCTGTCGCGCCGGCGGCTCGTACGGCTGCCATATCACGCGAACTTTCGCGAGTGGTGTCAACTATGCAACCGGAACGGTTGGACACGGCTCCCGGGAGTTCGCGAGCGATGTCAACACCTCGGGTGCGATTGAGTTGTTTCATTTGGATGGCCGCCTATATAAGAGCCCCGAGACTAAGAGAGAGGTAATTAATTTCGGCAAACACTCGTGGTTTGTCGTACTCCTCTATCTCGGCGGACTACTGGTTAGGCCGTACGTGTGTGAGATATTATTGTGACCCGTGAATTGAGTGTTCCACTTTGTATTACAGGGTACAGATTTCGAGTTCAGGGACGAGAAGAGACGGACGAGAATACGGATTGGGGACTGTCTCCGAGACGAGCCCCTTCTACCATTGGGTAGCCTTTCGTGGTCACGCTCCTCATGAGCGATGACAGCGAACACTCGGCCGCAGACTCCTTCGAGGAGACTGCAGCCAATCGCAAACGGCGTGTTCGTCGTGAGTGCGACCGCCGTCTCAAACGTGAGGTGGACGG
This sequence comes from Sthenelais limicola, assembly GCA_942159475.1. Taxonomy (NCBI): domain Eukaryota; kingdom Metazoa; phylum Annelida; class Polychaeta; order Phyllodocida; family Sigalionidae; genus Sthenelais; species Sthenelais limicola. Next base: position 52,110,608 of record OW804098.1, read on the forward strand.
TCCGTCAAGTCACTCGGATGACTCGGACGTGAGCCCATCGGATGGCACAAAGCTAAACGACTCCAACAGCAACTAGCTGATATGGCCAAGCGGGAGGCTTTCGAGCTACTCCGTCAGCGAGACAAGGAGCAGTCGGCTCGCGACATGGCATACTTCCGCGAGGAAGACGAGAAGGAGGAAGCTGAACGCCAGCAGGCCAAACTGGATCAGGAGATACAGGAGCTCCGCTAGACAGAAAGTCGGCTGCGAGTTGAGGCTCTCAATTCGCGCCAGCCGGCCTTTCCCCTATCCCACGGGATAGAACCTCCCTCCGTCCAGGTAGTGGACCCTGCGGGGATCCCTATGGACACTGGTGGCACGCTCATCGGCGTTACTGATTTAACTCGGCAACGCGAGAACCAGGGCGTGAGTACGGACACGGGAACCATCCCGCGGATGTCGGCAGCTACGTGGGGCCCTAACATGCTCCCAGGTAGCCAATCTGCGGAAGCGGAGGATTCGGCAGTAGCAACTTCGGCTGCCTCCTCCACTCCCCGTTCGTACAGGCCACCCTGAGGGGACGTCTCCTCGGCGACCAAGCGCCTCTCCTTTATAGAGGAGAAAACTTTGGTGGCACGGCCGGCACCGCCTCCGAGCGGAGAGGCCTCCCCAAAGTTGAAGGAAGCGCTACCTTCGATGGATACGTCCACGAAGGGTCCGTTGGCAACTGAACCAGCGGCACCTCTTCCCGTAACCGCGCACACGGGTACGAGTACGGAAGGGGTCGAGGGAAATGGTGACGTAATCCCGTTACCATGGCCTCACACGGACGAGCATACCAGCTCCGTGGACGGTCCGGTGACAGCAGGCTCGGGCTCTGACAAGTCGGTAGAAATATCGGACGGGGAAGAGCACGAGCTACTGCAGGAGTCGGACTCCGATACGGGGTTGATCTACGATGATCTGGGCCAGGAAGACAACGTAGTTGTCGTCCCAGATCCGCGTTCGATGAAGCCCTTATTGGGAATCTTTCGCTTCACGGCATCTCCAAAACAGAGGGTGAAGCTGAGGCGAAGGAGACTGGTGAGTTCGTCTAGAACTCCCCCAATAGGGCTCGGGATCAGCATCGCGATTCCCCGAGGCGGCAGTCTCGTGTGGGTTCATCTCACAGCGAGGGGAGGGCTCTCCTCCTCGCAGGTGGTGGTTTTATCCGCAGGACTAGTATGGTTCACTAGTCTCGCTTTTAATAATAAAGCTCGTGCACGAAATTTTTTTATGCTTCGAATTTTTTATGCTTCGAATGTACGCTTCCGGTTGTACCGCGCTGCGAGATCGGGACGGACAGGCATGTCCGGTGGCCTCTTTAGGCCTATGAAGGCTACGAACCTTGGGGGCGAGTGCAAGCCTGGCTCTAGGATCCGTGCGGCGGAGTGGCATAACATTTGCCCCGCTGCACACGAGGATCTGGAGCCACGAGGATCTCCTTGGTGCCACGGCGGACCCTACATAACTAGTTATCGTGGACCTCCTCAACTCCAACTAGTGAGGGGGCAGTGTAGTGGGTCCGCCACCCGGAATACAGCGAGGCTGTCGACTATCGCCGAACACCAACCAGGCTACGACAGCAGGGGCACTTCTACCGGAGCCGGAGACGACTACCACCAGTTCCGGCCAGTTCCGTCAGGGGGCGACATTCACCACCGTGCAGACGACACTGCAGACACCCTCCGACGGACGGTAGGCGGAGGATACTACTACCTCCGCAAGGGGATCCAGGCTTCGCTTAACACTACGGACTCGAGCCGCACCGCGGACCGAGATACTTCTGTTGTTCAATTTAAGCACCCTTGCTTCAGTGACAATACCTTTGTAACTGTATACCTTTGGGAAATAAACCAGGTTCAAACGAATCTCCTCGTATTCGTGATTCTTTCCGGAATTTTGTAAACTCGTGCCCACGAATCTGCGGTTCACTACAGTTGTAAAATCAACAAAGTTTGGTTAAATACAGTTATTCAGGATCGTAAAGAACACTGTTATTGGTGAGAATGGTTTTAAATTGGTCTGCTAGCGGTTGTTCAATGCTTTCTATTGATTTCATTATGAAGTAAAGAGTTTTGGCATTATTCACGGCTGGTGCTGTGGGAATAGTGTTAGTGGCGGCATCACACTTAGGTGTAACTTCGTCCATGCCTAATAGGTCTTGTAGGCGGGTGTCTAGGTTTGTTAAACTAGAACTAGAACAGGAGAAATTTAATGCACTATTGCTAGAGTCAGTTTCATTGCTGATAATCTCGTCTAAACATGGGGTGCTGGACCTAGTGGGAATGAATGTTGAACTTGGTGTTGGTGTATGAGATGGACCCGGGGACGGCTTGGCTTGGCTGCTGCTTGTAGATGGAGAAGGAGCACATAATGCGTTGGAGAAGGTGGTGCAAGGTTTATCGGTAATGTCAATAATCTGCATCTTGGCTGGAGGTACACTAGTGGTACGATCTGGCTGGCTAGTAGTCATTGGTGCGGAGAATTGCATGGGTCTCTTGGTCCCAGTGTTAATGCGAACTAGGTGCGGTGACTCTGCTCTTGGTGGGCGTGGCGGTGGAGTAGGTGGCGTGTACTGTACTCGGGGGGCTCTGATAGTAGGATCGGTGATGAAAGGTGTGACAGGGGCTACATTGGAGACAGGCTGTGAATTTTGGATGGCACGGCGTTGTTCTGGGCGAGTTATAGGGAAGCTTGGTGGATGTATAATTCCCTTACTGTTTTTCTTTACTTGTGGCTTTGGTGGGGCTTGCCCTGCAAAGTAGGGAGAGTTGTTACCTTGAATGATTCTAAACAGGGCCGGTGGTGCTTTGGTCGTAAATGTTTTTATGATCGGTAGAGTGATAGGAATTGGCGAAGCCTTTTTCTTGCCTCCTGATGCTAGGATAGGTTTAGTTAATGGAATGTCACCATCGTGCATCCTTTCACAGTGTAAGGTAAACTCTTGTCTACGCGTAAAGAGTTTGTCACATATCGGACATGGGTACTTACCCTTGTCACTGAGCCCGTTATGGTTTTTGTTGAGATGCCGTATCAGAGCTCCCCCACGATTTGACATCCAGCTTCCACAGATGTGACACTGGATGGGAGTGTCTTGGTGGTCATGCTGGTCCACTTTTGAGGGGTTCATTGTCCTGAGCTTGTAGTAATTTGTTTGAAGAGAGAGCGGCGTAGTAGGGCGTGTATACCTGCTACACGCGGCTTTGTTTTGATGCAATCGTTGTGGATTTGTTCCAAATATGGATCAGCCAATCAGCGTTAAGTAGGGCGCACGGTTGTCATGGCACGTTAGTAATTTATGCAGGGAGCGGTTTGTGTTTCTTGCGTCCTCCGCTGTGCTTCCCGCCTCGGCTGGCTCAGTACTGGAGATTGAGCCCTGCCGGGTGGGGGGTGTCTAGGATTAATATCCAAGCTTCTTCAAGCCGTTTTCGGTCGTTGGTATTTTTGGGGGTGGAATCTAGTATGGTTACTAGTAGGTCCTTTGCTTGGAGGTTGTGATCTATGTAGTGTTTTGCAACGGGCTTTTCCCGTCTTCTGTTTCTGATATCTCCCATGTGCTCGGAGATGCGTTGTCTGATCGATCTCCCTGTTTCCCCTATGTATTGTTTTCTACATGAGGTGAATGGACAGGTGATACAGTATATTGCGTTGATGGTATCACAAGTGTTGTGACCCAGGATTTTGTGATTGATCTGGGTCTTGCTTGATCGGATTTTCTTCGTGGTGATTACTGATTCGCAGATCTGGCATGAGAAGCGCATGCAAGGTCTGCTAGTGTTGAATTTTGATGCAGATGGGTAGCAGGAGTGTACTAAGAGGTCTTTGATGTTAGGCGCGTGTCTGTACGCTACCATACACCTGTATTGGAGGAAGCGTTGGTTGGCAGGATTGGGTCTGAGGAATGAGGCTACTTCTTTCAGGATTTTTTGGGCTCTGTAATTTTCTGGGGTATATTGGATGGCGAAGGGAATTTGTTTTTTCTTGTTTTTGGGGTCTGGGTGGACAAGCTTTTGCCGGTCCATGGTGCGTACTTGTAGAATGGTTTCTAGGGTCTTTCGGTGGTTGTGTCCCCTGATGGTGAGGAGACGAAGTAGATGGTGGGTAGAGATGTCATAATTCTCGAGAGTTGAGTTTATGAGTCGTAGACGAAGGGCCTGACTATATGCGATAGAGTTGATCGTGTGGTTGGGGTGGAACGATCTGGCATGGAGGTACTGTCCTCGATCTGTGGGTTTGGTATATTGTTTGGTCTGGATCTTGTTGTTTTCACCTCTGTATATGGTGACGTCTAGGAAGTTGACACTGTTTCTGCTGTGCTCTGCTGTGAATTTTATGGTTCTGAACATAGAGTTTATTTGTTTGATGAAGTCTAAGAGTTCATCTTCAGTGCATCTAAAAACTGCAAATATGTCGTCGATATAACGCTTCCAGATGGTTGGGTGTAGTTCGGCTTGCTGGAAGATGTCGGTTTCAATTTGGTGCATGAACAAATTGGCATAGCTGGGGGCCATTTTGGTCCCCATGGCTGTCCCTTGAACTTGGAGGTATTGTTTCCCATTGAAGCACATAGTGTTTGTGGTGAGTACCATCTCAATCATTTCTGTTACAATGTGTGGGGCTATTAGGGGGTTGGGTTTGGAGTGGAGAATATCAGCTATTGCTTCCACTCCATCCTGGTGGGGGATTGAGGTGTATAGTGATGCAACATCAATGGTGATCATTATGTCATCCTCATGTAGTGTGCCTACTTCTTCAAGTAGTTGTATGAGGTGACGAGTGTCCTGGAGGTAGCTAGGGATTTTTTGTACTAGTGGTCTGAGTATGTTTGCCTCTGAGGCAGAAGGTGGCATGTCAGTAGCGGAAGTGCTGGCTTGTTCAGGAGTCGTCATGGCCATTGTCGATGTCAATGGGGGAATGAGTGGTGTTTGGAGGAGATGGGACGAGAAGGGATTAATTTATCCTCAGATGGGGCTGGATCAGTGGAGATACACAGACTTTTATGCGTATGTCGGCTTCAAGAGGTAGGAGAAGTTTTTGTAAAGTCCTCACAGTCCCAAGTTTGGTCCCAGTCGGTTGCCCGGTAGATCTTAGTAAGATGCCGTGATGATGGTGAAATCAGTAGGGGGAAGGTAGATCGCTTTATATCGGGGGAACCGAGGGTGGAATGGATGATGAAATAGAGAAGCTCTTTAAATAAAGTTGATGTTGTTTATTATTTAACTCAAGGCTTTCGGGCTTACTTGCCCTTCATCAGGAGTAGTGTGGAGGGACATACAAAATTCAAGTGCTGAGGTACATAAAAGTGTAGTGGTGGGATACTTCAGTTCTGTCCGCAGTGAATACATTCGTGTGGTGGTGAGGTGCTGATCACACAAAAAAAAATTTTCAGAAACTTTTTGATGCCCTGAGCTTTAAGAGAACTTGACGCCCCCAGAGAATCTGTGTACTCCTCGTAGTCTGCGAGGAACTGCGCCGCTGACATTAGCGTCGTTGGCGCCGAGAATTTCTCGGGCGGCGCTGCCAACGTCTTGGCAACTGAAGCACTGTCCTTAGTAGCCTGTCTTAACGCCCTATTACTGAGAGTTCTCAAATAACTTTTGCCTTCCTTCTCATCATCCTCTGACGATGAGGAATCCGTCCTCCAGTCATCTTCCCACTCATCCGAGTCATCCTCCACATGTTTCTTTCTCTGACGCGACCTCCTATGTGTCCCCATAGGCATTTGGCGTGAGTGCCTGGCCTTGCTTCTTCTAAGTTCTTCCATCTCAGGGTCTGTTGTGTCCCAGTGGCGTTGAACTCCAAGTTCCCTGTCCTCCTGACGCACACAAGATCCCCCATGATCATGTTCCCTGTAATGTGGTCTCTCTTCATTAATGATCCGAGTAGGCCTTGGTCTAATAGGGCTTATACCTTGAATTGGAAACGGATCCCTAGTGTCGTCTTGTCTTAGCGACTGAGATGGAACATATATACTGTGTCTGCTGACACCTTGAAACCCATCCAGTTTCAGGGGAGCCGTGGGTCTGGGGATGTCACGCCCCAAATCTCTATTGTACGCCGGCGGTGGCGTATTCTGAGGGATGTCCGTTCTGTTGTTAAACCCTCTCAGTGACGAAGCTGGAGGTATGGCAGTACGGTAAATGCTACCATAGGAATCATCCATATTAAAATGCTGATTAGTGTCTACTTGTGCAATTACCTGTGATCGACTAAGCTCACTTTGAACTGTCTGTGTCTGCCTCTCCATCTTAGGCACTGTTGGCTTTGGCTGCTGAACTGCTTGCACCTCTAATATCCTATTCCGGATTTGCAGTTTCCTTATGGCATCTCTCAAATCATTCACCTCCTGCCTATGCTCAATTTCCATTCTATCTAGCTCCATAGTACATGTGTGAACTATCTCGTCACTCTTGTACCTGCATTTGTCCAGGTCCTGTCTTATAGCGTTATTCTGAGCTTCCAGATCAACTCTTTCAGCTCTATATTGTTGTAATTCAAACTCTAGATCTTGAGCACGTTTCTGCTCGAACAAGAACAAATCGTCCCTTCTCTTTAATTCTTGAATATATTTCTTCTGTGGATCCATTTGTTCAACTGGACCCGACCCTTCCAAATGCATGGTAGCATAGGTTCTAAACCTGTCTGCAGCAGATTTTGTCTCTGGTACACCACCAGTCGCACCCAACACCTCCGAGCCCATAGCACTAGGGTCTTCTTTGGACGCCATGGTCTCCCCATACATCCTGGCAGGTTTATTCACTCTCAAGGTGCCATCACCATTTACATTGGACAAGTCTAGCTCCGAAAATGAGGACACATTTAACTGATCACCCTCCATATGGCTGTTCTGATTTAATGTCAGGTGATCCTGCTGTATTCCCTCACCTTCAAATACCTTGCAATTGGGCTGTCCCCAAGACTCTTTGACACCTCTGTATTGTTTCCCTGGCGTCAACGCGGATTTGTACTTCGAACCAGACAGTGTAGATTTCTCTGAATCCGCGTCGTCCTCTTCGTGACTCTGTCTGTAGGGGCCTACAGCTCCAAAGCCCCCCGCAAGCTCGTTCTCATGTTGCCAATGTCTTAAATCCTCCAGCTCTGGGTACTTGACTTTTTGTGGTGTTCCCAGTATGTCTACTGCCAGAGCTCCTTCATCCTCCTCTGTCTTCACCTGTTTTTCCGCTATTGGCGTTGACGTTGAAGGTTGACTGCCCTGGCGCAGTGCTTGGACTTGATTCTTTAGAAGTGGTTGGTCCTGTACCTCCGTTTCCTCATCAGTTTGACTGAGCGGAAGCTCAACCTTGGCTAAATAATTTCCACCACTTCTCAAACGTCTCCAGACATCCGAGAACATGTATCCTGGCTTAGGCCTCCTCTGTTCTTGCGAGTTCCCATGATGGACATTCATGGTTCCTCAATTCTTCCAGGCACTACACATTCACTACACATATGAAATCGATGGTAATGATTTCACTTTCCATTCTCCTGGACCTGCCACAACTTGATCGTATTTAAGCTTTGTTTAAATCCAGGATTCCACTGTATAGCCGGATGACTGTCTTTCTTTACCTCAGCCACCTGTGTAGGAGTATGGTGTATTTTACTCCTACATGACTGCTCCTTACTCCCCTCAGGTGCTTTCCTCACCCAGAGAAAGCTGGCTTGCCTTCCCCAGGTGGGCTATTCATAGCCTCCCTGACTGGAGCTTCTCTACTCACCAGGTAGTGGAAAGGTTTGCTCAATTTCAGCAACCATTCCACCCCTTAAGTTTGGGGATAATTCGTGTACTAATACACAATTAACCACGATCTTAATTGGCTTCTCCACCAGTGATATAATAATGGGTTTCCCCAGTATTAATGCTACTAATAAATATCATCAGTCTTAAGATTATACTACAACTTAAATTTTGAATAGGTTCGGTGATAGAGAATGAGAAACAGACTCGGTGACTGGTATGTAAGAACTAAGTGAGGAGCGGAGCTCTCTCACAGCTTTATTTCTGATCCCAGTGCTGCTTGCGTGGACGTAGCCATGCCCCCAGGCCTCCCGAGACTTCCCAGAAACCCACTACTGTAACAACATGCGGTAGTAATATTTATTCCAGACTTGAAATACCTCTTTATAAAAACCATTTAACATTTTTTTTGGCATGTATCTGGCTAATATAATATCTTCCAGCCTTCTTGCAAAAAAGGTATACATATTCATAGCTCTAAAGTTCATAGTTGTTGACTCGTGTATCAATCTCTGAATCCATTTTAACCTATTTGTTTCCACTATTTCATGAATAAGTCTTAGCCCAAGACCACCATTTTCACATCTTTGCGAAAGAAAGTCGGCACTTATTTGCCTGTGAGAGCCTTTGCAAACAAAATTCATGATTATTTTATCAATTTTCTTTTTAGTGATTTCAGGGATTGATACACATGCCATTACATATTGGAATATGGGCAAGAGAAAAACATTACAAACCAAGACCCTACCTTTAATGGTAAGGTTTCTTTTCTTCCAACTACTTATAACTTGTTCCGTTTTACAAAATAAATCATTGCAATTAACATTTGTGAGCATAGTTTCTTTCCTTGGGTACAGCAGAACTATACCTAGAATCTTCATTCTATTCACCCAATTAATTTTCATCACCTCCCTATTTGTTAAAAGACAATTACCAATATTGAAGCCATTCGATTTTTCTGGATTTAGTTTTAATCCTGATGCTTCATGAAATCGATCTAATAAACATAATATCTTATACAGAGAAAATTCATTTTGTACCGACACAGTCATATCGTCAGCAAATTGCACCAGCTTCATTTGCCCACCACCTACCTCAATACCTTCAATATTTCGATCATTTCTTATTTGCTGAGCAAGTTTTTCCACACAAATCGTGAACAAAATTGCCGAAATAGAATCTCCTTGTTTCATACCTCTGGCGACATCAAACCAGTTAGAAGAAAGACCATTATTGGTAAAGGTTGCTACTGAATGAGACAAAAGAGTCTTTATCCAAGATATATATTCATCACATATATTATGCGCTTTCAAAGATTTAAAAAGAAAAGACCAACATATCGAATCGTACGCTTTGGAAAAATCCAAAGATACAATAAGTCCATTATTCTCTTGAGCTTGTAATAAGCAAATTAAATCATCTATCCTGCGTATAGCAATACCAATATATCAACCTTTAACATAACCGAATTGATCCTCTCCTATGATACTAGGAAGAAGCGGCTGGAGTCTATTTGCAATTGCTTTTGAAATGATTTTATAGTCAACATTGAGAAGTGTTATAGGTCGCCAGTTCTGAATTAATTTTAAGTCGACATCTTTCTTCGGAATGACACTAATTAACATTCTTTGGAAAGTTCTTTGGTTAAGAGTCATTTCTCCTTCTTCAATACATAATTTAAACATTGCCATAAATTTGTCTTTAATAAGATGCCAAAAGGTTTGGTAAAACTCTATCGTGAACCCATCACACCCTGGGGCTTTGTTTTTCTTAAATGATTTAATTACTTTTTCAATTTCTTCTTCCTCGAAATCTCTTGAAAGATGGTCATTATCTATCTCGTTTAGTTTAACATAATCATCAGAAATACAAAATTCATCAGCAGGTTCTTTGCAAGTGTTTTGTTGCTTGTATAAGCCGGAATAAAATTTGTCCCCTTCTTTCAAAATCTCTTTTCCATTGCTAGTGATTTTACCATTTATATTTAATTGATGTATAATTTTCTTCCCCGCTCGATATTTTTCTAATGAACAAAAATATTTCGTGGCCTTCTCTCCATCGACTATCCATTTGGCCCTAGATCTGATCAGAGCTCCTTCTGCCTTTTCTAACTCAAAATCATTTATTAAACTCATAATGTTTTTTCTTTCTTCTAGTTGTACACTATTTAGCCAGCTTTGCTCGTCTATATGTTTCAGTCTGGTTTTTAAATGTGACAATTTATCTTCTCTGAGCGGCTTTGTCCTTGCCTATTTTCAGTGTGATTTCTCTTATTTTTAATTTTAAAAATTCCCACCTTAACTTTGGGTTCAAGGTGTCTAGCTCATCGCCCTGACAATTTTTTTCCACCTCGCCCACAAACAGATCGTCATTTAAAATTTGAGAATTAAGCTTCCAGTATCCTCTTCCCTTTGGAGAAAAATCCTGAGCAATTTTAACCTCTATTTTTTTGTGGTCTGTTAGAATAAAAGAATCTACACTGTAACATTTGACTCGGTTAACAATATTATTTGACATAAAACAATAGTCTATTCTTGACTGAGATTTCGAGCCAATCCAAGTACATTCTGGCTTCTTCTGATTATTCAAAATACCCACATCACACAAGTCGAATTTTTCTAGAAATTCTTTTAAACTCTGACTTGATTTCGACTCTGGTTTGTATGATATATCGCAGTTAAAATCTCCTAACAGAACTAATTCGTCAAATACCAGATCTTCTATTTTTGTTTCTATTTGCTTTTACATAGCTTGTTGTTCAGCATACTTGTCTGCCGTAGGGGCATATACATTGAAGATGCAAGTGATATTTTTCTTTTGTTGCAAAATAATAAATACCCATCTTCCTTCTTCATCTGTCCCGCTGTCGATGATATTGTCATTTATTTCTTCAGGTACAAGGAACATAACTCCCCTGGAAGCTGAGCTGCCATGAGAGTATATTATGCTTCCCTTCCACTGTGATCTCCATATTGTTATATTCATGCCATGAATATAGTTACCAGTATAATTTGCATGACAGTTATTACACCTTTTGTACCAATGTAGGCATCTGTATACCAATATAACCCATATATGTGTATGTACCACTGTAGGCACCTGTATATCAATATAGCCCTATATATATGTGTGTATGTATAATCTCTAGGAATATATGTCCTTGCATAGGCAGTGTCAATGATAACTATATATATACAGCCATCCCCATTGACTGTATGTCTATCTCTCTACTATGTGTGTCACTAATGTATCCATACATGTGTATTCCATAACCATATCTATAACCATACATAAACCCACATGTAAGTTGTTCACTCTCTAAGCCAACTGGGAGTAAGTATATGGAGGGCCAATCAGGGGCCAGGATGCTGGTAGGAAGAATTAATCATAATCCTGCATGCCCCCATATACAAGTGCATGCACTAGTATGACTGTTCATGACAGTGTATAAGAAGAGGGTATATATAGAGAACTCAAAATGAAGGCAGAACAGAAACAACCGGGGACCAACACGCGCATCGTTAACTACCACTACCCGCAGCTCTCTCGATGGAAGAAACTGGGACAAACTATTATCAGGAGCAGCTGAGCGTGACCACTTTCCATGGATAATGTGTGAGCTACAAGTGACACATCAAATAAGGGCCTGTATCCACTGCAGCCTGCCTGAATTTACCTGAGATTTGTACACTGCCTTTGTAACTGCAATGGGATCTTTATTGTTACAAATAAACCAAGATCTTTACACACAAATTGGACTTATTAATCAAACGGAGTCACATTGGCTATATAATACTCTGTATTTTAGTCAGTGTTGAACACGCGCGATATATATTATTAAATTAAATTCTTTATGTTCTCGAGCAAACACCCTAGTTCGAAACACATATTGTCTCTTTTTCTTTCGTCGAGTGTGTTTCCTGCATTGCTATTATTTGATTTTCTGTGCTTGAAAATTTTTTTAGAATTGAACTTCTTTTTAGGACATCGCCTAGCCCATTAACATTAATAGAACACAATTTTATCTCATGATTTTTGCTATTATTGTGATACATTGAGCTATATGCTTACTATCGCACTCATTTCTTAAAAAAAACCATTTCTCTTAAGTATACTCCATGCCTTCTTCTGCATCCTCTTGCTCCTGTTCCTGGCTTTTTCTCGCCAGATACTCGTTCCATTCATCTCGCACAGCCATTAGGACCTTGCCCATAAGGTTTCCATTCACAGGCCATTTGATCTGGTCAAGGACGTCATATTCCTCTAATGACATTCCTATACCCCAGATTCGATCCTTAGGTGAGGCTTCTCCTATCTGCCTCTGCTCTGTGTTCAGCAGATACTTTCCCACTGATTCGTTTTGCCTTATTTTGGCCCTCACTGCACGAAGAACGATCTCCTGCCTATGTGTCTCCCAGTCCACCATTCCTTCCTGCACCTCCTTTAGCTCGTTTAACATGCGTTTGCATGCTTTGGGATCAGGTGTATCTAGTGCAAGTTTTTCTTTATCTGTGTCCTTTGCAAATCCAGCTCTTCTATACAGTATATACTGCTCTATGTTGTCAAAGGAGCGTTTATCTATAGTGAAGGGTGAGAGATAGTGGTTGGACAGGGGGTTGTCTTCCGTAAAGTAGACAAAATTATCCTGATTTTCTCTTCTTGTGAGCCTTGAAAGTTGTAGATCGGCAGGTACAGCTCCAAAGTAGTCTAAAGTAGTCTAAAGTAGACTTTTCCAACATCGACATTGTCGTCATGTTGCCTCATTCGTTCTTTATTAAGGATTATGAGGTCTGCAGAGCCTAATGAAGGTAATTCAATTTTCACAGGGGCATTTTTTAATCTTTTGCTCACTCTATACGCTTTCAAGATTTTAATGGCCGCCAATCCCATCAAGTTATGTATTATGTGATTCACCTTCTTTTCCACGATTTCGTTGGTTTCTTCTTCTTCCTCCTCTTTTTGTGGAAGTACTCCCACCACCAGGATATTTTTTTCCAGCTTCTCAGTTTCCCTTCTGATGAATTCTTGATCTCTTTCTTCTTCTTGCATTTCCCTTTCCAGGTAATTTGCCTTTTTCTGAGGCTCGTTTTGCTGAAGAATTTCTATCGCATCTTTTTGTGCCTTCATCTCCTTTTTCATGCTGGTAATATCCTTATCTCTCTTTACATTGTCTTCTACTTGACTATCCTTTTCTTCAAAAAGAATATCAACATCGTCGACAACCCAGTCCAGCCTGTCTTCACACTCATATACTTTGTCTTTCAGATCCTGTAGCTCTTCAACGCCATCAAAAAGCTCAGTGAATTGTCTTTGCGAATCTGCTGCAAACTTTCTCACTAATTTCCTTAGGTCTACTTCTTTATTTTTTACCTCTGCTGGCACTCCCTTTTCACCTTCTTCCAAGTTTATTGGCGGAGGACGTTCTTTCCTCTCTCTTCTCTCTCTTTTTTCAGATCTTTGTTTTGGTCTAGATCTTTCAGGTCTTAGTCTAACCAATTTTTTATCCGCAGATGCCATGGCAATAGGCGAGTCACTGGGTGCCCTTTTTACGCCTCTTTCTTTCGATTCGCCAGTGTTATTTTCAGCAACCGCTTCGCCGTTGCCCTCTGGTAGATCCATTCAGAACTAGCCCAGCGTTGCAACAGCTTGCTAAACCGGAAGCTGGCTTCATATACAAATGCATTGAACTTTTACTCTTTTCCACTCTACACAGCAATGGCCGCCAACTACTTCCGTCTTGCTCGTGTAGTTGCTTCGACTACTAAATTATGATTTGTTCAGGGCTATTTAACTTGCAAACTTAATAAAAAATTGTCAGAAATTGCGATTTATGCCTCTTTCTACCTTCATTATTATTATGAAAGATATTGTCCTACGGGTTCACTTTTTTCACTTAGTCCTTATCCTCCGTTGAGCTGGCTCTTTCCGTGTGGCCGGCTATATATTATACGGCCGTCGTAGTGTCTAGTCTGGTCACCGTATGGTCAGCTAATCCAAATTTTTCCTGTTCACAAAATAGAGTCAATTACCGTTTTTTGTTTTGGCGTGATACTTATTTCCTTGTTCCGTTTAGTTATTTCCGTATTTCACTCAAAGATTATTCCAGAGCGATTTTTTTTTGTATGCTTGACCAGTGCCCACCTCCAGGGCGTGAAGCCGTAATGGCGGACTCCTTGTTCACCGACTGACCACTACACATGTTGACAATAATCCAATTTAGGGTTATTTCTCATGAAGTCTATGCTCAACAGTAATTTTGGTCCATTTGAATACTTTTCCACCACTTTTTTCCGCTTGGGATAGGTGTTAATCCATTAATCTTCAAGCTAATCCTAACCTCCTGGGCGATAATCCGCACTTCGCTGTTTGAATCGGCGGGAAGATTAATTATAGTGTGTATGTGATAGGTCTTGACTCCCCACAACTACCGCTTCTGTAAGAAGCTTGCCAACGGCAGAATCAAAAGGAAAACAGCAGTCGTACCGGTTATCACGGTCAAACGCCTATATACCTAGGACAACATTTATAGCTGTCTCTGCCTACCAAATACATGCTTATTGAGCTTAATCTCCATGCTCACTCCGACCGTATATTAGTAAGCAACGATATTAGCTAGTGATTACTGGAACAATATTGTCTATATACAACGATAGGGTCAGGTATAGCTCGAAAGATCCCGTCGGGAAGATTCGAATCGACGGCCATTGCCGCGAAATATATCAACAAGCGCCGAAAATGGTGTCTCCCAATACCGCCGCTAGCGCCACTGCATAGGCCTACACACGGCCGCTGCTCAGTGCCTACTGATATATTTAAAGGGCGGGTGGCGTTGACGTTCACAGCACGTTGTGGTGTGTACGTCGACGGTATTTAACACTAAATCAAATGGATATTGTAGGTAGGAGGGATATACAGAGGGGGGGGGGGGGGGCGGGGGACAATCCTTTATTTTTAAATATAAAAACCATCTAAAAGCCTTCAGATCTGGTGAAATATTATAACCAATTTACTTCCTACAAATAAATACCTTGTGCAGTTACTTTCTGGACTCTTCCGTGACAACCGCTTCTGAAAGAAGCTGCCCATTGGCAGGATCACTACCCATTACAACGTCACACCCGCCATTACGGGTCCACACGCAAATAGAGAGAGATTGATACTTATCCCCCTGTTTGCCAACGAAATAAATGCTCATTCAGCATTCTTACCTAGCTTACTCCTACCGTATATTAGTAAGCAACGATATTAGCTAGTGATTACTGGAACAATATTGTCTAGAAAAGAAGATATAAGCCCATTTACCACCAGCGAGGCCTGTGATAAGATTCGAATTGACGGCCATTGCCGCTAAATATAAACAAAGCGCCGACGATCCTTTATTTTTAAATATAAAAACAATCTAAAAGCGTTCAGATCTGGTGAAATATAACCAATTTACTTCCTACAAATAAATACCTTGTGCGGTTACTTTCTGGACGAAACGGCCCCTCCAGTGCGGCCCCGATAGGGCCGGCAAGGACCACCCCCAAAACAAACGACTGGGCCCCTAAGGGCAAACCCAAGAGCTAGAGCACTCTCTAGTACCAGGAAAGTCACACATTGGGCTGATCTCAGATAAAACATATATGAACGTAGCTCGATCTTACTCCCAAAACACAGCTTGTTGAAAATGAGAGATAAAACATACAGGAATTTTAACTCTACCTTACACTATGATTGAGAACCGCGTCATCGAAGTGAGGGCAAAGGAAAATGGCGGACATAACAAATTGAGCGAGCGCCGTTGCGGATACTATGACGGAGCAGTCAATCAATGACTGCCGAGTTAACAGACTGCGTCCTTGGCCAATCAGAGAGCATCTACCAAACTGCTCTAGGCCTCACACATTGTCATGGCTTTTCTCCCACTCTCCCAGGCAGGCATCGAAGTTAAGCTAAGTTAATAAACAACAGAAATGTTCTGCTCATTTAAAGAGGATTTTTAATGGAGTATATATCCAAGGTAAAGCATTGGAATAAGTCGTCATTAATCCAAACACATATTTTCTGCCTATGTAGGCCTATGCTGTTTTTATTCAAGAGATCGCGGCCGTAATTTTCGCGGACTTCCATTATAGCACAGAACTAGAGTATAGTTCTGTGATTATAGTAAGGCCAAGGGCAAGGCCTATGGTTCTGTAGCCTACAGTCCAGAAGTATCAAACCGCCCATAATATGTTTTTTCCTGTGATAAATGAGGTGCTTGTGACTGACGTTTACCTTACAGATTCTTGAATGATCCCCCCCCCCCCCAACCTCTCCTGCCCCGTCCCCGCACACACCACCGTGTGTGCGGGGAGCACGCTCAATGCTATAAGCCTGGCCTGGGTGCCCTTAGGGCTCCAACGGGGTGGCGCAAATGGCGGTCGGCAGTCCCAACGCATCCCCATAGGATTAGTATAGAAATATCGAAAATCTATTTTACAGCCTAGATTGATTAGTTCTTCGGACAGAACTTGCAGAGGAAGTCATATCGTTGCGATTTCTGTGTAAGGTTGTCAGCTATCGGTATGTTTAATAGGAAAACGACACGGCCAGGTTGAGTTGTGGAATGTACTGAGACATGGCTGTGAAGGCCCGGGGCGACAGAAAGGTTCGAAATATGCCTGCTTGCGCACCGCCTTCTTAAGGCGGTCATTGGTCGCCTCTCGTCTAGGGCATGTATCGCGCCACAGAATTGAGCTATATTCTCATATCTTATATTTCTGGAAAGCAAATTGAGAGCCCTTTCCTCTCGTATTAATCATAACAGTATGCGTGATGAGAAAGGTTAAGAAAAACGGCCCGACGGCCCGAGAAACGGCGCGTAATTGCACGCCTAAAGATGCATTTCGTATAAACGACTAGAATCGCATCGAAACAAGCTTTTTAAAGAGGTATAACACTTTATAATATGGTTGGGCACAACGTCGACACAACGTTATTTCTCCTGCTCAAAAGTGATGTCCAGGTTACAGGCAGCTATAGAGAGCTCAAAACTTAGCCTACGCATCGGCATGGAAACTATCAACAGCAGTAAATTGTGTCAATGGCTAGAATGCCATACTAATTCACTTCTGATACATATACAACACTTTATATAACAGTACATAAACAAATCAACAGGGAACATGTAAACATTAAATAGCTTTAAAATTGCGATGCTGGACGAGTTGACGTTTCATACACTTCCTATGCCTATGGTGGCCCAACTGTCAACCAGCCTTTACCAGGTATGGTGGACAGAGAGCCCAAATTTGTTTTGTTTGTCATTCAGTTAATAATGGTCGCACAGACCCCAACTGCACTTGTTTCAAAGGAAATTGTATTACCTTTAATAAGAAACAAACAAAAAAATGTTTTATTTCATTTCCAATCTTTCTGTATTTCATAGGTAATAATAACACTAATAAGTGTGGAGATTTTATAATGAGTTTCTTCCACTAATATACAGTCAAATGCAAATTGTATTGCATCAGTTTGAAGGTATCCTCCAAGTTATTTTAATAAATAAGACCCAATGGGGTATATCCTCCTAGTATTTTAATAATAAGACCCAATGCATACCCCATATGTACAACTATAAATATTGTTGCCAATGGATGATTATTTTTAAGTCACTTTTTATTGGTCCACACCTGCCTACTTTCTACAAGATTGTCTGCTGGTCGTTGGGGGTCCAGGGCCCTATAAGACCACTGCAGACTCCTCAAGGCTAAACTCCTGACTACTCTGTTCCTGGTGCGCCTAAGGGTGCACAACTTCCACTACAGGAACACAGGGATCAATGTTCATAACACTTGCAACAATATCAAGGAAATTTAAGTTGATATTAAATGAACTGAATAGTTCTGAGGTTAGGGTACCCAAATCTAGGGCACAGCCAACATAGGGGTAGAGGAAGCTCAAATTAAATAATACCATGATCTATACATTCTAAAAAAAACAGCTAATTTACATACATAGGATCAAAAAGCAACTGCCCAACAACTTGTTATCTGATACATAAACTTCACTGCCAGCATCATGGGAGCAAGAGAAAGTCACTGCACAGAAAACAACAGCCACACTGAGTATTATTCATAACCATACAGACATCAGTCCCTGTAACACACACTGTTTTCACAGAATACTATGGAAAGGCATTTGTATCCATATAGATTCAGTAGCATATTAGCTCATGCTATTGCTAACTTGCATTCTACAAATGCCAATCTGCAATTTGACTTTTCGAATTGGCACCCTAGTGTGCACGAACTAGAGCTACATCGCTGCAGACTAGGCCTACTGCATGCAAACTTGCAATGAACAAGCTGCACGTTGGGCCACAACATTTCTACTTAGCATTCACACCCCTCTCACTCCAGTCAAAACAAACAAATAAACCACGCCTCCTAAGCCCCACCCATAAGGGGGCATAGCCCTCTGCCAATGAAACGTCACACCTTCCTCCTATGTGGTTAATCATAATGGTTTGTTGTGATGGTGGCAAAATTATGTAACAACAGTTCAACTGTTTAGAGTTCAAAGATGCTATTTCGTATGCAATTTGAATGACCAGTGTGCAATGTGTTTGTTGACTTCCAACATGCTATTTCGTATGCAATTTGAATGACCAGTGTGCCATGTGCGTTTGTGATGTCAGTTGAATATTATAATGGTGCTTTTTCTTGGATGTGTGTATCTTATAGGTCGTATAGGATAATGAGTGTCTTGTGTGTAGGTCTACCGTGGAAGGGCGGCACTAATATTGTTATGAGTGTTTCTTGTGACTTGGTGGGGCGGGCTATTATTGTAAGTTCTATTAAGTATAATTGACAAGGTACCGTTGGCGCCTATGTCCATGAAAGAATGGAAACCATTTGGCGGCATATGGCCTTGGTTTGAATAATAGAAATATTATTTGATGCTAATTATAAGATGCTAGGAATTAAAGTGTCTAGGTCGTTGGCATAATAAATGCTTGAAAAGCTTATACTTAGATGGAAAAATATAACGTTGGTACATCAACTGCAGCACGTTGAAAGAATAAATTAAAAGATGTGGCGAGCGCCCATTTACCACCAATTTATTTTCTGGTCTCTCTCCCCCTTCTCTCTTCCCGGTTCTGCCTAGCCCTTCCTCTGTTTCTCCTCTATCCCCTCTCTCTTATCATCAATACCATCAGTAAATTCCTTGTATAATTGAATTTGATTGATTTGATTGATTTTTCTTTAATCGGGAAACAGGGACATTTTGTTAATGAAAGTGATGTAACCAAGGTTGTGTGGTTGGCATATTGAATTACTTCTGCTTTAACTTAGAGACTGCCACCACCAACTTGCTCTACACCTCTGGGTATAATTTTCCCATTTCGTATGCAATCTCAATGGCTAGACTGCTCTCCATTATTATCCCTATTTCGTAGGCAATTCCAATGACTAATAAACATTATTCCTATTTCGTATGCAATTCAAATGACTAATCTGTAAACCTTATCCACAAATACTATCCAATTCGAATGACTTACACATCTATTCATTCCCTAAACATTCCCAGACAAATTGTTTTATTGCCTTTCATCAAAGTCACACACTTATATAACACACTTATACATGTATAACACTAACAGGGCGTCCCACCCCTTAAGAGTACACACAGGGAAGGGGTGAGGTTGGAAGGAGATGTCTATATATGGGTGGGGAGGGTGGGGCTAATATTGTAATGAGTGTTTGTTGTGACTGGAAAAAGGAGTGTAAACATTTGGATGCATTGCAAGTTAGCACTAAGTGTGTCAAACTGGGAAGTGATGAAATGCAGACTGGCATGATGTCTTGCAAAGTAGGCAGTCAGTCTGACGAAGTGGGGCCTAGATCGAAGAGAAGTAGGAAAAGAAAAATGCAGGTTTGCAGAAGCAAAATGCAAGTTAGGAATCGACTGGATGTAAAATTGGTGAGAATTGGGAAAGTTCTAAAATGTTTTCAAAATGAGGAGTAGGACAGAACATGTTAGGATCTATTTCGATGCAGATTAGGAAAAAAAATTCCTATTTCGTATGCAATTCCTATGACCATTTCGAAGGTTTTTTGCAAACTTGCACTCTACATCTCCGAATTGAGGGGGGAATCTATATGGATACAAATGCCTTTCCATAGAATACATATAGGCCTATGATTATCACTCATACCTTTGACACAGCATAGGCCTACATCAACATTCAAAATGCGGGGCCTATACCCCTGTTGCCAATCCCCATTGAGAACTTTATGCATTGTCATTTATATTGAAAGTCAATGATTCTATCACACAGTTCATTAGTTTTCTCCCCCATGTCTATGACACAGAAATTACTAGTACCCACAGGCCCACCACTGGTGCCGCACGCTCTCTGGACGAGAAGTCGCCAAGTGGCCATGCCATGCATAAAACACCTCAGCTCGGCAATTCGACCCAAGCTCATTGGGCCAACACTATTGGGGAAATCTGCAAATAATTTCCAAAAATCCCTACGTTCCCATATGTACACACACTTCAAACCTGTCCCAGTCTCAAGCTTATTGATTATAAGAGACATTTCACCCAAAATTTTAAGCTCTTACTCATATAATTACGCAGTTCCAGCATCGTTGAGCTTCGTCTAACACGAGGCCCGGGTAATGACGTCATAGTCACGAGGATTCCCCAGAGGAACCCTCTCCAGAACGAGGCCCATGTAATGATGTCATAGCAGCAGGGATTCCACCACACATAGGTGCGGGAACCATCGCCGATATGCGATGGTTCCCGCACAAATTTAACACAAAAACGAAACGATTTTAAACGCACTAACCACGGGAGGAGGGCAGGACAGTCGGCGGGATGGTGGGCAATGTCAACGTACAAAAACATTCCATATTTATGAATGTAAATAGCCCAAGACTTCTACTTATTCCCATCAAATTGTGACGATAGACCTATCAGCTATCTGGGGCCACGATACTCTCCTAGACGAGAGGCGACCAAAAACTGCCTTGAGAAAGGCGGGCGCAGCTGGCATATTTTGAATCCTTCCGTCGCCCCGGGCCTTTACAGCCAAGGCCCAATACGTTACAGAACTCAACCTGATCGTGTCGTTTTCCTATTAAACATACCGATAGCAGACAACCTTACCCAGAAATCGCAACGATATGATGTCCTCTGCAAGTTTTGTCCGAAGAAATAATCAATCTAGGCTGTAAAATAGATTTTCGATATTTCTATACTAATCCTATGGGGATGCGTTGGGACTGCCGACCGCCATTTGCGCGGTTTGATACTTCTGGATATATTAAGGGTCATAACACTCTTTAGTTTGTGAAAATATTCCAACTAGAAGAAAAGTTACAGCTAAATAGGCTAACCATTGAGGAATGGTAATGGTAATGGCCGCAGCACAGGTCACAGGTCAATGACCCTCTGGCCCATTATACACATTTTCATGCAACCTAACTCACAGTAAACCAATAAAAGTAGACCATATTTCTAATATTTTTTGAGCTATAATATATGACACTATACTACGACGAATAGTCGCAAAGATATAGCGATTTTAAAAATCGCATAAATTTGCAGATTACAAAACCGCTATAATAGGGCCTATATGACATTTATTTTGAATTTTCACTGAAGTTGCATGAAAAGTATTTATTGAGTTATAGGCAAAAATGTGAAAGTCGGGTCCCCTAGTGGGGAATTTGGGAACTTTCCCCGCGGCAAACTTTGGTAAACTTTTGACACAATAAAGGGGTATGAATAAGGAAGAGGATTTGTTTTGGGACAAACCACAAATTGCCTGGACTACGGTTCCCCCGGCGGGTCCCTCACTCAGGCCTGCGGACATCGGGGTCGACCATGGGACCATATTATGGCCTACCCGCGAGGGCCAAAATGGTGTCGTCACATGGTGTCACATTTAGGAACTATAATAAAGTACCGTACTTCCAGCTATAGGGTTCTTTATTCTCTATTTACCCGAGTTGTGGTTGACGTTAAGATGAAATTAAGAGGCATTTCGTGGATACAAATAATTTTGAAAAGGGGTGAGGTCCTGACCCCCGTACTCCCCGCACCCCTGTAGCGTGCAGGCCGTGTCGTCTGCTAGAAACTGGAACACGGCGCTATAGTCTTTCCGGTTTGGCATTTCACGCTACACCTCGTACATAGCGCACGCAACAGGCGAAGAGGAAAAGCTCACCATTTTCATCGTGACCCACGGAGGTCCTAGTGTGCTTATTACTTCACAGATACCATGGCGAACCACAAAGAACAATCTGTTCTCTTGCTTCAAAGACAGTTAGCAGGTAAGTACGAATGACCTGTCGGAAATGTATGCTTGTTTAAGGCTTTTTGAAAACGAATACGCCCCAATATCTACAGGGATCCTTTGTCAGGTCGTCGACGTCGGGTAGCAAGGCTCGAATCATAACTCCTCTCGCTAGAAACCATTTGCCAAGGAGCTTGTTCTGTATTCTTTGTTCTAGATTCAAGACTCAAAATCAGATGCAGTCATCGGGGCTTGTCTCTCTTTAATCCATTTCAATACACCGATATCAGGCTGTTATTGCCGTATCTTTTGATCCCGACAGTGTCTGACAGTGACAGTCGTTGCTATCTCCCAACGTCATCGAAACAGGGTCTGTTCTTTCGCAGACCATGCTGCCTGCCGGCCCGGCGTATAGGCCTAATTTTATAGCTTTTCATCGTGAAATAAATCCTCGTTGATAAATAATCTTTTATGGGAGGAATATATCAGAGGAGTTAAAAAGTTTATGTGGAAAATGTCTTAACCGCGACGTGTGGTTGAGCATAATTAGGACCATACTTCTTACTGTTTATAAATGGTTAATGGAGGCCTTCTGCCTAAAATTAAATTAACGTCTAAACCCCACGTTTTTAATGTATACCAATTGATTGATTGATATGCTATTATTTCCATTACAATAAAGAAATATACAGCATTCTTCCTGCTGCTGCCTTGACAGTATAACAGTAAATGATTAATTTGGAGTTATACAAATTATAAATTGTAAGACGGTAGGCCTTGTCCCTATTTGTTTATCAACACAGTCGAGAAAAATGTAAACTACCGGTAGGCGGTATATTATCATCATAGTTCATGCACTTGTCACAACATTCTAACAAGTACAACATAATTATTTCTGCTAGTCCAGTCCCCAACACAACAGTATTTACAAATTTGGAATTAACATTTTGAGATGTATCTAAGGATGTATGTTATCGGCAAAGCAGGCATGCTTGTTTGATATAAAGCTATTCATAACCAAACCTTTCTCATAGTCTTAATAGACTAGAGTTACCAATACTTATCCCTAGAAACTCCGACTGTCTCCGCTGGAGTATGCTTTTGTTGGGCTAATTGTAAGACGGTAGGCCTTGTCCCTATTTGTTTATCAACAGTCGAGAAAAATGTAAACTACCGGTAGGCGGTATATTATCATCATGGTTCATGCACTTGTCACAACATTCTAACAATACAACATAATTATTTCTGCTAGTCCAGTCCCCAACACAACAGTATTTACAAATTTGGAATTAACATTTTGAGATGTATCTAAGGATGTATGTTATCGGCAAAGCAGGCATGCTTGTTTGATATAAAGCTATTCATAACCAAACCTTTCTCATAGTCTTAATAGACTAGAGTTACCAATACTTATCCCTAGAAACTCTGACTGTCTCCGCTGGAGTATGCTTTTGTTGGGCTACAGACAGAAGCCAAGACACCATTTTCTTGTCATCATTGCTCTGTTTAATTTCATAGGAAAATAAACTGATTTTTTTTTCATAGATTTGCAAAATATCTGCATTATTTTGAACGATTTTTAAGTACTTCGGGTCCCCACAACACCTTGGAAAATGGGTGCGGCAATCCCCACCACATTTCTCCAGAATATGAAAAAGAAAACCTCCTTTACTGATTTAGTGAAAATAATAGCCATCCAGTATTTATTTTTTCTCTGCACATTGGTCAATGTATATATACTTGCATTGGGAACATTAAAGATCGGTGGTTAAAGCGTTTTTCCATTACATCTCTACTCTGCCAGAAGTGGACGACTAAAAAATCCATTGAAAGTATGTTTCTGCACCCTGACTGTGTAATGACCATCAGTCAGCTAGGATTAGAATAAGTCAGGGTTCCTCTGGCTACTAATACTATACTAGTACTCTATAGTAGAGTATAGAAGTGGTTAATGTACAATGTTTGTAAACATTATGATATTTATGACCGATTTTCACCACTGGTAGCCATTTGGGTTTTTGAGCAATAACAGGTTTAGAATTTTTTTTTTTTTTATTTCATTTTCAGGCCAATACATTTAATACAATCAATAGTTAAAAAAAAACGCGATTGTCGTTCGACGACGTGTTTCGAGCGTTGCCTATTAATAGTCTCAATACCTTATTACCCACGAGATTTGCATTTCGCAGACATTAAAGATTATTAAAAATAAAGCAAAAACCAGCTAACACTAACTAGCAGGAATAAACAAGTCACATTTCTACATTAAAATAAAATTAAAATTACACTTGTCCAATCTTGACTACCTCATACCGAGTCAATCATTGTCTCCTCTATGTATACATCAAACATCTCTTCATCAAAACAGAGATCTGAGTTTAGAATAAAAAACATTCCTTCGTCATAGTCATTCTTTTCAGAAAACATTCGTTTTTGAATATGTAGCTTACAGTTACCTCATTGTACTTCCCGATCATTATATCTTTTTTTCCACTCATTCTTTAGACCTTTTACAAAGTTTTCATAGTCTTCCTCGGCTCTTAGGTTTGCCAGTAGACTGTTCCATAGTTGCTTTCCTCGGTCGAACACACTGTTTTGCATTCTATCTTTTCTTACTCTTGTCACTCTAAACATGTTTACCTGTCTGTTACGGAGTGTTACATTCATATTCACAAGTGCTTCATATCTAGACCGTCGTGTGTATACCAGTTTAAGAGCTGCGACTTCGGCCCGTTCTACTAGGGGTAGCAAACCAGATTTTTCTATCACCTCGTCGTTATCAAGATCCCTTCCGAAGGCAAACCGCAGGCACTTGTTCCATACCCTTTGAATTCTCTTTCGCAGGATCTTGCCTACATTTAGTATCAGGAAATTACCGAACTCCAAAATTGGAAGGATGTAACTTTTCACTAGGACACCACATATCTTATCACTCATGTATTTCCTTCTTCGCCTAATTTCGCTCAACTTCCATGTCGCTGTTCGAATTTGGTTTTCTACGTGGCCCTTTAATGACATATCTTCGCTAATGCTCACTCCTAAATATTTGAAGGTTTTTACTCTTTCAATTTTGTGGTCATTCATGGATAGTGACCGGAAGTTACTAGTTGTTTTTCTTTTCCCGAACAACTGGTATTTTGTTTTTTTTGCGTTAGGTTCCAGCTTATTGTCCGAACACCATTTCACATACAAGTCAATAGATTTTTGCGCTTTCTGGTGAAGGGCAGTAGGGTCAAAGTCCTCCAACAGAATTACAGAATCGTCAGCGTATAAGATCAACGTACCCGGAAAATTTTGTTCAACCATGTCGTTTACAAAAACACTGAACAGTAGTGGCCCCAATAATGACCCTTGAGGAACACAGCTCCTCACTGCTTCTTTTGTTGTTTTGATCTTACCATTGTTGATATATTGGCCTCTGTTTTCTAGGAAATTCTTTATTAGGTTCCATAGTGTGTTACCCATGCCAATACGCTTCAGTTTATTTAACAACAAAGTGTGATTAACCGTGTTAAAGGCCTTTGAGATGTCAAAATAGACCGCAGCCACTGATTCCCCCTTATCTACACATTCAAAGATCCTTTCTAGTGTATCGAATACCGCATCGTTTGTTGAAAAGTTTTTCCGAAAACCGTATTGTGCCTTGTAGAAGAAACCCGTATTTTCTAGGAATTCATATATTCTCACATAGATCAATTTCTCTAGTACTTTGCTGCCTATAGGTACCAGCGTTAATGCTCTGGTGTTGTTGATGTCTAACAAATCCCCCTGCTTCGGTATTAACACGATTGGAGCAACCTTCCAAGCCACAGGTATAGTCCCGGTCAGGATTATTAAGTTTAGAAGCTTGGTGAAAAAGTGAATGCAAGACAAGAGCGACATTTTAACTATCCGAGTGTTCAATTCCGGGAAACCAGAATTTTTATTCTCGTCCAGGTCCTGTACTATGTCCCACACCTCCTTCTCACCCACATCAGCTGTTATCTTAATTCTAACCTCCCGGTCCCTCTCATTTGGACTAACAAAGTTTAGCGGTGCTACACTCGAACCTATTCTCGCAAAAAACCTGTTAGCGTATTCCAGCACTTCTAAGCCAGTTTTCATCCCACTCTCCGTAATTATGACGGACTTAAAATTAATGGATATGGCTGGGTAAAAAAGAAATCTCTCCTGGGAACCCATTTTTATGGATCTATGATTAAAATTGAAGAAGTTATGGAAAGAAAACCAGTGTTTTCTTTATAATATTCCTAAAAAATATAAAATTCTAACTTCAAGCTGTAATAATAAAAAATAGTAATATTTTGTCCATCCGTTCCTTGCCTGGATATTGAGTTTAAGCACTTGGCAGGGCATTCTTTTCAGTTTTATGCTTCTAAGTCCAATATTTCTGTGTTAGATAGAGGGGAAACCTATGGGAAATTTGTGCGTCATCGTATATCACGTTTTTTATGAGCCTATATCAACAATGAATATAAAGCCAGTATATAGATCTAAATCGTCATCAAATAGTGTCTTTCACATAGTTTCATAATCATAGGTTAAATTCGCAGAAGTATTTAGGGTTAATAGCTAAAAAATCATGCAAATGCAAGCCTGATGATTGGGGAAGTTGCATCATTGTACGTCACACCAATAACCTATCCTCACAAATCAGAGGCTTAAGAATAAGAGTGTTCTGTATATTCAGTAGAAATATATGTTAGGTTAAATCATAAACATTAAATTGACAAAAAATTGTCATACTCCTGACTGTAGGGTATGTTTGACACAGTAAAACGTCACCGTACATCATGCATCACTGTACGTCACACTCAGCTATTAAGCTACTTAAAACAGGTAATTACAACTCCAAATGAGTACATTTCAACGTATTAACTGATAGTATTAAATTATATAATGACTGATATCATATTTCATAACTTATAATCTATAGAAAAAATGAGAGGAAATAGAATCTACTAGTTAAAGTGTCAAAAATTGAGAAAATTTGAAATTACAAAACACAAGAGTTTAGGATCATTTTACATTATATATGATTGCCCCAATATATAAAATTACTATCGAAATCTGAATAAATAGGCCTGTTTTTGAAGGTGGAAAAATAAAATGAACCTACCACATGGATGAAATGCTACTTCAATGATTTTGATATTGAGCGTGATGTACGATGATGGCAGTGTATGGCTTGATAGAGGAGAAAAACTTTGCCAGGCGACTGAAGGCTAATTATTAGATATTAAGCTGCCGAATTTTGGAGAATTACAGCTGGATATTATGGTTGTATGTACAGGACAAATCAGCAATATGTAAATAATTCTATTTTTTATGTTTTTTCAACTGTATTTCATGAAAATGGCTACTTTTCATGAAAATCGGTCATATATCCATAAGCCATAATTTTTTTGGGAAGAAAGAGTCTTGAGTGAGGAAGAAAAGTCCAGCTTCTAGATCTACATCAATATGCTTCTTGTCGCTTATTAATTGCAAATTAATGTTACATTTGAATGTTTTTAAATTATCTGTCTGGTAACAAAAGGATGCAGGGGAGTTTTGGTCCCTTGATATATCCATTCCTTGACATACTTTATTATGCCTGGCAAATACTGGCTTTAATTTAATTTATTTTCATTCACTTTTCTACAGCTTCCAATATCATATGTTTACTATGTGTCTCTCATCTACTTCAGGCTTCAACCCACTTATAGGGCTCCTGATAGGCGCTGTGTCTTTTTGATTCATTCCATGCTGTTTGGCTCTTTCCCAAGAAACAAACTGTTCCGGCACTTGGCCCTTCTATTTAGGTGAAGAGCACTGGTGCAATTACCTCGATTCCACTCTGGTCTTGGCTCTCGTTAATTTTAACTAAATGTGTGAAACGCCACACTCTTCCACTGTTTCGACTTGTCAACCGTTTCTCCTCGTTGTCAGAAGGCTGTTCTGGCCTTGAATGTGTGTCTCCAGATTTTTACCCAGCACCTCATTTGTGCCTCATGATCATATTCCCCTCTCCTACCTCCTACTAGAAATGAGTGCGTAGATCAGACAGCTTTACTCTGATTATTGAGTGTCATTGAATTTTTCATTCAGGTCAGGAAAAGTCGTGTAATTTGAATCCAGATGTTCTGTGGGAACATTGTAATAGAACTATCAATACCATGATACCTACTTATTAATGTCATGAAATTACCTCAACATAGCTGTCCAAGCCATAGCCAAGCTAAGCCACATGTCCTGTTGAGTGTCTTATTATAAGTTTTGCCAAAGGTGGCTGTAATCACATAAATAATACATTTCAGTATAGTATCTATCTTCCCCTGAGAATATGAATTGTGGAACACAAAGATGTTGACAGAGAGACAGCTAGAAGGCAGAATCCAGGACGGCATAACAAAATTAAAAAGATCATTTCATTGGGACCCCAAACAAATCTGTGCTCGAATTAGCATCTCTGGTGACAGATGATTATTTAAATCAATAGATTTATTGTTTATTTGTCAATTGACATTTTCACTTGAGAGATAACCCTTGGTTACAAGTGTACTATACTGTGATGTCACTGTTCGAGGATGAGGTCACCATCCATAGTAGGGATCTATTTGATTAGGTACACCATTATTTTGGGGGCTTTTAGAACTGTTGGCAGCATCGCTAAAAAAAATTATTGTGGTATAGAGTAAGTACTAAAAAATCATTTCTAGTTCTTTTTGGTTTCACTATTAGAATAACTTCTTTTTATATTTCAGAGTTGAACAAAAACCCAGCCCAGTGGTTTTCTGCAGGACTCATTGACGACGCCGATATCTTCAAATGGGAAGTTCTTATTATTGGACCTCCTGACACTCTGTAGTATGTACCTCTAGCCCTTGCTCTGTGATATTCGAAACATTAAAATGGTTCTTCTTTATGGCGGTGTTTATGTTGAATTAGTCGGCTATACATACAAAATTGAAGTTCACTGAATCTCTGTTTCTAGGATAAATGTTATGAAGGAGTAAAAGTAATTTTTGTATATTATTCCCCTATCAAATTCGGATATTGTCAGATACCTCAGTGATATATACATGTAAACTTCCTCCCCTTGCCTACACAGTGAAGGAGGATTTTTCAAGGCCCACT
The DNA here is from genome assembly GCA_942159475.1 of Sthenelais limicola. Taxonomy (NCBI): domain Eukaryota; kingdom Metazoa; phylum Annelida; class Polychaeta; order Phyllodocida; family Sigalionidae; genus Sthenelais; species Sthenelais limicola. Next base: position 52,139,764 of record OW804098.1, read on the forward strand.
TGACCTTCCCAAAAGAATACCCACAAAAACCACCCAAGATGCGATTCATCTCAGAAATTTGGCACCCAAACAGTAAGTTCACTCACTTTTCACTTTCATTTGCTGCACATATTTCTGTATTCCTAATCATGCTAATGCCGATTTTACTTTTAGTCTTGGCTGAGAATACATATGATTTATGTTTCTTGTTACAGTTGACTCTAGTGGAGATGTTTGTATTTCTATTCTACATGACCCTGGTGAGGATAAGTATGGCTATGAACGACCAGAGGAGAGATGGCTTCCAGTCCACACAGTTGAGACGATTCTTGTTAGTGTTATTTCTATGCTTACTGATCCGAACGATGAATCCCCTGCAAATATCGATGCTGCCGTAAGTGTTATTGTCTCAGTGGAATTTCAGGTATATTAATTTCTTAGTTTTCCTGGGGATCACTACTTTAAAAAGAAAAGATGACAACTTTCGTGATAACCAGCTGTAAATGTTACCACAAATACAATATTTCTCTAATTTTTGAGTATTTTCTTGTTTTTCAAATTACAGAAAGAATGGAGGGAAAACCGCCCAAATTTCAGGAAGAAAGTCTCATTATGCGTTAGAAAAAGCCTAGAACAAGAAGATTAAATAGTGTAGAGTGTTATTTCATGTTATGCAAGGTGAGTTGCTTAAATTTATAACTTTATAAAACGCCTTCATCATGTACTCTAAAGAGGGGTGATGCAACTTATGCGTTAGTTTTCATGTGGATCAGTTTTCCCATTTATGTAAATTATTATATTATACTGAGTATCCATCTACATTATTTGTGTATAGTATTTGTAAGCAATAAGTAGTTTAATGTGTGTGGGATGTGTGTCACTCTGTAAAGCATTACCACAACTGTGCTTCGGAAGCCCATCAAATGATCCACCTGTGCTCACTTGGTAACAACTTATGATTCACATGAGATCATTGGTGTAAACTGTAACAGGGCACTAGATTGTTGCAGATGTCTTTCTCTGTGGGACATTCGTTTGCTGAGTAGGTGTTTTGAGTGGGATTTTGTTGACAGTTTCTCCCTTTAAAGACCATTGCCAATGTGTTGTGGTTTCAAAACTGTCAGGTGCCGTAAGTACTGTAAAAGACATTAACTTGAATCGCAAAGACCACACTTTGGCTTCTCATATGAATGCATTATTTGATATCTTTTGCAGCACAACCAATATACTTTTCTTCACATTCCAGAATAAAAGTATCTTATGAAAATTGAATTTTCATCTGAGTGAAAGAGTGACTGTGGGCGGAAATTGCACATAATTCAACTAGAGCTACAGCAGTTAAAATAAAACCCAATGGCTGGACCCACGGATATCAGGCAACCTCTCCCAGCAATGGAGTATGTGGCACTGCTGTTCCTCCTGAAGTGAATGATTTATCATACCATCACATATCAGATTCTTCACCCCTAATGATTGGACAGTGAAACGGGACGACCCTTTGAGACATTGAAACTTTTTGAGCAGTGACTATGATCTTTGAACAAGGATAACTAAAGTACACACATACTAAAAAGACCTCAGTCTGCTGCTGGATTCCGTCAGTATAAGAACCGATCTGATAGTACATCAGTGCCTGAAGATATCCATCATATTTATCCCACTGCAGATTTCGGGAAACCTAACTAAGAAGTATTAATTATGAGTTGTTGGGTGCATAGCTCTCTTCCTCACCCGAACAAACATATGTTTGTATTTTGAAGCTCAGTTTATGAGTGTTCGCATTCCCCTTTTCCTGCAGGCCAGCAGTGCGAATGCCTTCAATTCTGGCAGTGGTGTTGTGGACACTGGCTTAGCTGTTGTCCAGTATCAACATTCCATCCAACATGGAAGTGTGTCAATAATGAAAATTAATAGCCACCCTGCGAGAATCATTTCTTGATTAATCCTTTGTTTGTATGCCAGAGATCCATGGAGAGTATACATGTACCTATGTACCTAGAAGTTGTTAAAAGCAGAATATTTTATTTCGGTGACAGTACCATGCCCTGCCTTAATGTATATGAGTGCATGTGACTGCATCTTTCTGTTTGTACTCAATTAATTCTATCTTTCTCTTCATGTCTTATATCCTGGTATCATCGAGACTTTGACAACCAACATTGACTACAAAATTAGCCGAATGCCAGTTCTCGGTATAATTAATTGATGGATGGCACTTATTTGGGGATAATCTGAAAATCTCATATTATTGTTTAGTTTGATCAGATATTCTGGTAAGATTGACTACCAGGCAATTTCCTTATACACTTTAATGTTACATTTGTCACAATTGATATTATATTTGGTGAATTGCTTTTGATATTTACAGCCAAACTGGAACACCTCAGGGACGATCTATGCATCTTTTTTAGCATAATTTTAAAGGTGATTTGAATGAATGAGTTAACCTCCCAATATGATATCCTCGGTTTTAATATACCCAGCAGAATTAATTTGAGATATTTAAACTTATGACTTTTGATTATACATTATGTTGAGATATACCTAAATTCATTGTTTGGGCCTAATTATTTTATAAATGTAGTTAAGATTAATGAGTGGGACCTTGAACAGTTGTATCGGTATCATAATGATTTACTGAAATCTATAATTTTTTCTGGATGTTATTCATGAGATAGTAGACACTAATCTCTTGTTACAATACCCCTAAGTTCTTTTTTGTTCTAGTATATTTCTGCAGAGATCACTTGTGGATCAGAATAAAATTGTTAGTGTTGCTTTTTACCAAGGATTCGGCCCTGTTGGTGGGGGAGTTTGGTCATTGTACTTACCAGCCTGATGCTTTCATTGCCAGAGGCCATCCTTTAAGTGAGGTTTGCTCTAAAAATCTATCCTCTGAAATGTCGCCTAACTGAATTGGTGCCAAAAGAAAATGCGTCTCCTCCACAATATCACAACAATAGTTTACTGTTTTTATGTATGTTATATTATGTTAATTGACAGTTGCCATGTCATGTAGGTTTGGGTTTGTAAAACTTATTTCAATTTTCTTCGCTGACTGCCTTAAGAAAAAATAATATCCATGTTTACTGGTCACAATTTCGGGGGATAGATCTGTATCATTCAATTTCTTAAAAGATACCTGTGCATGCTCTTGTTCTTGGACTAAATCCATGGTTTTGTGCCATAGTACCATTGTTACTTTGACTGCCACTGTTGCTTAATCATGGCGCTTATCAGACCGAACCTGTCATCGTTTGCCTGAACATCCATCCTCTTGCAGGTACCTTGCTACTAGTGTGCATTATTTGAATGAAAAGGAAATATATGAAATATATTAAGACATGATAATACCAGCTTATTAAACATGCATGCGAACATTGTGAAAACGTGTTATGATGAGTGGGAACCAGCCAAATGTTAATAATCACATTTTAGAAGGGACTCTTATGCTGGTACGATGGGCCAGCAACAAGATGGATTAATGTTTCAAGGATAACCTATACCAAAATATGTTCGCACCTCTGTGAAAAGACTGCTTATTACAGATTGATACTAAAGTGGGAGTCTTGGTGTATATACCGTTTCTAATCAATTGTACACAGAATGAGACTGAAGGATGGCAGTATCATAAGGAGTCCAGAATTATCATATAGTATTAATTGGTACATTTCTAACTTATTATTTTCTGTCAACATATAGAGCGTCTGTGTAGTTATGATTACATGAATGTGAACAATTCTAATTTTCCAGTTTCAAGCATCATAGGTGCAATCGTTGGAACTTGTAATATATTGTAACAACTCTTGATTTTTAAAGCTTCATGTGAAAATATGTCTGCGCCCATATGCGATTTGAATAGGTGATTTGATGAATTGTCAGTCAGTATATATATATTGATTATTATTATTATTATTATGTTGGGTTGAAATGTACCATCTACCACACTAAGTTTCTACAATATACACGTCTCAAGTGGCTGATCTTACTTTCATGTAACCAATAAAGAATTATCTCCAAAATGTTGTCTTTGTCTATTGTTACCTTCCACGTTTTCAAGTAGACTTTATTTTTATTTATTTTTTTACGAAAAATACCCTAAGGATGCAGTTTCCTTAAGTAAATTTGCCATTTTCCTTTAAGGGCTCCAAGGTCCGAGGTTCAGCATTTAAGCAGATATCAAATGTAAAATTGTGAAGTGAAAATATACATTTGTTTTTAGGTTAAATGATGTACCATAATCTAACTGCTGAAAATGATTTGGTTATTTAAATATGAACAACAACGGATACAATCTGAGAATAGATTTAGGCCTAATGTTAGGGAAAGTGATGAGGTTGCAGGGAAGAAAGTCCCAACTGTCAAGATCTGGTATAGGGCGTGTAAGTTTTTCCGAGACAGGGAAGTGATGTTGCTCGCATTGAAATAGCATTGGGGAAGAAAAGTTTTCACTTTTTAAGATTTCTCAATGATTAATTCTAACTTCTGACCACTGAATAGCCATATATAGGGTCAAACTTCCATATAACATGGTGACCAGAAACTCGGGAACATTGCTGGGGCGATGGAGAGAGGATATTTATTTCACTAATGCATTCACTTCCTGTCCCGGAAGTGATACAGAACACGATTAAAAATGCAAAAGCAGGCGACAGTGGCCATGACGCTTACAGGCCCAGGGGAAGGTGGCCCGAAAATTTTAATTTGGGATGTCAGTTTAAGAAGACTTGAAGTTGAAGATATTAACTTGTTCAAGATAACCATTAAGAGAACATTTTAATTTGGACATCATTTTAAGAAGACTTGATTCTTGAAGAAATTTCTTGTTGATAGAATTATTATTTTTTTTATTCAATTGAAGGCCAATAACAAATATTTTAATACATTTACGGAAAACCCAATATTCATGACGAATGTTTTCATGCGTCGCCTTCCCCCTCCCCCCCCCCCCCCCCCCCCCCCCCCCCCCCCCCCCGGTAGCCTACCTGCCGGAGCCGGTTCAAGGGCCGAAGGCTCTTGTTAGATAGAAATTCTAGGCCTACCCCGAAAGGTTGATATGGTAGGCTTTACTAGTCTTAGATTAAAATTTGAGCTATAACCAACAGTTCTATTAACTAAATTGAACAGTGTACTTCTCCACTTTACGTGACAGGTTGTTGTCCTCAACAAACCTCCGATATAGACAGCTTAAAGCTTTTTTTGCTTTAGGACAAGTGGAGTATATTTTCATTGACGTTGGGGTTCAGCACAGCGCATGCGCGGTAGAAGTAAATATGGCTTCATGTGTGCTGTGAGTCGAATGTGGAGTATGAACCTATATTGAATGCAACTTTTTGCCTCTTGACCATGGACAACGACGATTTCGGACCGCTGACAGGTGTAGAGACACATACTGAAAGCAACGGTTAGTACTTTGTCCATGCCATTTTCTTAAAATCTCTGCACAGATGGTGAGTTTTGACAGAATGTTCTAACTTGCATTGACATGGTCACTGGAGATGGATCTGACAGCGATGGGGCGTCTTCTGGGTAATATTTCGTGTCACAAGATTCTATTAGATATTTAGTAGACATTACATGATACTCTGGCATTCCACTTTTCAAACCTGCTGATGTTCCACTTCAATTAAAGCTTCTAAATAGGTTAATAAGTCGTATATAAAGTTATATTACTTACAACCATCTTAACAGTCATCAATTTTCTACTTCCCAGTAGTACCGTACTAGGTCTAGGCAGTAGGTAGTGCCTAGACGAGTGGTAGTGAGGACCACTATTTGACCACGTACATGATCACGTACGGTACCGTGCGGTGCGGTATGTTGTTTCATGTATGGTAGCCCAGTTGATTTAATTAATTGAGACACATCCAGGCAAGTTGATGACTATCATGGCATTCATGCCTAGACGCATTGAGGCGAAATCGTCTTATATATATATGTCCCTATGAATGTTATATGATTGATAGAGTATCATACTATAATTCTGTATTCATAATCATGACACAGGCAGCAAGGTCAATTTCCCTGACTTATATAGGCTAGCTTTATTATTTGCCAAAATGTAGGCTACTGTATTACAGTAAGATTACCTCAGTGTCAAGTAGCCTACGAGGTGGATTATATTCGCCGAGTAGGCCTAAGCCTACAATGGGGCCGTACGTAGGCCTAGGCCTATAGTTGCTTCTGGGCTTACGAGGTGAATATTGTCCACCATTGTCATTGAAGGGCTGTGGTCATCTTACTTGTATTCTCTCATTTCATGTAAAATTACTAAAGAAATCAACAGTTTTGCATTTTTTCTTTGGAACTATACACTGCCATTTCCAGTAAAAACAACATTATGTTTATGTACGTCTGAAACTTTATTACTTAGCATTTTCCCGCAATTCTTACACCAAACATTTTGGGCTGGACAAATTTATGCATTTTGACTAATTAATTCTAGTAGATGGGCTTGAATTAATTCAGAATAGTTGAATGAAACTTCCGGAACAAAACAGGACTACTTTCTATAGGCCTACTATGCTAATAGAGTGTCGATTATATTTGTCAGTTGTAGGTGCATAAAAAATACAGAACGTTTACGTGCCCCATGTATCTCTTATGCCCGCCTCACACTGTACGCATCCAACTGGTCGTACAACTACAACTTACATCTCACACTATACGACTCGAATCGGGAGCACCCCTCTAAAAATAGGCCAAAAGGGTATTTTTTTATGGATATCACCGTTACAACGCACGTTGTAACGGATAGCCCAACTCGTTTTTTTTCTGTTTTTTTGAGTTGTAAGTCTTACGACTCGCTGAGTCCGAGTTGTAAGCGTCACAACTGGCACTCACACTGTTACGACTGTATGATTCGATTCAACATTTGAATCTTGAGTTTTGTCGTGAACAACAGCTCAAAAACGGACCTTACAACTGGAAAAATAGCTGTAAGGCTTACAACTCGTCGGATGCGTACAGTGTGAGGGGGACATTATGTGCATGACGAAATTCAAATTGGAATGCAGAATATTCTGTGAGGGGTCACAGAATTCGTTTTTCTGACGGAAAATTATGCCTCTAGGGGGTTGAGACATAAGAGATTAAAAATGACTTTAAGTTTAAATATATGATCATTTTTTATATAAAATGTGTTTGTATATCAGTCTTTATTTTGCCATTTTGTTACCTACAGATTAATTTTTCATAAGGTCAGGGAATTGCCTACAGCCTCCCCATGGTATCAACTAAAAACTAGTCGTCAGGATGCTAGTGGGGTATAACTACTGCCTATACTGACCTAGGACCACACATTTAAAGACTTCCTAAAGTAAATGGGTGTGGTTTTCCTTAAAACAAGTAAAAGCATGTGTGGAAATAGGAGTCAATAATTTTTTTATCAAATTCCGATATATAAGGGGAAATCCTGGAAACTGGGTCACCTCCAGGAATGCACCATATATGGGGTTGTGACGTCAGCTCCAAACTCCTCCAGGGTGGTCCCCCACATGCTACATACACAACAAGCATCATAGCATGGCGACTTTTGACAACTCAGTTGCTGAATCTCTTAATGAGGCAGGCAGACTCCGCCTCAGTGAAGATGAAAATGAGGAGGAATTACCTCTTCATAACAGACCAACTCCTATACATGTTTGAACCAGCAGCAAGGGGTCAGATTGAACGACAGGGTAAAAGATCAGGGCAGCAAACCCCAGAATCATTGTAGATCCTTCCCGATGGGAAAGTACATGAAAGAGACTAGTCAGTCTGCTAAGAACATCTCATCAAATAATTCCCAATGATACCAATTTTTAATGATATTTGAAACAAAAGAAAACTGTCCTCAGATTTTAGGCGAAAATTAATTGAATATGGACATAAAATGTCATTAAGAAGCTCTTGTTGCGCCGAATTCATTGGTACATACAACATCTGGATGGCGTGAGTATTCATGCCGTTCGCGGTGGCTTGGGTGCGGTAGACTCATTCAGTCAAGTCTAGGATCTACAGAGGCTGTACAAAGTGTACATGTAAACATGTACATTGGAATTCTTGCTAGAGGGACACAGTGAATTGGACCGATTCCCTGATATCCTACCAATTAGCTTTTGAATGTTCGCCTGTGCAGAATACTTGGCCAGAAATTATTTTTCAAACATTACGGTACCGGTTTGGGTTCTGAACTTTACTTGAATACACTGTTTCTACAAAAACGGGATATTAGTGAAGTATTATAATGCCCTAATTATTGACTTGACCTTTGGGTTTTTCTATTAGTTCAGGAGAAAATACGGTACCAAATCTAATGAGTACAATATACTATATAATCTTTATTTATTTAACATAATATTAGGTCTTCTACAGTGAAACAGTGTGTGAACTTAACACCCGCCCACCAAGAATGGAGGTAAATCATTATGGGGGCAGGTAAAACACAAAAGTTAGAAGGAAAGTGAGGAAGAGGGACAGACAGAAAGTATAAATTAATATCCATTCTGATGTGTTTGTGTGATTCAGTATTCAAGCATATTATAATCACAATATTGTGTGATGTTCTTGGTTAAAATATTATGACGAAATAGATCAGGATAAAAATGAATTTCTGTACTGAATGGTAAGAAATTGATAGCTGGACAATGCATGAAAACAACATATTTCACAAGATTTTGCGTTTTTGTTACTTTCTTTAAATGTTTGGCCTTTATCTCATTCGAAAATATTTACAGGCCATTATTAACGTATTCATCAGCAGCCATAACTACCTATTGAAAATTTAAATAATCAATGGTTATACATTAAGAGAGATGTATATCATTATACAACAAAAAATCGATTTGATCATTTATAGGACAATACTTGAAACACACACACATACCCTCGGCATACCCTTCACTTTCCCGCTCATCCCTCTTTCTCTGAGACACAGAGGGAGCAGAAGGCAGGGTTCACGAAACATGGTCGCCCGCTCGCCCCAGGCGACCAGAATTGGGTAAGGACTAGTAGATCCTACCTGGCCACTCATCCTGTGGGCGAGTGAAAATTTTGGGGGAATTTAGACCCTTTTTACCTACTCTAAAGGCCTGCCGCAATATTGCATTCATAAGGTTTGAAATTAATGTTCTGATTATGCATTTTTGCGCGGAAAATTCCTTGCTGTGGCCAATGATAGAGGAAATGAATTTAAAGTTACATGAATAAATATATATCTATTCTTTACTTTCTATCAATTATGAGGTATCTTAATTGTTATTCAATACATTGTCAGGCCCCTGTCCCTGCCTCAACTTTGCAACAAAAGATGCTGAAAAAGCCGAGGATATTGTAAGGACTACCAGATTTCTATAAGGACTAGTGGTTTTATAATCTACTAGTCCTGTGGGCGAGTGCATGATGACCATGTTTCGTGAACCCTGGAAGGTAGAGGAATGACAGTGATGGGGGGGAGCCACTATTTATTTTAAACTAAATAACATCGGTTTCCCATAATTTCCTATATATATACTTTTCCATTATTTGGGAATTGGCGCAATGTATATCCATTAGCTTTTGTAGTGGAGCAACCAAAAAGCAATGCAACAACATACCATGATATTGTACTGTGAGAGACCCAGTGAGCACTCACTCCCGCGCTCTGTGAGTCTGGAGCTGACGTCACCAGGCAGAGGCCCGGTTTCAGGGGCATGGGTCAACATGATTTAATGGGTGTTGACAATTGTAAAAACAGATATCGGTCACAACAAAAATTACTCCTTGGCATTCGAAAGTATATGGCATTGAAAAATAAGCTTTAGAAATTTACTTTAGGAGCCCTTTAAGGTTAGGTTTAGGGTTATAGTTAGCATCGGTATCCATCCATGTACTCTATTCCACTTCACAGAACACATGAAAATACAGTGCGTAACAGTAACAATGCTTTATTAACATCCTGGCGGCTAGTATATAGACGCTTCCCCTACCCTTCTGGTAGGTTCCATATCTAGCCATCAGAGGGATACCTGATGTTTGCCGTGGGTGCATTAAAAAAAAAAGAATTTCTTTGACGGAATTAATTTCCGTCAAAAAGTTACGAATCTTCAGTCAAGAAGGTAAATTGGGGTGCAGAATAAGATGATGGAAGATTCGTAAAAAAAAAAAAAATACCCACAGAAGGCTTTACATGATGACCCACAGAAGGCTTTACATGACCCACGGAAGACCCTAAGTAACTATGGCAAACGTCAAGATATCCCTGGCTAGATGAACTGGTGTCCGTGTCGGCTTTAGCTAAGCTGAAGGTAGAACTCAATCTCAGGAGCACACAACACAGCCAAAGCCTCGCTACCTCAACTATATAATGCAAAGCCAACTCAATCCTCCTACAGCTTAAAAACACCATGTGAACTAGCTTGTTATGTCCCACAACACATACCTAGGATATTTATCTTTAGACACAGGTCTTGCACAGGTCTTGCATACCTCCAGTAATTCACTAAATAATGCTGGCAAACCGCATACAACCCTATAGTATTCCAATGGAGATAAACGCTTCCTAGTGAAGTCGGACCACTCTGATGTCGGACCGGGAGGGTTAGTGGACTCGGACCAGGGGGTTAGTTGACTCGGACCACCAGGTTAGTGGACTCGGACCAAACCATACCATACGAAAAATAACCCTAAACCTAACCCTAAAATTGGTAGTCCTAAGTCAGTAAAGGTGGTAGTGGAGTGTCCGTAGTAAAACTGACTAATAAAAAAATTACTATGACTATATACCTATCATAATTAGTGTTCCGCCTAAAGCTATGCCTGGTCCGAGTCCACTAACCCCCTGGTCCGTGTCCACTAACCCCCCTGGTCCGACCATACCTGGTCCGAGCATACAACGGTCCGAGTATACGATGGTCCGAGTATATGACGGCCCGTGTTCTCTAGACCCCAGATAAACATGACAGACATTTCGTTCCTGTGCGCAACTCGTCCCGTGCATAAAGATGCTGCAACCAGAACGTGTCACTTTTCATAACTCTAGGAGAATCAAGCCTAGTTCATTCAACCTTGGGAACTAGCTCAGTGGCAGAGAGTCAGCCTCCCGCACTGAGGTTTGCACATTCGAAACCAGCTGAAAGCTGGCGTTTCATTTTTTACACAGCTTCACATGTAGGCGATATGACAGTAGCGCCTACATGGCTGGGACGGCGGGTGGGTGGGCATTGTACCTATGGTGTGGAGATTAAGATAAAAGATTGGTCAAGCTTGTCAGAAGGCAAATAAAGTTCTCAGATGCTTGCAATAACTATATTCGGTATTTCCATGTAACACTGAGCCACAGAATCGCCGCAGAATTACAGTCTAACTCCACCTATCAACACAGCACCCCCATCACAGGCCATGGGCCTATATCGCATACAAAACAAAACTGACTCACTGGGTCATATTGAAGCTAGAGATTCCGGGATCATGACATTCAAGAGCTGAATGATAAGGGAATATAAGCAATTGACCGATCTCGCCGCCTATACAGGCTAGCATATATAGGCCTACTCATAACATATCGGCAAACAAGCTGAAGTAACAATGGTCTCCTCTCCGGGCCCCTCCTGCACTTAAAAATGGTTATTGAATTTACTATTCAATACAACCCATCATACTGTTATATTTAGTATAGAAATACTAGTGGAAATTGCGATGAGTCGACGGGTCATGCACCATACACAATTTAAAAGTGTTTATACTTGCTCGTTTGAAAGCAAATTTTATTACCTTTATTATGAGGGTATATTTAGAGAAATAAGACTGGTTGAAATTTATTGGAATGTATCAATCTAGAATAATGCTATCCAGTGGTCGAAATAAGGAAACAAATTAGGTTGCCCCTCCGGGCAAGTTCCATGACAAATCAGCTTGCCCGCCAGAATTTCAGGTTGCCCACCAACATAATGAGTAAATTATAAAATAGTAAATAATAAGTCTATAGTCTTCAAAATTACTCCCCAAATTTTACTGCCTTTTTACTAACAAACAATAAAGTCATTAGCAGGCGAGAAAAGGGTCTTTAAAATACACAACAGCAAGCCCTAAAGTAGTTATTTTACATGGGTATGATGGTCATAAAGAATACCAAAAACATTAATATGGTAGACTTCTGCCTCTGATCAAGATTCTCGCAAGAAATATTTGACAACATAGACAGTGCAAAATTGGGTGGGTTTGGGGGCATGGTCCCCTGGGATTCTTTTAGTACAATGAGTGATGTTCCAATGCATTCTACTAATTTTAGAAATATAGAAAATTTCTGACTGAAGTACAGACCATTTACTGATCTCAGGAACCCTGTAAATGACTGTATGACTGTATTACGACCACTTGACTTACTAATATTTATAGGCAGGTAGACTACAAGACAAATCCATGAATTTCGACCAACCCCTCTTAATTTAAAAATAACTGTTAATGTTTTATGCATTGTTTACTGAATTTATTTGATATTGATTAATAACGCTACAGGTAACATGAAAAACGCAGTGTAGTATAGTTTGAAGTTAACAGGTAGAAATGACCACCACTGGATTTAAATTGTAATGACAACTGTGTAAACTGGAACTGAGTTAATGCAAAATGTTAGTATAATTTATAAGAGTTGTATTTATAGAAAATTGATAGGATATATAAGTCCGAATGAGAACATAAAGAAAACAACTAAATACAGTGATCTGATCAGAAGAAAGTCAAAACAGAACGAACTATAACAGAACAGGGAATCCTGTGTTGTATCACAGATGGATGTACCCTATTTCCAGACTTTGAAACCAATGTTATTGTATAAGAAAGTGGAAATAGAATTATTACATGTATACACATGGAATTTCAAGATTTCATGTACCTGAATCTTGCTGTAATATTAGCTTGCCCGGGTGGGCAAGCTTAGGGCCAAAACAACTTGCCCGCCGTGATTTTTGCTTGCCAAATGGCCCCGGCAAGCTGTTATTTCGAACACTGCTATCACTTTACTTAGACACAGGGCGGACGGTCAGGTATTGCACGTGTCAACGTTTACAGGCGGTACTCTTTGATGAATGACTATGGAATGTTGTGTGGTCAGGAGTTGCCCTGTGGTGTGGGGTTCCACAAACCACCCACTGTGCCTGTGTCAGCAGTTCTATGACAGCTGCAGAACTAATAGTACCAAGTAAATGTGCCAAGAAGGCAGGCTAATTGAAAAAGGTTATTTCTAAAAGGTTAATTGAATAAAAGTAATTTTTAATAAAAAGAAAAATCTAAATTTAGAAGGAAAAAAAAGTACAAACCAACAACTTTTTCTTTACTAACATTTTTTCGACCCAACTTTTTTTCAACAAACGAGGCATCAGCGGATTTCTTATGTGGACCTTTGGACGTTCCTCTCGGGGAACCAGCGGACTTCTTAAGCGTCTTCCTTCTAGGCATTGGTTGAGGGTCAGAGTCCACCTCACCGTCAGACTCAGAGGTAGAAAGTATAGGAGGCACACTATGAGCAAGGGTTGATAAAAGCTTTTCTATTGACACCAGTTTTGCGGACGAGCTATGCATGTCTAGCTGCATGCGGGACATATCATGTTGCAGACCACCAACAGCCGAACTGTCTGCATAACCAGTAGCTCCCTGGTTATTTCCAACACCATGGCACGGACGCCCGCGACCACGGCCAAAGCCAGCCAATTTACCAGAAGGCAAACCAAAAGTGGACTTGCCTGGGTCAACCCTTTGCTCATTTCCAGTCAATGCGAACTACACCCCTGCCTCTACCACATGAACCCACCTTCGCCTGCGGCCAGTCATTGTCACTGTTAGCAGGTGACAAAGCCGGTAGGCCCTTGTCGTCGTCCCAAGCCTCAAATTTAAGGGGAGTCCTAAATTCTTCCTCCTTTAGCAAGTCAGCGCACTCTCTTTCTTCAAACTCGAGAGCCACCACAGCGCAGTTCTTCCCTGTAGGCGGGTAATGTTTCTGACCACACGCCCAACAGGACCGTAGCCACTTCTGTTTCTCAAGTGCGCCGGCCATCGAGAGAAAAGTACAATAGCAATTGAATGTAAGGTGTGCCTTGTCTCAAGGCAAGGAGGAGAATGGACGAGTGATCGAGCAAGTCTCGCCAAGGGGCACTGGTCACGTGTGCACCTTCCCTACCATCCTCTCACTGCCCCCTAGTGTTTGTGAGAGTGACAAAAAAAAAACGGTGCTTAAAAACACCGCTACAACTGAACTGTATTACCTATGGACCACGTTGTACCACTTTACAAAATGTCTCCCTCACTATTTTTTTGGGTGGAGCAGATGAAAACTGCCTGCAGTTGATAAATTCACTCAGCCCATAATGCCTATGGCGCCGCCTGGTATAAGGTGTATCAACAGGTATCTTGGGTACTTTTGCCATTTTGTTTGACGCACGGCTCCCGGGCGACTTTGGTTGCAGGCCAATCTCAATGGAGGCGGGCATTTCGAAAACGTTGAGGGCTTGATATTTGAAAATATATGAAAATTCCATCTTGGGAGTCATTTTGTCTACCTAGTAAGTAAGTTGATGTGAATGTTTTTTCTCAATTATTAAGCTGCTTTAAATAAGATGACGTTCATTTATAATGTTTACTGATCATATAAAGAATGGGTAGGCATATGTTGTATATATATATATATATTGAATTTTTATTCCATAAGAATATACAGAAAAGGACAAAAGCCTCAAAAGATTGATCTTCCGACAAGCCCCAAACAATAGAAAACAATAACATGTACAAAACCACTACGGGGACGGCCTACTGCTCTCTCATGAGAGTAATGTGCCATAGGGCGAAGCCCTAGAACATCTGTCTGTATAACATGAATATAAATTTTGGAGAGATCTAAGCTCAAGAAGCAGGCAGAATTTTATAACAACCACCAAACCACAAACCAGGCCATCCGGGTTTGCAAACGAGCTGGCGAGGAAAGGACCAACCAGGACTAAGGACGGAATGAAACGCTCTTACCCTCATCAAAGAACTTGGACTATCTTTGCCCGCATCACGGAAGGTTGTTAGTAGTATACGGAAATGCTGGACTGATCCAGGCTGCAGTGAAGGCATGTATAGTAGGACAATATAGAGCAATTTTCCCAGGTCGGAAAAAATGATCATGGAGGTGAAACTGTGTAACTGCTCTGTTCTCTGTGATGTGATCGTGAGATGGAGAAGTGTCATTGCTTCTCCCCATGACCAGGGATGAAGCCACATTGACTTACATGCTTCTCCCGCAGTGCTGGACTTTGAGCAACCGACCCGCCCTCTAGAGGGCGGCATTAGCCCATTTCTAAACCTCCTTACGTTGCCCAAACAATCTGTCATTTCCCTCTTATACAAGACCCGTACGTATGGCCCTGTTTTCTATGCATTCCCATGTAAATGGGCACCATTACATCATCTGAAAGGCAAGTTGTGTTCCTCCTGATGCCTTTTCATGGGACGACTTATGTATAAAAGGAAACTAGCAATTTTAAATATAAAAAGTGGCACCCAATTTGTTTTGAGTCCCACCCCTCTCGGACCTCCTCCCCTCTAGTACACGCCGTGTTTACATAGCTTCAGTACTAGCCACTGCCACCATTACATAACACCCACGCTCACAGGCTTGTTGACAACATGTAGGCTATTTATAGGGTGGCTTGTGGAGCCTAGTCACCACCATTGGTGGTGAGTAGGCATTATTAACACTAAATCAAATGGATATTGTAGGTAGGAGGGGTAGAGACAGGGTGGGTGGATGGGTTGTAGGCCATTATATAACTATATAAGGAGGGCGTGGTGGTGGGCAGTCATTAAAAGTGAGACAACTATAAGAACAAAACAGAAAATAAAATAATACCTCTATAGTGGTGCACCCCAAGTTAGGGACTAAAACTTAAAGTTGCCTTGACTTATTTCATATGATCCATGATAACTTTATGAGTTTTTATGATACAATAATATATGATATGTCAAATAAAAGAAAAGATTTGGGGCTATCTGTATTTGAAACTGTCACATGCACAATTGCAAGAATTCTTTTTCATATTAACAGCTGTTTCCATGGTAACCGCATCTGAAATGTCATGAAAATCCTGACTTTCAACTGTTTCCATGGCAATTTCTCTTAGGTAAATGGTTCTGCACCATTGGGGGCCATGTCGCACATAAAAAATTAAATTTGCCAATTTTTGGCACATATGTCAACTTTGTACTATCAAAATGTGGAAATGGTAGGGCGAAGAATTGAAAGCCGAAATGTCCCAAATTTGACCAATTTTCACTGAAAAATGGCCGTTTAGGCGAAATCTGGGATTGTAAGGATTAACATGAGACTTTTTAGAATCACACAGAGGCCCATATTTTTCACTCAAATACCATTTTTCACTGGTTCACTTAAGGGCACAAGCCTTTGCTGTCTTATGTCACCAACTATAATTTCTGTATCACGAAATAATTTACATTTCTGTAAACTGGAGTACACATTTTAGGGTAAAGTTAGGCCCAATTTAACCATACATCACAATGCGATAAAACTCTTGAATGATTTCAATATGTATGGTCAAAAGCTATGAATGACAAGAACTGAAACTGAAAATTTGGAGGAAAATATTCCATTTTAAGGTTCTAAATTCGAATTTAATGATACAAAAATCATAATCACTTGGAACATAGACAAGATTCTGACTTCTAGTATCTATCTTAAGTCTTATGAACAAGGAAAACATTTTAATTATCAAGGATTCTTTTTAAAAAAGTGGGTAATAAGCAAAGTCCCTAACTTGGGGTGCAGCACTTTAGCGGGAAAAATTTCTGGATTGCATTCTAACCAGCATCATGAGTGGATCCCTTGAACGGACACGGGAATCATGCACATACATATATAAAGGAGAGTTGGACGTTTGCATGTACCCGTCTATCTTGACTAAGGGATGTTCTCAGTTTATTGGCTGAATTAAGACAATTTGGAAAAATTAACAAATGTCCCCCCAAAATACACCATTTTACATCAATAACATTTTCTCAAATTCCCATTTGTCAGCATTGCCGTTGGGCATCTGTGTAAGATGTAACCTCTGTGGGAAGTCTGAGTAAGATGGAACTCGGGGCGTTTACACTTCATGGGAGGGAATGGTGTGCAGAGACAGCCGATCTATAATCTTTACCTCCATAATTATGGACACTGTAGTACAATCTGAGACCTCTTCTCCTCCGCCTGGGTAGAGGTGGTCCGATAGCAGATCTGGAGTAGTTTCAGAGAATTCAGATCATGATGTGTAGTGAGCCCAAAGTTTGCTTAATATAGCGGTATAGGGAATTACAACGCATCAGGGTGATGTACAGGATGGCAGTGGACAAGGCAGTTCCGGAGGTATCCAGGAATGGTCCTAGGCGATATCAGTGATCCCACCCCTCGTCCTGGGGACCATGTGGATCAGCGTCCTCCTCCAGATCTGCTGGGTGCCGGCTAATCCTACCCTCGGGAGGAGTGTGGTGTTGCCACCTGGCAGCAAGCCAACAGTGGGAGTAGGGGTCTACTCCAGATCACACTACGCTCACGCTACATCAAAATGTCATTCCCAGTATTAACTATTTATCTCCTTTTTTATCTTTATTGTTTATTGTTACTGACCCTGCATTGTGTATCTGGGCTATGCTGATGCACTATGTCGCACATAGTAAAAGGCACTACAAAAGGATCAAGAATTGTGCCTCCAGTCTATTTTTTTTTATTTCTTTATTTCGGCAGTGTACAAAGTCATGGCATCTATGGGCAGATGTTGCCGCACACTGTAAGGTTCCAACCTAAGTGGTCTCTTCCAGAATCATGTAAATTCCGTCCAACTTAGGAGAGGGGAATGTCGTGCCTACTTCAGGCGTTTCACTATATATTACGGGGCACAGTGGTGCTGCCTCAGACCTGTAGGAAACTGCATGGCCTGAATGAAACTGCTCTGTATTATGTGAGATAAAGGTTTCTATCTCATGTAGTAGTATAATAAATAAGGAGTCTTGGTGTATCCTGTTTGTGGTATAAACCCGTTCTGTTTATTGTCAGTCAAACATGTCATTATATGCTCATATCATCATATACAGTCGAAGAGAATAGCCAACCAGAGTAAAGGGGAACCCTGTAAGAGTTAGGCAGAATTACATAAGCCAATCATAAGGCTGGTTACATAAGTCATGTGACCCCATGGCTCTCGGGCCATACCATCATTACCTGGGTCAGTTCAATATAGAGAAACACATCAAAGGTGTCTTATTCCAATCAATGAACCTGTCTACAAACATAATTATACCTGGGCCAACTGGCTCCCTCATGGTAATTAACCCTGTAACATAAACATTCATCTAAGCTGACCACCTTTCATTTAAGTCCATATGTTGCCTTATGGTCTTACCTTACATATGTCAGTGAACTAGGTTTAATTACAGTAAACAATAACAGTAGGATAAACAAGGGTAGGTATTAATAAGAGAAGTCAGACTGGGCGGTGCCCATCTGTCATTAGGAAAGACTGGTAATTAAGAAATCAGGGTTTGACTTAGAATTCCTTGAGAGAACTCAGAATTCTTGGTATATGTGATATAGATATATTAACAATTAGCATTCCTGGATATGGAAATAAACTGATGATGCAAGCTGTCGCAGCTTTGCCTCGCTAGTCTTTTACTCTGTGCGCTGGAATTGTCCTGGGTTCGTTACACATGCTAGGTTGGGGTGGGGGTTGTCGGGAACGCTAGGTTTGGGGTATGTTACCAGGTATGTTATATGAGAATAACAACCATTACAAAACAACATTACGGAGGAGGTTTGCTTTCCTTCTTTTAAAAATTTTAAATTACCAAAATAGATTACTAGTGGTACCATTGCACATAGTTAATTATCTACTTAGCTTTCGGGTCACACTCTTTAAAGCCAAAGACTTCCTTCTCTTTATCTTGATCGCCTCTATATTTGGACAATATTTTCACATTGTTTCTTCATTACAATTTACTACCCTCTTCTCTTTACTATTATTTGCATGACAATGACGTATGTCAGCTACAAACAAACTGTATATTTATTAGGTGTATTTGTACGATTGTATACAAAAAAATCATCTTCTGTCTACTTTCTGCCGCTCTTACCCCTACCTGCTACCGTATATATCTTCAAGTTCTGATGGTACTTTATTACCTAGCCCATAACTATTGGGTTGTACTATAATCAAAGGTAGTGTAATTACTATCTTAGCTATAGTCAAGGATTTATTTAGAACTGAAAAGTGCATGGTTCTTCAGTGTTGGCACATGCCATGTTTGTACGAATGGCCCGCATATTTTATCGTATGATCGATCGCCTCTTTATCAGGACCTCTGACTGTTGGTGAATTGTTGACTCGAATGGTATAATTCCAGATAACTACATGCGTAACAAATATAGTGTTTAACTTTACAGATGAAATACGATATTTCAGTCGCTTCTTAATTGTTGAATGTTAATTTACTACCCTAATAACCTTTGTCTTTTGATTTAAAGGTAAATATTGATATAGTACTATCAATTTAGAGTCTTGTAAAAATGAGCAATGAAAGAAGTTTTCTGTGCCGATTCGTACTTGAGAAAAGCAAGCAAGTCCATCAAAATTTCAGAGTATTTGATTTTGAGTTTGATCTGACAGATAATGAACTGACGTTACAAGAACAGCTACAGAAGTTACAGAGAGAGAAGATTGAGGTGGAATCTGACTTTGGTCAGAAACGAGCCATGTTTATGGAACTCTTCCGTCAGAAAGAAGGTATAATATTCATGGATATAGGTTACTACTTCTTTAAGTTGAGTGGACGTATCATTGTTTTAGTGTACTCTGCTGCATGTAAAAAACTGCCACATAATAACAATAGGTAATCTTCTAGTTCGTGACATCGCTTTTGTTTGCAGTTAAATACTAATCAAATCCAAATCTAAATTCCATAAATATTACCTACAAGCGATTTTGTTCCATTTTTGAAATATGATATAACCGTGGTTTTGAGTTCAGCGATGTTTAGCTGACTTGGGTTGATAGCTGAGCAAAAGTATCCTTAATGGTTGATAGTCACACTGTTTTGCTTAGCAGTTCTACGGACTTTCATGTAAAGAAGAAGGAAAGACCGCTAATCTTAACTATCACACGTATATGCGTTCATTTAAAAATACACAAACTCTCAGAAAACCCCTGTATTCTTTCTTCACTATCCTATTCCTCCACTCGGCGACTCTTCTTTCCTCTAAGTCTAAGGATTGTGATGGTGCTCCATTTCCATATTACATGTATATATGAATACTTTCCTTTCCGTAGATCGCCTAAGTTTATATTGTCTAAAGCACGGTGTACCTGGAAAAGTCCTTATAGGTCCTTATAGATGACTATTCTTTCATGTCCTATTTTATCAATTTGTTATGGACATATGATAGATCCGGGTATACTTCAATTTAGCTTTTTTTGAATTGCCGTAGTATTTGCATATCTGTCCATTTTCTTTAAATTTTCATTGTCGCTGTTAGTTACTAAGTCTGGCTTATATAATAGATAAAGGAAGAAGGATACAATGGCAATGTCATCCGATGAGTTGATCTTTATGTAGCTACTTGAAGTTGCACGGACATATGATATATTAGGCGGGTTTACCGATAATTATGTAATTAGCGATATGTTCAATTGTTATGGTTATTTTGAACCAACAAAACATAATCTGAACTTTGTGGCATTTAACAGGCTGCAGTCTTGTTGTTTCTAACTATGAGAATCCTTGGTGATTACAAACCTTTTGGACCCTATATTTTTTAATATAGAAACAATTTGATTTAAAGCTAAATAAAACGTACTAACTATTTGATACATTTGGAAAAAAACAACCACAAGGACATAACTTTATGTAATAAGAATTTCAAACTTAGATCTCAATTCATATCCAGATTTTACATGGCTAAATGTGTGATATGATTAGGGTACGGTTATAGAATAATGCATCATAAATCATTTTTCATAAATTATTTTATTCAAAATATAAAATGGTATTGATTCAAATAATCAGCGATAGCGAAAGGTTCATGTATGAATTGGGTTTCCCTCAGCAAAATTTTATTAAATGTAGAATTTGAATGTCTCATTTGATGCAGTATTTGTTTTCGTATACTTTAATAATGGGACGTTATTAACAAAATTTACTTAAAACATTTTTTTCCATTTCCTTTAAAACTTGGGAGGTAGATAAGACCTATATTCCCGTTCCATCTGAGAGGAAAGGTATTCACTACATTTGCATCCGAATTATATTATTGGTAATTTATCAAATTATCTTTCCTTATTCGACAAGGAAATTCATTTTCATTTTTATATTTCGCCGTGGAATCTTTCAAACTCATTTTAATGTTAGTGTTTTACTGTTAAAATTACGATATTTCAAGGAGGTTTGGGGATGTAATAATCCTGTGAGTGAACGTGGATTGGAGTGTTTGAAATTTGTACTCATTTAAGAGGTGATACCGTTTTAACAATGCCATCCAGAATATTTCATACAAAACGAATATTAAATAATACCTCTTAGATGAACGAGTAATGAGCTTACATATCCCTTTTGACTGACACTGGTTAGGGTCCGTTCAGCCGCCTTGTTTGAGACCACTAAAAAACTTTTATTTACATTTATAAATATGACCAGAAACAATTTAACTATTCCATCCCAAAAGCCGAGAAAAATGGTAGAAAATTTATTTTTGCCTTTTGACTCAATTGTATCGCTTGCCTTTAAGGTAGTCAGACAAGGCTGTCCTGGTACTGGCTTATAGCTGCCAAGAATCTTGGACAATTAACATTTCCATCCAAGTCACTACAATCGTACAATATACGTGTAGTGTATTCTGAGGAAATCCTCTAGCGATCCACATGTTTGATATTTGCATGATTTTACCCCTTTCTGTCAAATTAGAAACCTTGGAGCATGCTAAAAGCCAGATGCGCGCTGCCCTCAAGGAACGCGATGAGTCGCGCCAGCAGGTGGAGCAGCTGAAGATAGAGGTTGACGACATCAAGACAGCAGCTGCCATCTCAGAAGGCTCCAAGCAGGATGAGGTGGAGTTGATTCGCCGCAAGTGCCAGGAGGAAATAGCCTCCTTACAACACATCATGGCAGGTCGGTGTAAGAGGCAAAGCAAAGCCATCTCTCCCTTTGTCCCCAAACATAAACAGTTCATGTTTGGTTCAACTCAAATGTTAAATGAGCAAATTTCCCCAATCTTCAATCTGCGAAACAGATAACATTTCTCCTGAATCTTATTACATTTTCGTTTTTCATAATTTTATGGAGGCTTCTTTACTTTAGGGGCTTGAAGAGGCTTTGGCAATATATTATAGAGTACCAAGTTTTGTAATCAGCTACTACGGAAAGGATCAAATGAAATAGATATCCAAGATACACAGTTGTATTAAAGATCGATGTTCATAATATATTTAGTAGCGTAGGTAAGCATTGGGCTCCTCGCTTATGCCTGGGTACTCTTTATTTAGTTAAGCATGTAAGTAACTAACTATTTTTCCTGAACATAAGACCTAATAGTCAAAAGAATTTACATGAAGCAATATTTCAAACAATTGCAGATGCCGTTCAACAGGCCCACCAGGATGCTGTTGCAAAATATGACCTAGAGTGTGCTAAGCTTCGCAAAGCTAATGAAAAGCTAGACCTCGAACTGCAAGAGACCCACAAAAAACTTAGTCAAGAAAGGTCAGTATGAAATAAATAGTTAAGATAAGTAGTAATTCTATAAACAGTCAAGACTATTTAGTTACTATTTTACACATTACTTTTATTGAACTGTTGTTATTCTGTCCTTTGCAGAGAAGGATTTCTAGCTTCGGTCGCGAAGACGTTACAAAAGAAAGTCGGTAATACTTTAAATGCAAACTCGGAAGCAGAAAATCTGGAAGAAAGTATGAAAAAGGTTTGCTAGTCGATCATCTTATCATCATTATTGTGTGTTATTATGAGGCCACCTTATTACTGTGTACTGTATTACTGATGTTTGCATCCTTTTGAAATAAGGGTGGATGAGGGAAATGTCCGACACATCCACATACGTACGGTTTTGAATCCAGTGTCCTAGGGTTATTAGATCGGTTGAGTCAGATCGCCAGAAAAATGTGCAATCGGCAGCTCTACACATTTACTAAATTCTGCTAAAGTAGGCTGAAAACTGATAATACTAGACTATATCCGAGTAAAGTTGATATTGTATTAATTAAAAAGTTATGTTTAATTGTATTTTGAACGACATTTTTGTTGGTGGGTTCATGATATCATTTGGGTTCATGTGGGTTCATGATATCATTTATTCCCATATTCAGGCACAAGAAGATGCCGAGATGCTGAGGTCTGTTGTTCTCCCGCTAGAGGATGAAATCAATATGCTCAAAGACAAGCTGAAAGACTCAAAAGATCGATGCTCCCAATACGCAGACAAGGTCAGTTAAAACTAATAACGAGTTTCTTGCTTTGAAGACTATATCCATTTTTTGGTCATATAGGCTATACCTCACAAGCCAAATTTAGAATATACTATAATTTAAAGAGTCCGGTGTTTGTGACCTTATTAGCAGAGCAGAAGCGATGTGTGTAGGGGCGGGGACTGCTATAGGTAATTGCACCAAATAAGGCCTGTGGCATGGACACTTATCAAAATATAAAATTCTACCCTTTAATCCGGAATGTGTAAGTTGCAATATTAATTGAAGTTACTGATGTAACATAATGTTTATGGGCCTTATATATGGACCACTGCTTTAAAAACAGACCGTTTTAAAACCAAAGAATACTTGGGGTATGCAAATGGGGCACAGGAGATATTAATTATATATAAGACAGAGGCAAGGCTAGAGCGGGTGTGTGATTTTATATAAGACAGTATAAGATGGTAGAACATGCACCTATATGACTAATAGTGGTGCGATTGAAGCTTTTAAGTTAAAGCCGAAACACCATGGGTATCCATGTATACATTTTCTAAGAGGGTAAATCATAAGTAACACTCCTGCATATGTATTTTATGTAATACTCATCTGATAAGGAAGAAGAGAGCTATTTTACATGGACTTTAATCATAGCAGACACCTTGCATGGTCAGCGCCATTGCTATAAGTCACATGACTGTGAGTGACGTCACATACCCTCATACCCACAACATAAACAATAGCCTGCAGTGCCTAAATGGACACACTCCTATCTTTCCTCAATTGATTTGAGCCATATTCATATGTAAATGAATGATGCTGTATATAAAAAGGTTAGGCTGGGAAAATATCTGCCATTGACAAATGCAGGGAAAGGTGTTAAAGCTATTGAGGGTTAGGGTGAGGCAGGGGAGAGGGGTGAAAGTGTCAAAACATTGCCGCCGTCGCCGCCATTATTACGCTTATGGCGTCCAGTTTCTGAGTTGCAGGGAGAGATTTGCACTCACAAATTAGGGGTCTCTGGGTGAATTAAGGCATATTTATAATTTGTATATATACTAATATGAATATCCAAACGATCTCACTGTATATGCATCATATAATTATGTATATATCAATGCTTGACA
Organism: Sthenelais limicola; assembly: GCA_942159475.1. Taxonomy (NCBI): domain Eukaryota; kingdom Metazoa; phylum Annelida; class Polychaeta; order Phyllodocida; family Sigalionidae; genus Sthenelais; species Sthenelais limicola. The sequence goes on from OW804098.1 coordinate 52,164,326, forward strand.
TTAATCTGTTGTAAGGTTGATGTTTGTTTACATATTATACATGTATGTGCCAAGTAGGGTGACCAATCAGACCATGAGGGCCAGTGACGTCACCAATACATGTAAATTGCCACCAGTGGCGCTGTTGTTCACCAATATGTCTGCCTCCTTGTAAGAGAGGAGGTGACTTCTTTTCTTATGGTTCTGCTTATAAATAATGATACGATTACTATAATATGCTACACAATTACTCATAAGACTATAATGTTTCGGCTATTTAAAAAAAAATCTGAGGATTTGTATATTGTGTTTGGGCTTTAAAGTGCTTGTATGGTTGTTGTTGCTAAAAACTAGTGAAACTTGTACTGTTATTACCTCCGGTAGGCTCCTGAGATCTCCATACAAAATTACTGCACACTGTTAATTTTTTAATTGATATTAATGGAGTGAACCATTTGCCAAATAGGCTCGAATAATTATTTTCTCCCCACCTTTTTAATCACAGATTGAATTGTTTTATGATGGTCTTGATGTCTCAATACTCTTTTCCAGGTTAAACAACTAAGTGGAGAACCTGATAGCACTGAGAGTAGTGCGCAACCTACTGTGATCAGTGAAAGGGTAAATCATGCATGTGTACTTTATTTAATTCTTTCTGATTACATTAAATTTGGTTATATTTTTTTACTGCTACTGATTTTTTAAAAAGGAAAATTACGAAGACGTTATAACTTTTAGTATTTTTGTTGTTTGGATGCATGTGTACTTTATTTAATTCTTTCTGATTACATTAAATTTGGTCATATTTTTTTACTGCTACTGATTTTTTAAAAAGGAAAATTACGAAGACGTTATAACTTTTAGTATTTTTGTTGTTTGGATTTTAGGCCTGAAGTAAGAATATATACGAATAATTTAAGCAAAGAACAATTTACTATTTAGTTATGTAAAAGTGTTGAGTTTACATACTAGTTTTAAAACTCAAACTCAAAGAATATATATTATTGTGCGTCACCCCTCATGGCCATAAACTCATGAGCATTTGTTGTCTTGTACGTTTTCGTTATTCTGAAACCAGGAGCCACATGGGGGCGTGTGTTTAGATTGTCCTGTATAACTTTAATGAATGATATAGACAATGGTAACTCGTTTTTTGTCAACAACCCTTCAAAGGTTGGACCTGATAAAGATAAATTGGAAGTTGGTTAGAAGTGTGTATGTCTTATTAGTGCTTCTTGTTGAACAGATGAAGGAGCTGAATCAACATCTCGAAACAGAAAAAGCTTCGCGTACTGACCTCGAGATGTATGTAGCAGTCCTAAACACTCAGAAATCGGTGCTCCAAGAAGATGCAGATAACTTGCGGGCTGAGCTCCATGAAGGTAGGTTAACACCTCCCGCTGACTAGCAGTAATCCTTGACTAATCGATCCAAAGCTAGTAATGCCATTTTTCGAAGACCTTGCGGAAGAACGGAACCTGTAGGATGTGAAGAACAGTTAATAAAAAGTGTGTTGATTGAAATTACTGTAATAATGGCATTTATAATGGAATCCAGTAAAACTGCAACGCTCCTCTTTACCCCTACCTACTTGCATTCCCCGCCTCAAGCTTAACCTATATTTTGATATAGTCATTACTTTGCCAAATATGATAAATGTTTCTCCCTTTAAAGATATCTTTCCTTATTATCCGACTGATTTCTACATGCCAGTCACAAGAAAATGTATTGGAGTCACTTATTTGCCTGTTTAGTAAAGACTTTCTACAATTGGGAGGTCGAAATGAGTGAGTTATTTTGTAATGGATACCAGCTAGTTATTCTGTAGGGTAAGTAAGGTTGGGGTTTCACTATTAACAGTTACTGATTTAGACAATTAAGATGGTTGGCTCTTGAATTCCACGGGGTTTATGTTTGTAGCCAGGACCCGAGTCCTCCTTTCGCCTACTTTCCTTAGCTGCCCGGCTACTCTGTGGCCATTCAAAGCATTTTTGATAGGTAAATATGAGCGCTGAATGAAAAAAGAAGGAATCATGGACTTTTTTTTTAAAACTTTGACTTGAGAAAGAACATGTTCGGGTGAAACCAAAAAGCCATTTGTGTATTATACAGTCACATGTTCTCATTTTTATATTTTCGTATTTTAGAATACTTCTTTTTATCATCAATTAAAAAAGATCTCAGTTTAAAGTTCCAATTAAGCTAGTAGCCTTCTATTAGTATTATCAATGTTGTAGTAGTGAAGTGAAGGTTGTTTTTGTGAAGGCGCTCTTAAAATTGGGGTTGATACGTGTTTTTGTATGGTTTATGCATCTCAACATGTTGGTTGTCATAGGTTAGAATTAGGGGTGTTCCTGTTTGGGATGTTTCTTACTTTATCGTAGGTCTCCCACAATAGTTTCTTTGGGTACCTTCATGAGGCAAAATGTACCATCATTATAAGGGCATGTTTGTGCAATTCTTTGGTGGCGGGGGAGGCGCAGATTAACCTGAATCTTGGTACATGTAATTGGCTAAAGGGGATTGAATTTTTCTGATGTCTCGGGTGGTGGCTGTGGTAATGCAAGTATTGGTGGGCGTCAGTGGGTTTAGTGTATAGGTTGGTTCGTACGTCGTTGTCTTTGTGTAGACCATTGTATCTAAACGTTTACTGAGTATAGGTTACATTCTGATGTAACTTTGATGGAGGGATGCTATTGGTTTAGATGATTAATAAGAATTTCTGCCTGTGCCTCGTCGTCAGGAATTATACAAAATATGTCGCCAATAAATCGTTACCAAACTCGAGGTTTGACTGGTTAGGACTGCTTGTCTTGTGAAAATAATGTCTTTGTCTTGTGAAAATATTCACAGTTGAAGGTGAATGCATTTTTAGTTAGGATCAGTGAGATAAGTCTAAGTGTTACATAATAGTGTCACTGGATCTTGGATCATTTCTGAAGATATTCCCATATGGCTTTTGTCATACCTTCAATGTCAGGAATATTTGTGTACAATTTTTGGGCCACTTAACCGGAACTAACATTGTCTTAAAATTCCTGAGCGGAAATCATTGTTTTTTCCCTCGTTTAGTGATAAAGATATGTTCTCATACACACCTCCCTGTTATTATTCAATTCAATCTCGGCCACCACGAGAGTGTGTGGTCGAGAATAAACGAGAGACACGGTCACGTGATAGGCACTTCAGCGGGAATTACGCGTAGGCTTTGATTCTTCGATCAGGTAAGTTCGTTATTTTAATAGATTTATATGATTTAGGAAACATTTGGTTTCCTATATAATGGAAATTTCGTTGATTTAGGGGATATAGCATTAGCCGTGTAGCTTTTGCAAGGTGGATTCTGCGTTTTAAATAACTAATTCGGTTTTTAAAAAATTTTCTTCGCAGTTCCGAGAGAGAGTCCCCGTTCTGCCACCGAGTGTCGAGATAGCACCGGTCTTGGTTGTGCAGCTGAAGTTCGTTATGCCGAAGGCAAATAAGAAAAGAACCAAATCAGTAACATCTTTGGAAGATCAGTCCATAGTTTTGGCCAAGATATTGACTCAAGGAGTTGTTTCGACCCGCGCAAATAAATCAAAGATGGCGGAGATTGATAATGTCGAAGAAGACGACATCGTTGAACATGACGTAGACCAGAATTTGGCGGGAAAAGCTACTTCCGCCCAAGTCACTGCCAGCGGCAGCGGAGAAAAACCGGACTCGGATAATCAGATGCCAAGTTGGTTTAAGCATTGGTTGGCCTCGCAACCCCCGAAAGAAAGTGAGCCCCCACAAAAGAAAGCAAAGGTACTTAGTCCTTCATCTAGTCCTAAGAAAAAGTCGGATAATAGCCCTGGTTCAAATGCTCAGACTAATACCCCGAACGTTGATAACATTAAGGCGAAAAAAAGGGGCTACGGCGCAAGCTTTGGTTAACGCAAGTGCTAGTGTAAACAATAACAATCCTATCTCAGACTCAGAGGAGTCAGAGGGGGAAGACGATATAGACTTTGACGCGGATCATGGGCCCACAGCCAAAAAGTTGAAAGAAATAATGGATATTCTCCGAACACTGTTATGAAGATTATTAAAGCAGCCTCAACCATGCCTGATAAGGATAACGAGATTCACAAATTGTCTCTGGGTCTTCCTAGACCTTCAAATCTAAAATGCTTAAATCCTCCTGCCCTGAACAAACCTGTGTGGACGGCGATTAAGAGGTACCAAAGAACCTTCGATCAAAAATGCCAGGCGATGCAATATTATTTAGAAGGAGCGGTGGCAGCCATTGCACCGCTTTTAATGGAGGTTCTGGCCCGTGAGATAGAAGACGTAGAATTGGGCAAAGCTGGAGCTAGTCTTATTTCTGGCATCAGATTGGTTAGTTTTGTGCATCAAGAACTCAGCCAAAGAAGGCGTGATGCGTTAAAGAGTTGGTTGCACCCGAAGTATCACCGCATGTGTAAACGCCCAGAGGAGCCATCATCCCTTTTAATGGGAGATAAACTAGTAGAGGCGGCAAAAGATTGCGACGAGGAGTCGGTAGCTATGAAGAAATTAGCAAGATTTACCCCATACGATAAGAACGATCGAGGCAGAGGCCGAGGTAATAACAGACGAGGGGGTCATAATAGAGGTGGCCGCGGAGGCTACAGGCACATGAACTCAGGACAATGGGGCCCTAGGTTTCAGGGTAATTTACTTATGACTAAGGGTAGAAACTCTGAATTGTCTTTGTCCTTCTTGACACTGAAACTTGTAATTCTTATTCTCTTGACTACAGCCCACAGGGGTCAGACCCTTCTAGCTCTGAAAGTTAATTCTCTCGTTTGGAGAGAGGACCAGGTCGCGTTCAAGCTTGACACGCTCTTGAAGCATAACAGGTTGGGTGATCTGTTAGATACCATCAAACTGTACAGGTACGAAGAGACCAAAGAGTTATGTGTTGTGAGATGCTTAAAAACTTATATATACTTATATATAAGCGCACGGAGAGTATTCGTAGTGGAGAAGATCAACTTCTTATTAGCCCGTTCAGACCTCATAGGAAGGTTTCACGAGACACCATCTCTCGTTATGTAAAGCAAATGATGTCACTTGCAGGGGTAGATACGAGAAAATATACTGGTCATAGCACAAGGGGGCCAGTCACCTCAAAGGCCACGGCTTTAGGCATAAATGTAAACGTGTTATTGAGACAAGCGTCGTGGAAAAACCAAAGAACATTCGCAAGGTTTTACAACAAAAGTATTGATGATCCCGTAGAAACGGTGGGGCATGTAGTGTTGAATAGCAGGAGAAGGTAGAATCTTTAAAGAGATCAGAGTAACCCTTATGTGTTTGTGTTAAGATATTGGAAACAAAGACTGGTTTAAGATTAAATGTTGCCATGGACTGGGGATCCGATTATGGCTAAATGTGAACAATTGTGTGATTTATTGTAACTGATTTTCTGGATAAAGGAAAATAAAGAGGTTGAAATTTACACTCTCGAGTGCTTATTTGTTTAAGCCAAACGTTTGAAGAAATTATTTAACAGTATTCGGCGAGCTGATAGGCTTTAAAGTCTCGTTTATTCTTGACCACACACTCTCGTGGTGGCCGAGATTGAATTTTCAAATTAAACGAGACGTACCGTAGGGGAGGTGAAGTTTAATTTTAATTTAATCGAGGACACCACAAGGGGTGTGGAGAATAAACGCCCTCCCATTCCCTCCCTTTTTAGGGTGGTGTTCCTCGATCTTCACTTATTAAATTATTTTTCCCTTTCGGTAAAACACTTGTGATTTGTTGTTGCTATGTGTTTAGTCTTTTCAGCTTGCCGACTCCTGTATCATTGAAGAATGCCTATCACGTGACCGTGTCTCTCGTTTATTCTCCACACCCCTCGTGGCGTCCTCGATTAAATTAAAATTAAACTTCACCTCCCCTACGGTACGTCTCGTTTAATTTGAAAATCATCTGTGGAAGCTATGAAGCTACATAAACAAAGTCTCTAGAGTTTTTGTTTCATCTTCTTTAGTATGCCGGTTACTAGAACAAGAGAAGCGCGAACATTCAGAACTAAAGCGGACGTGGACGATGGCTAATGATCAGTTCCTGGAGTCGCAGAGGCAGATGATGGTTGACATGCGGCGTATGCAGACAGTTCTTACATCAGAACAACAAAGACAAATTGCTGGTTGGTATTTTATTGGATGTTTATTAGGCCATGTTGTCTTGCGTAGTTGTGTCCTTAATAAAAAAAAACCCAAACAGATCTTAGCTCTGCCTCAGCTACCCATTGTCACCCTGAAGGTTATCTTCATTTCACCTAATATACTGTATTTTGCAAAAATGTATCTTCCTTAGTACACACATATTAACCAAGTACTTGTTTGAAAACTTTTAAAATTACTCAACATTCCCAATAATAGCACTGGACTTATAAATACTAGAGGTATTGAGAGAGAGAGTTCCCCTCTGCATCGGTTTAAATGCTTTTCCTGTCTACACTGATCGACTTAGGGGCCTATTTTGGACATGAATGGGCAGTTTATGACCTATACATTGTTATCCCCTTCTCAATTAGTACATTCGATAATTCTTTTGCTGTACAAATTGTACACATTCTTGCTGTAATTGAATTTGCGGGAATAGCGATCGTCAGATATCTATGTCTGAGAACGTGACAGTTTCCTATTCTTAACCATTATTCTTAAACAAACACCAGATGCAGAATTATTGATGACCCATCAGTCCTAGCTTTTAAATCTTTTTTGTAACAATTTCTAATTCTTTTTAACTTTTAAAATTACCAATATTGTGAAGAATCTTTTGCACACCGATTTTCATTTTGTTCATAATCGCAGGATTTTGAACTACAAATCACGAAATTGCAAGCCCGTAAATTTAATTATGACCATGCACCACCCTTTATGCCTCACCCAGCCTTCCCTCCTTGTGTGTCTCATAAATAAACAGATGAAATATTTTTCAGAGCAAGCTAGAAAAGACAATGAGCAAGAAAGTCAAGAACGTCGAGCAGAACAATCAAAAGGTAGTTTTCCCTTCACTTACCGATGAACGTTTGACGTCTTTTCTTGAGTCGTCCCCTGAATATTAATAATTTAATAACTGCTGAAAATATATGTTGCGGAGGTATCACTGATGGAAGTAGAAACTCACACCCTAGAATTATTGATGGACAGATGGGCGGACCTTAGAAATCAATGATGGACAGTTGGGATGTTTGTGGGGAGTTGTGACATGCATAGAAATTGTTGATTGATGGACAATTGGGGTTGTTGGCATAGGGGTGGCACACAGGTATTTGTATTGTGCTTTTGAGGGGATGGCAGGAGCGGGTTGATGGGGAAGGGTTGCAGAAGCAGATGATCATCAAGATGGTATTTTTGATTACATGGAATGGTTGTCATTGCTGTTGGGTGTGATGGGCTTTAAAAGTGACAATGTAAAGTGAAAATATACATTGGTTCTTAGGTTAAATGATGTACCTACACCCGCCCTCCCCCCTCCCCGCTTTAGATCTCTTCATTCTTTAGATCTATAACATTACCATTTCCCTTGATATATACTTTCATTCAAAGGAGTACTTCATTAAAGCTAACCATACTTAAAGGGAAAACTGCCACTAGCCTCCTGATATCATCAAACACGATTGTCTTGTTGACTTGTTTTAACATATTTTCTAACATGAATTACTAATGTGTTTAATTCATTTTTAGAGAGAAGGCGTGATTCTTTGGGAAGCACTGCCACTGATCCTATTGAGGTGAGACAAGTTTGCTTCATATATTTATATATAAATATGTTCGCCTATAAAACCATGTTAGGCTCCGGGCTTGGCTTATGCCTCTGTATATACTGCACTTTTTGTATGTTTACAGCAGCGTTTTTTGCGATGAAAATGGTTGTATGATTGCCATCATAAAACTATTCTAATAGGCAAGATTTGAATTACCCAGGTTGGCTTGAGATAAGTGCAGCTGACACTAATTTCATAGAGCAAGCGAGGCCAGTCTGAGGGTGGGAGGGGCCCTGACCACAGCTGTAGGTATGTGCCTCCCCACACCCGCTGACACACAGTGCAGCCCCATGCATCATGCACTCAACCTGCACCTACATACAGTGCATCCAATGACCTGTTGAGATTTGTTCTAATAATTGTTTTCCATAATTATCTGAGGAAAATAAATTATAATACAGCTATCTACCGCTAGGTAGTAGCACATGTGAGATCCGAAGCGCATGCATCGACACATTTAAGCCGTGAATCGTCGACGACAGACGTACTTTTGAGCGGTGCCTTTGAATTCTACTTTTTGCTGTTTGGTCTCTAAACAGGTAAGGAAGTTTGAAAATTGTACTGTTATGTATGTTACCCATCCTTTGAAAGGTGTGGAAGGTTCTCGTGCTGGAATTGCTTTAATGTTTGGTTTCTTCTCGTTTCTTATGAAACATGGTGAGTCGAACCTGACCGAGAACTCGGACTGACTATTTACTTGGCTTTCCATTCATTTCGCCTTTATGGTGTGTTGTATGGTTAGTATGGTTGCTAATTTGTGTTTTTTGTATGTTGCAGGTCATTATGTCCGAAAACGAAAACACCAGTTCTGCAGGTGGTGTTCCTGATGCCGGTGCACCTAAACCGGGTACGTCAGGTGCTGGGTCTTCGACTGACAAATTGCTCGCTATCCTTATTAAGGATTTCAAGTCTATCAAAGATGATATTGTCGTTTTGAAAGAGAAGCAGGCTAAGCTTCAAGAATTGCCCAGGAAAATCCCTTGTCCTTGCAAGCCTATCCATGACATTAGTCACGACACGATGAAGATGATTATCTTTCTATGGGCCAAAACCCTGAATGGTTTGAGGATGCCCCTGAGGATGAACCTCAGGTTGTGATTGAGGAGGCCCAAGTTGAAGTTGTTACCGAGAAAAACGACAATGTGGCCCCAGTTGATGTTGATGTCTGTGCTGCTAGAGCCGTCCTCGTGACCAATGACGAGACGGTCGGGGTGCCGGTAGAATCTGAAAACATCAAATTGATCTTGGAAACCATCATGGCTAATGCTCCTGCTTGGGCCAGGGTGAAAGATATCCAGGAGAAGTACAGAAGACCAAGCAATTTAGATAATTTGCGTGTGCCTACTATTCCCAAGATAGTGTGGGATGGACTTCCCCAGGGTCTGCGTACCAAAGAGAAAACTCACCAGAAACACCAACAGGTTTTCATTCATATGATGGTGGCTCTTGTGCGCGTAGCGGATTTGATGGAAGAAGCTAAGGTGCAACTTGCTTGGTAGCGCTTTACTCAAAGAGAAGAATTTTGTGGCAAATTGTATGACCTCTGTTCTTGATGCTCTTGAACTCGGGGCTTTCTTCAACATGGAAGAGATTACTAAGAGGAGGAGGCTTGACCTCAAAAAGCATTTCCCGACCAAGTACCAGGCGTACTGTTCCGACACGGTGTCCTTCCCTTTGACTCCTGAACTTCTTCTGGGGGAGAAAATCGAAGACGACTTGAAGCAGTTGGACGCTGCGCTGCGTTCAAGCTCAAGCAGAAGATTTCCACTGAGAAATCGAAGGAAGGTACTTCGACCCCGAAGTGTCGTGGCAGAGGCAAAGGTGCTTCTACCAACGCTCCAGCCAAAGGAAAGGGGCGTGGTCACGGTGGTTCTTACAACAATAGTAAGGGCTACAATCGCCAGAAGTACGACGACAATGAGGATTTTCGTCGGGGCTCTCAGGAGAAAACCAAGAAGTGACATCAGAGGTAACTAAAGGTGATGATGTTTTTCTTCCTAGTAAATTGAAATACTATCAATCTAACTGGCGAGAAGTTTCGTCTGATTGGAATATTCTTGAATATGTAAATGGCATTGAACTGAATTTTATGTCTGTTCCATATCAGGGATTTCTCCCATCTCAGTATAAAATTAGTGGTGATGTTGCTCTGAAAATGCAGGTTGAAATTGATTAATCTTGGTGTGGTAAGGGAAGTCCCTTATTCAAAAGAGTTGTATGTTTCCAATGTGTTTGCTAGGCCTAAGCCAGGTGGCAAAATTAGGCTGATCATTGATCTTACAAAGGTAAACAATTTCATTCGACATGTACATTTCAAAATGGATCATTTACAAGCAGTGTTAGAGCTTATTGACAGGGATTGGTTTATGGCATCTATTGATTTGAAAGATGCTTATTTCCATATTCCTCTAAGCGATTTCACTAAACGTTTTCTGAATTTTGTGTGGAATGATAAGGTTTATCAATACCAGTGTATGCCTTTCGGCTTGTGCTCTGCCCCCTATATTTTCACGAAACTCATGCGTGTTGTTTTCTCTGAATTTAGAGAAGTAGGCGGTCTAGGTTTCAGTTATATCGATGATTGCTTTATCACCGCTCCTACCCAAGCTGAGTGTGTGTTTCAAGTGGAGAATCTGAAATCTATTCTTTGGAGGCTAGGTTATTGTATTAACCATGAGAAATCAGCTTTTGACCCGGTGACGAAATTGAAATTTCTAGGGTTTGACATTGACACTCATCTACTGAGGGTGTCACCCCCCGCCGATAAGGTACAGAAAACAGTTGGTTGGATATCTTCCACCATCAGTAAGTCTAAGGGTAGGTTTACCATTCGGAGCATTGCTTCATTAGTAGGTGTACTTAATGGCTTATACAAAGGTGTTCAATACGGCCCTCTTTATCTGAAGAATATCGAGATGGACAAAATTTTGGCCTTGGAAGCTAATCATGGTGACTGGGACAGCTTCATGTATTTGACTAGGAGTTCCATTGATGATCTCAAATGGTGGGTAAGAAATCTGCCCTGCGCAAGTAAGGAAAGAGATTTCACGTGCCCATCTGCCGAGAATTTCTGTGACGCTTCTTTAGAAGGGTGGTCTTTCGTATGGGGGAATCTCCATGCTAGAGGCGCTTGGTCCTTAGTGGATCGTAGCTTACACATTAATGTGTTAGAAATCAGAGCGATCAAATTAGGTCTTTGGTCTCAAGCTGCGGACTTACGTGATGTTTTCCTTGTTATTCGTTCGGACAATACGACAGCAGTTGCTTACATCAATAAGATGGGTGGCACTCAGTCGCGTGCATGCAATAACGAGGTGAAGCAGATTTGGTCCTGGGCTGAGTCCAGAAACATTCGGTTATATGCTTCACATATAGTGGGTGTTGAGAATATCGAAGCAGATCTAGGTAGCAGGTTTTTCACTGACGATACTGAGTGGGAATTATCTCCTGATATTTTCCAGCTTATTGTTGAAAAATGGGGTACTCCTAACATTGATTTGTTTGCATCTAGAATCAATCATAAAGTTGATTCTTATTGTGCCTGGTTCCCGGACCCGTGGTGCTCATTTGTAGACGCCTTTTCTCTGAACTGGTCGAAATTTGACTTTTGTTATATCTTTCCACCTTTTAGCCTGATTGGGAGAGTATATCGCCGGATAATACAAGCACGTTGCAAAGCAGTTCTCGTAACTCCGGACTGGAAGGGGAGGTACTGGTACCCCGAAGTGCAGAGACACGCAAGAGACATGTTGTTTATTCCAAAACTGAAGTCAAACTTGTTGGCCAATCGAGAGGGGCAATTACATCAGCTGCTAAGCACGCCATTAAGAATCTTCCTCTTTTAGAGCAAAAAATCTTGTCTTTAAATCTTCCCCCCGAAGTAGTTCCCTTCTATAGGGCCTCTTGGAGGCCTAACACGCAAAAATCGTACGATGTCTTTCATAGAAAATGGAGAATGTTCTGCGTTTTGCATGACCTCGACCCTTTAAAGCCAAATCTAATGATGGGGTTACGCTTTTTGAGTTTGATGTATAGGCAAGGATATTCTTTTTCTGCCTTGAACTCGATGAGAAGTGCGCTTTCATCTTTAATGGGTAATATAGAAGGTGACTCTTTTGGTAAGCACATTATTACGCGTAGAGTGGTAACGGGTTTTTACAACCTTAGGCCTCCGAAAACCAGATACTGTGAGTTTTGGGACCCAGATGTCTTGTTGGATTACTTGAGGGAATTCTTTCCTCATAGGAAACCAACTTTCAAAAACTTAACTATGAAAACGGTTACTCTTCTTAGTCTGATTTCGAGTCAGAGGTGTCAGACCTTAGCCGGTCTTAAGCTAGAAGATATTGTTTTTTCAAAGAACTTTTGCCGTATTTTGTTTTCGGAGTTGCAGAAACACTCTAGGGTCGGCGAAGCACTGGGTATGCTTTCGTTTGAATCTTTTCTTCCGGACCCAAGAGTCTGTGTAGTAAAAGTCCTAGCTGACTATTTAGAATATTCTAAAGAATTGCGTGGTGAAACGAAGAATCTTTTTGTAAGTGTGAGACCTCCGTACAATGCGGTTGGATCTCAAACAATCGGCAGATGGATTCGTGATACTCTACATCTGGCGGGTATTAATACTAAGGTGTTTGGGGCCCATTCAGTGAGAGGCGCTAGCACCTCTAAGTTGGCCTCACTTTCGGTATCTGTAAATGAAATTCTCAAGAAGGCGGCATGGAAGAGTGAAAACACTTTTCGCGCTTTCTACCAGAAACCTATTTGTAAAGAGTCTGTTCATGACAACACGCTTCTTGCGCAGAATGTGTCTAGGAAGCCCAGGCCTTCCTCTTCTGTGATTACTCCCAGGAATTCTCTGTCAAAGTTTAAGAGAAGTTAATAAATCGTTGAACTGTTGTTTCGATTTATCGTTATTTTTGTTGTGTTGAGTTATTTAAAATTCTCACATGTGCTACTACCTAGCGGTAGATAGCTGTATTATAATTTTAGATTAAACGAACAATGTACTAACCTTGTGAAGTTTAATCCTGATTATAAGAAGATATCTAACGCTGGTAGTAGTTCAAGTGCCCACCCGGCGTTAGATATCTCTTATTTTTTGGTTTTTATTTTATCGTGTTAGCATGAAATAAATGTTCCCTTATTTAAAACTGTGTCGACGCATGCACTTCGGATCTCACTTGAACTACTACCAGCGTTAGATATCTTCTTATAATCAGGATTAAACTTCACAAGGTTAGTACATTGTTCGTTTAATCTAAAATTAATATGCAGATAGGGCATGGTGTTGTCTCATATATCCTCAAGTTTGGTGGCAATATTAGATGTTTTTCTGCCTCTAAAATGACTTTTATTAAGGGTCCCTCTCTGCGTCCATTGGAACCTGCACCCACATAATGTAAACACAGGTGGCTTGACCCCTCTTCCGGTCAAATTTAGCCATGATCCTCTACTCTGGCCCCAGTCTACCAGTCAGCATATCCCATTCCGAATCTTGTCTATTGTATGAACATGTGTGGAGTTCATAAAGCAATGTAGGAACGTACTAAACCATGCTATGTATTTCCGGGTACTATTGTACTAGGTGCTACACAACAATAATTCCTGACCTCTTCTACCCCCAGTATGTTTAATGATACATTGATGCTACATTTTATATAATTCAATGATTTCTTCATGTATTATTAATGAGGGTATGGATTAGACTGATTTTCTGGTGAAATGAAATCCCTTTCAATCCCTCCTTTTTGAAAGGGGTACAACGGGCAGAGGTACACAACCATGTCACTGTCCTACTTATGTAACAACAATTAGACCCGCAATTAGAGCAGAGCACGTGGTGGAGCACAGTCATTGTTTGTGTCTTGGACTTGGGGGGTCGGGGTCTATGTAAGTGTGGTCAGTGTCCTCTGTGTTTATATCTAGGGTTACACTTCAGTTACATAATTTATCTCATGATCTCCTTAGACCTCGTCATTCTTTAGATATATTACGTTTCTATTTGAGCAAGAATTTGTTCTCATAAAACGGATGTTACGTCTGAACCTTAAGATATTAACTTTTAGATCAGAACATTTAATAATCAAGGACAGGTCACTGATAAATTACTAAATGAGTCGGTACATATTGTTAAATTAATTGAATGATTGCTATCCAAGGATTGAGACCAAGTTTGATTACACATGAATACATAAGCAAGCCCCATCGCACCCGTACACCTGATCTAAATGATTGTAATAAACAAGCAGTAGTAAATTAATACTACAGCTCTAGCTGCAATACCCGACTGATATCGGTAGATATCATTAGTATGTAACTAAATGTATGTTTGCTTGTTAAACTAGGCGGCGCTTGGTCCCCTTGACGCTACCAAAGGCTCCTTGACCTCCATAACTTCAGAAGACCTCCTGAAGTTTGACCAATCAGACATTTTGAACGCCAGCATCAACAGTGACCCTGGATTTATGAAACGTTCCTCCTCCAGCTCTGGTTTGACAAATGAAGCTGCTGCTGGCGGCGGCGCTGGTGAGGATACCAAGTCCCTCAGTGCCATGGAAGATCTCTCCAACCGCGTCAGCCCTGAGAGATCCTCAGGGGCGGCCGTGGCAGCACTGACGGAAGCCCAACAAAAAGCCATCACGGGTCAGTTTCTCTCCTTCAGCTTTGATATATTAAGTTATATTATATCTCTAGTCTTTATAAGAAATGCTATTGTATTTTCCTAATTTGGGTCGGGGAAGCGTTGCGTACCCACCACTCCACAACAGTCTTTCAAGCAAATTTTCCGAAACATTCAAATTTCTTGTGTAAACATATAACATCAGCAAAATATAATAACATTTTAATCTCTCCTCATTATTTTAGCCGGAAGTCTCCTCCAATTGCCCAAGTCTATCTGCAATTGGGGGAGAGGAGTGGGTTCCAGTGCAACTGACAAACCTGTTTCCATTTCCGCATCCTAATGCCTTGGGGCATTTTAAAGCTAATGGACTCTCCTTGTTTTCATAATATACCATATTTCCATAATCTCTGTCAAGTTAATAACTGTTCGGTTTCAATTGCAGCACCCACCCCTGAAGCAGAAGCCAGTCAGTCCTTGCTTGCCAGTGCCAAGGCCAAAGTGGAGTCTTTCTCCATGGTCGGGAAGCGCCTCGTCAGCAACAAGGAGTGGGAACTTCTGCAACAGGAGGTATATCAATTTGTTTTCCTACTACACTTTCCAGCTTGGTAAATGTTCATGAATTATAGCCTTTATATCTTTCCATACCATTGTTCTCTACCATTACTATGTGTGACTGTAGATTCACAAAGTAGTCATTGTATCATTTGAGAAATAACACTTATTACGGTTACTGCTCTTAGTATTTGTGTAAATCTGTTGGCCATAAATATACAATTTTGAAAAATTCTCGGAGACAAAAATGGAATCAATTTGTCCATATATTAAAATTATCGACACAAATACACCCATATAAAATAGGAGTTCCCGATTTTGGAATGGGTTGGAAAATCTACATTTGAAAAGTATCTACATTTGCCATGTATATATTTATGAACAGGTGAAAATTGCCCGGGAGAAGCTGGGCCGGCCGTGTGATATGTGTAGTAATTACGAATCGCAATTGCAATTAGCGCAAGACGGTGAACGCAGAGCTCAAGCTCAGGTAGTTAGTCCTTGTTATATAATAATAAGTAGTATTCAGCAAAAGACAAAAAAGTACTATTCATTCTCCTTTTAAAGTTGCTATTTTGTAAAAATGTACTTATAATTTGTTCCAAGTTTGAACGTACGGTATATCTCACTAATTGTCTTAGAATAATCTTAGAATAGAAATAGATTACGTTGCAAATAAATTGTTGAATAACAATGACAAGGACTGTTCCTTCACATCCAGGTAAGGACACTAGAGCGTCAGTTACAGAGTGAACGGGGCGTGCTAACTAATCAAACGAAATATCAAGAGGAACTGGAGGAAATGCTCAAAACATCAGCAGAACAAGCCCAGAAACAGGTAAAGCTGTTAATTAATCATATAAGAAACTTTGCTCATTACCTGGAAGACCTGCATTAGCAGATGGTTATTAGCGTAGTTTTTCACTGTCACTGTCGCTTACATCAGAAAAGTCCTTAGACCCCTCCCCAACCGTTTCGCCCATATCTCCACTTTGCCCCAACCAATTTCTTTCATTTTTGGGCCCATGGTGCAGAACGAGGTCTCTATTAAGTTATGACACCATCATTAACTACTATTTAAAATGTATGAATTTTACGTCCTACCAAACAGGGGTCACGTCCCTTAGTAGGCCCAGTCACTAAATCACGGCCCAGTCACTAGTGGCACCACCACCTGCAGGCCCCTGCACAGTCATTGATACATGTCAGACTCTCCCCCACAGCCACCAGCTGTACAAGTAGTAAAAGAAATAGATGGAACGTACCACCTGTTTCGTTTGTGTACTAGTTATGCACTGAGTGAGCCCGAGAGGTTAGTGGGTGTTAACCAGAGAACCTTCCGCACCTCACAAGGTGCACATTGGTCAAATCATTAATATCGTCCTCCAGTACGGATCCTATCCTATACTTCACCTAGTCAGTCACCTACTCCACCTATTGCCTTTATAGAAGATGCTTTAATTGAACATGCTGAATTCTCATTTGTCCACTTGTTCCCTGTTACAGATTTCTACATTATTAACAAAAGTTACGGAATCAGAAAAGTATGTTGGTAGCATGAAACAACAGTTCATACACACACAGTCGGAACTACAAGATCAACTTGTAAGTTAGATATTTTTGTATTTAAATCAAAGATTAATCATTGATTGAATTGTAGAACAAAACAATATCATCATAAGTTCCAGTTCACAATCTGTATAATGCTATTTATCGGATCGGGTGATATAGTAATGGACTAATTCATTGTGTTTACTATGTCCGAGATGATATAATATTTCCAACTTGAAATGACTCTGCCTTGCCAAGTAGCCTGTAGTATGCCTATGGTAGCCTAAACTATTAGGGATGGACTCACAATGGATGGTCTATTGGGTATGATAGATTGGTATAGAAAGTTCAAAAAGTCAATAAGTAAAAGTACGTGTATTACGATAATCGCAATGGCTTTTTACTCACTATGTGCATTAAGGTTTCTACCGTTTACCGTATAATTTTTGTAGTTTCGTATCCTGGGATTTTTATTCATAAACAAATTAATGGGTCTATGGGGATCGGTGCGCCAGGATTGACCACCTTGATAATTACACATCAGCAGCTTTCCGGGATCGTGCCTTCATGTGCCAAATAGTGTCTAAAATTTCATCATTTCTTCATTTCAGAAATCATTAACTGAAAATAGGGAGACGGTGCAGGAAGAGGTCAGTACTTTACATGAAATATGGTTATTATGAAAATCAATGTGAGCTTATTCTTATGGAATTATACTAAACCTGTATTGTTTTCATTTAGTTGCTCAGTTTCATGACTGTTATGAATCCTTACTATGTTTTCAGTTGACACGCCTTCAACAAGAAAATGATTCTCTCATTGGTAAACATTCCAAACATTCCCAGCAAATACAAGAAGAAAATATAGACCTTCCAAACACTGTTGAGGTGAGTCTGTGATGATCTGACTTATATGAGTATGTTTTTATGTGCTCTTCTGTTGCCCTCTTTATATGCCCCGACTGGTCTCTAGAAATCATATATTTGATTTGTGAAATGAACGACGGTGGTTTGCATTTACTAACACCTGTAGTGTGTCGCCCTTACAGAGATATTTATTGGCATGATCGAAGTGACATCAGTTTGGAATCGTGCCTTAGAGTTGTCAGACTATTGTTGAAGAATTGAATTGAAGCATCCTTTAAGTGTTGATACAAAAGGGTTGTGATCTATTCAGATCTTCCAGTTCGTGCCCGCTTTAGGATGGCTTTCGTTGTTAAAGTTATGTTTCATAGAACTAGAAAGATATACAGGATAACAGTAGTTGATGATGAAACATTTATGAGAAAGATGTACAAATGTAGTAGTAAGAGTTATCAATATTTTTATTTTTTTATGTCCCAAGTAGCCCTATGCAGAGTTATATATATTATTAAATGACAGATATCGTTGTCGTTTTATACAGTTAATACTGAGTGGTTAGAGGTACGTCATTTCAGGTACAAATAATGAAATCGAAAGTCTCAATTCTGTGGGTTTAATGTGAAATGAGTTAAGGTAATAGGTAGCATGGTACTAGTGGAAAATATACTGAGTCGCACTGCAATTGTAATAATTGTCTGTCAACATGTCAAGATATGAGATGCCACACAAGACCGCCACATATGACCGCCCAGCCTGGTGCATGCCCTCTTATCTCACCCTCCCCTCATCAATACTAATTAAGTAATAACAGCCTGGTGATGATGAGTGGGTGTGTCAGATGAGACAGGGGCGGAGAGGGGGGGGGGGAGAAGAGGTAGAGGGGGAGGGATTCATCCATGTGGAGGAAGAGGAGAAGAGAGGGAGATAGAGACATTGTCTCTGATACAGATGAGTGAGAGAGAATGAGTGTGCTTGTATCAGGGGAAAAAAAGCTTAAGAATTTTGTATATAAATATGTAAGAACGATTAATATATTTGTTGAATTTAGTTAGACGTTATTAATGCGCATTTATAGCAGGAGACTAATGTCATATTAGGTCGGGCCCTGAATAACTGAAAAAGATAAGATGTCTATACCGTCCTGCCTGCGCCTGTTAATACTCTCCAGATGTTCCCTATCAATTCATATGTTAATATTGATATTGGCCTTTAATTGAAATTTTAAAAAAATGTTATCAGATATCAGCGCTGAACCCAACTTATATTTAATGTCGCCGACCAGGTATTTAAAACTTAGATTTCCCAATATTGAAAGAGAGGGGGGAGAGGTATTCGGAAGATGTAAACAAAACAGGGTTTAGAGCGAATCTTGATTTGATTGATGTAAATGTGTGTATACAATTTTAACCCTGCAAGGTGTGTCCCTCTGAACCTTGATGATACTAGGTTTGTGGTCCATCACTCTAATGATTATTGAGGCGACCATCGTTTTAATATTTATCGACTTATGAATTAAAATAAGGCGAAATCGTCGGCGTTCTTCAGATGGCTATAAATCAGCCATATTTTTAGGGTCATAATTGATTCTAATGGATTTTCTTTTGACGGAGCTGGCACCATGCTTTGTTTCGCCCCTGCTCTCTCTTCCCCAGCCTTATCGTCTCTCATCCCTCTCATTGGTCAGTCGTTACCAGGTGCAACTTTTACGAATCTTAACAGATTTTCACCATCTTTCTAGAAAAAAATAGGTTGCAAAATTGTAAAATGAACATTTAATCAATGCATAGCTGTGGGGAAAATGTAACATGTCCAGACCTTTTTGTTAATATAAACTTGGGTTTATATGTTGATCCCTGGCGAAGGCTAACGCAAGCCGAAACGCGGAGGATATGACATGCTTAAACATCTAGCTGTCTTTAAAAATATTCTCTAAAATAAAAACGACTAGAAAAGGACTTACTGTGTTCTCCACTTCATTACATGTATGATCTTTTTAATGTTACAGGAATTACAACTGCTTCTTCTGAAATCGAGAGAAGAGGTTATCACGGCTAAAGTAGGAAAAGAACATGCAGAGGAAACCCAAAAATCCGAGCGTCTTTTCTACAAAGATCAGGTGCTGGCAGAGCAGCAGGAGAAGGCAACACTGGAAGAAACACTTTCACAGGAAATTTCCCAATACCAAGAGCAGTTAGGTATGCTCTTTAACGCTTTTCATTAACACTATTTTGCAGCCATGCGTACACCTATTTTAACCTATTTCTATGCAATAATGATGAAGATGACTATGATTAACTATAAGGTAATTTCACCCAACCTGTATTATTATCAACTAATTCAAATAGGATATTTATTTGACTGTCATCAACATGACTAAAACGACTTTTTTCTGTGTAGTTTATGTTACCTATCTGCTAAGAAGCTGCGCGTATGAAAAATATACCTCTAGCTTAGACAGTTTCAATTTTCACTAGCTGATGTGGTTGATCAATGGGGTGCAGTGGGGGGTTTTCGCGAACGTTGAATCAATTAATAGACAATTAATTGAAGACATTAATAAGTTTTCTGTGATTCTCAGTACAAGGGCTGAAGCACTTCCTAACGTTCCAAAGTCCACCTTTAACATTGGTTTACTGGTTTGATTCCTGTCTGGAGTAGGCCTGTTTATTCCACCTTGGTTCACTATAGTATAGTACATTTTGAAGCTTTCTGTCTCACACCCAGTGCACGCCACTTGGTTACCAAAGGCTTGCCATATGTATAACTCAAGCTATCTGTCGGAAAACTACTTTTCATGATACCCGTGTAAGGGGCAATGGAGTGGGGGCTCTAGTAATACATACATATTTTAGCATTTTTGAGGCAATTTTTTCATCTTTTGATCATGGTGAGATGATATCAGTCCAAGTATTGCCAGAAACAGGGCCCATCATGTGTTGCCGCTTTTGGTCATCCTGGTCCCGTCAGGAGTGCGGTATTGGTGGTGGGCCTTCCTCCATAAATGGCCTGGTGCCAGTGAATATGGTCACAGATGATAACAACCCTTGTTACGGGGCTGGATGTAACCAGTAACCATGTGCCCAGACCATCAAAGATCTGTATTGTGAAGGCCACTTATTAAAAACTGGCCCAAACTCACATCGACATCAAGGAAATCACGAAAACAGCCCAATAGAAATCAGAATCAACTTACAGAGCTTGCTTGTGGTAATCAATTACCGCACCATTCCCCACATACTCCTTATACTATATTCATCCGCTTCGAATACTGCCTTAGCTAGAGGTTGCATCACTTATCTTTCTTTATAATGATAAAAGGGGTTATAATGATAGCTTTGCCGAAGAAACAAATCAGCTAGCTTACTCCTTGATAAATGTATTAACTTAATGATGACATGAAGTTAACAGCAGATTGGGAAAAAACGACGGTCCTTGTGTATAAATAAGTTGTTCTCCTGACTTTTAGCAATTCAAGACAGTGTAAAATCAGAACTTGATCGTCAAAGTGCCCTGCGGCAGGAGGCCGAGAAGAAATTGTTAGAAACGGAAACATCGCTGAAGAATATTCAGGGAAAATCTAAACAACTAATCACAGCTCTTCAGAACCAAGTTGAAGAACTCAATCAAGATAAAGTAAGTGTATTGAAAGGTTGTCTTTTATATTTAAATTAAACAGTTTAGCATTTTGTGATAATGTTTAGGACGCCAGTAACAATGCTCGGACTCCTAACTTTTAGCATCAATGAGTGTCATTCAGAGTCTAGATTGAATTAAGAAGGAAGACAAAGCAACGAATCTTAAAAATCCTTTTGCTATTATTAAACCAGTACCTCCCGTACATGTTGGAAACATACTTTTTCCGAATAGCTTTCTTCTGATTCAATTGGTTGTGTTTCCTTTGAATTCCTAATTTTTATTGCAGCGCAAACTCGAGACTGAAGTCTCACGCTTGAAGGCGAAAATCTCCTCTCTGCAAGTTGATTTGGACAACAGTGAAGCTGTTCAGAGGGACTTTGTGAAGTTATCTCAGTCGCTCCAGGTATCATTATTATTTAATTCTTTATTCGCCAATTCAATATCTGCCAAACAGTTAATATACTAGTAATCCAGGTCTTCCCATATGTGCATCCCCAACCCAATTTACCAAAAACTTCATGTCTTTCTTTCTGGTATTTTTCCTCCGAAGTGTCAGTAGTGATTTTTCTCAACCATGGCGAGTAAAGAGTGGCAATCGTGGATTGTGCAATAGTTTTATTGTGTATTTATTATATACACGTTGCCGTTGAAACAACGTATTTTGGAGTTGTTTCTGTATACAACTCCACGCTCTGAGTAGCTTTCCGAAGCCGCCTATAACAGCTTAGTAGGCCCAACTGAGGGGAATCACGCGATTGGAGTAATTAGTTGTCAACGCAGACATAATTCGTCAGGTCGGCCGGAAGCGATTTTTACAGGTGGCGCTGTGATCGGCCGCACTGGCCACCATATTGTCTGGTGACAACGAACACTGCGCTTCTGTGTTACCAGTGCTAAATTGCTGAATTTCACATGCTCAGAAAACAGTCAGAAACTGAGTAAAAAATTCTAGATTCCTCATAGAAATGTACAGTATTGCCAAGAAAATACTCACAGAGGGTTGATAATGTTTAAAACTTTGTAGAATTTAAGAAATCCAGGATGGAACTTTGCGATTTTAACCCTGCTTCCGGGCCTGCTTCCTATGAGTTGCTATGGCGTGTTTTCACCAGACTCATAGTCCAGGGGGTCGAGTAGTAAACAATGAGCTGAATCTAATCATTATAGCCCTGTTATCAAGAGGAATTTCTTCGGAATTTCTTCGGAAATGGTGACAATACTTATGATAAGTAGATTTCATGATAGAATATATTTTTCCTGTGCATATTAATTTCAAAATATAACAAAATGTGCTGGTTGCTAGACAAATCGCTACCAGTTACAACGTGACATGTGACAGGCAATAGCCAACCTGACCTGACGAATAGGAGTTAGAACGGTGAAATTAGATCAAAACGAAGGAAATAAACCAGAATACTTTATCTTTATTTAAGTGTATCTTTTGTTAAAGCCTTACTGTGGTTTTAAAACTTTAAAGCTCCGAAAACGTTCGAAATTGATTCGAAAATGCGATTTCCCCGCAGCGCCCAAATGACAACAAAATTCTCTGCAGATCATCATGATCGTAACTTTCAACCCAGGTTGAAAAAGAATTAATGAACTAAATTCAAAAGAATTAATAAACTAAAATCCTTTCATCTTTATCAATGTCTACCCTTTATCAAAGTGTTACTTTATTTCTTTAAAAATCTAAAGCTTTCAAAGAGTCTAAAATTGATTCGTAAAAGTGAGCTATTTTTCTCAACTGGGTTTCCCTCCCTGCGATGTGCTCCCGATAGAACAGCTTGATGCGTAGTGATAGGCCTACACACAAAAATACATGATCAGATTAGGTTGTAATTTGATAATATTTCTACAAAATCTACATTGTTTAATCTTATGTAAAGCATATTTATTATATACGCGTTGCCGTTGAAACAACGTATTGTAGAGTTGTATACGTTGTGTCCGTATACAACTCCACGCTCTGAGTTGTGTCGTATACAACTCCACGCTGTGAAGGCGCCTATGACAGCGTGTAGGCCCATCTGAGGGGAATCACGCCATTGGCGTGATCAGTTGTCAACGCAGACGGAACGGGAGGTAGAACAGTGAAATTAGATCAAAAAGAAAGGAAATAAACTAAAATACTTTGATATTTATTTAGCCTACCCTTTGTTAAAGATAAATACCAGCGTTGTCAGCACTGCAGCAGGCGGGAATTCAAGGAACTAATGCATGAAACAATAGAATTCAATATATTTTGTTCAAACTTTGTATTGAGAAAGAACATGGTTGGGGGAATACAAAATGTCAAAAAAACTGGATATTATCATATTATTTTGTGTTTTAGGGATGAGTGAAGTTTACTTCCCTTCACTATTGATTTCAATGGGGGAAGCTCATTGTGATACAAGTTTAGCTGAATAACTTCTTTTTTAGTTCAATGACCCCTTATTTTTTTTAATTGGGAGGGTAGAATAATATGTCAGCAATGTATATGCAGATTTAAAAGAAAATCGTATGATTCAATCATATGCTATTGGGGAAAATGCAGAAAATACCAGTTTTTCCATAGACTTCTATTGTGAACAGTAATAAATTTCAGTGGTCCCTGAAATAAAAACTAATCCAATGACATATGGTTTTTTGGGGCTTTTTGGGTTCCCCCAACCATGTTCTTTCTAAATCCAAAGTTTAAAAAAATTCCATGACTCATTCATTTTTTAAGTGAACACTGGTATTTACCTATAAAGCATTAGTGTGGGTTTAAAAGTTTTTAAAGCTATGAAAAGGATGTAAATTCATTCGAAAACGTCAGTGAATTTACGGCCTACTGCCAACTGACAACAAAATGAAATGGCACGCAGATCGTCGTAACTTTCAATGCAGGTTGAGGTGTAATATCTCATTCAAATGAATCAATAGAATAAAATCCTTTCAACTTTAGCAAGGTCTACCCTTTATCAACGTATAACTTCATTTTCTAAGAATCTAAAGATGTGAAAGTGTTTAAAATTGATTCGGAAATGTGAGCTATTTTTCTCAACTGGATTTCCCTCAATGCCCGATAGAACAGCGTGCCCGGGACAGCGTGATGCATAGTCATAGGCCTACGCACAAAAATACATGATTAAACATCATATATAGCTGTAATTGAATAATATTTCTACAAAATATACATTGTTTAACCTTATATGAAGCATATATAATAAATCAGATAACTAACGCGTTGGTTGAAGGATTGTGAATATTGCACGAGTTGCGCAGCAACGAGTGCAATATTCACAATCCTTCAACCAACGAGTTAGTTATCCTGTATATATATAATAAATCACATAACTTACTCCTTGGTTGAAGGATTGTGAATATTGCACGAGTTGCGCAGCAACGGGTGCAATATTCACAATCCTTCAACCAACGAGTTAGTTATCCTGTATTTATTATGAGGGACAGATTAGCTCAACTGAACAACTGTATCTAACTGGTCTGGACCTCATATTGTAGTCTATCAATATACTGACGTCTGGAGGGCATGATCGCACGTGCGTTTGTTGACTGATCCATATATGGCATGCGCTGTCCATATATGGCATGCGCTCTCCATATATGGCCGACCCATATGCCCGCGCATGCG
This sequence comes from Sthenelais limicola, assembly GCA_942159475.1. NCBI lineage: Eukaryota > Metazoa > Annelida > Polychaeta > Phyllodocida > Sigalionidae > Sthenelais > Sthenelais limicola. The sequence goes on from OW804098.1 coordinate 52,188,934, forward strand.
CAGCCGTCTCACGCCGAATCGGGCAAGATGGCGGCCATACCGTAACCAGACACGAAAATTAAACTGCTTTCTGAGCGGTTCGAATGTCTTAACACAATAATCATTGCATATGAGCTTGAAAACAAGGTTAGATTAAATGTTCAGGCATTTATATTCAGTCGATGGTTAATCATTAGCTATCATTACGGCTTCGGTAGTGTCCCAGATTTTGACGCGCATGCACAAACCGATCTATATGTTACCTACCAGCCGAGGAAATTAAACTTCTTTCTGAGCGATTCGAAGCAGAAAGCATGGCTTCCGGCAAGGTGGAGGAGTGAAATCGGGATGTTTCTCGGGATATTTCCACCAAAGGAATATCGCCACACATTAATATGTTCATAAACTATTGTTGGGATAGTATTTGAAGTCGACATGGCTCATTTACGCAGATTATACGGATATTATTGTGTCAGCGACCAGAAACAGATCGGAAACATGGCGCAGCATGTGCGATCGGTGAAATCGTAATAAAAAGGTTGGTTAGATTTAATTCGACAAGCTTAGATTAGACGTTCATATATTTACTTCAGTCAAACGAATGCCAGTCAAAACGGCCCCACGCGAAAATGGACCCGTCAAAACGGCCCCCAGCTTTTCTGTGTGACTACTGACTGCTTTCGCTCTGCCACCTCCGGTCAACATGGAGGTGTTGCGTCGGGGTATTACACCTTTAGGTGTGGGTAATAGTGAGTGTGGTGAGGGGATATATGGATATGAAACGGCTCCCGTAAAATGGTGTAATTAAAGGTGGAACGTTATAGTCAGCTATGGCCAGGAAGCTAGAAGCTGCCTTTCGAACATATGAAATGATGAAAGAATATGGTATTATTATTTAATTGCCTATGTTATGAATTTTAAGAGGTTGAGTTGAAGGATTGACGAATGCGATTTTTTCTTTTATTGGACCTTCCTGCCTACAGTTTAGGACATACTTTGGTCGTTCATCTGGGCTGGTCACTGGTCTGAATTATCAATTATTAGCGTTAGCTTTTACATATCAATACGATTTGAAAATACATCTATTACGGACAAACGTGGCCCCCGACTGTTTGAGCCACTTTTTCGCCCCCTTCTCCCTTTTCCTGCTGTTCCTATTCTATTCCTTAACCTAGAGAAAAGTTTCGGACGTTTACCTAGTGGTCCAACATTTGAGTTTATAACTCAAACGTCATTTGTATTTCTGTTTTCGGCACAATGGGTCACATCAAACGAAGTCATTAGGGCGATGATCACCTGACTAAGAAGTTTACCCCTCTGACTAAGAAGTTTACCCCTTATCAGCCCTTTACCCCTTGTCAGATCAGAGACTGCAGAGACTGGGCCAGCGAGCCCCAAGAGCTTAGCCCAGGGTGCGCCAGCTGAGCCAGCTGAGGTGGTGTGCCCCCACAGAGTCATAAACTCCAGATGTCCACAGTCCAGATGTCAAACTTATTAAATTAAAGGATGTACAAAAATAAGTCATGTCTAAATATATTCTCCTTAACATGAGAAAACTTTTGGTCTTTATTCCATAATTCTAGTTTGTTTAGAAGCCAAGATAATATTTTATACATTAAAACCTTCTGAATAGTTTGTGATGTGAAAGGCTCAGGTCTAGGCTAGGGGTTATTTGACCACATAGTAATAAAGTCAGATGACAACAGCACCCCCGCTAGGTCCTCCGCTAGGTCCTCCGCTAGGTGCAAATAGTGCTCCCATCACATACATCCGGTCAGGGTAAATATATTGCCCCTGATCTGTCCCCCAGTGTAACCACAACAGTAATAAACACCAGATGTCCACAGTCCAGATGTCCAACTTTTTAAATTAAAGGATGTACAACAATAAGTCATGTGTAAATATATTCTCCTTAACATAAGAAAACTTTTGGTCTTTATTCCATAATTCTATCTTGTTTAGAAGCCAAGATAATATTTTATACATTTTATAAATGAAACCCTCTGATCTTACCACCATCACCACCACCACCACCTCACCACAGACACTTTCATCACCCTCACATCTCGATGGGTGGGCCTTCCTCACTTCCACCACCCCACTAGGTGTCACAGGAAAATGAGTAACAGATAACATCCTAGCACCGATGTCTGATGCCAAGATAATTGTGGGCACTGTGTGATGTCAACATTTACACCCACACAACCACAATCAATTCCCTTTATGAGTATCCCTTTCATGAGCCCCTTCGAAATTCCCTCTATAAATACAGGTTACATTTTATAAGAATGGCAGTTGCAGTGTGAATGGTAATTCTACACCTATTATTAATGATTTAATAAAATTCGAAACCATTTCTTTACATTATACAGCTAATACAAGTGTCTCTCACCTTTAGAGAATCGATATATATATATATATATTATCTTAACAAAGTTCATCAACTTTCAACCCCCTCTCTGTCTCTCTCTCCCTCTCTCTCCCTCTCTCTCCTCTTCTTCCTCTATCCCAGTTCAGTCCGATGACTCATTTTTCTGTGACACATCACATCCTTCCTCCTCCTCCCCCTCCTCCTCCTCCACTAATGATGGGCTTTAACAACCCCCCCCCCCCTCCCTATACATTAAACCCATGTGATGTGGTCCCACTGTGGAGGAAGGAGCCCCCTGGCGGCGAGACAGAGAGGTATGAGAGGCTGACCTGATATCAGATGCTGATATCAGATTATCCCACCACCACCAGCTTTACCCCAGTGCTAGCACCTCAGTCAGTGTAATAAAAGTCTGACCACATGGTAATAAAAGTCAGGTGTCCACACAGAGCTGTCACAGAGTTGTTCTACCAACTTTTTTAATTTAAGGATGTAGAAAAATAATTCTGATGCAGAAGTATTCTAATGATCATAACAATATCTTTTCGTCTTTCTTTCATAACTGTGTGATGTTTAGAACTGAAAATACATTTATATAAAGTTTCTAATGTGCCACCACTTTTCCCAGAAATCAACCACCCTAACCTTGCACTCATCTGACCTTGCACCCTCCAACCCTCCATCCCTCCTCCTCCTCCTCCTCCTCCTCCTCCTCCTCCTCCTCCATCTCCTCCATCCCTCCTCCTCCTCCTCCATCCCTCCTCCTCCTCCATCCCTCCTCCTCCATCCATCCTCCTCCTCCATCCCTCCTCCATCCCTCCTCCTCCATCCCTCCTCCTCCTCCTCCTCCTCCTCCTCCTCCACCGCAAATGTCATTAAAATCCCATTAGGACGAAAACAAATTTTTTTTCATTTTTTTTCATCTACATTGTCTAGGGTCTTGCTCCTAACCGCAAAATACCATTGACTTTTTGATTGACAATTCTGATTTTTCGATTGACTATTTCGACTTTCCAATTGATTGTTCTGACTATGACTTTTCGATTGACTATTTCGACTTTCTGATTGACTGTTCTGACTTAATGGTTGACTATTCTGACTTAACGATTGACTTTTTCATTGACTATTTCGACTTTACGATTGACTTTTCTGATTTTACGATTGACTATTTTGACTTTTCGTTTGACTATTTCGAATTAAAATGATTAAAATGACTTTTTGACTTTTCTGATTTACGATTGACTTTTTTTACTTTTCGATTGACTATTTTGACTTTTCGATTGACTATTTTGACTTTTTCGATTGACTATTCTGACTTTCGATTGACTTTTTTATTGACTTTTCTGATTGACTATTTCGACTTTCTGATTGACTTTTCTAACTTTCTGATTGACTTTGATTGACTATTTCGACTTTCTGATTGACTATTCTGACTTAACAAATGACATTTCTGACTTTTTGATTGACTATTCTATTTGATTCTGATTGACTATTCTATATATGCCCCCATTTAAAGGCCACAAGGATATATCGTGAATGAAATCGAAATATAACTTAATGTAATTGTACTTAGTTTCATGTCCAAGTAATAGAATAATACTTAATTTTCACTGGTCAAATCAATAAGGCCACCAAAAATAGGTGTGTTTCCGATTACCCCCACCACCAACCCCCTACATAGAAAAACATTCCCCTCCCTGCCTTTTTTTGGCCTAAATTGAAAACATCCCTCTTTACCAATGTATAAACACCCCACCTATTAGCTAACGCAGTGTTGGTAAAAAATCCAACACTCTATCAGCCTCATTCCTCTCTTGTGTTTCAAATATTTTCGAAAACTCTTCGGCGCATCGGGGGCCGTTTTGTGATATTGTGTAATGTATCACTCAATATAAACATTGCAAGGTTCGATTCACATAGGCCTAGGCTATAAATTTATATAAGGTTTGGAAAGCTGTTTGGTCAGCAAGGATATATTATTATTCAGGAACTAGTTCAAGCATTAGAATGAAATTATTATTTTAGTATTTTCCATTGATTTCATGATTCTAGACCTAGTGCGTAATTCTGACAGGAACATGTTAAAAAATGAACAAATATGGTTGGAATCGTAAGAAATCTGTTGTTGCTGTTGTTGAAATCTGCAAAAATATATAGGCTAGTATCACACAATATAAACTCTTATGAGCCACGTTGAATGATATGTCATGTTGATTTGACTATACATGAACTTAGAATCTGTGATATTGTGTAATTATTGCAAGGTTCGATTCACATAGGCCTAGGCTATAACGACGAACATCATGGCTTTACATCCTTTCAAAATTATTTATTTCTATATTATAACCTTGATATTATTGTTCAGGAACTATTCAGCACGATACAAAAGTATATTGAGATTGTTTGTTTTAAATTAAATATCAAGAGTCAAAAATGTTTTTCTCTATGAGAAATTTCATTCATAAGTTTGGTAGAATGTGATTATATCTGTTAAAAATAATCCTGATCAGCTGTAAATAGCAGTAGGTCATCAAAATTATTCACAGATTCCAGACACAGTGGAGGGGGGATGTTTAGAATGGCTTCCATACGATATTGGATCTTATGTACTGTTTATGAGAATATTATAGTATTTACTTTAATGTTGTCACATTTATATAGCTCAAAGAAAGAAAATTAATAAGGTTTGGAAAGCTGTTTGGTCAGCAAGGATATATTATTATTTGGGAACTAGTTCAAGCATTATAATAAAATTATTATTTTAGTATTCTCCATTGATTTCATGATTCTAGACTATTTTGACTTTTCAATTGACTATTTGACTTTTCTGACTTTATGGTTGACTGTTAAACCGTAGCTGATGGCATAAATCTGTCCCGATAGGATCGTGAGATCCACTAAAACTATTAGAGTTATGACTGTCGGCTTCTGACTTGTTATAGTTTGTATCATTGTTACACTTTTGAATATGTGTAGTGTCTACATACTCATGTACGTCTATACACATTGTAAGAGTTAATTATTAAGTAAGTGATGTATTAATATAAGAAGATTATGTTGTTAGTAAGCATGGTAATTAAACCATATAAGCCCAGAGGAGTTGTTTTTGACCAAGGAACAATGACAATTTCTTGTTTCTTAAATGGATTGACAAAAGGGGCTGATTCTCCCTAGAATCGCAAAGCTAAACAACCAAGCTAAACAACCAATGCAGATAGAATATTGTCAATGACTTTTTCATTCCATAGGCTCGATTTAGTTGGGGTAGGGCCTATTAAAATAAATGTATCTCTAAAACGTAATGAGTTAAAGGCGGAATCCCTATCAGCCGATCAGATTTCAGCTAATTTGCATAAATGGGACAATAAATGCCACCCTGTGTCATCTTTGTCAGCACCCCAGAAAACCCCATAACGATTCAGAAAGAAAAGTAAACATTGATATTAACACTAACAGTCACCACAAGGGCCTGTGTCTTGCCATCGCTATTACCAGAGAAAACGCACTGTCAGAGGTAACACCCTACCCAAAACTATCGACCTACCCAAATTACCCATCTACCTCGATAAGCTTAGTTTACCATTCAATAAACATCTTTCATATTGTTTAAAGGTCTGGTAGTGAAATTCAGTTAATGAAATCACCATTGAAATGGCTAAAGTCACTATTGTATGGAAGTGCCAAATCCCTGGTCTTCAGCTGTTGTAGGGCTATTTCTATACATTGTCCAAAGTTCAATATTTAAATAACTGAAAGAATTTCAATGCAATTCGCTGGTTACTCTTCTAGATACAGTTAGAAAAGATACGTGCTGCAGAAGATGAGGTCCGATGGCAACACGAGGAAGATATTGATGAATGCACCTATTGCAAACAAGCCTTCACTGTGACCAAACGCAAGGTAATTAAAAAGTATTTTCACTGGGGTTTACCCGTCACCAGTTTCCCTGAATCCCGGTGTATGTAACTCTAGCTCCCTCCACCATCTGGCGCCTCATCTGCTTCTCCTCATATTCGCCTCCACCTCCTCTCTCCTCTACCCCTCTCTCTTCCGCCGCCGCCTTCTCCCACTCTCCTTCTGGTGAACACTCATTCCCTATACAACTGTACTGTATAACCAGCCAAACTCTTGGCGGGTCTTCTGGACCCCATCTAAAACGCGGAGCAATTACCAGCATATAGTTTTTATTCAATTCCTCCATCCCTTCTACCCCATTTCTCTCCCACCATTATAATTCCCCATCCTCCCTTCTGATACATCCCCACCTACCTCAAACATATTTTAAATCCCACAAGTATTTCCTTCCTCTTTAAAACATGTTGATGGTACTCTACATTTGTTCTTTCAGCATCACTGTCGCCACTGTGGAAAAATCTTTTGTTCCGAATGTTTAACCAAGAACGTCAACAGTGGTCCTCACAGTCGACCATCACGGGTGTGTGATGTTTGCCATACAATCCTTGTTCAAGATGCCACTCCGTTTTTCAGTACAGAACCACCTCAGACGCCTGACTGATTTAATCCATACACTATGATAGTGGCCAGTGTCATCAGGATTGGTCATTCAGTGCTTGTGTAGATTACTACCACAACTACTATAACTATTAATACCATAACTACTGCACTTCAGCCGTTTAGCGTTTGAAACTACCAAAGTGATTTCTGATTATCGGAAAAGGGGAATCAACGTGACCATTTCGAATGCCACCAACTATTTTGGTATCGTGGGAATAAAAAATTATCTACTTCATTAAGTTGAAATAAAGTAGTTTCGTGTGTGTGTGTGGCGGGAGGGGGGAGTTACACAGGTATGTAGTAAATTTGGTAGGATTATTCGGGAGGGCTCCATGGAAAGCATCTCTTATTTTCAAATGCATTGCTACTCTACTCTGGATAAAAAAAGAATGTAGTAATTAATTTCTCCTACTGGCGTATCGGAGCCTTTATCACTGAGTAGTAATTTAATTGTTTCCAACCCCAGTACCTAGGCCATCCCAATCTAAATTAAGTGTGTTGAGGTCTTTCCTAGTAGATTGGGTTTGTTTGGTCTATGTCTAATACATAGGGAATTCATATTTTAATAAAATACATTTCTGTAATCATTTACTATAATAATTAAGTTACCGGGAGGGGGGGGGTTGTTGCCTCTTCGTTGATCGTATAATATACATCTTTCATTTGTGTTGAACCTCTCTAGAATAATCACTGAAAAAGCTAAATTCAGAAAACTAATGCAGTGTACAACTCGGGGGCGACACGTATTCATATTAACCAAACCATCGGTTGACTATTCAGATGCTTCTTCCAGCTGGCATGTTACAGTGGTTTTTCCTGGGGGAAAACTTGTAGCAATTATTTTTCTGTTATGGCGTATTGAACCTTGTTCCTGTTTTGAGTTAGCACATAATCCTTTGTCCTATATCAAGATACCTGTGTCCAGTGTTAGAAAGTTCTTTTCGTTCATCGTTCCTGTGCATGTATAAGACAGGAGGAATGATGTTGATGTGGATAAACTCTCGGTTTAGACTGATAAATATTCATCGCGTTATCTAGTGATGTCCGTTGTTTAATTTGCATATTCTGATATTCTACTGTGATATACCAGTCTGTTTTTAAAAAAACATGACCTGATTTATATATATATATATCATATATAAATATATATAAAAAGAGATCCCCAACCAAACTAAAACTTGAAGTTTGGGTATTGAACCTGACATATGTTATATTAGTTAATAGTCAGTCATGTTCATGTACCTAAATTTTATTTTAATCAAGTATCATCTCAACCGTATGAGCGGACTGATTTGTTGCCGTGATGGTGGTATATAAAAATAGTCAACTTGCGGTGTATCTTTATATGTATCTCTGCTAAAATAAAATGTCACACACCAAATGTTCATTATTGTTTGAAGACGTCACATTTTAGCTGTTGAGGGAATTTTTTAAAAAAGGGATCGGAGTTTCTTGTAAATGCCTCGTTTGTAAAGGATAGACGGTGAGCGACATGACCTAAATTCTCAGTTCTCATTGATTCCACCATTATTTTGAAATGAAATAAAAGATATTTCCGAAGAAAGTCAAATCAGAGCTCGTTGTAAAATCCTCTTTTATATCCGTTCTTGGTTTATATATGATTACTAATATATATATAATTCTAAAATGTGTAAATACTATGTGAACTATATGTTATCAACTTGGCCTTTATAAAGATGCTTAAAAGTCAGAACTTTAAGCTTGCTGTAAATTGTAATACGATGAAGCCTGCAATACCTGTCGATTGCATATTGTCTGCCAACATGAATTTTGGTTGTCAATTTCATAGATTTATAGTTTATAGCAACACCTTAGAATATGACATTGTATTGTTATAAATTTTCATGTGCAATAAACCATTATTAGTTTGTCAAGATGATGTAAACTACTTTACGTTTACGGTGATTTTATTTGATTATTTCCCGTTGATATTTACTGCTCTATTATTCCACTGTCGATATGCATTTGGCGGGTACTACGAAGGGCATTTAGTTTTATCAGTCCGGACCACAGTTCCTTAAGATAGGAAGAAAATTTGCGTTACACACATCACATGAATATAGATCATCGTAAATGCTTTAAAATTTAAATAGTCAGATTACTAAGGTCTAGTGGAAATATTTTTAAATATAAGCCTACCTAGTTAGCTATATTGTAAATTTATTCGTTGTAAATGTCCTCTATACAATGTGTTCTATGCGTGTATATATGTATTGACTGAACTTTGTATATACATGGAGTGTCCTAGCGGTCACTGGGGTTTTTCTGTACATTGTTCTCATTTCCCCAACATTTATATCATGTACTGAACTTCAACTCCAGTTAGTATGCATTAAAGCATACTTTTAATGCTTATTGTCGCCTGCCTTTGCGCATGCTGTAGGAGAAGTGCAATAATAAAATAGCACTTGGCGGTCTTAGTCGGAACGGGATGTCGTTCCATTTATGGGTTAGATGACATGTTTTTTTCTCCCCCGTGTGTAATGTCTGTTTTGTACTACTGCGGCCTCCGGCAAAGCGCCAGAGCTGAAACAAGCATTGTCTCCTCACCTATTTACAATGTTTGAGCCGTCAAACTCAAAAGTGCAAGTAAAAGTGTAAAGTAAAATGTGTCTGCCATTTAAATCTCCTTGCTCACTCCTTGACACAATGTCGTGGTGTATTTACATACATAGGGGCAATTAGCAGCCAATTGACTTTCGGTTGGTTGAAATTTACCAAGATTGATTGCCATGAGAAGACCACACCTCAATAACATTTCTGATTTGCGGCGGCTCAAATTAGCAAAACAATATCGACAAAAATATCTCTTGATATGCACGCCATTTTACTTAATCCTAATTGCATGGAAATGAAACTTTCACATTGACATTTATTTAGAATGAATGAATGAAGTGGCCCTGTCGCATTTTCATTGACAAAATCTCTTGTTTACGGTACCTGTTTTAGTAAACTGCTTACTATTGCTTCTCTACCTCCAACAAATCACAGGCAAGTCATCGATCACTGATTATTGGCCCGTATATATGGGGTCCAAAAATGCCTAAACATATATATTCTAAACATTCTCATTCTCCCTCTATTTTTACAAAGTACTGGGGAACTCGATTCATTGTTTTATCTAAAGATAGACCTGCCTAGTTTTTCCATAAGTTGCATGTCTTAGAAATGAGCAGTATTTATTTGTGTAACTATGCACAACAATAACTAATTAGATGTCTTAACGAGATCCGGTTCCAGTGTAAGGCACTGTTCGCGGTGGGTTTGTACACACATAAGTGCATTTGTATCCATATGTATGGTATTTAATAAATTGTTGAAATTATCAATACCGTAACTATTGATGTAGGCCTACTACTGTTGCAGGTTCATTAGATTAATCGATTGAAAGTGAAGTGATTCACCTTCAAGAATATACTAGGCTTGTCGTTTTACATAACAATTTGTTTGCTTGGATATAATTTAATATTTATGAATTAGTTGGTGATCGTTTTCTGTCACTCCACCTTCGAACAATGATAAATCCCTTGACAGACTTAAAATACAACTTACAATTGAGTGTTCAAGGGAACCATGTGAGCAAGATGTGGAATTGAAATGGGGAAGTTTCCTTTATCATTGCACATGTCTGAAAATTAAGGTTATGATTGAATGTAGTCCAGGAAATTTCAACATTGTAAAAGCAACCGACTCGCATCAAGTCACTTTCAGCTTACATAAAAATGACTACTCATCCTTGTCAGATGTTGCTTAGTAATTAATGGCTATATGGGGCAAAACTAAAGGTATTCTCTTTTGCTCAGTGTAAAATAAAATAAATTACCTGGCGTAGGTGTTTGAAAACTTGATTTGTCTTTTCCATTGTCCCGATATGAACTCCTTTTACCGTTCACGTCAATGAAAGTCCTCTATTCACCGCAAAAAATCTCGGATTTCAAATTTTAGCCTCTTACAAATGTATTTTCAGGCTGCTATATGTTGTAACAAAACGGTAATAACTGACACGTTTCTGGATGAGAATTATGTAAGGGACTTCCCATTTTTTAACCAAAGGCGAGGAGAGAATTTTTAGAGGGGGGCGGGGTCACATCCGCCCTCTATTTAGCTACATCTAAATAATAAAATTCGCTGATATTTGGACATCTTTATTTTGATTCTGACTGTTCTCTAAGGCAATCAGCGAGCATCTTACCTGTGGTGGCCTGGAAGCATGGGAGAGTTGTGGTTTACGTGACTAACCACAATTAAGGCTCGCTGTTTGAAGAGGATTAAGTCCTCTGGGGTTAATGCAGCCTTAAACAACAACGCGCAGCTGGGGTTCTGAGATATTTATTTGTCTAACCTACAGTAATAATAAGGAGTACATCAAGATAGATCCAGGGAGCATGCAGACCTAGAAGTCCTGCATTCGCATATAGAAATAGATAGCAGATGCAAGTTATATGTTGTTTTTATTATATGTGCATGCTATATGAGAGGTGCTATAAGTGGGGTGCTATAAAAATATTCATATAGGACGCGTCCTATAAAAATGTAGTCTAAAAATAGCTCTGTTGATATGCTTCGGGGAGCTTTGGCTCTCCGCGAAGCGTGTAAACAAATCCCCGCGATCAGTAATCCACCCGTGATTCTGGTACTATGATTATAGAAATACATAATAAAAACCATACCATTAAATAGAGCATTAAATTCTCTATCGAATGATATAAGTTTGATTAATGTATAAGAATAAGAACTCGCCGGCAATAATTGAAAATTTATTGGACTTGATTTAATTGTCCAATAAATTTTCAATTATTGCTGGCTCGTCCCATTCTCTCTATATGTTTATACAATGTTTATTTTTTATTCAATAGAGGCCAATACAATATTTAAATATCAGTACAGATACATTATAGAATAATACTTTAACCACCATGCATGGTTACATATAACACTTGACGAACAGCCCCCTTACCGCTATTCCGCTAGGAATAGCTCTGCTATGTTTCTCAAATCACGTGACCGGGGCACTGACCGAAGGGAGAAACGACGTATATACAGAAACTGCCCATCATCGACCTGTTTTCATGCTTTATTTTTTTCCGGAACTTTCTAACCGATCCCAGAAGCTAGACTGAGCCAAGGGGAGCCAAGTTCAAATGGGAACATGTATCATTTACTGAATGATTAAAAAGTTATCGCTAACCGCATATTCGAAGCGAGGGCTGTTTAAAATGTCCGCCATAACAAAATAGATGGAAGAAAGAGCCACTAAGACTCTAAGCCAATCAGATCATGCAAATCGGTCACGTGACTATGGGGACAATGACGTCATATATAGCGGCAGGTCGGGGAAGCCCTCCGATCAGAAAAACAAAGCTGACATAGCCTGTTGCAGGTAGAAAATCCGGGATTATCATTTATTCCATTAAAAAGGTAACGAAATATAGATTCTTCTGCTAAAATCTTAGTGTCTGCTGGTCGTTGGGTTGGTGTAACCCATACGAACTGAGCAGACAAACTCAAAGCAAAATGTCTGAATGAGAACGGGACTCGGTAGCCATGCCGTAACTGGCGCAAGGAGGGAGAACTTGCGAGGTAGCACCGGCTGACTGAGAGTGGCTTCTGTGACTTCGCATCTCTGATTGGCTGTTGTAGCCGGGAGGCGGGGCTACAGTGGAGCTGTCACAATCTTAGAAAATGACATCGAACAATAATCAATACTTAAGATAACCCTAAACCTAACCTTAAATTGGTTGTCCTAAGTCAATAAAGGTAGTAGTGGACTGTCTGTACTAAAAACTCACTAATAAAAGTAATTACTTGATTGGTAAAAGCCTGCTAAGCCCCGCCCACTGCGTGTGGCTTCATTCGGCCAGCCGGTGCTACCTCGCAAGTTTTCACCAAAAGCGTAACTGGCGTGACCAAGCAGCTAGAAATAGTTTAGTAATCGGGATTCCCGGGCGGTTTGGGAGGGTCGTTTTCGCGACAATGCTTCATTTGTATATATAAAAACAATATTTATAGGCGGTCAGAAATATAACCAAACTATTAGAACAATCCAATTCAAGGCGGTACACTTTTCTGGATAACAATCAGATCTAATTTGGTCTTGATCATCCGCGTTGATATGCCACACCTGTGCCGCCATGATGATCCACCTTTTTCTTAAACTGCCTACAAAGAAATATTAAGGGGGACCCTGCGATTTGACCTGAAAAAATAAAGGTTACAACAACTGACTGTACAGTGGGATTTCCTAATGATTATCTGGTAAACGGTACCATAAAATCCAAAGTTACTCAATTGGATTAAGGGGGCGGGGGGGTCACAAAAAACATGGGACCTGTAGTATGAACCATGCATCTGATGGGGGGGGGGGCACAAAAAGTTATAAAATGTTTCATTGTATGAAAGCAGTAATAAACTTAATTTACTTATGGTGTTCCTACACTTATAGATAAAAATACCTTTCTGTTATATCCAAATCTCACAGAAAATACATTTATTCCAATTTTGCACTTTTTGTCTCCAGCTTCAAACAATAAATTGTATAAATTTCCTAACTAAATAACATCTGATGAATATTGTACGTACGGTATTTGTTTTTAAATCTCTGCGCCAATATATTATATGAACCAACAAATATTTTTAAGATGGAATATAGCCTAGGCCTATCACTTTTCTCTTTTGCTCCATAAAAAATCCCTTGCCTGGCCAGCGGTAAAAAAAAAAAGGTTGGAGCTATAGGGCCTATATGGCTATGGTTTAGAAAAATAGTCCATTGGCATTGTCATTATTTGTTATTTCCAACATGTGGCCCCTGTGAGTGACACACAGATACAGCCAGGCATTGGCTCAATGTAGGTCGCCTGAGGTCCCAGCCACTCCTCCCACTACATGATGAGGACCGACTGCACTGTATATAAAATGACTTTCCATGGAGCGCGCGCAGTTATTTTCAATGACAGAAGCGGTTGGGCGCTGCAGATCGAACTCTCTTTTAGGAGATAGGAAAAAGTACCGGATTTCGTCACTTCGAGAAATCTTGCCTGGCTGCCGACCGCATTTGGTCTTGAGAAAAAATCTAATTCTAGGTGTGGACACATCTCTAAGAAAGTATTGAAGCCACGATGGCTGCGATATTCACCCCAACAAATCAGAAAAGGCTTACGAATATTGTTGTCGTTCGCCTTAAAAAGGGGGGTAAACGCTTTGAAATCGCCTGTTATCCCAACAAAGTTTCGTCCTGGCGAAGGAAGCTGTGAGTACCGTACTAGTCTATTCAGACTATTGGGATGCTATATAGAGAGAGAATGGGACGAGCCGGCAATAATCGAAAATTTATAGGACTTGATTCGTCCACATAAGCACGATGCCGTAGGCAGAGTGCTTATGTGGACGAATCAAGTCCTATAAATTTTCGATTATTGCCGGCGAGTTCCATTCTATATTTATTATATGTGCATACAAATTTGATGATATATCATCAGATATCGCTGAAAAATATCTAAAAAAGTCACAAAGAACCCCACTGTCCTGCTGAGAGTCCCGTTAGTAGTCTGTCTGTGTGTCTCATGCAGTACATTTACTTACTGACATTGTTGAATTAAAACGTTCATATCATGGCCATTTCTTGAGCTACCATACATTAACAAACCTTATATCATTCGATAGAGAATTTAATTGTCTATTTAAGGGTATGCTTCTCATTATGTATTTATATGATCATAGTACGGTACCTAAATCACGGGTGGATTACCGATCGCGGGGGTTCGCACAGCTTTCATTTTGTTTACATGCTTCGCAGAGACAGAGCTATTTTTAGACAACTACATTTTTATAGGACGCGTCCTATATGAATATTTTTATAGCACCCCACTTATGGCACCTCTCATATAGCATGCGCATATAATAAAGCTATATAGTATATGGTGACTGGTGAACTCGGACCGTTCTGGGCTCGGACCATCGTATACTCGGACCGTTGTAAACTCGGACTGGGTAAGGTCGGACCAGTGGGTTAGTGGACTCGGACCAGGGGGTTAGTAGACTCGGACCAGGCATAACTTTAGGCAGAGCATTATTACGATAGGTATATAGTTAAAGTAATTCTTTTATTAGTCAGTTTTACTTCGGACACTCCACTATACTAGCTTTACTGACTTAGGACAACCAATTTTAGGGTTAGGGTTAGTTTTTGTATTGTATGGTTTGGTCCGACTCCACCAACCCAGTGGTCCGAGTTCACTAGCCTAACCCCCTGGTCCGACTCCACTAACCCGCCCGGTCCGACATCAGAGTGGTCCGAGTTCTCTAGGAACCAGTGTAATAACTTATGCCTTATATCTATGTGTTTGTAAATGTAGACATCAAAAATGTAGATACTGACCTACTAAAAAGACACTTAACCTTGTTATATTACTATACATAGTATTCACATGACGTCACCCCAGTCAGCGGCTATCCTCACTGGCAGCCATACTGTGTGGCTACAGACGGAGCGGGAATTGCACTAGATCGACAGGCTTTCCCGTTTCAAATGTTCAATAATGGCGATTATACTCATTATTCCATCATGACACACTAAAAATTTACTATCGAACATATCAGCATACTTTATATGACATTCGCTAAAACTTTCAGCAGTGAAAACGGATGGAAAACAGCATTTTCAAGGCTTGGAGCACACATGTCCAGCTAACGTTTACAGGGGTTGACACAGTATGGCGAGCCGCGGCCGGCGCCATGACGTCAGTGAATACTATGTATAAGTGTTTTATTGACATACATTGTATACTTTTCAGCGAGACCGACATTGATGAAGTTCTTCAAGCCCACAATGTGTTTTTGAATGTTTCGAAGGGTCAGTTAGCGAAAACTGAAGATTTGAAGAAATGTTTTGGCACAGATAACCAAGATGAGATTTGCCTTCAGGTATGAATTTTGTCAGCGGTACTTTCTTAGATACAACCAGATGAATACATGCATTTTAAACACGTAATTCAGAAGAAGAAATCTCATCAAGCCTACAGACAGTGGATATTTTTTCTTGACTAGAAATTCCTACCAGAATGTTGTGACAGTCATATCATGACATAGGCCCTATGTCATCTCAATTTATGATGATGCATAGGCTATGCATGAGCTTTCTGCAAATATATAGTTATTCCCTGTTGGATTTATTTTTTACAGATATTGGCCAAAGGGGAACTACAAGTGTCTGAGAAGGAGAGGCAAGTAGAGCAAGAAGCTATGTTCAGAGATATAGCAACCATTGTTAGTAATATGTGCGTGAATCCAGAAACCAAAAGGCCTTACACTGTTACGTTGATAGAGCGTGCGATGAAAGATGTTCACTTCTCTACTAAAGCCACAAAGAGTGCAAAACAACAGGTACTGTAGCATTAACCTGAGCAGCCTAATTTTGTGTTTTGTATTTATATGGGACTCGTATGATACTAGAATGGGCCAGGTTTTGTATTCATTTAAGACCAATTATATCAACAGTTACAAAAAAAGACGTTCCATCCATCACGGTGTTTTCCACATTTTTTTCATTTTTTTTTAAATATTTTATTGGTTGAAACAGTTTAACAATTATTGATGGTATAGTGTTGGAGAAGAAATTGACTGATATTGGATAAGAGTTTTTGTTATTTTATCCCTTCTCTAGGCTTTGGAAGTCATTAAGCAATTACAAGCTACAGAAGACATCAAGATACAACGGGCACAAATGCGATTGAAGCTTACATTGCCAGGTAATTTGATGATGATTGATAGCAATAGCCCACCTGCGCGGCGGCCATCTTGGATTTCGTTCGCGCAAAGGATTGTGGGAGTTGAAGTATTGCACGCACCATTGCACACGGTGCAGCAAGCGGTGACCATTAATTATAGCCTTTGGTAAAACATTGCAACGAGATGGGTTGGTAAACATGTTGTTTTCCTGGATGTTATAATAACAAATTGCTCTGGGAGTATTATTTCCTAAAAAAATATATTCTCCTCTACATTATCCTAAAAGAAATAACATTCACACTCAAATATTAAAGGATCTTGAGTCCAAAATGTGAGGAAAGGTTATTTTTGCATAGGAACCTACAACTATGAAGCTACTCTATGTCAGGAAATCATTCTTTGTTTCTAGAATAGCGTTTTAGTTGGTACAGCTTAGATTTTATTATGTACATGTGGATACAAGAGTTATATATATTAATTATCAGATGCATAATTGTTTAAATGATCGGATATTTCGCAGAAACTAAGATTATTATACTAATCATTAATTGTTATTGTTTAAACTCCTCCCTATGTTATGGAAGGGTATGTGCGTATGGTATAATTAATGTATAAGCATATTCAGAATATTAGTAGTAACAGACCAGTCACGAAATATTATATCCAACTTAGAAGAAAGAAAAGATACTCAGATGCATACTATTCTCACACAAGTTCAAGGAATTGTATGTGAGGTGTTAGAAGGTTTCAGGTACGCATGGGCTTATAACTTTTCTTTTTATCTTAATAAACATCTTCCCTCCACAAAAAAACAAAATGCAATTCAATTTCAATCGTTTCTCTAAGGATATTTCATTGTTTTGTAGCCAACATATCTCGTAGCTCAAACTATTTCATGAAACCTTAATGTACAGATAGCACTGACTTTCTGAACTTTATTACCTTATATAACTTACCTTATGAAAAATTCTCAGAAGCAGGCCAATGTGAGTTCGGAGAGTTCTGCAATTTTACTTTAATCTTTAGAAGTAAAATTTTAAATAAAGTCTATAATGAAATTGGGCATTAATGAAT
The DNA here is from genome assembly GCA_942159475.1 of Sthenelais limicola. Classification (NCBI taxonomy): domain Eukaryota; kingdom Metazoa; phylum Annelida; class Polychaeta; order Phyllodocida; family Sigalionidae; genus Sthenelais; species Sthenelais limicola. The sequence goes on from OW804098.1 coordinate 52,206,617, forward strand.
ATACTTGTATGCTCTTAAAATGAATCCTTGAATCAGTGTTACCGAAAAGACGTCGGCAAGCCGACGTAAAATTTAATTGGCCGAAGTCTGCTCCTTTCATGTCTGCCTATTTTATATATTGTAGATATGACTTTAATTTGCATGTAGGGCCGAATTATACACATGGTGATATTAAGTGATCTTTGGTTAAAGTAAAATATTTCCCCCTTTTACCTAAAAGCAGTTCATCGAAATTCCTGAGAATAATAAAGCTGTATTATAGGAATCAAACTGGGGAAATTATGTTGGTCTCCAGATAATATTTAACCCTCAAAATACTTAAAATGTACCAGAAAGCCAGCAAAAATTCTTAGTTTCTGGGGCCCTGGGGCAACGTGTAGCTGGTTTAGACCGGCCATATTGGCCGGCGTCTATGAAAACTTTTCGGGAGCACTGTGAATAGTGAGGAGGCATAACTAATGCTGTATTTAAGAAAAGTTCAAAACCAATACCCTTTAGATTTAACAAATAATTTCTAGTCACGTATTACGCACAGAATGAAAATTCCTTTTGGGTGATTTTATGATCATTCAGTACTCTCATCATGGTCGGTTTAGTGTTGAAATAAGTAAGAGGCATCGCTGGATATTTAAAGCATTGCAGAACAAAAGCTGGGCAATTAATTAGAATATAACATATAAATATGTTCTTTAAAATTATAGAACTTGAAACTGCATCCCCTCCTGAGGGAGGATTTATCTGATTTCGGCAAAAATGGGAGATTTTGATTCGGAAACAGGAGTCTACCAGTCCTGTGATAATACAAGGAGGATCATTCATAAGATTAGAATACATTGACGTGAACGCTATAGCAGAACTTAAAAAATACTTATCATATTCACTGTTTAATATTGTGTATGGTAAACTTATGTCTAAGCCTATTTATCTAAGTGAAAAGGAGCAGACGTTGGCAGGATATTGCTATTCATTACTATTATCATTTTGAAATTCGCGCTCCACGGCCGCTGTTCCTTGCTCGGTGGTTTGGTCACGGTACACGGTACACCCGGGTAGGCACCCCGGTCTTGATGGTACCCGGTCGCCCCGCCTGTACGTATGGTATACTTCAACCGATCCCATAATACTCTGCACCGCGCCCACGTCCGGACATGCGCAGATGCCAGCGCAGGTCGGCTATTGATGATGGATAATAATGGGGGGTTTGAACCCCCCCCCCCCCACACACACACACAAAAACAAAACAAAATGTCATGCCACATAGCGGAATGGCTTCGCACCATGTGTGGCATGGTGCACCTCAAAGATCTAAGCAATCCGTTCCGTGGTTTAGGGGAAATGTGTGGCATGGTGCACCTCTAAGATAGGAGAAGATAGGGGAAATAACAGATTTGACGCTATCCTAATAATATATAGATGTGAAGTTGCAATTTATCGGCTAAAAATACTAAATTTTCCATATAAGATTAACATCTACTCTACTCAAACAGATTCTTACACTTCTAAAACTCTTTCCTCTACTCCCTTCCTTTGACTGCCATATTGTTTTTCTGTGTCATGCACCGATGGTTATAAACAATTGCCTACGCATACATTACATGATCAGTAACTGGCAATGGATTCTTACTCATTACAGGCAAATTTGGGAAGAAAGTGAAGGCAAAGGTAAAGAAAATTGTGACAAAAATCGAATCGGAAGACTTTGACGAGGCGTTAGAACTGGTGAGTATCCCCATGGAGACATTTTTGCTATCTTTTATGTAAATTTGTAATTGTGATTTATTTCCATCAGTAGGGAGTAAAATGAGGGTTACTCTATAAAACCCGTGTTTCCAAAATATCATTTGTTTTCAGTTAAGTACCATAGTGCACTTTACAAAAGTTCATAATAAATGCCCATTTCAAGACGAAAAATTGGCCATGTCGGATTTCTAACCAATGAAATGGTTCCTACATTTTCAGGTGGTTCTTACTGATCCTGGGTGCTATCGTGAAATTGAAGATCTACTGAGATCAGAAACTAAGGGTCAAGGCAACCTTGAAGTGATTAGTTTGAAAGATGTTGAAGACCGTGAAGAAAAGCTTGAATAACCTTAGAACATAGTGTTAGAACTAGTGAGTATCCCCTTGAAGACATTTTTGCTATCATTCTATGTATGTGTTAGTAGGAGCCTTCCTAAACACTCCATGCTTTAAGCTATTGTTTGGTTCCTTCTGATATAACTACAGAGAACTCATATACAGAGAAATGGGAGTCCGGAACGTCTGTAAACAGAAGTCGTGGGTGCTCACATGGCTGGCCGCATGACAGCAACCTGTGGCTGATAGTAATTCATTGCTCAATGACCACACTTTGTTTCAAATTGTGAGTGAGTGATGGTTGCTTAATCATGCCATAACGACATCCATGTGGAGTCATATTCACGGCCAACAATACCATGATTGCCAATTACCAATCAAATTGTATGGCCTGTTTTTAATAAACTTTCATTTACCACACATATGTACATACACAGTTTTACGCATCTTTGGTATTCAGAGATGCCACTTTTCCGATTATTGAAGAAATCCGAATTTTTTATTCATAAAACTTTTCATTTCAAAAAAACTACTTGGAAATCACCCCACTGAAACAGAATTCTAAATAAGTTAGACTTTCTGGTCTGTTATCCCACCATACAACTTACAGAATTAGGCAAACCACTTAACTTGACAAGTACCAATCAATGTGCACAGTATGTGAAATGTGTAGAATTGTCCTGACATTTGAAAATGGCTAACTTTTCTGAAAATTCTTCCTTGGGTCATTTTCCACGAAATTCGAAAATGGGTAATTTTCTGACAATTCTTAGATTAGACGTGTTTACGCCTCGATCGCGCTACAACTGAGGCTGTGCTTCTGTTGAATGTTCTACCTGAGCTCTCTATGGCAACGTTGGTTGTTGCGTGGAGAACATGGTAACCCCTATTGTTATATAATCTAGCAACCCTACGTGGGGCTGATCTGGCAAAACGAGATTCTTGTAGGGATTCTCGTTGGATTTCTGACAATTCTTACTTTGGTCATTTGTGAAACATTTGCAGTGGTGTGGGAGTTGCCCCAAAACTCACTTGCCCGGGGCAAGTGAACTAAGAAAACTCACTTGCCCGCCTTAAAATGTCACCTGCCCGCATATCTGCACTATTATTTACCCATCAATAATATAATTAATTAGAATTGAATTTATTAGAATTGAATTAATTAAGCATCCGTTACGGTTAGTGTGGTATGGGGGCATGTCCCCTGGATTTTTTTTTTAAAACTACGAGTGAAATGGTGCATTCTAGGGTCATTTTCACATCATATTCCAGCAATCTGAAACCATACTGACTATATCTTTAATTGGTTGGGACAGGAGGCTGTCATGTAAAAATATATCTATATTCCTAATATATGAATGAAAAAAATAATTGGAAAACGATAGAAAAAAAGCTGTTCAGAGTCTTATTCTAGTCAATCCTGTATGGTTGGTTGCAGAGAAATGAATGGCTGGCAGACCCCCGAATTTTCCCATATGGGACTTCCCCATGTTTGCACTGGTATTAATTACCTTTCTCATGTTTGTTTTAAATTTATATATCAAATGGGCAACCCAGATCAAAGGGGGTTAATACTTCTTATCAATGTTTTTGCTGTACATCGTGTGGTGGCAGTCATTAGAAAAATACAGAATGCTGCCTTTATCCTTTTGTTGGTAACTTCAGCAGAGGGTATGTGATTTTGGCATTAGGTTGGAGATTTTGATTTGGAAACGGGAGGACGGGAGGAATTGCCAAACTGTCAAAACAACCAGGGAGATCTCCAGCCAGTAATTGGTGAAAAATGAAAAAAAAATATGATTTTTATTATCTATATGAAAGTGACGGGCCCGTGGGCGGGTCACTGGGTAAATCCCACCTGCCCGCACTGAAAGTGGGGCAAGTCGGAGCGTGGGCGATACAACTCCCACACCACTGATTTGTAATTGGGTAGTTTTCTATAAAAAGAATCTTCCAAAGAACTTTCTGCAAAGTTTGAAATTGGGTTATTTTTCACACAATTTTCCATCAGCCATTTTCTAGCTTTTCTGGAAGATTTGAATGGTTTCCTGGAAATTATAAATGCTTTTACATGTGTGTATCAAGAGCTATTGGCTATAATACTTTACACTACCATATGCCCCTTTTCAGTTAGGAATTTGCATTGCATCATTAGGCCCACATTTTCCACTCCTAAAATAATTAACATTTAAGAACATAATTTAATGTAGATACTGATAAATAATTAAATGAAATTCCAATTCCATACCTGATATTTCTCTTTAAATAATTATGATATGAAAGCAAAATTCTAAATAGGTTATGACAAAGTTGGACTAATTAATGGGAACATATTGGGAATGTTGAAAAGGGCAAGTTATTTGAAAAGAATATCTCAAAATAAAAAGAGAAACATTATCTTTTCTTCTTGGAACAACAACCAGCATTGAATAATGTATGACACTAACACACCAGGTGCCTCTAGACGACGAGTAAAAAGATTAGGGGTTACTATTTTATACCTAAGTTTCCAAAATGTCATTTAATTGCTGTTGAGTATAGTAATGTTCTTTACACGAGTAACAGTTCATTATAGATGGCCATTTTAAAATGAAAGATTTGTCATGTCGGCTTGGATTTCTATCCAATTAAATTGTTCCTACATTTTCAGGTGTTTCTTGCTGATCCTGGGTGCTATTGTGAAATTCAAGATACTGAGATCAGAAACTAAGGGTCAAGGCAAGAAGTGATTTGTTTGAAGGATGTTGAAAACCGCGAACCAAAGCTTCGCTTTCCTACATTCATGATAGATGCCTTGTAAAAAAATGAAGAGAAGTGCATTATAATCTAATCTGATTTGAATACTGATGAATGTGCTATTTAAATCTGTGGTAGGAAGTTGTTCCAAGTTTTTTCTCAGTCTTCTTAAATGCTTGTTCATGTTTGTTATTTCAGTCATCTGTTCAGTCCTGGGTAAGAAATCACTGGGGTTTATGCTTTAAGCATTGGAAGGTGTGGATGATTTGTCATCGAATATCGAAATAAACATTATGCAATTTATCACTCTTTACTTATATTTAAGAGACTGGGTATACATTTCACTGTTCTCTCAGAGCCACAGCATTTATTACTAGGGGTTGTTTTGGGTAGTGGCCGATATTCATATCAAGTTAGTATTCACCATTTGCAAATAATGTCTTCATATGTACACTTTTGTGAGGGTATTAAAAGATACCCTCGTAGATGTAGAAAGTGATTTTGCAGGACCATAATGGTCAGTTTTCATGATGCCAAGTTGTTAACAGAAGTTTCAGACCAAATAGATGCATCTTCTTGACCCAGGCCACTGCTTCTTGGTAGTGCTGTCGTTTCACTTCCACATTCTGGGCATATGGGCCCATTCTGTCGTTAACAGAAAAATCGCCATCTTGCAAGAAATAAACGCAATAAAAACAGGCAAATTTATTTCAACTCCTCTGTTACCAATTGGAAGGAGTTTCCTAACCTACTTTGGGTTGGGTTGCCCGAACCAGTTGCCTCACACATCATGGAATTTCTTAACCCTAACCTCTTGCAGCATATAATCCCCGTTCAATGGAAGAGAAATAAACCCAAAGTTCTACTTTATTAGGTCAACAGACCTTTTTATTTTTACTCGGATAGCTAAACCCAAGTCTTTTCTACGGCAGATCAGGTTGCTAATTGACATTCCTCTAGATAAGAGACCCCCCTATTTTTAGCGGCATGAATTGGCCATTAATCCTATAAATTTCCATGCATTAAATATAGCTAGACCGCCACCTTCTGGTCTAATTTTCGGAAATTTAAATTAATTTTTTCCTTTTCAAAATTAAAAGTTGTTTCTCCAAAGCGCATTTTCTTTCATGTTCTATATATCTCAATCTAAGATGGAATGTTGATAATCCCGCCCTTGCCCTCGCCGCTTGACCGCCCTCACCTAATTAAGTGATAACAGCCAGACGGTTGACACCATCTGTTGTCACCCTATCTTTCCTCCACTGCCCATCAATGAGATAAGGCCTCCTCTAATGAGTTTACATGTCAGCATGTAGCTTACTTCACTTTAGAAGATTTTTTGTTTGTGAAATATACATTTTGAATTATGTTTAAGCATATTCTGACAGACGTTAGAATCATTTTGATATTAATTTCTTCAATGTGGGACTTATAGAAGAGAAAATATCAAACAACTCAGTGATTGTGACATGAGGGTCCTTTGCCCTCATCAGCAGAACTGAGTCAAATACCTTAATAAAAATATTTTAAAATCTCAGTTTTCCCATTTAGCCCCCTGCCTGACTACAATGTCATAATATTATGGCTGACGATTCTCATTTCTATTTATAGAATTCCAACTGTTAGGTTGCAAAGATGCCAACTAGCTGCCAACCTACCTGCTACTTTGCAGCTGGCGAGGCTAAACTGCAAAAGCTTTGCATGTCTTTGCAGGCGAACAAGTTAAAAAAATAAAATAAATAAATAAATGGTGAAAAAACGCTTATTAGCAAAGCAATCTGTCTGTCAACCTCATTTTCGCCCCTGAGGCGAAAATCCAAAGCTGTTAAACTTTTACTTGTTTTGTCCTTACCAGCACCCATATTTTTCTACTAAACTTCCGGTTTGTAGCGTCGAACTAAGCATTGAGTATAAGCAGAATAATCAATCGAGTACAATAAAAAAAATCAAGGTGCAATGTAAATGAAAACTATCTTTATTATTATTAAACGTCCCCGGCCCTGCAATCTACTGTAATAATGTGTTCCTGTGCATTTTTTGACTTTCTGCTCTGTACAATCGCATTCAAACTTAACCTTAGGTTAGAAGATCGGTGAATCTATAAAACTTCATCTGAGCTCATACCCTTTCCATGGAGCTGCAGCTTTTATTAATAGGGGTTCCTATGCGGATACACACATAGTCTAGTGGGACAGTAGACAAAAAGAGATATGCGGGTCCGATCACCTACACCTTGAATGATGTAGAAGCAAGTCAATAAAGCAACAGGATCTTATTTTATTGGTATTAAATTTTAATATATTTGTAATATGGAGAATATAAAATGAAGACGTGATCGTATAACAGATGCTAGCGCTGCCGCACATTGGTGGGGCGTCCTCAAGATAATGTTGAAAGTATACTTGTTAAATGATACCTTCTGGTGCGTTTGAGTTAAATATTCGGAGCAAAAATCATGTTTATAAATGAAGACGATGGGGAAATTATCAGGTCACTACAATTTTAAATACTCCAAAGTAAATTTCCTTAAAAAATGTATCTTGCGTGGAAACCTGGCCTAGAAGTGTAGACTTGGCAGCTCTACAAATTGTATATTTCTATTTAACCTGGTTTGCATGAACTGGCTCCTGCGCATGCGCCTTCTATCCATCATCTCTGCCCTCAATAGGAGAGGCAGACGAACTACAGAGTTATGTGGGGGTTACACTACGAACTGATCCCAACCCGGGGGTTCTGTTGATTTTGAAATTCCAGTGAGGCCGACTTGATTTTCTTTTAATTGAAAGATCGTAATGATAGGGGGAGAAAGTTGATCAAATTAAGTTTACTGTTTAATATGATTGGGCAAGACGAGACCAAGTATCACAGCAGCAGAAAGTCTGTAATGTTATCGGAGAAAACGAGGATAGGCGATGGGTGGGTAAAAGATATTTCACAAGGTATGAAAGCAAGGGTAAACTTTATTTACCAAAAAGAAATGCACATCCGCATATATAGGCCGTTTGACAACCATTTTAATAGAAGGAATAAAGGAAATAATGGCTACTTCTAAAATTCCAACAAAGTTCTTAATATTTTTTTTAACATACTGATTTCAATTAGTCTTAATTAGGCTTTGTTTCTTTTCTTCCAATTGAATCAAATGTTTACATAGCGATAGAAAATGCAAGTTTACAGACGACGAATATCAGATATACCTTTAATGATTATATAACAATATTGGTTACATGATAAATCTACGAACACTTTCACAGGGACACATGATCTTAAACTGACATAATTTTCATTATTAGAACCTTTCTTACGTTCTAAACCAGACAAGTGATGGAGGTATGTAAAATCTAGTATCGATTAGAAACATGATCAGGGCTTAAAAGAACACGTCCATTCCCCCATATCAAATACAACTTGCTTTTGTTTGTCCAACAATCTTAGCTTGTTTGATAAAAGACTCCCACACAAACGATAGGTGCTGAGTGAGTGGGAGAGACTACATGATAAATCACCATTGAAGAAATTCAGTATTCAACACGTGGAGTGGTATTCTTCTGTTGATCTATTAGTATTAAGTCTTTAGTAGCTGGGTGGGAATCTAGTATAACCACTTTTTCTAGCACTAAAGATTCCTTACTGTATCCGAGTTCATCATGTATCTCTAATAAAATGTCTATGACGTTTGAAAAAGTTTATGCTTCAAAATGTTGGATGGATTCCATAAGTAGAAGTTATTTCACATGCGTTTCCACGATGTAGTTATTTCAGGAATCTCCACATTCGTCAATAATGTCAAAGTCACCCATCTCCATACTCATTTCACTTGAGTTACTCTCCGCATCTGAAATAGATGAGTAATCGGAATCAGCAAGTTCTAGATAATTAAGTTGGAAATAAAAGGAGCGGCAATATTACCATGATTACATATCTAAGCGAGTTCGGTGTTACAGTTCTTTCTACAAGGAATCATTTTATTTCATAAATCATAAATATGTAATAAATGCTGAGCCGTTGATATAGAATTGTATGATAGAAACAGCTTTATCAGGAACCTCATCAAATCTACGAATTGCTTGCATGTTACTGCAATTTTTTTTTCCGCATCAGCATTTTGGTGGGGTAGGGGGTTGGCAAAGACAAAACTATATTACCATCATCCTTTTTCTGAGGCTCCGGCTCAATTGGCGCATTAGCTTTAAAGAACACGTCATACATAGCTGATGCCTTGGAGGTAGCCATGTTGGAGGCGGGTTTGGTTCCATCATGGGGCAACATGGGCGGTGGTCGAGGTAGTGGACCTGCATGTACATCAGGCTCTATACCCAACAGTTTCATTTCATCCAACTTTTCCCGGTCAGCTGCACTAAAACGCGATCTTATAATAGGATCATCTAGTTCATTCATAGACACGACAACCGGTACTGCAGTGCCTTTACTTTTTTCAATTGAAAGGAATGCATCGAGTGAAGCAGGTGGTTGGTCTTTGCTGACTGGCCTGCTCTGTGGGGGAGGGAGCGGGGCTGTGGGTGCACGGGAGGTAACAGGCAGCACTTTCTGAATATTCTGCACTGGCCTAATGGGCCTTGTGGATATCTTCTTTAATGTTGCAAGTGGGTTGACATTCTTGGCAGGCATTCCTGTTTTCCCAGTTAATTTAATAGAGATTCCTTTACGCACAGGCTTTTCCTCTGAAGTGGCAGGGGCAGGGACAGGCGCGGGAACAGGGGCAGGGGCAGGGACAGGGGGTGGAATAGGCGTAGGGGCACTACTATCACCGATTTCATGACTGATGGAGGAAGCCTTTAACACCACTTCCTTTATCTTTTCTGATTTTGGTCTTGAAGGTAGTTCTTGTCGCTTAGCAACTGATGGGACTAAAGGTTTACGCCTTTCAGAATCATCTTCTAATTCTATGATGTGTCTATTCGCTTCTTGTTCCTTTCTATTTAATTCATGGTTGCTTTTCTCCGCTTCTTCGGTCCTTCGTTTTCTCTCGGCTTGTTCAGCGGCCTTTTTCACTTTCTGCGCCTCTTTATCTACAATAGGCTTTTCTTCCATAAGTGGATGATCTTTTGCGTATTTCATTGATGTGCCTGCGGCCTTGTCTAAATTGAAGCGGCGTTCGTAGAATGGGTTTTCAAGACAATGTTCCTGAAATATCCACAGAATTATTTAAAAAAACATGCACAACCGATATTTAAACTCGATAACATTCAGGCAACCCTCCCAACGTCCACCATTGTACGACTTCAACGGTATACAATGATTTGAATTAATCAATGGAAAGAATGATACTTTGACAGTTGATAATGTAGTATTTCTAAATCTTTGGCTAACAAAACGTCATTGTCATTCATTTTTCTTTACAAAATCAAAAGCTCAGTGGGCAGGGTGATCTTACCCGATACTTCTTGTTATGCTCTTGACTTTTAAGATGTTGCTCAGCGCACATGGCATCGCCGCTGAAAACCCGACACAGTGAGCAGTAGTAGGCGAGGGCAGCTCTCATGAACTCAGAACCTGTCGCAAGAACATAGAGTAGCCGTATATAAAAGGCCAATGGAGAATTTTCAAAGTACTTACAGTAATTCGTTATTAATCATAGTGACGAGACATCATCTAAATTTTAAAAACCCTATACTACTGATGTGACAAAATCATCAGAGCTGAAGAAATATATAAAACGAGAGTGAGGTATAAACATTCATGTAGTAAAGAAACAACGCTATTAAAGTAAATAAAGCAAAACTATGAAAAATGCTTTAATTTCCGGAAAGTTATTAGGTTTCCTTTTGTATTATCATAAATAAAGACTTTGTCTAACAACTATGTCTTTGTCTCATTAAAAGCTTCATGTCATACCAATGTTCACACACACCAACTGAACACAGTAGGATAGAATAACTAACACCCGCTAAGCAAAGTCAGAAAGGTTCAGCAACGGTATTAAAGCTGATGTACCTCAAAGGGATGTAAGGGATGACAGTCGCGCTCTAGCACTTACAGTCCCAACAGCCTGGATCTACCTCCTCAGACACTCACACCTCATGTGCCCAGTCCCATGCTAATTCCCTGGTAGGTGAATGGAACATAGAACAAAGGAAAAGATGATTACCTTGCAATGGTGCGGCTTGTACACGTCCTTTAGCCTTTGCCGTGGCAGCAGCTGCAGCTTCTGCAGCATCTTGCTCAGAGAACCACGGCCGGTCATAAGGATCCATATTCTGTAAAACATTCCCTTTAGTATCATTTTGCATGAAGACAATTAAGATCGTGTCACATGAGAAGGAACTAAATGTCTTTGTCGGGGAACAAATAAGTTGTCACAATGGAGGATTATGAACCATACTAATTTCACATAAACCAATAACCAAAAGCAGAATAGGTAAAAAGAAACGATAGACTTGGTGTAGACTTGCTGTTAACTCAAGTTATGGTTCGAATCCTGCCCTGATATGTAACTTTCGCAACGAATGAACAAAAACTTAAATGTAAAAACTGATCATAAGGAATACGAATTTCGGTCAAAATTGAAATTGATATGACTGAAAGCAATAAAACACTTTAAAAAATCCTTCCCCTGGGCATTAATAAAATCATATAATGATAGACCAATTTAATTTTATATATAATTTTCGGGACAATCCGTGAGTTTTTACATTTATATCATCCCAATGAAATCTATCGAAAGTAAAGAGAACTTAATTCAGAATACGCTTAGACTGAAGGCTGTGACTAAATAATAATATAATCGTACAACGATAGACCAATTTAATATATATATATATACTGTTCGGGAAAATCCCTGAGTTTTAACATAGATATTATCCCAATGACATCTACCAAAAGTAAACAGAACTTACATTCATATGACGCTTAGACTGAAGATGGTCAAATAGGTGATAAACATTGTTGGAGACATAATTGCAAATGCGACACCAGTGATTCCCAGGGTCGAAATATTCAAATAATATATCCTCTACTGGTTTCTCCTTTTTAACGACCTTTTCCGGAGCAATGACATCAGTAAACTGAGAGCTTGGCCGAGACACCTCCCTTAAAACCTGTATTAGGAGGGCATAAGCATAAGTATTAACACAGGGGTTTTATTGTGTTGGCACGCTTCTTTTAAGTTCTGTCGATTTAAAAATTAAGAACCATGTTTCTATGTGATGGTAGATGAAATAAAAATTAAATCAAGTGTTTATCACATTGCTAGTAAAATAAAATAAAATGCTGATTTATCTAAAGAAGAAATTCTGGTTTTAGATAATGAATACATTAGAATGTCAACGAGGCTATATTGGCGTGTTTCATTTCTCTTACTACTACTTACGGTTTCTTTCTCCGGGGCCTTTTGATCTGGTTTCCTATCAAGAGTGGATGGAGACATGGGGGAATTTCCTTCGGCTGCTTTTCTTAACGCTGAGATTTGGGTAGCAATTTCCTGCTGAAGCTTAGAATTTTCAAGCAGTAAAGGATCTTTGTGGCCATCCTTTTGGCGTTGCCTTTTGCGCATAAGTTCATTTTGTTGCCTCCTCAGTCGCTCCAACTCTTTTTCTAGGGCAGCCAAGCGCCGTTGGCGCTCTGTGCTTTCTGCAAGCAATGTGGCACGAGATGATGTGCTCATTTTTGAAGATGCTGTTTTGCTCTCTCCAGACTTATCTGGGGACTCCAATTGTTTGGCTTCTGTTTTAGTCTTTAACATCACTATACGTTTTTCCAAAGTGTCTTCTGGAACTACTTCCTTCTTTTTTAACTTATCTGCAGCTGCTTGGGCGAGATCTGACTTGGGAGGCAAGACAGTACGATTAGAGGATTTGGTCGTCTCATTGCGATCATCTTTGTCACCAGCTAAGACCCGCAGATTACTGCTTCTTGGAGGCGAATGCTCACGATGAATAGGGGCTTTTCCATATGATTCCCCAGAGTCTTGACCATGGTACTGAGAATAGCCAGGGGCGTTCTTAGTCCCTGTGTAATGGGGATCTCCATGTGTTGGATAGACTGCATTACTGGGAGATTTCTGTCCATAACCATAATTATCCGTCCTCCTGTCAGTGGGAGTCCTTGATCGAGAACGGGACCTGGAGTAGGATGGGGATCGATATCTCCTCCTGGAGCGTGGTGAGCGTGACCTTGACCTAGAATAAGATCGAGATCGAGTGTGGTATCCGTGTCCCTGTCTGAATCGGTCAGAACCTCTCATGAATTCCTGAGAAGGTAGCCTTCTGCTTGCTGATCTTGATCTTGATCTTGATCTTGAACGAGAGCGAGAGCGAGACCTTGACTGTGATCCCCTATATCCACGCTTCCCCCTTGATTGACTTCGTTCTTGACTTCGTTCACGAGAGCCATATCTATCCCAAGGTTTATACTTATCTTTAGAGCCTCTGCCTTTGGGAGAGGGAGATCTGTTTCTTTGCTGGTGTTGTTCTGAGATGCTTCTATCTGCTCTAAGTTTTTCCATGTCACTAAAGGGCGGTGGACTGGCTTGTCCCATGGCCTTGGCCATGGCATGTTCCTTCATGTAGCGTTTAGCCCGTTCAGCATAAGATTCCTGTGATTCTAGAGATGGTCTCTTTTTATTTTTAGGATCCTCATTTAATAAAGGGAGACCAGTCGCCATGAACGAGGAAGACTCTAAAATTCCAAACTCTTCAGTGTCTTTTTTTGCCCGTTCCTTCTGAGCCTTCTCTTGCATGAGTTTGGACAATTCGAAATTGAAACCAATTGATTTTAATATGTTCTGAATAGTAGGATCTGACGCCTCTTTGGCCTCTTCTTTCGACTCAATATCTTTATCTACTTCAGGTTCACGATCAAGAGGAATTTCTGGGACAGTCTTGCTTTTTGCTTCCCGCTCCAATCTTTTCTTCTCCCAGGGTGGTAATTCTCCATGTTTCCTTAAGGCGGTTTGTACTGGCTGAGAAACGGGTGACATTGGAGTTGGAGAAGACTCCATTTTTTTAGGGAATGATTCAACATTTACTGTTCTCTCTCTAAAATCACCGTCTCCAGCTGTGGATCGAGCACTCCTTAAGTCTAAATCACCGGTAGAAGAAACGAGATGCAGCTTTCTTAGTTCTACATTGGGTTCGCGGTTCAGAATTTGAGACCTTACCCTATGATCTATGTCTCCATAAACATCTGGAGCAGCCCCATTCTTTTCTGAGGATTTTTCTAATCTGAAGCTATTGCTTCCATCCCTATCCCTATCATAGTCCAAGTCGCCAATGAATTTTCTGCCGAGGGGGACACTCTCCTGTTCCCTTTCCCTTTCCCTTTCCCTTTCGGGTAAACGATCTCGACCAGAGACTATGTCGCCACTCCTATCACTTTCATATAATTTATTTCCAGGGGGAGAGATGTTCCTTGCTGAATAGGACCCAGATCTATCAGAAGTCCTCGACGGGGAGCGCCGATAGGAACCTCGGTCAGGAGATTTATTCCTGAAATCAAGGTCTGGGGAGGGTTGTCGGCGCTTTCGAAGATCAGGACTAGGACTTCTTGGAAACCGTTCTCTCCTTGGACTCAATAATCGGCCAGATCTCTGTGACCCAGTGTTACTACCAACTGGGGAAGACCGTCGTGCCTTGGAGGGCAAAGACTCATTTTCATCCTCATCCCCATACAGAAATTTATCCTCATCATCAATAACCATTGAATCTATATGGCCAAGGATGTTAGAAGGAGCAGACCTCAGAGCCTCAACTTTCCTGGAGCCATAGAGAGAGTCTCTTGATGATTCATAAGAGGGAGATCTAGCCGAATCAGGTCTCTCAAAAGATCGCAACTTCTCGGGACGTCTCGGCGATTCTATAGATGTGGGATTAGAATGAAGCAGGTCTTCTTCTAATTTTGACTCTTCAAGGCTTTTATTTTTTAGAATTGATCTCAATGGTTTGTTTGCGTCTTCTGATTTCTGTTCAGAAGGATTTGTATCTCGCATGATCGGGAAAGTGGTTTGGTGATCATTGGTAACAGGTTTCCAGTTACCAGAAGCAAACATACCGACTGGCTTTTTTTCATCTTTTGATCCATGTTTCTCTGGACTTCCATCTCCCCATTTTCCGAACTGCTGTTGAGTAAGTTCATCCTCTTCATATATGGGTATGGATTTAGAAGCGATCTGTTGTTTCTTTTTCTCCAACTCTGCGAGAGCTTCAGCAAACTTCTTGTCCTCAATCTCTTTATCACTTTTGAGGACACTTTTCTTCTCAGGGGATTTCTCATCACGACCTGGACGATCTGAGCGCGAGAGTCTCTTGTCCTCTTCAAGTGAAAGAGTTGAACGTGGCCCCATCCTTGGCTTGTCCCAATAAGCCTTCTCTTTCCTATCATCGTCAAGAGACACTGACGAGGTGAACCCCTTCCTGCGGATGTCTCTTGGGTCATATTCTCTTTCTCGATCCCGCCGATCATACCGATCTCTGTCATAATCTCTATCTTTTTCATAATCCTTACGATAGCGATCTCGCTCACGATCCCTTCGATCATCGTATCTGTCTCTGTCACGTTCGTAACGATCCCGATCCCGTTCCCTACTGCGTTCTCGCTCTCTGGATGGATGTCTATCATAATCCCTGTTCTTGTACCTGTCCTCGTCCCGCCGATCTTTGTAACGGTCCATGCCTCTTTCCTACACAAAAGAAAACTCAGTCATTACAATGCACGCAGCTAACATAATAGATATGGCCATCAACCAAACTAGATGCACTCCTATTGATTACGGGCACTACTTGGGACAATAACCCAAGCTAATCCAGCCAACCACAAGATGCAAGTAAAATGAATAGCAAAATTTGTTTTATTCACTACTTGTTTAGGGAACCACTCATGGATATCATTAACTTACCTAATCTGTGAACAGTTTACATAACGCTCACAGTTCGTCGATTACTTCTGTTACTTTTGATTCATGCGAAGAAGGACACATTTCCCAGCAAACTGAATGTGTTCTCAGATCCATTATATTGTGAAGTCCAACCTCAAACAGCCATTCGAATTGAACCTAATGTATTTTAAAGAGCCCAGCACTTACGTATAACTTGTTATATTACCCAAAGACATTAAACAAATTTTAGAATTATCTAAAAAATATATTGATTTGTTTACCCTAGGCTCACAACACGTGTCACTATCTGTCAGACCCAGACGCTAAATTATTCGCACCCATAAATAGAACAAAATGCCTATTCAAGATTGGATTAGTGTTGACGGGCTTGCTATAATCAATCACCTTAATTTACACTTTCCAACAGAGAAAGGTGGCAAATGAAATCTTTGATTCCCCAAATTACCTAGGACTGCATCAATCTAAGTGGCGTGGCTGATATCCCACGCGCGTCGTAGCCTGGCAAACATAAATTGTAGTATGGGACAACCAGGTTGCTCAGAAATTAACGAAACTGAAATTCAATGGCTTTTCGGATAGAATACACATTTCAACTGAAATGGGACCATGATTTATTCAAATAGAGTTTCTTGATTCATATATTGCTTAAATAGAAGCTCCGCAAATTATACTCTCCCATACATGTAGAAAAGTCCCTCCTTCACTATAGCAACACCTGATGTACATAACGCTTGTCACATACATCATCAGGACAGGGCCACCAAATATTGGTGGAAAATGACATTGGGGTGCATTTGCAAACTTGAAAGCATTCCATTTTTCCAAATTACCTGAATTCAGTCATAAGAAATTGTTTAATAATGTTTTTAAAACGTCAATTTGAAAACTCGCATCCTTGTAAAAATGGAGTTTAAACGCAACTGTCTGTTTTGGAATCATGAAAACTGGCACAAATAAGAATGGAACCTAATCTCTTATATAAACTGAGATTGACATCTTGGGGGCCATATTCGTTGAGCTACACCTTAAGACAAAACTCCAGGGCCGGGAAAGCCATCAGCACAGGAAGCGTACAGCCAATGACATATCTGATCTGATAGGGCGGGGGGGAGGGGGCAGGGGCGTTTTGACACTATACTTTTGTATATAGGTTGGGACGATGTGTTTTCCCTGATTGCGCTACCACAACTGAATCTGCGCGGATTCAGATCGAACATTCCACCTGTCCTCCCCTGGCAACAACCAGGGTAACGTGCAGTAACATTAGCAACAGTATCCATGTACTTGCTACCCTCTAATCTGTGTGTTTATTTGTGTCTCTAAGACCCGTAATTTAAACACAAGAGGGACAAAGATTAAAATAAAGTCTTAAATTATGGAATTTATCCATTTGCTTTATTATTCTCTGTAGTTTGGCTAATGTCATTGTGGTTTCGGCCCAACAGGGCCACATCAGGCACTAGCTTGGTCACTTTGGTCACATACAGAGTGTGACACTGGACCCACAAAAATTAGGGTTTTCCCCAGTAAGAACATTTGGTATTTGAAACTATTTTAGGGCTAAATACTACTGGTGGCTACTCATTGTGAACACTATTTAGTGAAAAGGTTGTGTAGCAGTGTTTTGTTTAAGGTTATCCGGTTTTAGGCCGGGTGTTCCCAGCCCATTCTCATGAATGGATGAATGGGGGGCCTCGTCGGCGTACCCACCAAGGGGCGTCGATCGGGTGTTGGGAGCTGGTGGAAAAGGGTGGTAGGACCATGGTCCTTGGCACCACATATGGGTGTCAGTAGCCTGAGAGGGGCATAAAGAGATAAAATCAGATCAATTTTGTAAACGTGTGGTTTCTCAATATCCCCAGGCGGATGTTTTAGTCCAATATATTTAGACCGCGTGGAACTAGGGTTTTAAGGCGAGAGATCCATCGGCTCTCGTGGCAATCTCGATTTTGTTTAGCTGCCTGGCTCCATGGGGGAGCTTTTTCTAAGTGCAGGATTGAGATGTTGATGTTATCCCATTTTTGGATTACGTCAGGGTGGTCAGAGTGTAGATGTCTGGCCACCGTAGTGTTGTGATTGTTTTTAATGGCATCCTTATGTGCTCCAAACCGAGTGACAATTGTGTTCTTGGTTTGGCCCACATATTGGATTTGGCAAGTTTGACAAGTGATGAGATAAATCAGATTCGTACTCTGGCAGTTTATGTAAACGTGGCAGGGTACGTGCTGGTTTATCTCTCTACACCATATAAAACATCCGCCTGGGGATATTGAGAAACCACACGTTTACAAAAATACTTTTGTATATATTTGGTCCTATCAGGGCGAGAGGGAACCGCTCTGAACCTTCACTGTATGGGTATATAAGGGAGATCTGCATGTAAAAGCAGGGAATCCTGCAGGTAATGGTATTTCAATTGACTTTTGTTCTTCAATCTTTTTAATGTTAAATTTCATTTAACTTCTGAGAGATGCTGACTGCTTTATTGTGATGCCGTGGTTATCGAACGACCAGCTGACACTACTGTGATTGGACACTGTATACTTGTTTATTTATACATCTACGGATATGGATGGTTGAATAGTGTAGGAGTCTGGCCCTATCTAGTAGGGCATGTGGCCTATACGGTATTAATGATAATTCATTAGAGGAATAGAGTTTAGAAATACACTATTAATATTTACTTAATGATAATTAATAATGCTATAAGCATAGATAATATTACATGTTACTGTCTAAATATAAAGACCTTGCATTATTATGATCTCAGTGTGATGTACATGCAGGTTTAGAGGATGTTCTAGCTACATTTCTACTTCCTCAAAAGCGATGCCCGTGCTGATCCAAATTTATTTCTTTTTCTTTAAATAAAAACACTTCTCAGAGCACTCAAAGCCCATGTATACATATCTGACAAAACCTGCATGTACATCGACATGTGGAATCCAAATTACTGGAGCGGGCACTAGTGACTTTTTTAAAAAAAATGATAGTTATCAAGATCTGTAGCATAAAGTATCGGCCAGGACTCGACTAAATAATTTAATGCAGGTCCTAGAGTTTGAGGAGACTGTGTGACCAATACCCGGAGATACAAAGGAAAATGAGTATCAATAGAACTTAGCATTGTCATACGCACTTTATAATTTATATTAAATATGATTAAGTATTATTACAGCATGCATTATGAGCATCCGATCGCGCATTATGCACATGTGACGCGCATTATGCACATCCGGTGTTGCTACAGTGCCTTTGAGTCATTTGATTGCTTTGAATGTTCCAAGAAACAAAATAGTGCATATTGACAGCGCTTTCTGGGGGTGGCGGTTTTTAAGGATACTGTAAGCACAGATGAATAAAAGTGGCATTTTATTTTAGACCTCCCTCATTTTTTCGAAGAGGCAGACTGTTTTTATCCAGCACGAGACATGCTGTCATCAGGAAAGATAATGCAAGTTACAAGCGTATATATTTATTGAACATTATCAGAAGCATCATGTAAGCAAGCAAATGCACAGTCAGTGTTCCCGAAAAGACGTCGGCACGTCGGCAAAAGCCGACGTAAAACAGCTGTGGCCGACGTAGGGTCCTTTGACGTCGGCCACTTTGGCCGACGTGAACCTGACCCCACCTTAATTCCGCCGACTAATTAATGTCCGTCACAGCTAAGGACATCTATGGCCCTTGCCTCATGTTGGATGTCTGAGTTGGTGTTTATTGCTCAAACTAGTGTCGGCCAGAATAGATCTTAGATATAACTTTATTTCCGATCTTACATTTACATATATAAAATGCAGTTTCAGGAAAAAGGGATAAAGAAAGACAAATAATCTATTCAAAAACTATCTGTGATAGCACAGGTTTTTCTAGTCTCCCTGAATTCGTTAGAGAGAGATGTTAAATACCTTGATACTGGTTCATTTACTTTGTTTCTGCACCTAACTCATGCAGGTGGGTTAGGGAATATTATTATTTACATTACATACTTTTACTGAAATAGAAATAGTACAAACATTCTCTTATCAGAGATAGAAGAATATATGGCATTACCATATAAAGTCAACATTTTTACAGGTACAATTTTCATTTTCATTTCTTTTGCATCCTTATTGATTTATCAGCAATACTTAATCCTTACAACTTACTACAGACAGATTTACATACCGTCATATGGTTTCTTTGACAAATTTGTCACATAAAAATATATTTGAATGTATCATTCTTGAGCAACATTTACTACTTGTATTTTAATATACACTTTTAGCTAGGGTTAGGGTTCTTTCGAAGGACAAGTATTCCCTTTTTTTGGTAGCTCATTCCATAATATAGGTATTCTATAGTAAAGTGATTTTTTTACCATCTCAGAGTGTGGTTGAGGTACTTTCATTAATAAAGCCGAAACACAATATAGGAATTAAAATATTTTTTTTTGCAAATAGCAGAAACATTGTAATCTTCAGAGTATTTGTGCAGCATTATAATGATCGACATCATTATTTACCCCTAGAAAAGTAACAATAAACAGTCAGTTTCTCTCTTACAAGGAGGCAGACATATTGGTGACCAACAGCGCCACTGGTGGTAAATTACGTTTATTGGTGACGTCACTGGACCACTCTGTCTGCGTGACTGGTCACCCAGCTAGGGACATGCACTTGATTTGAGCTATTGTTTTTTTTATAAACGAATGATGAGCATTGTACAACAGTTTTCCTTTGAGCCTGTAGGCCTATATATGTCATAAACAAATGCTGGGGAAGGTGTTAAAGCTATGGAGGGTTATGGTAAGGTGGAGGAGAGGAGTGAAAGTGTCATAACATTGCCGCCGCCGCCATATATAGAGTTCAGTTTCAGCGTGACGGGAAGATTTGCAGACCAAAATTGGATGTTTCTTGGATGAGTGAGGGCCTATTTATAATCTGTTTACCATAATATAAATATCCAAAACTTCTCACTGTATATCCATCATATATGTTTGCAAACCAATGCTTCAAATGAAACTGTTTTAAGTTTGACATTTGCGGGGATATTTGTTTACATGGCAGGGGCAAGGTCTGCGCGTCGTTGTGAGTTGAGGGTATCATACGTCATCAGATGTCACATGACTTATAGCAATGGCGGCATCCATACAAGTTGTCTGCTATAATTAATTCCATGTAAAATACCCCACCACATCGTTAATAGATGATAATTACATAAAATACATATGTGAGATCGTTGGATACGATTTTCCCGCCTAGAAAATGTTTACATGATATCCTATGAAGTTTGGGCTTTAATTTCCCATTATTATGTGATCTGAGATTCAAATTCCTGCTATCAGTGTACATATCATCTTGGCTTAATTTATAAGCCATTTCCAACATATGATGTTTTCTTCGATATATGTGGGCTCATGTCGAATATTTTGACTCTCTAAATACAAAATGAATACAGCAAAATAAAATTTCTATATAAACTACATTAACAATTATCATCATTGAATATTTATACCTCATGTTCTAATTTCAAATAATTCAAGGTGGTATCCTAAGTTTTTCAAGTAGTAAGTAAATGAAGATGTACCTGTTAATGGCAAATACAAATGTTTTCAAATCAAATTAAGACACAACCTTTTCAGTGAGTAAATATTGTCTGCAGTGTATAGTTACTTTGAACAGTTACTGTTTTTCGCCATGAAAACACCAACAAATAAAAATCACAGGACATTTATTATTGTTGAGGGAGTTTGTATTTCGAGTAAACATTTTGTTCATTATCTCTGTGATAGGAAAGTATCCTGCCCTCGAGGCTTTTACACATCTAAACTTCAATATCAGTCTCCCTTACATTTTTTTTGTATTTTCATGTGTTTTCTTTTTCTCATCCGCTTCGGATCTTATTTCTTACCCAGTTATTTAAAGTGACTCTTCTCGCTGTTCTGGGCTAGAATCACGAGTAACGGAATTTCTTCCCAATATTCTACTATGTTGTGCGTCTGAATCTACCTAACTAATCCCTGGAGATACGGAAATTATATAGTTCATACTTTAACAGATATTTCACCGTAAAGAGAGGGAATTTATTTATAGCTGCCATCGCAAATTCGGGTGGGCGACCGTTGCAGTTAGTGAGTTTGTCATGCGCAGTAGGTCATAGGAGAGGTTCCTCCAGTCACAGGTTAGCTGACCCAGCTTGGCCAGTGTTTATAAACAAACAGGCACGGTTTTGTAACTAGTTTTTCAAAGTTTTAATGAAAGACCAAATAATACATTTAATGTAATAGTCAATAGGCAAGGGAGAGAGCTAAGTTAGAACAAAAAAATAGGTGTGACACTGGCCATATTGCGATTTGAGCTAGATTGACAGTTCTCCTCAACCACATTGTGACCCAGTTCTATGAATTCAAACTGCCATGGAGGCGGTGCAAGGACGAGTAAGGCAAGTTACAAAAGGATTGTATTTTCACAGGAAATGGGAAACCTAAAAGAAAAATAAGATCATGATAGGGCTAAGAAGGTTTGATTTAGTAGTTGGAGGTATTTTCAAGGCGATTCTTGACTACTCCCCAACCTGTATTTTTAACTTTATAACTTTAAGAAGTTATTAATTATAGGTACAAATGGCCTATGTCTGTGACAAATGGCCGACGTGAGGCTTGTTGACCACATTGGCCGACATCACAAAAAAGTTTTCAGGAACACTGACAGTAGTCTGCACTGTGGCACGTTATATGAACTGTGAATAATTTATTATTGGACCAAGAGCTCATTTGAAAGAACTATGAAAATCAACGCATTCATGTGGAAGAATATCATAGTTTTCCAACCAGCTCTCTTCCACATGAGATGGATACAGCATTTCCCCCAGTAAGCAACTCAAACTCCATACCTTTAGCATATTCATTCTTGTATGCTTTAGCATGTTGTATGAATCTATTTAGAGTATGGATGTCTACATCTTCCTATCCAGGCTATTGCATGACAGAAAAAGCTGAGAGCGAGAGAGAAACATGTTTAGATAGAACTCAACGAGGCGTTGGATCGATGAGAGCATCACTCAAGTCAACACTGTGTATGAAATACATGAATATGTTGACAAGAATAATATAGTGCCGTATTAGCTCAAGTAGATCCAATCCAGAGATGGTTTTCTTCACACTACAACTTGGAAATAATAAGAACATCGCCATTCTCACGTTACATTAAGCAACTCTGTGATGCCCATTTTTGTTTTGAACGTACCAAATTTAATTGCAGTAGAGTAAGTTCATCTCTGACAGAAGTGTTTATTGGCAACTACACCTGTTTTTATTCCAGGCATTGAGAATCAATGAAACAGTTTGACGCCAGTATTCTGCCCACATCCGGGGAATAACCGAATTAATAAATAATAGGCACGTTACAAATTGTACAACCATTGTGATGTATTTTGTTTTAATATTAAATATTCTTCCAGCCATCAGGCGTTTGCCTTGAGCAGTTATAACAGGCGACAACGTTTTTGAAAAAGTACAGTATACTATCATAATACAGATTGTTTGCAACTCCCGTTTCAGGAACAACTGAAATTATATTTTCCTGAACAACTTTACAGCAATAATTAGCTAATAGTAATTTAAATCGGCCTCAAAATTTCCCTGATGAACAACCCCACCCCCCTTCAGACACACAACTATAATATTATATTAAATAAAATTCGTGATTCGAAATTTGAGGATACTACCGACGTACCGTACCAGTATTTAAAGTGACTCTTCTCGCTGTTCTGGGCTAGAATCACGAGTAACGGAATTTCTTCCCAATATTCTACTATGTTGTGCGTCTGAATCTACCTAACTAATCCCTGGAGATACGGAAATTATATATTTCATACTTTAACAGATATTTCACCGTAAAGAGAGGGAATTTATTTATAGCTGCCGTCGCAAATTTGGGTGGGCAACCGTTGCAGTTAGTGAGTTTGTCATGCGCAGTAGGTCATAGGAGAGGTTCCTCCAGTCACAGGTTAGCTGACCCAGCTTGGCCAGTGTTTATAAACAAACAGGCACGGTTTTGTAACTAGTTTTTCAAAGTTTTAATGAAAGACCAAATAATACATTTAATGTAAAAGTCAATAGGCAAGGGAGAGGGCTAAGTTAGAACAAAAAAATAGGTGTGACACTGGCCATATTGCGATTTGAGCTAGATTGACAGTTCTCCTCAACCACATTGTGACCCAGTTCTATGAATTCAAACTGCCATGGAGGCGGTGCAAGGACGAGTAAGGCAAGTTACAAAAGGATTGTATTTTCACAGGAAATGGCAAACCTAAAAGAAAAATAAGATCATGATAGGGCTAAGAAGGTTTGATTTAGTAGTTGGAGGTTTTTTCAAGGCGATTCTTGACTACTCCCAAACCTGTATTTTTAACTATCTTAGCCACTTTAATATCGTTTTACCACAATGAAAATTTGAGTTGACTAATTAGACTGTTCTTTCAATGCCACAGCACTGGCACAGGGTCCGTCATGGCAGGGTCTCCGCGCCTTTGGACTAAACAAATTAAAGACCTTTCCAGGCCCATTTTAGTGATTTTCCAAGCCGATACCAATGATTTTTCAGAATCTAGATGACGGGACCTGGGGGTTGTAATTATTGTTTTGCATAGGCCAAATGATGTGTTCAACCAGTTTTATATTCAGATTTTAAATCAATCTCCATTTTTACTACATTTATTTTATGAGTCACTCTATTGGAGGTGTGAGAGGGGTGAATCAGGGGAAAATGTAACTAAGGAACTGAATTTTCTACAATTTCAAGGCTATTTAATGGATTCCAACAGGATTCAAGGCCCATAAAATGATTTTAGTGAACTTTCCAGGCCCTTCGACCAAAATGCCCATTTTCAAGGCATTGAATTCACTTTTCCAAATTCAAGGCTTTTCCAGGCCCCACATAGCCCCCACGGTATTTAGATAGTGTAGACGGGGTGCAGACGTATAGGCCCCGGGACTTATACTTATAGGCCCAGACGTATGGGCCCAGCGCATTGGACGTATAGGCCCCGGTAGGCCCAGCCGTTTGGACGTATAGGCCCAGCTCTGGACTTATAGGCCCCGACCGTTATAGGGGTTTTGGACTTATAGGCCCCGCTTCAAAACTTAGTGATATATTTTTTTTTTAGTCAAATAATTATTTTATTAGTCAGTTTTTACTAGGGACAATCCACTACTACCTTTACTGACTTAGGACAACCAATTTAGGGTTAGGTTTAGGGTTATTTTTGGTATGGTTTAGTATTCTTCTGGGCCTAAAAATCCCGGGGCCTATAAGTCCAACGCGAGCGGGCATCGGGGCCTATAAGTCCAGAGCTGGGCCCATAGGTCCCGGGGCCTATAGGTCTGGTGTTCCATGTGGTGTGTTGCCTTCTTTTTAGTATTTTACACGATTAGTGACACACTCATCCAGTTATAACGATGTACTAGACAGACTTCGATCTGCTGACCATCTAGTGGTAAAGAAGGGACCAGGCTAGAGGTCTAGATATGTACTATCCTAGGGTGTCAGGGCTAGTATCATGTTGTCCGGCAGTACTATCCTTACTTAGTGACATTTGATAAATCTTATCAAAGCTCGGGCTAAGGCTAAGCCTAGCTAAAACTGTTGTGTGTGTGTAGTCTGTAGTGTAGACGCCACTGACACTGTCGCGTCTGTAGTGCAGGAGAACGGTGCAGGATGTACTAATCAAGGCACACGAAATAATAACACATAACAGGAACATATGATTTAAGGTAGATGCGCTAGCCTTCCTTAAACTTAAACATTTTTTGGAAAGCCATAGGCCAGTCTCGTCGTTTTCCTCCTAGACTAATACTAGGCTATACTGTCAACGAGTCTACTAGTACTACCTGACTTGACGCCCGAGACCCCCTTTCGGGACTGCCGTTCTCGTTACGAGACCTTTCTCGGGGTGGAGATCCCAAGTCGTCACTGTTATCCTCGTCGTCCAGTCGTCGTTTTTTGTACTGTCTTCCGACTCCCCTGCCGCGACCAGATCCACGGAAAGCAATATTCATGCTGCAAGTTTCAAAGCTGAGGTTTTACGGCCATCCGCCGCCAAGAACCATAATGTGCCCGCAAGAACGGAAGTGACGTTTTCAGCTATGCAATCAAAAACGCGCTTACAAAGGCAAGAAATCGGTACCGGAAGCCGCATCCGCATTTATTATTTGATGAGAGATGACGAATGTATACAATTATATATAATTTTCCGTGATGGAAATCTAGTTTCATGCGAGAAAAAAATAATTCCTTGCAATTTTTATTCAGATATCTTTTTTAATATGCGGGATTACTTAAAACTCCTGTTATCGCCCACACCATGCGTTAAAGCAGGAGGCAAAACTTTCAAGCTAGCACCGGCTGACTTCCGTGACTTCCGTGACTTCTGTAGTAACCGTAGTTAACACGAGGGGGCAGCAGGGATGGGTAGTAGGGTAGGATATTTAACTCTGACTAAGGCATACGCCGTGGGAGGGGAGGGGCTAAGGGGAAGGGAGATGATAGGATAAGGGCCCACCAATGAATACACCCGACACTCCTCACCTGAGTATATATATCAAGACCCCCTGGATGAATATAACAAGAACTATGTACAGGAACGAGTACAATATAACAAGTAGTGGCGTAACTAAAACTCTTCGTGTTGTGTTGTCTATAATGGAACTCCATACACTGCTCACATGAGATATACCAAGTCTCCTAAAACGCGCTATCGCTCTCATACAGTATAACTACTAGAATGTCTCTCTACATAATATAAATGCTTATCTACCAATATTATGACTCCCAGAAAACATCATGAGGACTATCACATAGGAATACCGACTACCCTAAAATGCTTATAACATCTAGCTATAAGTATAGGCCTATGCACCCTGGTCCCGAGGCAATTGCCAATAGCATAAGATCCGCAGCTACGCGCACAACACTGGTTGGAGAACCACGGGATTGGATTAATTGTTCAAGGGATTATAGGGTGAATATATGACGGGTTAAATGTCGGAGAAAAAGTCTTCAGTGGCGGAATTGGTGGAGGAGATACAAAGGAATAATGCTCGGATAACGCAAACTGCAAAGGAGTTTGTGGAGACAACAGGGAGAATCAACCAGGCGGAGAGACAAAAGGTAACAATTTTTAAAAATGGAATAAAAAATATTGCGAAATTAATGGAAAAAAGGCTGGCAAAAATGAGAGCATCAGCAAAACCTAGTGTGGGAGTTCATGTTAATAGAGAGGTGAAAAAAGAAAAAGACGGTACACCAGAAGATTCGTCACCAGGTTCTTCTGCTCATGCGCCACCATGTTACGCTAACTTAGGATTAGAACATGGAGCAGTGGGGGGAGCTAGGCCAAAACCTACCTACCTGATGTACACTCTGCACCGGCATCGGTAACAACCAGAAGATCGTCTGCAAATGAAGGGGGGGAGCAGCAATGCGCCATTTTATTATAGGACCTGAGAATTTTTGTCACTCAACGGCGACAAGGAATGTATCAGAATTCCTAACTGAATACGAAGATTACACGGGTGCTTTGGGAATACCTGAGGGATATTGGCTTCAAGGGCTAGCAGGGAGACTGGAGGGGTCTGCCAAAGCTTACTACCAACAGGTCGCCTCTGTGTTAGCTAGAAAAAGGGGAACTATATCATACGCAGACATTAAGGCCAAATTCTTGAGCAAATTTCAAGAAATGCCATATAGTGAGGTGAAAGATGACTATTCTCCTCGGCGACAGGAGGCAGGTGAAAGTGTGGAGAAGTATGCTGACGCTATGTTGGTCTTGTTGGCGAGAACATCCTTGCGGGAGGATGAGAAATTGAAAGCATTCATAGCGGGCCTCAAGGATGGACTGGCAGAAAGAGTCCTAACAGAAGCACCGCGTACATGTGAAGAGGCTAGGAGGGCAGCAAGAAAACAAGTTGCTGGATGTACAAAACGAGAAAGCTCTGAGGCTCCACTTGGTGGGTTCAACACAATCAATGATAGCCTCTCTAGCAATGAAAGGTTATGATATTACCCCCAGTGAGAATAAAAATGTCTGCACACATTCAAATGTTCTGGATGGCCAGTCGCCTAGTGATAGGGAATGGACTCCAAGGAGGGAAGAAGGAGAGAGGAGACACGAAAGAGACATAAATAAAAAGACCCAGGGCCAGACACCTCGAGCCCCAGGAAGGGTCAAGGACGGTGTGTATCGTCAAAATTTTCAGTAAGACAGCTGGTTGGCATGTCGCCAGCCACACCGGCGCCGGTAGTTGAGAGGTCTGAAATGAATAAGAAAGAGAAAATAAATAATAAGAGGTCTGAGGACGAGGAAGAGAAAGGAGCGATGGAGGAGCAGGAGATAGCCTCAAAAGAAAGAAATATAACAAGAGCATTAAAGAAAAAATGGAGCCAAAGAAGAAGAAGGAGGAAGATACAGGAAGAGAAAAGAAGGAAGTACGAACAAGAGAGATCGGGAAGGGAGATGGAATTTCAGACGCTTAACGATGAGGAAAGAATGTCTTTTGGAGACAAAAAGGTGACGAAGAATAGTGATGGGAAGACGGAGGCGAGTAGGGGACGTTCACCTCAGCTAACACTCCAAAATAGTGATACAGGAAAGGTGACAATACAGCTGGAAAACTGCAGAACGATTTGCACAATCGGCGCAGTAAAAATTAATTGCCTGGTGGACACGGGTGATAGCATTAGTTGTATATCAACTGACACGCTAAACCAAGTAGTACAGCAAAAAGGGGCGTTGCTCCGCCGACTACAGACACATTTAGTTATATATACAGCTGACAGGGGGCGTCACAGCACAAGGGAGAGGGTGGAAATGTCCATTAACATAGGGGGAGCCCATACTAATGCATGGTTCTATGTTGTAAAAGACCTTTCCCTCCAGTGTATTATAGGGGTAGACTTTTTAAAATCTAGAAAAGCCCTGATAGATTTCAGGATGCAGGACCCTGACCATTACACCGTTAGACTAACAAAACCAAAAATAATACCTCCTAAATCCGAGTTTACGTGCATGGCGGTGGTCTCAAGTCATCAAGATTTGCATAAGAAGGTAGGTGTGGTTGACAACCTCAGAAGGTGCGTGCAGGTCCCATTTGCTGTGAAGAGGGCACTAGTTAGGCCTCAAAAGGGAGGAAATAACGTCCCCATAACCCTGTTTAATGCGGCTAACAAGGCAATAAAATTAGAAAAGGGTTCTGTCCTTGCGGCCTTTTCTATGGTGGACGAAGGGGACTACACAAAAACCAGTATTTGCGGGACTGTCAAGCAAACTGAAGGAGAAGAAGTAAGTACAATCAACGAGATTATATTAACACAGAGGTCTGACTGAAGGGGCCTGTATGGGGACACTTGGGTCGAGCTTGTTTTCGATTTTTATCACTCATTAAGCACTAATGCTAGATAGTGGTATGTGGTTTTCTTGGAAGTCGGGAGATATGGTCACTTTAGTAAGGGTACATGTCTCCCATCTACAGCTGCTTACCAATGGCTCATGCATGTTGTCCCTACCCCGACGGGCAAATAAACGCGATTCTACGCGATTTTTAATGCGCAATCAACTCGCCATAGTTCTGTGATGAGAGTGGACGCTTTTCACGCAATAATTATTGCGCAATGATTGCGTTATGGTCGCGTTAAGGGTATAACGCAATATAAATGCAAAAATTAGCAAATTCTTCTGTCATTTTGAGTGGGATATTTATATAATACCAAATCCTTGTATCAATAGCACCTGAATTAAATAATTTTAAATTTGATTTTAGATAATTTTCCTGGCCAGGGAGTGGCAGTATATTTTTTCTCACAGAAAGGTTTGAAGGACAATGTTATTCCCTCAAAATTTCAAAGAGAGTTTAGGGCATGTGGTTGCCCTCTCTTTATATGCATCATTTCATTTTCTTCAACTCTACCATCCTCGATGTGAGCCTGAAGCATAGTACCCTTCCGTCTGTAGTGTTCCAGTTGGTTGTTTGTTCTGACCTGCCCAAGCCACTAGGGACAATCTATATGTACACTCATTAGGGTGTTTTGATCACAGCATTTTTCAATATTAAACAGGTATATAACAGACATAAAATATAGTTGTATATCAATTATATCATTTCTATGTACATGATACAGAATATCTGTAGTGGTATAAATGCCATACAAGTGTATTAGCAGCACTTTTATTGTAAAAGAATTTGTAAATGCACCCCAGTTTCCAGTTGCGCTACCTGGTGAAAACAGTACCTGGTGAAAACAGTACCGCCACCTAGTGAGGACAAGTCGCATAATGAGGGCTATTGGCTAAGGGTAATGGGCTATTCCCATTATTTCGAACATGTAATTATATATAATAGAATTGTTTTCTATGTATAGATTAGGCTCTGAGACCAAACAAAAAGATGTATCCCCGTCCATTACATTGTTTCGTTGTGTGTAGTGGTTTCTATGACTCAGTGTCAGAGAGTGGAGTGTGAATGCTAGGTGAGTGAGCAGTGCCAAGCTAGTGCCAGGTATTGCGTCTTGTTGTGGCTTCATTGTCTTGTATACTTTAATGGCAAGATATATAATAATTCCCGTTTGTGATAATCAGGATTTACAAAGAATATCGTTTTCGTTAACAAAATATCAATGTTTCCTGAATAAAGAAAAATAAAGAAAATCAATCAAATTCAATTATACAAGGAATTTAGAGACAGAAGAAGGGCTAGGCAGAACTGGGAAGAGAAGGGGTAGAGAGACCAGGGATGGGCAGAACAGGAAAGAGGAGGGAGGGAATAGAGACAGGCCCAATGGGAAAGTGAGAGAGAAAGAGAGGGAGAGGTGGGGGAGAGAGATATAGAGAGGAAATAGGCGCACAGAATATGTGATGTGTCACAGAAAAACGAGTAATACGAACATGGACATCTATCTTTAGGATGTTTACCCTGTATTAAAATAATTTAATTACATGCAACATGTGCATTTACTGGGTATTTAGATGCGATTTTGAATGCGCATTATATGCGCAATTGAGATCACACCAATATTTTTTACTTTTGAAGAAAACATGTATTCACAGATGCAATTGGTTGAGTGACACATGTTTAATACAAACATAAATGAATATGAATGAGAACTTGATCCAACACAAGTGTGATACCACCAAAAACATTGGAGGAAATAGATGCAATGGATTTCACATAATGGTTGCTAATGGTATGTCCATTTCACTGCAATTCAAGGCTATAAGTATCACACTATACTAGTTTGCGGTCAATCACAAAATGATTGCATTGCTATCACACTCAATTGCACTCAGTGCCCGTCGGGACCATGGCCCAATAACTTTGCTATTTTGCTACCTTCCGATCTGGTGAAAATGAAGGGATAAGTTTGAACACCTTAAGTTATTAATTATACACATGTCCAAGTAATGAATATGCTTTCACCAGATCGGAACATTATATAAATTACAAATATTCATGAGAATTTGAAACCTTAATACTCAGGTCAATAGATCTGGGTTATATTGGTCCTTTGAGATGGGGAACATGCCATCTGAAAGCTAAAGACAAGGGGATTCACACCAAATACTTACCATATAGATATCATAAGCAACCTGGCCACAACCTGGGCCCAAAGTAACCCTGTTTTCTTGTAATTTTATGTGGGTCAGGGGCCTCTATGGGAGTTTCAGAAAATGGAGTTTAAGGCTGAAAACAAGCTCGGGACTAAAGGATTGCCGCCTGGCCTGTGGTTTCATGCTGTGTGGCACTGGAGGACTCTGATGTGGGCCTTGTGGTTAGATAAATTATACCCGATGAGGTATACTCTGTGCCTTAGAAGTTTAGGGCTGTAGAGGTGGACCTCTGTGTTAATATAGTCTCGTTGGTACAATTCCGCATGAAAAGTCAAAAGTTGACTATACTCTAGGCAATCAACTGTCAGCGGAACAAAAGCAGGATATGGCAAGCCTGTTAGAGCGTTATAAGGCGGTTTTCGCTACTAAAGATTCACCGATCTCGACAACCGATATTTTCGCACATAAAATCGAGTTAAAAGAGAAATACGTGGCGCCTATCAGAAACCCCTATCGGACTAACCCGCATATGACAAAGGTTTTGGAGGAAATGCTGGAGGAACAAATGCATTTGGGATTTATCGAAAAAACAAATGGGGAGTCGGAGTTCGCAGCGCCGTGTTTCTTGGTGGAGAAAGGAAAAGCTGCAGAGAGACAGACAAAAAATATCGCCTCGTGATCGACTATAGGGGGATCAATAAATCGATAAAAAACGAATGCAGGGTCTTCCCCTCAGCTGATGAGACGCTAGAAAATGTCGGAGGACTGCGGGGGGGGGGGGCGATTTTTCTCGAAGATGGACTGCCATTCAGGATTTTTCCAAGTGCCTCTGAGGCCTGAAGATAAGTCAAAAACAAGTTTTGTCACACCAAAAGGGGTATACCAGTACAGGGTAATGCCAATGGGTCTAAAAACCGCACCTAAAGCATTTCATTCAGTAATTGAGAGTGTGCTAAAATATGTGCCAAACGCTCTGCCATACATGGATGATGTAATTATTGCATCACCAACCTGGACAGAACACATGCAGCACGTAGAAGAGGACCTTGGGTTCCTGGGATTTGTGGTTACAAAGGATGGGTTGCAGCCAGACCCGGAGAAAGTACGGATAATTCGTACATACCCGATACCAAAAACTGTCAGGGAAATGAGGGCTTTTAACCCATTCAGGGTGGGAGAATGCCTCAAGGCATTCATTGCAAGTTGGCCTAGGGGGCGGGTGAATGCCTCAAGGCATTCAATGCAAGTTGGCCTTGGGGGTGGGTGAATGCCTCAAGGCATTCATTTTTTTATATAAATTGAAGGGGGCATAACTTAATGAAAAATGAACAGATTTTGCTGAAATTTAAAATATATGTATACAAACACATTAGAAATATTTTTATAAGTATGTTGTCATGGAGACAATAATGATGACGTCATAACTAACATATGTAAATGCTGGAAAGTGAATTTTGAGCAAGGTTGCTGCCATATTGCACCCAATTGGCCCCCATTATTTCAATTATTGAAGACCAAATTCTAGAAATTATGGAAAAATATTATCAATAGCTGTTTACATATATTAAACGATGTACATATGGTCGATTCTCACAAAATGTCGTCAATTGGTTGATATGGGTAACAAAATTGGCTTAAAAATTAAATATACCAGAATTCTTAAATATTTTATCTATTTAAAGTTATAGTGCCATACTTGATATGTACAAAAAATTTTTTGTTCAAATATTTTTATTTCGTACAGGAGACATCTCAATTTACACTGATTTTCATAAGAGCCCCTGTAATCTATTTATTTAACAATTGGTAGTAGGGCTTCGATAATTATACCAACTTATATCGTTCTTTTTATTTTAATATATGTGTGCTAAACATAGCAATCTGATACAATATTTACAAGTACTTGCCACGTCATGATAAATAATGAGGTGGTGAGGTGAATGAAGTAAAAGAAATAATGGGATGAAATGGGAGTAGTACAGACTATTTGTGTCGTATCTATTCGTTCGTAGCGAGTAATGGAAGACGTTCATTGCGCTCAATATGTGAGAATGATCGATATACAAGTGTTCAAGTGAGTTCATTTGTAACAATCTTAATGACATACATTTTTACCAGCACGGTTTATCCAATTATTAAAATCCGATCCAATAATATATACAGACTCATTACTGTTTGAGTACAATCATAGCCTTTTTTTTGCTAATATCATCAGTGGTATACAGACAGGGCGGGGCAAGAAGGGGTCCTTATACACATACTCTCTATATACAATTTTGCGGTAGCATTAGTGAATAGCTAGACACAGCAGTGGGCAGAATAACCATGGCAATTCTTAAATGAATTAAACCCGTGAGCCTATGTCACAATTATGTTTCACTGTATTGTTTGACTTGCTGTATAAACATCCTAAATAAATAAAAAAAAAAAATTTTATTGATTGTCCATTTTATTGATTTTTCATTAAGTTATGCCCCCTTCAATTTATATAAAAAAATGAATGCCTTGAGGCATTCACCCACCCCCAAGGCCAACTTGCATTGAATTCCTTGAGGCATTCACCCGCCCCCTAGGCCAACTTGCAATGAATGCCTTGAGGCATTCTCCCACCCTGAATGGGTTAAAAGCCCTCATTTCCCTGACAGTTTTTGGTATCGGGTATGTACGAATTATCCGTACTTTCTCCGGGTCTGGCTGCAACCCATCCTTTGTAACCACAAATCCCAGGAACCCAAGGTCCTCTTCTACGTGCTGCATGTGTTCTGTCCAGGTTGGTGATGCAATAATTACATCATCCATGTATGGCAGAGCGTTTGGCACATATTTTAGCACACTCTCAATTACTGAATGAAATGCTTTAGGTGCGGTTTTTAGACCCATTGGCATTACCCTGTACTGGTATACCCCTTTTGGTGTGACAAAACTTGTTTTTGACTTATCTTCAGGCCTCAGAGGCACTTGGAAAAATCCTGAATGGCAGTCCATCTTCGAGAAAAATCGCCCCCCCCCCCCCCCCGCAGTCCTCCGACATTTTCTAGCGTCTCATCAGCTGAGGGGAAGACCCTGCATTCGTTTTTTATCGATTTATTGATCCCCCTATAGTCGATCACGAGGCGATATTTTTTGTCTGTCTCTCTGCAGCTTTTCCTTTCTCCACCAAGAAACACGGCGCTGCGAACTCCGACTCCCCATTTGTTTTTTCGATAATTCCCAAACGCATTTGTTCCTCCAGCATTTCCTCCAAAACCTTTGTCATATGCGGGTTAGTCTGATAGGGGTTTCTGATAGGCGCCACATATTTCTCTTTTAACTCGATTTTATGTGCGAAAATATCGGTTGTCGAGATCGGTGAATCTTTAGTAGCGAAAACCGCCTTATAACGCTCTAACAGGCTTGCCATATCCTGCTTTTGTTCCGCTGACAGTTGATTGCCTAGAGTATAGTCAACTTTTGACTTTTCATGCGGAATTGTACCAACGAGACTATATTAACACAGAGGTCCACCTCTACAGCCCTAAACTTCTAAGGCACAGAGTATACCTTATCGGGTATAATTTATCTAACCACAAGGCCCACATCAGAGTCCTCCAGTGCCACACAGCATGAAACCACAGGCCAGGCGGCAATCCTTTAGTCCCGAGCTTGTTTTCAGCCTTAAACTCCATTTTCTGAAACTCCCATAGAGGTCCCTGACCCACATAAAATTACAAGAAAACAGGGTTACTTTGGGCCCAGGTTGTGGCCAGGTTGCTTATGATATCTATATGGTAAGTATTTGGTGTGAATCCCCTTGTCTTTAGCTTTCAGATGGCATGTTCCCCATCTCAAAGGACCAATATAACCCAGATCTATTGACCTGAGTATTAAGGTTTCAAATTCTCATGAATATTTGTAATTTATATAATGTTCCGATCTGGTGAAAGCATATTCATTACTTGGACATGTGTATAATTAATAACTTAAGGTGTTCAAACTTATCCCTTCATTTTCACCAGATCGGAAGGTAGCAAAATAGCAAAGTTATTGGGCCATGGTAGGGACAACATGCATGAGCCATTGGTAAGCAGCTGTAGATGGGAGACATGTACCCTTACTAAAGTGACCACATCTCCCGACTTCCAAGAAAACCACATACCACTATCTAGCATTAGTGCTTAATGAGTGATAAAAATCGAAAACAAGCTCGACCCAAGTGTCCCCATACAGGCCCCTTCAGTCAGACCTCTGTGTTAAAGAATGTGTTATTTTGTGTGAGTTACACAATGCTATGTCATGATGAATGTACATACAATTAACGTATTGCCAGCGCCAGTAGCCATGCCTCCATGGTCATGTGACCCAATTTTGGGCACAAGCCCACACGCAAGGTAGGCTCAATGCATCCCAGCTAGGAAGTGAGCTCATGAAGATCTCACTATGAGCTCAAAAACTTCTCACACATGTGATATCAGAACGGTGAGGTCTGGGTGAGGTTTTTGTGATCTTGCATATGTGATCTCACATGAATGGTTTCAGTGTGATCTCAGTGTGAGTTCACAAGTTCTAGCTCACATTTAGCTAACAGCTGTGATATCTCAGTGAGCTCAGAAACTTCTCATAGATGTGAGATCAGAACGGTGAGGTCTGGGTGAGGTTTTTGTGATCTTGCATATGTGATCTCACATGAATGATTTCAGTGTGATCTCAGTGTGAG
This sequence comes from Sthenelais limicola, assembly GCA_942159475.1. Lineage (NCBI taxonomy): Eukaryota > Metazoa > Annelida > Polychaeta > Phyllodocida > Sigalionidae > Sthenelais > Sthenelais limicola. Next base: position 52,242,556 of record OW804098.1, read on the forward strand.
TTCACAAGTTCTAGCTCACATTTAGCTAACAGCTGTGATATCTCAGTGAGCTCAGAAACTTCTCATAGATGTGAGATCAGAACGGTGAGGTCTGGGTGAGGTTTTTGTGATCTTGCATATGTGATCTCACATGAATGGTTTCAGTGTGATCTCAGTGTGAGGTCACAAGTTCTAGCTCACATTTAGCTAAAAACTGTGATATCTCTGTGAGCTCAGAAACTTCTCATAGATGTGAGATCAGTACTATGAGGTCTGGGTGAGATGTTTGTGATCTTGCATATGTGATCTCACATGAATGATTTGTCAGATTTTTGGACATTTCCAAAAAACAGAATGGTCGATTTGACCAACTTTTAGGGCAGCTAGGGCTTAGCTGTTGGAGTATGAGATGCAGGGGGCCCTGTTATACCCGGATGCCAAAGGAAATTCCATTCCAAGCATTCCTTCATTTTCCAAACAAAGTATTCATTTGACATTGCAAAGTCGATTGCAAGAATTACACTTTTTAGGCACATCTCTATGGCAAAAATACTGAAAATGTTGACTTTTTTCTGGCAGCCCCTAGAAATTTTGTGAGATATTGACCTAGTCTAGTTTTTTCTCCTCTTTTCAAATCTGGCCTCCAATTTCTTCTATCGGCATTATTGGCGGCGTTATCGGCAATCCGACTGTTTTCACCAGGTGGCAGTACCATAGAACTTGGTTTTCACTAGGTGGCACCAAAGGTTACTGCATTACATTTACACTTTCTATTAGAGCAAAAGTCTCACTAGTAATACTTATATGAAGCATTTATACTTCATAGATATTACAAATCATTAACTTGGGAATATTGAAAGCAATGAACTTGATAGTTTATTTGGATAACTTACCTGCTTGATGTTGAAAAATGTTGGGAAGAAAGCACCCTTATAATTCTAATATTATTACTATAAGTATACTGAGTGACCAAGAATGTCTAACACCAACTTGGAATGGAACCTATGGCAGCTACAGGAGAGGATTGTATTAAGGGTAAGTTTAAGTGATGGAAAGGGATGAGGAAAAATTCAAGCAAAGGGACCATGCAGTCTCTCCTTGAATGCTCTTGGGTGAAATGCTTCTGTGGAGAAACTTTCTACCTCAGCACTGAGCACAAATCTGTTGTTTAGAAGCTGATCAGTAGTGCTAAAAACAAGTCTAGTCTTGTCATCTTATTGATTAATAAGAGTGAGATTGATTGTATAAGAGTATACTGTTAGTTCATATTATGAGGCCATTGTGACATTAGATATTGACCTCACCATGAGATCATAGTATGAGTATACTGTGAGGTCACATTGAGAGATCATTTTGATGCCACTGTGAAGTTACACTTTGACCTCACCCGTGAGGTCATGGTATGAGCTCACTGTGATAAATATTGTGACCTCTCAGTGAGCTCACTGTGATCACACATTCTTAGCTGGGATAACAGTAGGAAATGTACCATTTTCTCGAGGCGGCGAAGTGATTAAAGGGGGCAAAATAATTTTGATAAAGACATGTTTAAGTTCTAGGAACATATTGGAGGTTTATATACATCATTTCTTTAGACATGACTTAATTTTGTTTGCATAGTGTTATTTCAAGGTAGAGATGTCTGAAATTAGTCTATTAATGTCAAAAAAATGGCTCCAGTGTGGAATTCATGTTAATTTTTGCAGACAAACCTTTTTTTGTAGTATTCAATGAGTAGAATTCAAAAATCGATGTCTGCAATTTTTTCAAACATTTTATCATACCGAAATTCAAGATGGCGTCCAAGATGGCCGCTGAGACAATAAATGCACATAACTTTGGTTCTAGTTAACATAAATGAGTGATTTTGGTGTGCATTTCTATGTTTTCCATGTCAGGGAATCCAATGAAATAAAAATAAAATCCAAACCACATGATGCCTTTCCACTAGGGGGAGTTATAGGTCATTTTTCACATATTTCCCTGAAAAATGATTAGAAATACTTCAAATATCTTTTAATTCTTATACACAAATCCTTTACTCATTTCATTAAAGCAAAATATTCAGTCTTGTTAGTTGATATAACATTAGCAGTTCACTATTTATGGTTTTTTACTATTAGAATAGTTGGTTAATGGGAATTCAGTCACAAATTTGGGTCCTTCTGCATAGTAATTTGGTCCAGGCAATCTAGCTCAAAAAAGGCTAAACCTAGGGCAAATTGTAACAGGTTTCTCAACAATTTTGGGTAGTATGAGTGCCTGTTATTAACATACTTAAAGTCGAAAAATCTAGGTGGGGGACCATGCCCAAAATCTCAAAAACAAAATGGCCGCCTCTATACTTATAAACGCTATAACTATAAGTGTAGAATTGACATATATTCAAGTCTGAATACCCTTTTTTAATGTTTCCAGGCACTGGGAATCCAATGGAACAATAGTTAAGTCCATATAGATAATATTTATCAAGTTAGTATACTGCTACAGAGAAGACATGTATCCAGCAAATGCATCCCGTGAAGTGAAAATGAAATTTACCTCATTTTGTATGAAAGCATTTATGATCAAGCACACTAGGAAATGAGTTTCTGTAATAAAAACACGTTAGACAAGCCTTTTGAATGGTGTATGTAAAAAGAATAGTATAATGTATTTCTCTGATACTTCAAGAAATACCAATTTCCCTCCTGCATAAAGCAGCTTACAGGGTCACAACTGGAGTACATTCCAAGTTTAATCCTTTGAAGGAAGTAAACAATTTGTAGTAAGAGCCAGAGGGCACTAGGTAGATACATGAGGGAATTGTGAACTACAATTGAACCATCTTCCAAGTTTAAATCTAGTGATATTAGTCTGTGTAAACCTCAGCTTGTCTTAGGCATACAGGTGTACTGCATCATAGATTCAACATTGTTGTATGTTGTATCATTTTCTCTAATAGCATTTGATGCACAAAATCTTTGGGGTATATGATTGGAGGAGGAACAGCCTCAATACCGGTTAGTTGCCCCTTCTCACTGACATAGTTCACAATACACAACTAATGTATGATGCTTTGAATATAATAGCCTCAATAATCTAAATATGAGCAACAAGATCAATGAAGATTCCTGCCCAGTTTGGGAAATTACCCTTGGAAATAGTTCTAAGCTGTGAGAAGGGAATGATAATTCATATATATAATATTATATGATATATAAATTCTCCAACCAATTAATTGAAGGGATTGGTGATTCTAAGCCCCTTTTAACACTATAAATTCATATTCTACACAATAAATCTACTAGAGGATCCACAGAGAGAAGAGGTTTATTACTCTCCCAAGATTAGGGGCTTTGTTCTCTAAATGCAAAGATGTGGTCAGAATATAATGCAATGATTGGTAACTGGAAACTTTGAAAACTTTTGCTGCAAGTAATATCATGAATCTGGAATAAATATGCTTTATGATAACTTCAGATAAGTTATAACAGGGTTTCAATGTAGTTACACAAAATTATCCATCCTGCCTTGCTTGACTGTTACCTGAACTGGTCAGTAAACATGCACATGTGTGGTACTTTGAAATCAAGGGTAAAGGGCATGACCCAATAGCAGCATAACACCTGCCTCCTGTGTATACCTTAAGCTGAGATTAACTATTCCATATCAAAACTTTCCTATTTCAGACTATAGAATCCCTGAATCCACATTCTCATGAACAGGAACCCTATAGCCAGAACTAGACCCTGAGTAAAAGCAAAACCATGTATACTTAAATGTTGATGCTGAAACATAATAGAAACATAATTCTTGAGTCAATAGAAAGGAAAAGTCTTCCAACCTGTGTTTCAAGAGGATACTACAGAAATCCTCAGAAGGAAAACAACTACAATTGAAGGTCACTTGGTGTCAATTGACCTACAACTTTGGTTTCAACACCTCAGAATCATTGTAGACGTTCAGATTTGAAGGTGGTTTGTTTTCATCTTTCCATGTCTCAAAAAAGGCAAAAGAGCAAAACATTTGGAGCATCTAATGTATGAGGACAAATCTAGAATACTGGGAGTGCAGAACACTGCTCTATCCATGCAATAGCAGAATGTGATATAACATTAAATTCTTTAAGCTTGTGAACTGCTATGTGCAACATAGGTGGATCTATATCTGCTTCTGCCAATGCTCCAAAGACAAGCTGAAGTGTTCTCTGATAACAAAGCACCCCTACTTGATATGTAGAGAAAGGTGGAGAATGCTATATTCTACTTCTGTAAATTACTGCGGTATAAAAAAGGTTCCCTCTCCTCATCATGCATGTCCATCCACAGGTCCTACCATCTATATCAGCTGCTAATAAGTACCCCAGCCTAAGCGTATGCTACCAAATTCAAATTTGGAAGGGAGTAACAGATAATTGTGGATGAAAGTCTACTAACCTGCCCCTGACCAACTACTACAGATCATTTGCTGCAGCTGTAAGAGCTACTGCAGCAATCTTAAGTGTTCCTAACACAGGTTATGTACTGCTGCATGTGGCCATAATGGTGACTGCAAACAGGTCAGGCCCTATTCAGTGTTCACGAAACACGGTCGCCCGCTCGCCCCAGGCGACCAGAATTAGGTAAGGACTAGTAGATCCTACCTGGCTACTCATCCTGTGGGCGAGTGGAAATTTGGGGGGAATTTAGACCCTTTTTACCTACTCTACCAGGCATACCGAAATATTGCATTTGAGTTCCCCTCACTCGATCTTGGTACAAATGAGGCTGACTGATTTGATTTTGTAATCACAGGTTTATCTGAAGTCAATTAATCAAATAACTTTTACTTGTTTTGAGTTAAGATTTGTAGAGATGAAATTCGATAACAAATATTAGGGTGAATCAAAGAGTTATTGAGAAAATTGATTTTCCTGAGTAAATTGCCCCAATTTTTAGCACAAAATTGTGACATCGGGGAGGGGTAAAATCAAAAGCAAATTTTAAACTGATTGAATAATCAAATATAAATATCTTATAGCCTGATAAAGAGAATGTTGCTTATATTTATATGTCAGAGGTAAATTATCAATATTTCATATGTTTAATGCACATATTTAATAGTTAGTTTTGTTCGCAATGTTTGGTGTCCATCAATGATGGATAAATGGTATGATGATTTCTATGGAAAAACATTGTCATATTGCCACATCAAGGTCATTTAACCATAGATGTAATTTTATTTTCATAATTGATCCAACTATTACATACCTTATTTACACATGGTCACTGGAACTGGGTTCCAAACCAATGTTGACACATAACAAATTAACAAAATTACTTCTCTTTATGTTCAAAATTATATTTTTAGTTTGGGTTTTGGAAGTGAGTCAGGCACCAGCGATTCTGATGAGGAAATGGATTTAAAGTCACCCTGACCATTAAATGGGTAGTTTCCCACACAGTATTCATCGAGGAAAAGACCTCATTTCAGTTAAAATAAATATTATCTTCATCCATTATTCATATGTATTCATTTTACTTATCTTTTAATTTTTGAAGAGATAAAGGAAACATATGTTTGTCTTTAATATTTAACATGAATAAATAGATTCTCTATTCTTTGGATATTCTAAGGACTACCAGATTTCTATAAGGACTAGTGGTTTTTATACTCTACTAGTCCTGTGGGCGAGTGCATGATGACCACGTTTCGTGAACCCTGCTATTTACCAGACTGGTGAAATCAGAATGTCATGTCAGGTTCCATATACACAGTGCATGGTTAATTGTTTTTTCCTGTGGTAGTTTCTTTATTTCAGGTATCACAGCAATGCTTATGACAGTTTGTTTAGTGGAAAGATGTTATCAGATATCCTTGGTCATATATGTATGCCTTTGTACAATCTCACTAAATGTGACTTAGATTTTTCACTTCACAGGATATATTTGCAGGGCATTTTTCTGGTCATTTCTTTCATGTATCAGTATACCAACTTGATAAATATTGATTATATGGCTTTCCTTATTGTTTTGTTGGATCCCCCATGTCTGGAAACATTAATAAAGTGTATTGACACTTGAATATATGTTGATTTTATACTGAGTTATGGTATTTCAAAGTTTTAGAGGCGGCCATTTTGTTTTTTGAGATTTTTGGCATGTTCCCCCATCCAGATTTTTCTAGACTTTTAGTATGTTAATAACGAGCACTCATACTAGCCAAAACCATTGAGAAACCTGTTGCAATTTGTCTTAGGTCAAACTCTATGTTTAATGGACTACTGTTGGAAAAAAGCATATTTGTGGCTGAATTCCCTGGAAATATAATATTGTATTATTGAAAACTAATCATAGAAAATCATTTACCAATGTTGTATTAACTACCAAGAGATTAAATTAAAGCATAAAATGACTTAAGTTTTTGTGTATACGAATTGAAAGATGTTAGAAGTATTTCTTATCGTTTTTTAGGAAAATATGTGAAAAATGACATATAACGCCCCCTAGTGGAAAGGCATCATGTGCCATGGATTTTATTTTTATTTCATTGGATTCCCTGACATGGAAAACATAGAAATGGACACCAAAATCATTCATTTATGTTAATTAGAACCAGAGTTATGTGCATTTATAGTCTGGGCGGCCATCTTGGACGCCATCTTGGATTTAGGCATGATAAATTGTTTGAAAAAATTGCAGACATCGATTTTTGAATTCTACTCATTGAATACTACAAAAAAAGTTTGTCTGCAAAAATTAACATGAATTCCACACGGGAGCCATTTTTTTGACATAAGCAACTAGACTAAATTGTACTGGTTAGAAGTTAGAAATTGATTTCGTTGGAACGTTTTATTTTAGCCAAAATAACATTTCTTATCATGAGGACGAAAATATAAGCCAATCTGAAGATTGTGTTGTCCAGTGAAAATGTCCAGGATATGGGAGGTTAGGGTACTCTGTATTAATCCCTGCCTTCGCTCAGGTTCCATATGTATTTTTGAAGCAAAAACTTATTACATGTTTATATAATTATACAATATAGCTCTCTTATATAGCATTAGTACTTATATGTTATTGGTGCTGTGTCTTCTGAAGACTTTGATGTTTACATAACTGCCAAAGTATTATATATATAATATGTGACTGGAGTGTGGAATGAATAATAAAGGAGGAAAATGTATATAATGTAAGCCTAACCATTGTCTTGTGTTCTCTTGCTTTAATTTCACAGCTATTATGAGATTAATCTATATATTTAAACAAGGGGTAAATCTAGGTATTCCCTGGGCAAGCGTGGGGGGTGGGGGGTGGGGGGCATTTTTTTTTTAAATTTCGGAAAAAATTACGGTGCCAAATCACAGTGCAGTACTGTCCATAAAACAGTGCCCAGTAATGGTGCCATATAGGCCTGTATATATGGCGGTGGCATTAAAAGTAGATCTAAAGTCAGTAAGTTGAAAAGACAAAAAAAAAAGAATGTCTAATCAAAGCAGTATAGTTATGATAATAAGATGAAACCGAGAGAGTTCTGGCGTAACATTAATAAGATCTATAACAATAAAGACGATTCTTTTAAGCCTTTGAATGAATTCTACGAAGGTGAGATGCGGTATACCTGCATTGGAATTTGCAAATCGATATTTCGCAGCTTTGGGTGAGAATATCATCACTACAGTTGAGCCAATCAATGATATTATACCTTTACAGTTTCATATTGATAACAACCTGAGTATTGAGGAGGTTATATCGGAAATAGATAGCATAAAAGAAAGTAAGAGTTCAGGACTGACATACGTGAGTAATAGGCTTTTATGTTCAGCTTTAAGGAATAATGTCGAGTTTTTCACAATCCTATTGAACAAATGTATAGAAACTCGTAAATTACCTCGAGTGGAAGGTTTCGGCAATAAAACTGCTGCCGAAACAAGGTAACACCAGGAACATTGATAACATCAGAGCCATTACTATCGTTCCTACTATAAGTAAGATTATCGAAAGAATTATTTACAAAAGGCTTTATAACTTCTTAGAAGAGAGTGAGTTTTTTTTACCAATTGTCAATTTAGATTTAGGAAAAATCGTTCTACCTTAGGAGCAATTCATGAGAATTTGGAGCCTATTTATAATAATTTAGATGCAAAAACTTCCTTATGCCCCTTCTATTATAGATAATTGTGATGTGTCACAGAAAGATGAGTCATTTTCGGATTGTCAATTTTAGAAAACTTCCTTATGCAAAGACATCAATATTTAAAACAAGATGATTTGTGTTCGTCTCAACAAACCGTTCCAAATGGGGTCCCCCAGGGAAGCATTTTAGGACCACTAATGTTTCTAATTCATTGTAATGATTTGGGGGAAATTGAGTTTGGTGGGAAATTGATATTATTTGCTGATCATGCAGTAATAACAGTGACCAGAACGGACGGAGATGAATTAGAAAGAAAAGGATAGAATGCGATTAACCTGTAATAATGACTGGTGTAAACTAAATGGTTTGGTGTTAAATAAAAAGAAAACAAAATACCAAATATCTAGTAATGGTCGATCGGATATGAATGTAGTTCTTAAGTGAGGATGATATACTTGAAAAAGTCCTGTTTTTAAATATTTAGGAGTGTCAATCGATGATCGGTGAAAGAGCTAATTGTGCACTGTCAGGTATTACAAGGCGAAGGAAATACTTAGATGGTAATCTGTGCTGGTTGCTCAGCAAAACGTATGTATTGCCCCTACTTGAATATGCAAGTCCTTGCATTGTGAATAGTAATTTAGGCAGTTTGAATAAGTTACAAAGAATATGTTACAGAGCCTTGAGATTAGCGTACGGCTGGCATCACACGACAAAAAAGAACTTCTTGTATTAGGTAAAATTCTACCTTTGAAAGATAGAAGGGAAATAACTTTCCTCAAAACCCTATATAGAAAAAAGGCGGCGTATGTTGATGATTCTCCGAAAGAGAGACAATTGAGAAAAAAAGGAGGAATGATTTTTAAATCGGTTAGACCCAGATCTGAAAGAATGCGTAAGAGCGCCTTCTATAGAGTAGTACCCTGTGGAATAATCTATCGGAATTGATAAGAAATAGTAACAATTTAGATTCTTTCGCTTTTCATTTGAAGGAAATTAATGCATTGAAAAAAAAACGTACATGAAATGGAAGAGGTCTGAACGTATTCATCTCTGAGAGATGGAAAGTTCCTTTTACTATTCTCCACCGTTTTAAAAATTAACAAAGTCATTGAGGGCTAGGCGATTATGTGCCAAATAAAAAAGAAATAATGTATAAGAAATATCTGGACGTATTGCCGAAATATAAGAGAGTATCTATTGTATTAGAAGAGCAGAAGTGGTAAATACCAATGTGTAAGTAGGAGATGGAGTTAAATATGTATAATGAAGCTTTTTGCATAATTGTCGATTTCGGTACCTTAATAGTATTTAATATGAATGTATAGAAGGCAACGCAGGAATATATCCACAGCGTGGGTACGCGTCTTTTTCTAATGATGTATTGTAAATGTTTGGCCTTATTTGTAAAAAGAAAAAAAAAAAAAGCCTGTGGACGTACATAAAAGCCTGTGGACGTACATGCAACGTTTAACATGGTAGGCTATAGATGTAGGCGGCTCTAGTTATGACGTCACAATGTATAAGGGATCCAGATCATGGATGATGCAATGACTAACGTATTACCAACGTAATATATATGTGAAGATTTAATCAAACCATTATCCCTTATATTATCATACATAATTCATATTCATAAGTCCTATTTAATACTGTTTTGCCTTGTCCTATGTGATGTTATAAGGCTGGATATGACTATGCATGCGTGATTTCCTCTTTGTATGCTCTGAGTGTTTATACACTCTAAGTAGTAGGGAGGTACCAGCTATAGTCCTATCAATCGGATTAGTGTCCCCTATGTACCCCGAGCTCTCAGCCAATCAGAGAGCTGAGAGCTCGAGCCCTCAGCCAATCAGAGAGCACCCCGCTACGCACCCCGAGCTCTCTGATTGGCTGAGAGAGAGCCTGGAATGTTTCAAGATTCAAGGAATGTCCATTATTAGACACACGACCCTAGGGTTACACGCATGACCCTAGGGTTAGGCTCGCTGAGAGCTAACCATAGAGCTACACCTTTGATCCCATAACACCTGACCCTAGGGTTAGACTCACTGAGAGTTAACCCTAGGGCTATACCTTTGATCCCATAACACATGACCCTAAGGTTACACTGACTGAGAAATAACCCTCAGATTAATCTAATGTTAGATAGGTTTACATAACCACAGAGTTATACCTTTACCCCCTCTCCCGAAAATGTACTTATTGATTAAGGATGTCTATTCTTAGATACATGATCCTTTGACCTCACTGAGAACGATTCTAAGCTTATACCTTTAACCCTAGACACTCTTCCTAAGGTTATACATGTTTGACCCTAACACTTAAACTGAGTAAGCTATAGTTAGAACATCCCTAATTCCTGAAATAGTTTATGAGTTGGAAGGTACATATAGCTGAGTAGTAGTAGTTCTGAACAGTAGTTGATACTTTACGACCAGTTGTTGATACGCACTATTGGAGGATTATTTTCTTAATAACCGTTGAAATTTACTATTTGAAGAAACTCTGAGTCGACATGGGAAAATATAGACTGAAGCGGTTATTGAAATTAAGAGCTAAGCAGAGGAAAATTGCCGACAAAAACCCGGAGCTAACGCTACTTTATCTTTTACAGTTTTTACACTGCAATGAATTGGACAAATACTCACTAGCGATTGAACAGGATAAAGATACATACACGAACAACACCGACTTTACTAAATGGATGAATGTTTCGGAAATAGGACTAAAAGTTTGTTTTGCAGCGAAACAATTTGACTTTATAACCGAGCAAGCAGCTTCAGATTTTGCTAGACATTATAAACACGTGTTGGCTTGTATGCTGTGCAACGACACAAAGGGAATACAAATTCCAAAGGGATTTATATTTAGATATGCAGCATTTACAGAGGAAGAACCGTTTTATCTAGCTTTTTTCTATTTTGATAAAAGCAAACGTTGCACCACAAGACCTCGACAAGTGACCTCGCCAGCTCCTATATTACCGGTTTTGGATATTTATGGAACAAGGTGTAAACATAGCACATTTGCAGTTATGTACGGTCAACAAAATGAAAAGTTTCCAGACGGCTTTATAGCTTACAGATTTTTTTCGAGATGGCGAGAACTTATTAAAGATGAAGGGGTAAAGTTTATACCTTGCTATTGCGGGATGAAAATTGATATTAATGATAACGTGCACTGGTTTGGAGACGTATGCTGTAGCGATATTGGTAAAGAACATATTTTTATACAGTCCGATTACAAAGATGACCACAAAGAAGGAAATGGGATATGTATTCGATGTGAATGCTGCAGAGACTTTGAAAAGTATAGCTTAGAAGTACCTTTAATAAAGGGTGAGTAACACAGAAATTCGCAAACCGTAAGATAAATAACATGATTCAAAAAATATATTTGCACGTTTTATTCAATCTTTTATTGTACATTATTGTTGTTTGATTATAAATTCAACGCATTACTGGATACCCAGCATTTTATCTACCGCATCTTGTTCCATATCGTTGGTTTCCACAGCCAGAGGGGAAAAGGATATAGAACCCAATGCTAGCTCTTGCGTTAGATCGATTGTCTGTAAGAATATAAGATAGGTGTTGTTTAATATAACAATTATTCTCGCATTATAGAGAGTGGATATATACATAGAAATTGAGAAAGAAAATTAAATTACAGCAGGGAAAAACTACACTTAGAGATAGATATTGCTAGTCGTTTAATATAGATGGAAAAACATCTTAGATATATATATATTTAGATAGGATGTAAAATGTATTTATAGACAGAACTTACATTGAGATGTGGAATGGTATAGCCAGCCGCATCGGTGAATGAAGGACCTGCGAAGGAGGAAGATGTAGGGAATACACTTCTCTTGTTGACGCCCCCAGCCTCCGACATTAGTTTATTATGTAAAAACTGCCTCAGTTTGTTGGAGGCTGAGGGCGTTGAAGAGCTATTTTTAAATACTCGAGCTTTTGTTTTGGGCGCTCGAGGGGCCCTAGAAGTTGGCTTATAATGAGCCGGAATAATACTAGTAGTAGGGGTTTTAACCAGAATATCTGACGTTTTTTTAGGAGTTCCCTTCCTACTCTTTCTCTTGACCTTCATAGACAGGTCAAGAGGAAGTTCGGGAGGGGATACCGGGGAGGGTGGTGGAGCAGGTGGTTGATCAGGTGATGACCCTCCATCGCTCAACAGTTTTTTGGATCGAGTTTTGGTATTGATCGAAACCTCCTCATTCTGAAATATGATTGGAATGCACAGATTAGTGAGGTATTATGTATATAAACCAGCAAACTAAATGGTTCTCTAACACTCGCTGATTGTATACTAACGCAAGCACACCTAACGCAAGCACATCTAAGTTACCATGGAGGCTATCTATATTGACTTAAGTGTAAATACCACTTTGCAATCGTGCAATATTTCAAAAAAAGATCTTATACTTGTAAAAAGTAGAGCTGACAAATCAACAAGATCAGTCACAGTTCCCAAAGATCTATTGGAGTTTTCCGGACAACTAACTAAATTTGAGTTAGACTCCCCAATTCCATTCGGAGAAGATTGGATTATCACACTTATCGACTTCAAGAACACACGCTATATCTCTCATGCTGCCTATGACGACTATGGTATGAAAGACTGGTAAGTTAAACATTATTATTAGTATTACTAGATCAATATTACTATTTAGTTAGTGAGCAAGTTAGTAATTACTAGTAGTTTAGAGTATGCCTATATTCACAAGATATTGAGATACTTACATTTAGAAAGAAGGTCGATGATTTGAATTGATTTATTTTGTGTATGCACACATACGTGTACACAATCAGTAACTTTTAAGTATAATTTCTAAAAGCGTGTTTATACATATAGGTCTCGCACATTTAACCTATCAACCGAGGAACACAAAAGACTACGCAAGTACGTTGGAGAAAACTCTGATTCTCTCAAACCTCAAACAAAGAACGCAGCCACTCAAACGGAGGACAATATTACACTATACAACTTTAGCGAGCAAGAAATACAAGATCAACTATCCTCTGCTACCAATCGAATGCCTGATCAGTTAATGGACTTTCCAAACCTAGGTTCAAATGAAGAACACATTCAGTCCAACTTACAGACCACTATACACGGACATGAGAGAATGTAAAGCTGTGTAAACCAAGTGATCGAGTCTATTAGAAAAGTGTATTGTACTACTACATATAGGTGGCGACACCATCTAGCGTATACCATAGAATGGTTCGTTTTACTCCCCATAGGTGGGGCCACTATTTAGATCCTTATAGAATAATTTTTTTTACCATTCATATTATACAACCGGGTAAATTAAAACAGTAAGTTTTAAACCATAACCAACTAGTGTGAATTATATTGGTAAATTCTTTATGGATTAGACTTAATTTTTCTAATCTGGTACAAATAAATGTACTCGAGTTAGCGGTGTAATACATATATATATATATATATATATATGGTCCATTCCTACGAAATGGGCCCAGTGGCCTGAAACTATTGTACAAAAAAAAATCCCTTTAATCTTTTCCATAGTTAGGGAACTTAAAGTAGACTAATGGAGCTTTTAAAATCTAAATTTGCTACTAAATTGATTAGATATATTTTTTTCTACATAAAATCAATGACTGGGTTAGGATTTCCTATGTTTTTACGTCGCACATTACATTGACATTATATACTAGGCATTTTGGAAATGGGAAATAGTTTTGGTTTGATTAAGCACTTTTTTTTAGAAAATAGGGGCATTTCAACCTTTGTTTGACAATTAAGGGTACAAGGACTCTCCTATTTTCATATAGAAATTTCAAAATTAAAAACAACTTCGTTTTTCAGGTATAGGTTTTTTCAGACACTACCTTTTTTCATCTACCACTGTTCTCTTCATAACCAAGAGATATAAGTAAAAACGACTCAGATAGCTTTGTTATCACCTTACCTTGAAAATTCAAGTGTTATTTCTGCCAGGGATTATATTTCTATTTTCTAAACCAGGTTAGAAATATGGGCGACGTAAAAACACTATAGAGCTATTCTCTGAAAAATCTTCATTTTCTGTGATAGAAATGAGAAAAAATGAAATTTAGATTAAATATAAGAGGTTTCTGGATAATATTTCCTGAAAACTCATATTCTTCTCTATATAATCCTGAAATAAATGATTTCCAGAGTGAATTATCTAGGAATCTATGGCCAAAAACGTTCATTTTAAATATTTAAATCAATGAAATTTGAATGGTCATTTAAAAAGTAGAAATGTATATATATATTCATTTGGCAGTAGCATTGCTTCTGTTAAAGGGATGTGGATGATCATATATCAGCAGACAGCTAAGATTATTGCAATTTGTTTGGTATATATTATAAATTTCTGTCTTAAATAGTTTTACCTCTATCAAGCAAATATTGCAACATAAAAACGTGCGACCTAAAAATGTGCGACCTAAAAAAAGGTGTTTTCCCTCTCCATGCACAAGGCATATTTGTTGAAAGCATTCAAGGGATCAGGATCAATTTACATCAGCAGAAAGCTGATATTCTTGCGATTCGTTTGCTATATGTTACAATATTCTATTTTAAATAGTCTTGGCTCTATCAAGCAAATGTTACAACCTAAAAACGTGCGACGTAAAAACGTGCGACCAAAAATAATCGTTTTTCCACTCTATGCACAAGACATTTCTGTTCAGACCATTGAAGGAATCTGGATGATTTTATATCAGCAGAAAGCTGATATTATTGCGGTTTGCCTGGTACATGTTAAAACTTTCTATCTTAAATAGTTTTGCTTTTATTAAGCAAATGCGATGTGCGACGTAATAACGTGCGACGTAATAACATGCAGTGTGCGACGTAAAAACAGGTCTTTTCACTCTCTATGCACAAGGCATATCTGTTCAGACCATTCATGTTACACTGGCAACAAGAGAATCAATTGCCCAATGTATTCATATTAGTTATAAATATGTTTTAATAATAGGATGGAAAAGCACAATCAATACATGTGGCGATGTAAAAGCAGACATAATGAGCCATTTTCCCATTGAACTTTTTTAAACAAGCATAACATCCGTACTAACAGTCCTATTGAGACACATTCGGTATCAAAAGTTAGAGATTGGTTTGCTTATATATCAAATGACTTTTATTCTTGTGTTATACCACAAGTTCATTGCATGAAAGTGAGCAACATGTGCGATGTAATAACAACAAAAAAGACTTTTTAATTTTGTTTGTGCTATAAATTTGTTAAAAAGTAATTTGGGTTACTTAAATGCATAAAAATTTGAACCTGGTGACTGAGCCAAATTAATCAGATATGAAAAACACAAATTGATGTAAATTTCTGAATCACCAAGTCCCTAATGTTTAATCAGTGACATTTTTCTATGAAAATTTCGATTTTAAAGGGTTTTAACACATTAAATATCCACCAGCTCTATAATAATGTATATATCAGAGGAATTCTGATGCCCAGACGAATCTGTCAGTATCTTTTGTTTTAATATCAATGAATATTACACTGAGATATGAGGCATAGAGGGACCAAAGGTAGGGAAAAGGCCACTGGGCCCATTTCGTAGGAATGGACCATATATATATATATATATACATTGATAAATGGTGTAATCTATATTGCTAACCATCTCCCGATTTGAGCATAATTTGGAATATACCTTTTCCGGTAAAGTGGAAAACACCAATTTTTCCAGATCGCACACGGCGTTGCTAAGTTTCAACACAGTGCGCTGTATTGAAGCCATTGAAGTTCTTATTTTGTCATGTCGACGACGCTCACTGCATGCATAGAATTAATAAAAAAAAATATATCAAGTTGTTGTTCATTTGTATTTATTACTAGATATTTAACTCGCTTGAATACAATGTCGCATAAATAATTGTAAAACAACCTTTTACTAGAATCATTCAATTCCAACATAATTTAGAAGAAACGAGAACATTTTTTCTTCCCAATAAGGGAAAGCCTTGATATAAAACCCGATGCATAAGAAAGAAAGTAAATTTTGAACTCAATATTTAGACTCACTGAGAGCTAGATCTAATACTATATCTTTGATCCCATATTTTATCTAAGGGAAAACCTTGATTATAAAATCCAATACATAAGAAAGTAAATTTTGAACTCAATATTTAGACTCACTGGGAGCTAGATCTAATACTATATCTTTGATCCCATATTTTATCTAAGGGAAAACCTTGATTATAAAATCCAATACATAAGAAAGTAAATTTTGATCTCAATATATTAATTGTAAAACAACATTTTACTAGAACCACAATAAGCAAGTACATTAATCAAAAAAATAAATAAGAAAAGTTCTTAAGTATAACTCACGCTTTACGAAGGGCAGCTTCCATATCAGCAACAGTAAATACACTCGCAACAGCATGTATGAGTGATTGAACAAGTATGAGGGAAAGAATAAAATTTGGCTGCCCTTATATACGCTTTACAAAGAATAACACTACACAACTCTAAAGTCAGTAACTAACTAACTATCGATCCTCGTCTCCCTGAAAATGTAAAAATTCAAACTAGTTTAAATTTAGAAATGATCGTATGTATGGCTAACTTACTCAATCTTTTTCATAATAGACTCCTAATTGCTGTAAATTTAGAAATGTCTGTATGTAACTTGCTCACCTTCCTTTTTCAATTGTCGAAACCAAATCTTTTAGGTGGTATCACAACTCGCCCTCTTCTGGTCATAACAAGTCTTTCCTCGCTAAAAGTATAAAGGAGTTATTTAACAACTAATTGAAAGTATGTGTGTGTGTGTGAGTTTAATTTATTGTGCTGACTTTCGTTGGATGAGAACTCTTACCTAGAACAAATATTACGACTCTATATTACGTCTCTAACAAGAGTGAGAGAGAGAGAGAGATTGAGTGAATAATAGAACAAACTCACGCTTCAATCCTATTACCCCCGGCTCTGGGTTGTCTAGCAGGCTATTTCGGAGAGAGAGAGAGAGAGAGAGAGAGAGATTTAAAGATAAATTTAACTGATATTGAGCGCTACTATATACGTTTCCTATTGGGGAATTATTTTTCTATTTACCTCAGCTTCATGATTGATTGGATCAGCTTCAGGGACTTGATTCTCCTCAGGTACGTCACGCTATAAGAATATTATGTTAATACTCACGTGAGAATGGTATTTACCTTTATGGAATTATCACAACTTGGGATCATTTCTCTATTACTATTTACATTGGCTTTATTAACTGTATTGATATATATATATATATATATATGGCCCATTCTCACGAAAATGGTGCAGCCCATCAGAAAAGTGTCAAAATTATATTTTGCTTGATTGTTCTGAGACTTGGTAGGTTTGAAGGTAATATATAGGCGGTACTATATCTGAATTTGCCATTACATTTGACCATTATTTTTTGTATAGGAGGTAATCAAAGTTTGGTGTAGACAAGTTGGTGTAAAAACGTCGCCCACCCCTATATTTCTTAGTAATGAACATTTCTCTTATTTAATTTGTATATCATCAACTATTTATGCCTCCATTCTCTAACTAACTGTTTTTTTGATGTAATAGCCAAGAAAATTTTTTCTTTCCTGTATAAAAACGTTTCAAATCAGGGACAAAAAACCCCCCAAGAAACTGGATTCCCATATCAATCAGATGAAACATCCTATCATTAACTGTATTTTTATTTATTATTCTCAAATCGTCCTAGTTTTTCTGTTATAATATGATCAAATATTATCTTTCACCCCTGAGTATGATTAGTTACCAAATTTTTGGTAAATTATCCACGTTTTAAGGCTTCAAATTTGGGCGACGTTTTTTCTGTGAAAAAACGTCGCCCAATCTATGTCACATTTATTCAATTATTTAAAGCCTGATTGTTATTTTTGATGTTTTTAATACATGACTGACACCATTTTAGACCATTTTAGCATTATTTTTTGAAAATTTGTCATTCATGACAATATCCACTCAAGGATGGTGACGTTTTCATGCAGTAGAGTCATATATATGATGTGTTTCAGGAAAATGAGTCACAAGTCAGAAAAGGGATGTTATTCAAAGTGGTTAAATTCTCAGATCACTTTGTTGGAATATTCTCATTTTCAGAGTGCTTTGTGCTAATGATCATGGCAATAACTGTACCAAATTTCAGGACAGTGTATTAAATATATCCTTGGTATATTTGTGTATTCTTGTCAAAGAATTGTAACAAGAATATATGTTGCATCCTGTGAGGTCCATACCTCTTTCATGCAATGTATCATAATCACTCATCTACATGAAATATATTTATCAATCTTTTTAATTTTGTTAGAGGAAGCTACCTAAGGGCCTGTTCCTTAAAACTGAGCAGGATATGAACATCAAAATCAAATTATTTCTTAAATACAAGGATTCTAATAGGGGCGACGTTTTTACGCTGCCAAGTCATATATTGAGTGATAATTGTAAAAACGTCGCCCAATCTAAAGTCTAAATAACTCACTTATTGAAACCTTGACAGTCACTGGAGATGATTTTCCACAAAGTTTAAGACCATATAATGGCAAATAAATGGAAAATGATTTAATTTGGACAATATTTAGCTCATATTCTTATGTAAAAACGTCCCCATAGTGTGGAAAAAACGTCGCCCATGGGCGACGTTTTTTCCACTAATTTTTATGATCAGAGTCACCTAAGGTCTGAGAATTTTCCAATGGTGGTATTCATGTGTCTGCCAACCTATGCTCATGAAATCAGACTTCTTAGATGAAATTGATTTTATTATTTTAGAAAGCACAGCTATATTATCTGGCGACGTTTTTACACCTCAATTTAGCCATTTTCACATTAATTGACTTAGGAGCAAAAATTCTGCTGATATATTCAAACTTAATACATCATTTTATTCGGTTTTCAACCCTCCATTCTATGGCACACATTTTATTTATATATATTCATTCAACTATATTTTTTTCCAACATAACTGTGAGTTTGGTAGTGATTAATTGGTTCTTTTCCTTGATTTGATAGTACATAATTAAAAAAATATACATCACAGATACACAAAAGTATATACTTTCATAATGCTTATGCCAAGACGGATGTAGTTAATCAATTCCTATGTATTTAAGATCAATATTGAACAAGATATTGACCAATATATGGAAAAAAGGGGGGTTTGCACTACTTTCGTGAGAATGGGCCATATATATATATATTTAACTGTATTGATAATATTTACCTCTTGTCCTCCATTTTCAGCGTTTGGATCCCTTTCAACTTGATTTTGATCAGGAGCTGCCTCATCGATTACATTCTCAACTTGACCCATCTCAGGCACTACATCCTCGATTGGTTCCTCATTAGGAGCAGGCGCGGCGGGCTATGAGAATATTATTAAGATTATGTTAATACCCACGTAAAATGTTATTTACCTTTGTGGAATTATCACAATCACCTGGGATAATTCCACTTGAGCGTCCTCCATCTCTTCCTTAGGTGTTAGACTAGCTCAATAGCTATAGGAATTAGATTAATATTTACCTCATCTTCATTAATTGGTGCTGCCTCATCAATCACCTCCTCAGCAACTTGCACCACCGCAGGGTCTACCTCCTCGATTGGTTCCTCGTTAGGGTCTAGTTCCTGCGCTGCGGGCTATAAAAATATTATAAAGATTATGTTAATACCCACGTAAAATGCTATTTACCTTTGTGGAATTATCATAGTCACCTTGGATAATTCCTCTTGACGATCCTCCAACTCTCCCGTAGGTATAAGACTAACTCAATAGATATAGGTATTAGATCAATATTTACCTCATCTTCATTAAATGGCGCTGCCCCTACTATCTCATCATTATCACTATTGTCCTCTTGTTCGCGATCATCATCTTCATCCCCGTCTGCGTTCTATAACAATTAAATTACACACACCGTTATATAGATAATTTAGAATTAGAATAATTTGAACTAAACTTTATTATATTAATGGTGAATGCACACTTACAACATTTTGCTGCGGCAATGGGAGACCTTTCCCTCCTTCGACCTGTTCATCACCATTGGCGTCTCTCTCATCCTATATTAATTTAAATTTTGAACTTTATTAAACCAATTTTAATCAACAAGAGCTGGGACTAGGTGGGATTGTATTGAGTGAATCCCCAATCAATAACTCCCAGTTTTTATTATAATTGGGTATGTGTACTTACATCATTTTGCCTGCCTTGCTCGCGCCTTGGTTCAATGGGAGGAGGTAATTCAGGCTCCTCATGACCGGGTTCAATGGCTGGTTGTATTTCATCCTCATCCTCATCCTCGCTATTTCCCTCTCTTCTCTGTCCCTATATTAATTAAAATAGGTCTATGTGTATATTTTCAGAATGGTTATTATTATTATTATTTGAGGGAGGAAAATAAGCTTCATTGTAAATATTTATAAGTTAAACTTTACACTTACATTACCGTCAATACTAACATCTGTTAGCTGCGTCGCGTTGAGTTCTTCCAGTCTCGATCTCCGCAGCCTCCACTGAATTAGATAGATAACTGCCGATGCCACGGCTATGGAGATTGGAATGGATATCGTCACGCTGATAAGGATGGTCAAATTAAACTGGTAGTGGGTATATGAAACAAACCGGGAATCGGTAGTGGTGGTGGTTGTGATTTGAATAAATTTTGTGGAGGAATATTGAGGGGTTGTCACTTGGTCGGTTTGTGTGCGTCGATTTGTGGTTGAATCCGATGTTGTGGTCTGCTTAGTTGATGTCTGCCTAGTTGATACCAATTCCGTCGTTCTCATTTGTTTAGTGGTGGTCTGATCACTTGTTGAAGAAGAAGAAATACAACCAGTCTCCACAAGAATTTTGGGGAATAATGATTGATCCAAGTAGCAGTTTTCGTTATCCATATTGTATGAGACGTCTAAGGTTATCAGTTGTGGGAAGGCCCAAAAGATAACCTCTTCGGACTTTAAGCCCACCATCGTGCATCCACGCAGGTCCAGCCGATCAATCCTTCCATTGGGCACCAGGTCCTCAAAAAAGGCCTCATTCGCAATAAGATCGTTGCATCTAGCAAGTGATTCATCACAAAAGCAAATATCGCAAATCAACTCTTGACTTGCGACAGAGCCAAATAGTAAAATAAGCAGAGCGAGTGGGGCGGCCATGCTGTCCGTTCCAAGTTTCGCTTCCCTCTAGTCAAAGCGTCTCCAGGGTAATAAATTGCTATTTTTAGCCAAGGGTCCCAATGAATTCATTGTTCCTCCAACAGGTGAACTCCTGACCCGTTCACTCAGTCATGTTCTTACCGATTCATATAGATTATTTTATTCAGAGGCTGTTATCTAGCTTATGGAAAATATTAATCAAAGCATGCATGCTTATCAAATAAATCCCGCTATATTAGAATCGATAGAATTCATTCCCACCGCATTCCATCCGCTAATATTGACTAAGAAAGGTTATAGATAAATGCACACACACTCACACACGACCGCTGGATACACTTAGCTTGAAAAATGACTGGATTATTATTTCTTGTTCTTTTTTTAATGTCTTTTAACGGATATTTTTCACAAGAAAATGGATGTGAATGGGAGTGCACCTGTTCAAATCCACCAGTTTTAGTGTGCAGGGATACAGAACCTCAAAGGTTTGCATTTCCGGATAATTTTATATCATTTGACTGGAGAGACTGCTTTATCAAGAACCTTAACTGGCGGTATCTGGCAACATTCTCAAAACTGGAAATTATCGATATCAGGAACTCAAAATTGGAATTTAATTGCAGTTCTTTGATTTTTAATCCATTGAACATAACTGTTATCAATAACTCATGCCCTAAGGGTTGGGAATCCACCACTACAGATACTACCAAGAGCGCCACCGTTGCTGATGTCGCCACCGACTCATCAGGTCCCGTTTTGGATATTACATCGCCACATTTTGAGTTTACTGATACATTGCCTACGTAGGGATTAAACTCGACTGAGAGCTCCGTTCAGCACTCACACAGAATAATAATTATAACTTTGGCTAGTGTTATTGCTGCATTTCTTTTTGTCTGCTGTATACTTTTAGCTATTGTGGTGTATTCAATCGCTATGAAAAAGATATCTAGAAATAGCAGCAGTGGTAATTACTTGTATGAAATGAGCATTATATTTATATTTATTATATGGGTCAGATTTTCAGAAAATGTACAATTGGCAGCTCTACACATTTAGGGAACTCTGTTAAATATGGCTGAAAAATGATGAATATCGGGTATATCTGAGTATATTTGGGATCACATTGATTTTAAGTATCAGTTCTGTTATGTTAAACTGCATTTTGAAGCTCATGTTTGTCTTAAATTTGGGTTATTTGAGAGGATTGGTTAAGGCGAATTGTACATTTTATGAAAATCTGACCCATATAAGTAATTACCATATAATTACAATTTATTATTTTAACATGGTTCCAGGGTGAGTACTGAGGCACATCAAATATCGGACAGGCATGCATTCAGCTCATGTATCAAAAGTGCAACGGGGTGATGGAGTTATAAACTTGACATTAATCTAACCAAAATTTGACATTAATCTAACGAAAATTTGTTATGACTTTTATAATTGTTTGTTATGATTACTGTCCTTAAATACTGTATCTTATTTCTTGTGCTCTTGCTGTTTTTTGTACTTCCTCCGCGGCAAGTTGTCCATTTGTTCATTGATTGATTTGCTGCATTATTTTGTCATGTTTTTTTAGTCGTAGTTTCTTTGTCATGTATCATTAGTAGTACTTTCTCACTTGCTATGTCACCTTAATGAGTTGTCAACTTAGCTCTCAACTCAGATGTGATTAAGCTTGCTTATATAGAAGTATTACTCAATGTCCATCTTAACAGGACCGACACACATAACGATAGAAAAGTGTAAAAACCCACTTTTATTTTATGATATTTTGTATTGGACATTAATACTCGATGTAGTTTTCAGGAAGCAAACAACCAAGTCTAAGGTTAACGAAGAAGGCATGGGCTGAAAGAGATAAGTTCATAACCTTTTGTCCATGTACACTCTCTTGGAAATAAAGAATTGGTTGAATTGAATTGAATTGAAATGTTTGTGCGTAGGACCTGGCCAGTTAGTTCGACAGACAATGAGCAACATCTTGTGATCTTTTTCTTAAATTGGAGTTCGTTATTTAAGTGTCGAATTGAATGTATTTATCCAGGTATTTTCTACTACAAATTAATAGTTTGGAAAAAAAGTTCATTACTTGTGTCTCTACTTTCCTGTATGTGGCCCTGTATTTAACTTATAGGACGTACCTTTTAAAATTCTTAGTGACCATTCAGTGTTTTTGGCTGTCTTGGGTGAGGTGCACTTCTTTATGAGGTTGTTTATTTGTGCCTCCGACTTTTTCTGGAAAACCCTTTTCGCAGGTTTTTTTCTCTTCTTGCCTGGTGGTTCCTGGTCATCCCTTGTTAATGGCCTGGGAGTGGACGTGAGTTCAAACTCCTCGGACGATGACTCCTCTTGTGTTAAATGAATGAATATAATTGTAATGCCAGATAACATAGTGCGGTTGACTCCTCATGTGTTAAATGAAGGAATCTAAAGTGTAATTAATTATTAACTGTTCCATGGTTACCTCGAGACAGTAATGTTAGTATATAATGTTAGGTGGTGTGACAATGGCATGAACTGTGATGTCTACATAGTGTGTAAGACGAGACCAAAGCAATGTTGTAACAGGTGGCAGTGTACCTACAGTTTCTATGGGACGTGCCTAATTTACTGACGATAGTCGACGTATAATAATTTAGTTATGCTGTTGTGCACAACACAGTCGATGCGTCATTCACTACCTTTTAAAACTGATATGCTTAGGTAGTGTGCATGTGAGCCAATGTCGGTGGGGACGTGTAAAAGCTGTATATGGACTAACCTCACCTTTGCCACCTGTGTTTAACGCTTGTATAGGTGTTGACAACAAAGTTTGAGTATAGATAGCTTTGTAACCAAATAACACCTTCCTGAAATGCTGATTCGTTAGCAAGAACCCTTGGTTTGAGGATGGATATGTAGCGCTGGTTAGCTGACTTGTGTTGTCCGGGTGAGGCGGGGCCAGGTTCCTTGTTGTCAGTACTCTGTGTTGAGGCGCCCGTGTGTCTGGCCGCGGGATGCTTCGGTCGGCCTGCTGTTGGTGTGCGAGGCTGAAATAGCCGAAATGAATGACTGTTAACATTTGAATTCCTGGACCTACATCAATTGTCCTGTAAAGCCTCATTGGAAGATAGCATGTTGTAATTGAATAATCTTACCTTGTTGAAGATCGGATAATTAGGTGTGTCCATACCCTTGTCCGAGGAAAGCTCGTGTAGAACATGATTTGGTAGGTAGGTTGGGTCCGTTACAAATCCTGGTTCCGACTTTGGGACGGGACGCAAGGAATGTTCAAAAACACAGACCGTGTCATTAGCCCCCGTCTGCATGAACTCATAGAGGACATGTTTCTTATTATGTGTGATGTCTGCGATGGTTCCCTTTTTCCACGAACCATTTAAAAAAGCCTCGGCTTCCTCGCACAGGTTAAAACTTGCGACCAGCGCCATGCTTGTTTACTTCTGTGTGGGTGTTGCAGACCGCAGCGCCCACTGGGTGTAGTGTAAACTAGGGAATGGTGTGTTGCGGACGGAACGGAGCTCTAAATGTTGGTTTTGTGGTAAACAGTTAGATGTCTGTGTTGTTCTATGATGCATTGTTCATTTTTATTCCTAATGTGAATACGTTGATGGAAGTATGCGAGTGGCTGAGTTTATAATTGTGTTTTCTGGGATCGTTGGGGTTGTGTTTGTGAGCGGGAGATTGTTGTTCCGTTCCGTTTGGGTCCTACTGGTAAAACAGGGATGATTCTGACCAGTTCGAATGAGCGATGGCTGACGTAGCCGATACAAGAAGTGAGTACGTAAATGAACGATTCGTAATAAATTACTGGTTGTTACAACTGATTTGAGACTGAGAGTGTAATCGCAACTGTTTGTGCTTATTAAACATTGAGAGTAGAATCCCAACAATGCGAGACTAAAGCAATTAGAACCTTCGGTTGTGGCTGTTCTGGTAGTCTACGCGCAGGGACACCCGCGGCCTATCGGCCTTGGGTGTCCCTAAGCGCGTAGACTACCAGAACAGCCACAACCTCTGGTTCTAATCGCTCAATAAAAACTGATTATAGCCGGCCTCATTCTACTTGGTTTGGTTCTGGCTTTGAAACTTTGATACTTCTCTGTGTGTTGCGTTGATTCATTTCTCGCTCAACTGCTGACCCTAACCCGACACACCCCGCTGCTGTTTTAACCACAGTTTGCAACGCAGCCAATTCACTGCAGTCATCGCGGGAAGCAAACTGCGGCAAGCGTTACTCGTCGTGACGCGATCCCATCGCCGCGGTCGCCGCGGCAACATGTGAACGCGATGATCGCAGTATAACACTATAGGGACGTCACACATATGCTGCTATTGGAGCGCGCTTAATCAATGGGGGGGGGGGGGAAGCGGGGGGGGGGGGGGGGGAGGTTAGGGGGGTCAATATGACCAATATTAAATATTAATTCCTATTTATGCCAATTACAAGTTTATACTTTTATTCAGCCTCACAAAATCATCATCATTTCATCATTTGGGTTCATCATTTTCTTGTCGCAGTAGCCTATTTCTTCATATCATTTTCTTGCTGCAATACTTCTTCATACCAGCATCTAAAAAGAATGAAATACAGCTATATTTGGTACAATTGATACACAATTATTTCTGTTCATTATCATGTCATATTTCATATCAATTCTCCTTGATTCCTCCTTGGAAAATGACTGCTGAAACTCCCTGACTGGCTGTGAATAAATATAGTCTATATTATTGATCGCTGCATCGCGAGATCTTAACGGATTTTGATGATCTCACTTCTCCATGATGCTGACATATTTCTGGTTCGTTTGAGATATAATACAAGTTTCTGACATTAGCGGTTCATCTTCTGTAGGCTTTGGAAAATGCGGCAATGTTGCGGCGACGGCGATGACGCCACCCTCTTCCACTGCAGATTTTGAATCTGCCGCCATTTTACATTTGCCTGCATGCGTCCTTGCAGTTTGAATATATGCTATTAGACAGCAGAAATCTGTTGCATCCTGTAATAGGATCTCCTATGTTCTTGTATTGACAGCAGTGTCCTGTAATCTGCAGGGGAGAAATAACTAATGGCGGGTTGAAACAAAATCCCTCTGCCTTCAATGTCTTCTACTTTTTATAGTCGTCCTGTAATAATGAGGCTAAATGACCATTGGAAGTGCTTGGACTTTTCTCTATAATATCTGATCATTTAAGAATTCAAGGTATTTGGGAAGTCCTCCAAAACCCTTATTTCCACGAAGATCATAAAAAGCCTACATACACACATGTAAGGAGTGTGGGGCCGAGTATTTCAGTCTCTACTTCTTCATCCCCTAAAAGAACAAAGGTTTGACTATTAAGTAAGTATATGTAATGAAATTGACGCATATCATAATCGGCCAGGGGTCCTAGTAAGAGTAAGGAGAGAGAAAATAGAGAGATTGGGAAAGAGATATGAGAAAGAGACAGAAAGAGGGGCAGGTGAGAGGTGTAGGAGTAGGCAGACGGGGAAGGCGGCAGGGGGGAATTTTAAGGGAGAGGGAGGGAGAGAGTAACAGGGAAAGAAGGAAAGAAAGTGAAAACCCAAAGAAGTCATTTGCCCTTAATGCCTCTTTTCGATTTTATTTTCAATGAAACCTTGAATGAGAATTTACAATCTTTTAATTTGGCCTGTGTTGGTACTCCCGATCCCTGTAATCGTCTAGAGTGGTACCTGAAATAAGAAAATATAATATAAAACCTAGATTCATCAGAGAATAAATGCATGTATCAAGAAAATATGATGTTCACAATTAATCAAATGAATCTCAATAGAACAGACAACTTACCAAGTATGCTTCTATATATATATACAATACATGTATGCAGCATATAGACACCTACCCTCTGTGACTGCAAGATGGCATCTGATTATCCACGCCAATAATTCCCGCCAAAAACCATGAATCCTTTGTTTCTAGGTTAGTTTGTATAAGTGGATGCATGGCTGTTGTTCCTATATCCGCCCTGTTCTGCTTGCATGGTTTGTTTGTTCAGGGGTTTAAGGGGTAGTGGGGACTTTCCCAGGTTGGATAACTGTTGGTATTAATTGGAAAGAGTGGGGTGGCAGGGGGGTTGGGGCAGGTCATTTATGTAAACTCTGAACCATGAATAGAAAGAACGAATTATAGTAAGCCTAGAGATATTTCTAGGAAATAATGAAATAGCCTAAGAATCGATGTATTACCTTTTCATGTGCATGGTAGTTATGTTCCACTGTTGTTAACAGGGACCATAGGTTTTGATATATCATCACAGTTTAATCATGGTATTGGCAAGTACGCACCAGATTGGCTTATTCTGATTACAAAATAAATCATGTAAATTATGACAATCATTATGCCCAGAAAAAGATTTTTTCAATGACTGCAGTATAACCAGGAAGCCGTGTGATTCCTGACTGCACTCCTATCTAGCTACTAGGTCGGTATAGGACTGCATCAGGGAATCAGACAGCTTCCTGGTTATGCTGCAGTGACCCCCACACATGCAGAGCATTATAAGAGCGGCGAATGCGCGGAGAAAGGGGACCGCACAGATGACGCAGTGAGTGATGGTTTCAACGCACATTGCGCTTCTTGGTGTGCGACTCGGGAAATGTTCATCGGAGAATGACCTTGAATTCTTCAATATAATAACCTCCAGAGAGGGTGGACAGAACTCCACAGATAAGTAAAACGGTTTGTAAAGCAACAAATTCCGAGAACATGTGAGACAAAGAAACCCCTATTTTCTACCTAAGAAACCCCTCTTTTCGTAGAAATCGCTCTTCCCGTATATTATATGGATGTTATTATGATAACTGATCAGATTTGCGTGTGAGTCAACAAGGGTCTGCCATAGATCAGCTATGGCAATGCCTATGGACCCAGCCGTCGTGTACACATAAAATTAAATAATGAAAAAAAATCAAGAATTCATATCTGAATGGATGAAGGTGAGATGAGGGCTATTGCACATGTGATGACCTTAGGAACACGGCCGCCATTGTCATGCATTTATCAATGCTATTAGACAATACTTAGCCAGGCTAAAGCCTAGACCCAGCATAGCGCAGATGGCGTCACAGCGGTGGGGTGCAAATACACACCCTCTACTGAGGCAAACTCAGCCCCATATGTGTACTCATCAGAAAGCTAGCTGTGAAAAACGTGCATTAATGATTTTCTTTTCATTTTTTTTTACCCCCGATGCCAACAAAACTATGAATATAAAACAACCCCTATCTCGATTTAAGACAGACAGCATCAGACCTCAAAAAAGCAACAGAAAACAGTGAAAAAAAGGTAATTGGTTAAAAACATTCATACTTTACACAAGAAAAAGCACTAACGTGCTCATACAAGATAACCAATTTAATCCAAGTATTATCTCATCAACTACTTGGGTTTCAGTGAAACATGGCTAAATGCCAGTACCCATGACAACATGATACAACTCCCCAACTATACACCATGCAGGTTAGACAAAGCTGTAAGAAAGAGAGGAGGTGGTCTATGCAGGTACTTTTAAAATGACCTAGTAGTGGACACTGAAACGTATAAGAATTTAAATATTCCTAACAAAGTAGTGAAGAAGGGAATGGAAAAATGCTGTACTGTTCTGAACGTATGCAGACCGCCTAGCAGATGCACAAAAGCACTAATTTCAAAGCTTCGGGACATTCTCTCAAACTTGGATAGCTCACACAAACTATTCATGATGGGGGATTTTAACATTGACTATAATTGTATTAAAGCGTCAAACACTAGCCTCTTCTCTAAAATCAGAAGCTTAACAGATAATTTCTCATTGGTCCAATACATCAAAAAACCCAACTATAGGTCGACCCTCAGATCAGAAACCACTATTTTCCCCCTTAACTTTTTTAGTAAGTAGGATTAGCCATGGTTTGAAACTATGCATCCTGTTTCCGGAAAGATTATTTCTTTATGACACAGCCCCTGGAAACCTGCAGTCGCTAAGTGGAGCCTGATCAGCCTGGCTAGAGGAAGACTGCTGATGAAGCAGACAAGGCAACAAGAAGCATGCACAGCATGTATTACAACAACCGAACCTGCTACGGCTGACTGTTGGGAAAGGCTGACTGACGACTAGGAATAGGCTAGCTGACAACTGGGAAAGACTAGTGACACCGGGAGAGACTGGATTCAAATTGTGCCGCTTTTGCCGGTGGGCTCGGTGGGCATGAAACACGGTCCGGAACACCCATGGGGCTGCACAGGAGGCTAAGTTGTGGAATGCAGTCCAGAAATGGATGTGAGACAGCATAGGAGACAAGCCTGGACACACACCATAGCGCTTATAGCCTATACCACAACTTCGAAGGAACGGCATTGCCTTGTAGGATAACATCTGGAATGGCCTTGACTGTAGGTGGAAGGGGGTTCACTTACGGCGTGGCCCCTGGAAACCTGCAGTCGCTAAGTGGAGCCTGATCAGCTCTGCTGGGGCACCTCTTGAACAACACCAGGTACAGTCTAAGCCCCGAAACCTGGCAAGAGGAAGACTGCTGATGAAGCAGACAAGGCAACGAGAAGCATGCACAGCATGTACTACAACAACCTTATTATATATAATGAACTAACGTTGGGATTATTCGCAAGTCTAACGATGTTCGTAAAAAGTCCAGATGTATGAATCTGGAATTCATTTATGAATCGCTTTATAACAGTACTAGCAAAGTACCCGTCCTCCGGACGGTCACTCTCTCTCTCTCCACACTTCCCCCTCTCCCTCTTTTCCTTCCCCCTCTTCTCTGTCTTTCATACCTGTTTTTCCCTCCCAACCCCATCTCCGATTTTCCCCCGCCCTTCTGCCTCCCCATCTCCCTCCCCTCTTCCTAATTATTATCATAATTGAACTTTTATTTCTCATTATTCATACAGTTACATAAGGGAGAAAAAGGGGATAGCATATATGATCTGTCAGCAGTACTCTGATGTGTGTTGATCTTCCCAGATTTCCTGATATATTTTGGATTACATTTTGTTTTAGTTTCTATGATGAAGTTGCTGTTACATAATGTTTTCCATATTTTACATTTGGTAGAGTGGTAGAAACCTTTTTAATTATATATTCAAGTTTGATTAGAAAATAATGCTCCCCCTCCCCTCTCCGATCCCCCCCCCCACACTCTCCCTCCCCTCTTCCTCATGCTCCCCCTAGGTCCCCCTGGACGTAGGTTGTGGGAAATGACGTAGTATCTCACAGGGGCTTTCCCAGGCTATAAATAGAGTGTGGTTATCCCAATTTAAAAAAGGCTTCAAAATCACATTTCCACCCCAAATACCTTCACAAACCACATACGACGACATCCAGAGAGGGGGGAGAGACCTCTAAAGATGAGTAAAGTGGTTTGTAAAACATCAAATTCCGAGAACATTCTGGACAAAGAAAACCTTCTTTCTACCATTTCTTTTCTACCTCCTTTCCTAGAAATCGCTCTAGCCGTATATTATATGGATTATCCTTAATGTTGATGTACCACCGATAAATTTGTCTTTTCTTTAAAATCAGGCCTCACTGAGATTGTCGTTTTAAACGAAATGTACATGTTTCTAAATCCACCCAATCCCATGCACCCCAGCCCCAATCTACTTACCTTGTATTTAAATGCTTTGCTGTGTGTTTAGCTGAAACAGGAATATTACAATTCAGTCTAGGTCCAAAGTTGAGAGAGTCCCTTCAAACCACTCGGCTCAAACCGCAAAGTGCCATTATAATTCCATTAAGACCGCAAAATGTTAATTTTTTGATTTTTGATTTTTGAAAATATTTTATTCAGGACATATACATTTCCATACCTCAGTACGAATATTTCCAGAATAGCCTGAATTACTGTTTTAAAGTTACATTACATCGAAGTTCAGTTAGAGAAAACAGGGATAGTTACTATAGTTATAAGTAGAGTATAATCCACGCAAATATCAGAGACATTTTACTAAAAACATGACATATTTTAAAAACAGTACAATTATCAATCGATTGCGCCGTGCTCTTACACGTAGACCATTGGGTATTACACTTTCAATGTAATGAAAAAAGTTTACCATTATTAATCAGTTATCAACTCTTACATTGTTCACATTGGCCTGTTCGTAAGGTGATCGTGCTACAGAGTACGCTCTCATAAGGTTCCAACTAACTCTATTTTCACATTGAACTCTATTTTCACATTGAACTATATTCCCATAAAACGTTGAGTCGGCCAGGAAACCGATTAGCGAAGTAGGCTAACATACCATTCTTATCTGATCTGAGGGATCCTAGAGTAAATTATCCTCAGCGACAAGTGTACTTATTAGTGGTAACCTAACTAGATATTGATCAGGTTAAGCCGTATATATATGTGATGTGTTCCCGGGAAATGAGTCGCAAGTCACAAAAATTATATTTTTCAAAGTTATTTATTCACAGGATCTCCTTGATGGAATGCTCTTATTTTTAGATGGTTAAGCACTTATAGTCGTATAAATACATGTACCAAATTTCAGGACATTGTATTATATATATCCTTGCGTTTTAAAGGGCATCCTATGGAGTATTTTAGTTACTTTACTAGTAATTGTCCTCCCCGCCCCCCCCCCCCCCAATTTATTTTCAAAAATAAAAATATCAAACTAAGATATTATATAGAAATATCTATTAAATGTCCTAATGTTTACTATCATTAGAATCGTCTTAACCTTGGATAATAAATACAATAATAATATAAACACTCTAACATTGAGAAAAACAGCTTAACCTTCTATTATATGCCATATTAACATAACAACATCATGAAATTTAAAATATGCCAGTCATCGATACTGGAATCAATGCTAAACATCCACAGAGAAAATAAATATTATTAGAAGAGTAAGACTCCTTTATTTCTGCCTATAATATTGAATCAAGCAGAAGGCATCATTAGTTTAGACCTATAGCTGAACTTGTCATCCAATTAAACTTTAAAATCGATCAGACCTAAGAAATAATAGATTCAATAGACGGTCAAACGCCTATATACCTAGAACAACATTTATAGCTGTCTCTGCCAAACAAATACATGCTTATTCAGCTTAGTATCCACGCTCACTCCTACCGTATATTAGTAAGCAACGATATTAGCTAGTGATTACTGCAGCAATATTGTCTAGAAAAGAAGATATAAGCCCATTTACCACTTTCGATTGGTGTGTTATGATTTGAATCGATCGCGATTGCCGCATTTTAGTTCCGAGACAAGCCGTTGCGGCCGCTGCGGCGCCACTACTGCTGGCGGTACACATGCCTCACTGGGGTATGTGTATTATTAGACACCAAAACAAAAGCCTAGTAGGACGGGAGGTCGAGGGGCAGCCGGGGGGTGGGGTGGTGGGAAGGATTGAAAATGAGAACAAGATTCCAATACAATACCAGTACATAGCCTAAGACACCACAACCAAATTAACCTCGCGGTAATACTCTGGACTAGCTGGCGACAATGGCATAATTTTAATTATGTAAAACATACCCAAAGCAAGAACATTCGCCATCACTCCTTCGGAGATGCCAAATACACTATACAGCTTCCTCCATGATCGGGAAACCCCCTCTATTTCTCATTGTCCAACACCCAAAAGTTACATGACTGCCTAAGTTAGAGCCTTAGGGAGAGATTGGACCAAGATTTTTTAGCTCTTACTGGTATAATTAGTGCATAACAGACCTCTCACATTCACCCTTTATCTGCATGAGGACGTCGAAATCAGACATTGTTGTGGTCCTTACACCTTGTGGCAATGTGGTAAACTAACAGCAAGTGCCAGGAATGGTTTCTTACCCTCCCACAAGGTAGCGCCACCAGCAGCACCAGCCAAAACACTGGCCTCCAAACACTGGCCTCCATTAGCCGTATCATATCGGCAATGGAGGCCAGATGGATTGAAGCTCAAAAACGATAGGCCTATTATTTTGATGCGTCGGGAGACGCCAATGGGAGAGGGAAGCAGGTAGGGTGTTGACAGTGTTGTGGGCGGGATGGTGGGCCTACAATAACAGTCCATTCCATGTTTAGTAAAGTAAATAAATAGCCCAAGACTTCCATAGGCCTACGGCTACACTGGTGCCATTATATTCTCTAGTCCCATTCTCTCTATTTATAGCCAAATAACCATTCAGTAATGGTAAAGATAATGGCAGCGGCAAGGGTGACATGTCATTGACCCTCTGCTCACAAAAATATATAACACAATTATTTTTGGAACATATACAAACATATCTAACATTCATTCAACATATGATTATATGATTGTATTTCCTTCATCTGTGATGATGCTTGTTAGTATTCCTTGGTGTTTTGATTTTCACAGATAACTTCATAAACATCCTATCTGTGGAGACTTGAATAAAATCCAATCTGCGACGATGTAGAAACACACAATGAGCTGGGTACCACGACCCACCACTGCTCAGTTCTCAATATGAAACATATCATAAGAGATTAAATTCCAGTGAGGCTCCTTTTCGTATAAGAATTAATATTCCAATGTGTTGAAGATTGAAGCGGAAGGGTAATGGATGGGAAGGGTAATGGGAAGGGTAATGGAGGG
Source organism: Sthenelais limicola (assembly GCA_942159475.1). Lineage (NCBI taxonomy): Eukaryota > Metazoa > Annelida > Polychaeta > Phyllodocida > Sigalionidae > Sthenelais > Sthenelais limicola. Next base: position 52,276,435 of record OW804098.1, read on the forward strand.
AAGGGTAATGGAGGGGAAGGGTGGATGGAGGGTAAGGATGGATAGAGGGGAAGGGTGGACGAGGGGAAGGGTGGACGAGGGGAAGGGTGGACGAGGGGAAGGGTGGATAGAGGGGAAGGGTGGATAGAGGGGAAGGGTGGATAGAGGGGAAGGGTGGATAGAGGGGAAGGGTGGACGAGGGGAAGGGTGGATAGAGGGGAAGATTGGATAGAGGGGAAGGGTGGACGAGGGGAAGGGTGGATAGAGGGGAAGGGTAGATAGAGGGGAAGGGTAGATAGAGGGGAAGGGTAGATAGAGGGGAAGGGTAGATAGAGGGGAAGGGTAGATAGAGGGGAAGGGTGGACGAGAGGAAGGGTGGATGGGGAGGAGAAGGGTGGATGGGAAGGATGGATGGGGAGGGGAAGGGTGGATGGGGAGGGGAAGGGTGGATGGGGAGGGGAAGGATGGATGGGGAGGGGAAGGATGGATGGGGAGGGGAAGGGTGGATGGGAAGGATGGATGGGGAGGGGAAGGGTGGATAGAGGGGAGGGGAAGGGTGGATGGGGAGGGGAATGGTGGGTGGGGAGGGGAAGGGTGGATGGGGAGGGGAAGGGTGGATGGGGAGGGGAAGGATGGATGGGGAGGGGAAGGGCACTGTATACAAATAAACACATAAACCTGAGTATGGACGGTCTGACATAATCATAATACATAATTATATACTATATAATATACCCGATATGCAGAGTATCAGAACTGTGGCTTCATACTTAGTTATCTACCCATAAATTGTTTCCTCAAACTTTATAAACGCCGCTGACTTGTGGAAGGGGGACGGCTCTTTAAGGGAATACTTCTGCAGCCACCCCAGAAGTTGGTATTGGCCAGGTCCCAGGCATAGTATGCCTGTAGCAGGTCGATGAGCCATTCAGCAACTCCTGAGCACTTGAATGTGTGCCCGTCGGCAGTCACAAAGCCGGTGTTGTTGGCGACCACCAACCTTGGAGGTGTCTTTCTCCCGGAGAGCGATTCAGGCTCGAAGTCGATTCCCTGAAATAGGAAGATATGCATATTAATCTATGGAAACTATCATATCATGATGCATTACTTAGAAATTAAAAATTTCACATGGACAATGTTTGCAAACTTTATTTCAAATTATTGAAATTATCATCTTAACTAATACTCACATACATAAACATATTAATATATCAAACTATAATATTAATATTGATATATTACCCAACTAATACAGGTTTTTATTACTCTTTAATATGTACACACCTCAACCGTCGTCATGGCTGGCTGGTGGGCTCGGCTGGCCTTCCCCCTCATCGTTACCTGCTTGTCCAGTGCTGTCAGGATGTCCCATACATCCTCTTGGGACTGAAATAAAATTTATTGGTATTGATCCATACTGAAATAGAATATACATCAATTTTAATCTCAGATGAATAAATAAACAATCATAGGGAGAGTTGGATGAGGAGATAAATAGGAGATGGCAGGGCAGAAGGTGGTGGGAGAATGTCTGGGATGAGAGAGTGAAAGAGTGAGACATTTAAGGGAGAGGGGTAGAGATTAAGATATAAAACAAGTAGGATAGAGAAAAGGAGGATGGATGGGTGGGATATAGTGGGTATAATGGGGCCATACAGTAACAAGGAGGGTATAATGGGGCCATACAGTAACATGAAGGGTATAATAGGGTCATATATTAACATAGAGGGTATAATTGGGGTCATATAGTAACATAGAGGGTATAATGGGGGCCATACAGTAACATGGAGAATATAATGGTGTCATAAATGAACATAGAGGCTATAATTGGGGTCATACAGTGACAAAGAGGGTGTAATGGGGGTCATGCAGCAATATGGAGGGTATAATGGGGCCATACAGTAACAAGGAGGGTATAATGGGGGCCATACAGTAACATAGAGGCTATAATGGGGGCCATACAGTAACATAGAGGCTATAATGGGGGCCATACATTAACATTGAGGCTATAATGGGGGCCATACATTGACATAGAGGCTATAATTGGGGTCATACTGTAACAAAGAGGGTGTAATGGGGGCCATGCAGCAATATAGTGGGTATAATGGGGCCATACAGTAACAAGGAGGGTATAATGGGGGCCATACAGTAACATAGAGGCTATAATGGGGGCCATACATTAACATTGAGACTATAATGGGGGCCATACATTGACATAGAGGCTATAATTGGGGTCATACTGTAACAAAGAGGGTGTAATGGGGGCCATGCAGCAATATAGTGGGTATAATGGGGCCATGCAGTAACAAGGAGGGTATAATGGGGGCCATACAAACTAACTTCTATACATTATCATTGAGAAATATTCCGTTAACAATCACACCACCACGATAGTGAGTGCACATCAATCATAAGTATTCAATAATACCATCAACAGAAAGAAAAGGTTAATCAATCGATGACACCCTGTTCAATAAATCTTCGCACATAGAATCTCTCGACATAAGTTTTAAATACAGAATGATCGTCAATTAGACGAATATTCTCGTCAAGCATATTCAATAATACACCCGTTCATCCCAGAGCCGATCTGGCTATACCGGAGCGGCAAAATATATTCTAACCTTGACCTTGACTACCGGAAGTGGCTGTTGCCTGGTTACTGCAAAACGGACGCCACCTACAGGTGAAAACCCAATCGGTTCACCTGTGTTCTTTTGTCTCAGTAAAGTACATTACCATCGGGTCTATAAATAGGCATTATTCTCCACTTAGCGATATAGGCCTAACATGTTATAAAAAGGTTGTGCGTTGTTATTTCTTTTTATGTCCGCGTTCAAACCCTTTATTTACTGTGGCCATTTTACTTCATGCTTGGATATGAAACTTTCCCATTGGCATTTACTTAACATGAATGAAGTCGTCAGAAAATGTACAATCGCCAACACGTCATATCTAGTTAATTGTACTGAATTAGACCGAAAAACGATAAACACAAGTAAATCTACAATTGCGTTGATTCTGTAAATCCGTTTGGTAATGTTGATCAGTTATTTGAACCGCATTGCTTTCTTGAATTCGGGTTTATTCGAAAGGATTAGTGAAGGCTAATTGTACATTTCCTATATTTACTTAGCATGAATGAAGTGATGCCGATCAGTAAACGTTTAGAGAGCTACTATTGTCCTGATGAAAAGTAGGTAAGGGCGCTTTCTGTAGAGGGGTGGTATTACATATACATATATATATAGTTATATTTTGCCACTAGTAATTACCGTATTCGTTGTCTTTATATATTCCAACTAGGAATCAAGGATCGAGGTTCATTCTAGGATAGTTAATAATTAAATTCATCGGGAATCGAGCTGTATTAAATCGAACTGGTCAGATTTATCCATTGTTTCGTCATAGGGTCAGAGTTGGGTCAGGTATTTGTTTTTCTCGGTAGAAGGTATTAGACAAAAGGAAACTGACGAAGTTGAATTCATTTTTGAGTAAAGTTTATTTCAAGACAGTTTCACATATGGGATACATTTCATATTCGAATTCAATTCAATATATCAGTAATTTGTACATAAGAGCACTGTACACAAGGCAAGATACGGATCAAACCATCTACATTACATTACATCTAATTCTACATTACATCTACATAACCCATGATTGGAAGGATGATACATAACTACACTCGACGCCTGTCGGCGTCTCGTGTAGCTTTATAAATGATATTCAACTCCTTTGAAAATAACACAAAGAGCTCACTAACAAATCTAGAAAATAAGTATAGGCATTTCCACCTATTTAGGCATTCATAGACTAGTTTTCTACCATAATGATTGTGCCTAAACATAGATTGAATCTCAAGTAACTCAAAGTCAGAATAAATTAACTCCTGAACAGAATATCCATTCCTGGAATAGGAACATGTATTTTTGAAGAAATTTTGAAAATGGTACTATTGAATCTTTTAAATACATTAACCCCCCTAAATGGGCAGTGAGCTCCCCGCAATATAACCTCCTTTCATGTTCCGGGCTATCATTAGATAGAAGGGTCCATGATAGGAAGAATTGCAAATTACGTAGATTTATTTTTAGATAATAGAAATATATTTAAGAATAACATGAAGAGCTCACTACAAATTGGTGACCCTTTAAATGGTATCTTTTCTCAAAAGTGTTTGTGATGAATTACTGCGAGCCGGATACCCAACCCTACTCCCTGTCTCATGAAGGAAGGGGGAGGTACGATTTCCCAATGCTCTGACCAGTTGCAAGGAGTTGTCTCTCCCTCACAAACTTGCGGAATTTTTTATTGCAAAATTGCAGATTTCCATGGACATTAAGTTAAAAGTTAAAAGTTACAATTTAGTCTAGTACCATAGGATGAACCCTTACATTTCATTACATAACATTACACAAGGAGGTATAACACATTATCCCCCTAGTATTACAAAGTCGGTCCGCCAAAAATATATTAAAATTAACATAGCTTTTCTGTCATGGAATAATATTGATTACACATTTTTTTAATCAAAGAGGCAGTAGCATTACATAACCTTACATTATATTAAACATATTGAACTGATAGTTCAAATGATCTAGATAAACAATGCCACAGATTACTCCAAATGAATAACGAAATTAAATTGATCTACCTATAATGAGCATTGTTAAAATATTACAGGGATTTACTGAGAACAGGAACCTAGTCATAATGCCTTTCCTGAATAAAAAAGAATAACAAATATAAATCTTAAATCTATACTCTAATCATATTATTAGATTATAAACAACATATGCTGCCATAGTGGAAATGCCTATATCCATACCTATAATATACAGTACTACGTCCAAATACCTATATCCATACCTATAATATACAATACTATGTCTAAATGCCTATATCCATACCTATAATATACAATACTATGTCCAAATGCCTATATCCATACCTATAATATACAATACTACGTCCAAATACCTATATCCATACCTATAATATACAATACTATGTCTAAATGCCTATATCCATACCTATGATATACAATACTACGTCCAAATACCTATATCCATACCTATAATATACAATACTACGTCCAAATACCTATATCCATACCTATAATATACAATACTACGTCCAAATACCTATATCCATACCTATAATGTACAATACTATGTCCAAATGCCTATATCCATACCTATAATATACAATACTACGTCTAAATGCCTATATCCATACCTATGATATACAATACTACGTCTAAATGCCTATATCCATACCTATAATATACAATACTATGTCCAAATACCTATATCCATACCTATAATATACAATACTATGTCCAAATGCCTATATCCATACCTATAATATACAATACTACGTCCAAATATCTATATCCAGACCTATAATATACAATACTACGTCTAAATGATTTAGACTTGCTCGTTTCACATGAATGTAGCATTGTCACGCAGCTCATCATCCTACTTTTGAGTTATCATACTTGGAGGATCTCTTGGAGATGAGTCCAGAAGTTTCATGTCTCGCCATGCATTGTCCACTGTTGGAAGGGGAAGTTTATAGATCTCTTTGTTGTGTGTGTCCTTGCATATACCCAGAATACTGGCAACATAGAATCCTCGCTCATTCATCTGAAGAGATAGAAGTTACAGAGGAGCATTACTTGTATTGTAAAGTATGTGCATAGAACAATCATATACATTCCAGTTGTTTTAATTACATATGATATCCATATAGTATACACACAACGATTTAATCAAGCAACATATGTAATCATTATACATGTGTATCTTATTATGATTCTTTTAAATATTCTTAGGGGTTTTCAAGTCATGTAATAGAGAGATTAATACTCTGTTAGTATATTCACGAATGAGGTCCATGAAGGAATGCAGTAGTAGTTGAACTTACCTATGATATTCTCGCACACCAGCATTCCACTTGATGACAGCTGTTTCAAGGTAGGTCCCCCAGACTTAGGCTTTGGTGTCAATTTACAAAACATGTATTTTTGAAGAAATTTTGAAAATGGTACTATTAAATCTTTTAAATACATTAACCCCCCTAAATGGGCAGTGAGCTCCCCACAATATAACCTCCTTTCATGTTCCGGGCTATCATTAGATAGAGGGGTCCATGATAGGAAGAATTGCAAATTACGTAGATTTATCTTTAGATAATAGAAATATATTTGAGAATAACATGAAGAGCTCACTACAAATTGGTGACCCTTTAAATGGTATCTTTTCTTTATGTTGGTGATATATCTCAGTGGCCTTCCAATAATTGAATGAAAGGACGTTTTAACAGATCATGCAAAAGCATGGACATGCAAACAATATGCCACAAGAACCACTGTACTCTCCCTCCACTGCATCCACTTCTCCCTCTCCCTTTCTGATTTCCCCCACCCTCTCCCTCTGCTTCTTTCATTCTCCCACCCTCTCCATCCGATTCCCCCTCCCCCTCTCCTCTCATCTTTTTCTCTCCCTCTCCCCCTCTTCTCTCTATCCTCTTCTCCCTCTCTCCATCTGATCCCCCCACTTGCATGGTCTCTCTCCCTCTCATCCCTCTCATCCCATCTCTTCTCTCTATCCTCTTCTCCCTCTCTCCATCTGATTCCGCCCCCACTTGCATGTTCTCTCCCCCTCTCATCCCTCTCATCCCATCTCTTCTCTCTATCCTCTTCTCCCTCTCTCCATCTGATTCCGCCCCCACTTGCATGTTCTCTCTCCCTCTCATCACACTCTGTTCTCTATCCCTCCCCTTCTTCCCTCCCCTCTCTTTACTTACTCCCCCTCCCCGCCGTTGTCAGGAATGGGGCCTTCCAATAATTGAATGAAAGGACATTTTAACAAAGCAGGAGGCCCAAATAAATTTTACCCAAATAATTGAACCAATTTCATGAGATTGCATGGTCTCTCTCCCTCTCATCCCTCTCATCCCATCTCTTCTCTCTATCCTCTTCTCCCTCTCTCCATCTGATTCCGCCCCCACTTGCATGTTCTCTCTCCCTCTCATCACACTCTGTTCTCTATCCCTCCCCTTCTTCCCTCCCCTCTCTTTACTTACTCCCCCTCCCCGCCGTTGTCAGGAATGGGGCCTTCCAATAATTGAATGAAAGGACATTTTAACAAAGCAGGAGGCCCAAATAAATTTTACCCAAATAATTGAACCAATTTCATGAGATTGCATGGTCTCTCTCCCTCTCATCCCTCTCATCCCATCTCTTCTCTCTATCCTCTTCTCCCTCTCTCCATCTGATTCCGCCCCCACTTGCATGTTCTCTCTCCCTCTCATCACACTCTGTTCTCTATCCCTCCCCTTCTTCCCTCCCCTCTCTTTACTTACTCCCCCTCCCCGCCGTTGTCAGGAATGGGGCCTTCCAATAATTGAATGAAAGAACATTTTAACAAAGCAGGAGGCCCAAATAAATTTTACCCAAATAATTGAACCAATTTCATGAGATTAGAACCCACCAAGGGTTCATTCCTAATTTGTTCCTGAAACAAAGCACAGACTCATTAGTTACATCATATTCAAACAAGGCAATTGATCTACTGCATTTAAATAGGGTATTTAAAAAAAATTCTGAGAAGAACGGGATTGCTGGGTGAGCCGGGCCCCAACACACGCCCGTATCTATGACAATCAACCATAAACTATGCATCATCAGATTGTCACTTCATGAAAGAAAATGGCACAGTTTAGAGAGCTTGCATCATCATGTTAATGACATTGTTTTTTGTGTGGTACATCTTAAGTTACCTAAATATTTTGCTGCGAACGTTAAAATTGGGTCCCAAAGTGGCTGTTCTTTTGGCATCTGGAGTTATGTAACCCTTGGTTGGTTTCTAAGTCACTATCTATTTTGGGGTATGGTCACTGGAAGATACAGAGTGGTGATTCGTCAATCAAGATGACAATCAGTTACATTTCTGTCCACTTGGGTGTGTGGCAGCACTGTATCATGGCTAAAACCTTTCCTCTGGGATTTGAAATGTGTAGAGGGCTTTGACCCATTTATAATACACATATTCAATAACTATTGGATGAAAACAAAATAAAGATGCTCTGTACTTCAGGTATTGCCATACCCACTGCATACAATTAAGTTGAACGTTCAAGTTTCATGCGATTTCATGACTACTCATTTAATGAGAATAGCCACTTTCAACTTTTTTTAATACCAACGACAGCATGGTGGGTAAAAATCCATCTGAAACGTTGGGCAGCACCAACATCCATGATTTAAAATAAAGCAATAGAACAAAGGGGCACCGTTGATCTCCTATACCAGCTAATTGGTTTAAAATTACTAAACACTACAAATCCCTAATCTATTATACAGTACATAGAAAATTAACAAATTGTATCAAAGTTAGTAAAGTTGGTTAGGTTATGTAATGTACATATATAAACAAATTGTTACAAATTATATTGATAGTAAAGTTGGTTAGGTTATGTAATGTACATATATAAACAAATTGTTACAAATTATATTGATACTAAAGTATGTTAGTCTGTGAAGAGGGCCACAGTGTTAATATATCAATTATTATTAACCATTATTATTAGCCATTTATTATTATTAACTAAACCTATTAAATTACGTTTTTCTTGTAATCCCAAATTGTTACAAATTATATTGATAGTAAAGTTGGTTAGGTTATGCAATGTACATATATAAACAAATTGTTACAAATTATATTGATAGTAAAGTTGGTTAGGTTATGTAATGTACATATATAAACAAATTGTTACAAATTATATTGATAGTAAAGTTGGTTAGGTTATGCAATGTACATATATAAACAAATTGTTACAAATTATATTGATACTAAAGTATGTTAGCCTGTGAAGAGGGCCACAGTGTTAATATATCAATCATTATTAACCATTATGATTTACCATTTATTGTTATTAACTAAACCTATTAAATTACGTTTTTCTTCTTGTAATATCTGTATTAAATATATTATGGGCCTGAATTTATACCACTTACTTTGGAAAGAACCGAACAGCGCAAGTAACAAAGAAAATTAAATGAGGGATAGACTCTGGATTAGTTAGAAAAATAACTATAGATTATATTAGTTACTCGACGGCAAAAGGTTAGAACAGAAGAAGGTTAGAACAGAAGAAGGTTAGAACAGAAGAAGGTTAGAACAGAAGAAGGTTAGAACAATATACTACATACCACCCATCATGTAGTGTGTTCAATAGAAAGTTGATCATTGCGTGAAGACGACCTAAATACCTGGGCGACCTTCTGATCAGGACTAAACTCAAACCCAAGCCCGATACGGTTTCACCTGCCATACTCCCTGGCACTTCCCAGAACACTCCCAAGGCTTATTGCAAGACTAACTCTTGCAAGTATTACTAAAAGTTGGACAAATCTGGCAGAATTACATCGAATGTCACAAGAGGGTCTTATATGGCATGCAAAAACATAGATTGCAAGTGCAACAACCTGATATATTGCATCACCTGTGCCGTGTGCAATTTGCAGTATGTGGAGAAAACCAAGCAAAGGTTGATGCAGAGAATGTATCAACACATCAGGACTACCAACATACCTGATCTTCCCCTTCACGTTACCTCAATATCTAGACACTTCAACTCCCCTAATCACAATGGGGAGCATGATGCCGAATTCCATATTTTGGAATTTGTACCATTTAGCATGGACAGAGCAATATCTGAAGACATTCGTAATGAGTTGAAATGGAAATGGAAATTGAAATGGATCCACCCATCGGTAGCAAAACGGGCACCCACACTGTCCCACTGAGTTTCCAGTCTCCATCTGTGATAACAATCCGAGCCTAGGATTCCCCTCTAACACAACTAACCTAACTAAGGAGAGCCAGTGGTCGGAAGGAGGTACCCTACAATCCCCTACTTCTTTGGAATAAAAACAACACTATTCACCATATCCTCACTTCTGAGCTAAGCTAATTATTTCAGAAAACTGCTTTCACGAATTATAGGGATTTCAGTACCTTTTACCCCTACTAAACCCCAAAGGAACAATATTAGAAGAACATGAATATTCATGGATCCATACCCTAAATGGACCCTTTACTGCTCCCATATATAAAAACAGACAAAACATGATGTTTCTAAGCTTCAGACCTAGGCATTTCTATAGGGTTTCTTGCGGGGATTTTAGCTTTGGGGCAAGTTAAAGACGTTTGATATATAATTATTGGAGAGTGGAACACTTCATACAATTATTAATGAATGTTCCTTTGCAAAGCTCATATATTATGAATAAATCTGATGATGGTTATCTCTAGCCCTCCGACAGGGCACCCAGTCCCGTTCCTTTCTGAAAATATAAAAGAGTCAGAGAGTGAGAAGTTAGATGACATATACATCTACAAATCTATGAGGTCCTCTGGTGGACACTTACTAATTAAGCAGTTAATTCACAAGAAATACAGAAGTGTACGTACCTGGTAAATGTGTGATCTTCATATGTATATATGGAACATATTATTTATAATCTACTCTTTATTTCCCAAGGACTAGTTACAAAACCGGGGGGGTACACACCAGATCAAGAAGGTTAAATAGGGTAACTTCATACAAAGTCACATGATAGGCAGTATCTGTTGCAACTGCTCTTACACCATTTTAGCCACCACAAATCGTATTGTTCTGTGGTGAAAGTGATGCAATGGATATCCCCATTTTATGCATCTTCTATGGAAATTATGGCCAAAAAGCCCTATTTTTATTGGGGAATTACAAATTGGACAGGATGTAAATATTTACATTCTTAAGTGAAATCATGGTGCTACCAACTAACCCTTAGGACCCAGATTAATCTTTGCCTGTTGCATGGAACAGGACATTATTTAAAGGCCATTTTCAACATTTTAATTGAAAAACGCTATGTCCAGCATGGATATTTTCAAGCGTTGCCATATATATAAGATGAGAAAAACGAGAAAACTTTGAATTTAAATGCTACATGGAACGGGACATTATTTTTTTTTATTTAATTAAAGGCCATTTCAACATTTCAATTGAAAAACGCTATGTCCAGCATGGACATTCTCAAGCGTTGCCTATATATATTCGGGGCATTTATATGACCTAAGGTCTGCGCCATGTGACAGGGTATGCACTTCACGCTATAAACAATCAATACATTCACAGGATATAACAGTTAAACATCGTCATAATATCTGTTCTGTTCATTTAGTTTTGTTAAGTTTAGTTTAGTTTAGTTTTCATGTTATGGTTAATAAAACAACCAAAGATCAAAAAGTGTTAATTTATATAGTTACATAATAGAATACCTCTATATTTATACTCTTACTCTTCCATTAGTAAACAAACTAGCAATTTCTACAACAGGTAGTCAATCCCTGTACTAACCAGGCAATACGCACTCAGGGGTCACCAATATCCCCCACATCACTTCCATATAACTGACCCCACAAGACTTGCTGGAACTTTTTCCCTAATCTAATAGCATATTTATAACATATGCTCTGGGTAGGTACTGTAATTAAATATTGCAACTTCTTTTGCTAATTAAATCCATTCCATTCCAATTTCTACCTCATGTGGTTGTACCAGTGGCTGCCATGCTCTCAAGGTATAGGGTGGATGGTTCAGCCATACAGTGTGTGTGCTTATTCAATCATGCTTAGAAATGCAGGTAACACACACACAGATCCAAGAAAAATAATAAATGCCATCACAGTCACACACACAGAGCCAGTGACAATACACTAACACATATTCACTGTGTGCATTAAACACTCAGAAAATCTATTAAAGGTGTGTGTATGGTGGGGGGGGGGGGCGGGAGGTCTATGCTTTGTTGTCATATATTATGTTGGGGTCTGGTTTGCTTCAGAAATCATGTCCTCCTTCCCACTACCCAGGGACAATACACTAACACATATTCACTCAATTTCTACCTCAACAGTTTGAACTACACGCTAAAGGAACGAGTGTGAAACCAGTACACAGTTACAAGACCACCAAATATAAAGGAAATTATTAAATCAGTCTTCCTTCCCACTACCCAGGAACATTACACTAACACATATTCACTCAATTTCTACCTCAACAGTTTGAACTACACGCTAAAGGAACGAGTGTGAAACCAGTACACAGTTAGAAGACCACCAAATATAAAGGAAATTATTAAATCAGTCTTCCTTCCCACTACCCAGGAACATTACACTAACACATATTCACTCAATTTCTACCTCAACAGTTTGAACTACACGCTAAAGGAACGAGTGTGAAACCAGTACACAGTTACAAGACCACCAAATATAAAGGAAATTATTAAATCAGTCTTCCTTCCCACTACCCAGGAACATTACACTAACACATATTCACTCAATTTCTACCTCAACAGTTTGAACTACACGCTAAAGGAACGAGTGTGAAACCAGTACACAGTTACAAGACAACCAAATGTAAAGGAAATTATTAAATCAGTCTTCCTTCCCACTACCCAGGAACAATACTCTAACACATATTCACTCAATTTCTACCTAAACAGTTTGCACTATATACATGTGGTTGTACCAGTGGCTGCCATGCTCTCAAGGTATAGGGTGGATGGTTCAGCCATACGGTGTGTGTGTGCTTATTAATCATGCTTAGAAATGCAGGTAACACACACACAGATCAAAGAAAAATAATAAATGCCATCACAGTCACACACACAGAGCCAGTGACAATACACTAACACATATTCACTGTGTGCATTAAACACTCAGGAAATCTATTAAAGGTGTGTGTATGGTGGGGGGGGGGGTGCGGGAGGTCTATGCTTTGTTGTCATATATTATGTTGGGGTCTGGTTTGCTTCAGAAATCATGTCCTCCTTCCCACTACCCAGGGACATTACACTAACACATATTCACTCAATTTCTACCTCAACAGTTTGAACTACACACTAAAGGAACGAGTGTGAAACCAGTACACAGTTACAAGACCACCAAATGTAAAGGAAATTATTAAATCAGTCTTCCTTCCCACTACCCAGGAACAATACACTAACACATATTCACTCAATTTCTACCTCAACAGTTTGCACTATATACATGTGGTTGTACCAGTGGCTGCCATGCTCTCAAGGTATAGGGTGGATGGTTCAGCCATACGGTGTGTGTGTGCTTATTAATCATGCTTAGAAATGCAGGTAACACACACCGAGCGAGTGACAATACACTAACACATATTCACTGTGTGCATTAAACACTCAGGAAATCTATTAAAGGTGCGTGTGTGGTGGGGTGAAGCCGTCTATACAAGAGTTATTTCATTCAGGTAGCCAAGTACTCCATGATGATCTAACAAGATTTTAGATCAGGCAGAAAGCCGACCACAGATATAACATATGGTTTATATTATAAATTTTCCCAGGACCTACTCGGTCACAGGCTGGAGGCCACAGGTTGCATAATACCGCTTCTGGGTAATCTACAACAGGAGATAATTCTACGATGACCGATAACAATGATTTTCTGAAATTTTATCCAAAACCTTAATATACCCAGCTCCCATTCCACAAGGAGCAACTGAAAACTAGTGCCTGATGAGACTTTTTGTTGAAACCACTAACAACAATGTTGATATCTAATAGAAATAACACTACAACAGGTAGTCAATCCCTGTACTAACCAGGCAATACCCACTCAGGGGTCACCAATATCCCCCACATCACTTCCATATAACGGACCCCACAAGACTTGCTGGAACTTTTTCCCTAATCTAATAGCATATTTATAACATATGCTCTGGGTAGGTACTGTAATTAAATATTGCAACTTCTTTTGCAAATTAAATCCATTCCATTCCAACTGGGCCTAAAATATAATTATTCCCATTACAAGCTGGTGTAATCCCACTTATTTAATGAATGGCTGGGATAATCACCTTCCGGAACAACCGGAAGTCACCCAGAAACCTCTAGAAATTATTCATCTCTGATTCAACTACTTCCAAGTGACATGTGTTGATTCTCATGAGCTTTTGTGTGTTCCCCATGCACCCTTTCCAGAAAGTTGTTCAGTAGCAATATAAGCCTTTTCACACTCCATAATGAATACACCACATAGTTCTGCTTCATTTCCCCCAACCCCCTCTCCCCTGCCTACTGAAGGAAATATCAAACTGAAACTGTATTAGGTTACTAGGTTCATAGCCCCCTCTTTTCGCCCAAAACTTAATTAGTAGGCGAAGACCATGAAGCCAGCTTCCATAGTTTCAAGTTTGTTTTTGTTTTTAACATGTTTTTGTTTTTAACATGTTTTTTATTAAATTTTTTAAAACATATATGAGTCAGGAATTTCGAAAAAACCGCTGACCCATATACCCCTGCTGAAGCATAGTATGAGGTCACTCATAACTCACCCTAACAGTTGCGAAAAGCGATCAAAGAACAAATGTGCCACTTGAACTTATACTTTGGTGAGGAAGCCACGGTTCACACACACACATACATGAAACACAATAAAAATCCTCTTTAAATAGTGATATTCACTGGCTAGAAGTTGGAGTACATACCAAGAAAATGAAATGTACCAATCCTAATTATCCTAATTACTTATTTAATGAACACAGAACTGTCAATGGTGGGTAAACCAGTTGTCTGTTTCCCCCCTCGGCAAATCTCATTAAAAGTTGCTTTAAAATCATGAGATGAGATTTTTGGTAGGGCACCCATGTTTTCATCACCTTATACGTCTAACCCATGGCGAGGCTGAGGACCTATTCTGAATACTCTAAGGACCTATTCTTACTGCCCTGGGTCCCCATGGGTGATTTCCAAGTGAAATTTTGAGAATAAAATAATTTTAAAGCTAAATCTGTGATGACACAGGCCCCTATTATATGGTAAAAGTTGCCCCATCCCCTGGAGAGATCAAGACAGGTGTGTGTGGTGGGGGGGGGGGGAGGTCTATGCTTTGTTGTCATATATTATGTTGGGGTCTGGTTTGCTTCAGAAATCATGTCCTCCTTCCCACTACCCAGGGACAATACACTAACACATATTCACTCAATTTCTACCTCAACAGTTTGAACTACACGCTAAAGGAACGAGTGTGAAACCAGTACACAGTTACAAGACCACCAAATGTAAAGGAAATTATTAAATCAGTCTTCTTTCCCACTACCCAGGAACATTACACTAACACATATTCACTCAATTTCTACCTCAACAGTTTGAACTACACGCTAAAGGAACGAGTGTGAAACCAGTACACAGTTACAAGACCACCAAATATAAAGGAAATTATTAAATCAGTCTTCTTTCCCACTACCCAGGAACATTACACTAACACATATTCACTCAATTTCTACCTCAACAGTTTGAACTACACGCTAAAGGAACGAGTGTGAAACCAGTACACAGTTACAAGACCACCAAATGTAAAGGAAATTATTAAATCAGTCTTCCTTCCCACTACCCAGGAACAATACACTAACACATATTCACTCAATTTCTACCTCAACAGTTTGCACTATATACATGTGGTTGTACCAGTGGCTGCCATGCTCTCAAGGTATAGGGTGGATGGTTCAGCCATATGGTGTGTGTGTGCTTATTAATCATGCTTAGAAATGCAGGTAACACACACCGAGCCAGTGACAATACACTAACACATATTCACTGTGTGCATTAAACACTCAGGAAATCTATTAAAGGTGCGTGTGTGGTGGGGTGAAGCCGTCTATACAAGAGTTATTTCATTCAGGTAGCCAAGTACTCCATGATGATCTAACAAGATTTTAGATCAGGCAGAAAGCCGACCACAGATATAACATATGGTTTATATTATAAATTTTCCCAGGACCTACTCGGTCACAGGCTGGAGGCCACAGGTTGCATAATACCGCTTCTGGGTAATCTACAACAGGAGATAATTCTACGATGACCGATAACAATGATTTTCTGAAATTTTATCCAAAACCTTAATATACCCAGCTCCCATTCCACAAGGAGCAACTGAAAACTAGTGCCTGATGAGACTTTTTGTTGAAACCACTAACAACAATGTTGATATTTAATAGAAATAACACTACAACAGGTAGTCAATCCCTGTACTAACCAGGCAATACCCACTCAGGGGTCACCAATATCCCCCACATCACTTCCATATAACGGACCCCACAAGACTTGCTGGAACTTTTTCCCTAATCTAATAGCATATTTATAACATATGCTCTGGGTAGGTACTGTAATTAAATATTGCAACTTCTTTTGCAAATTAAATCCATTCCATTCCAACTGGGCCTAAAATATAATTATTCCCATTACAAGCTGGTGTAATCCCACTTATTTAATGAATGGCTGGGATAATCACCTTCCGGAACAACCGGAAGTCACCCAGAAACCTCTAGAAATTATTCATCTCTGATTCAACTACTTCCAAGTGACATGTGTTGATTCTCATGAGCTTTTGTGTGTTCCCCATGCACCCTTTCCAGAAAGTTGTTCAGTAGCAATATAAGCCTTTTCACACTCCATAATGAATACACCACATAGTTCTGCTTCATTTCCCCCAACCCCCTCTCCCCTGCCTACTGAAGGAAATATCAAACTGAAACTGTATTAGGTTACTAGGTTCATAGCCCCCTCTTTTCGCCCAAAACTTAATTAGTAGGCGAAGACCATGAAGCCAGCTTCCATAGTTTCAAGTTTGTTTTTGTTTTTAACATGTTTTTGTTTTTAACATGTTTTTTATTAAATTTTTTAAAACATATATGAGTCAGGAATTTCGAAAAAACCGCTGACCCATATACCCCTGCTGAAGCATAGTATGAGGTCACTCATAACTCACCCTAACAGTTGCGAAAAGCGATCAAAGAACAAATGTGCCACTTGAACTTATACTTTGGTGAGGAAGCCACGGTTCACACACACACATACATGAAACACAATAAAAATCCTCTTTAAATAGTGATATTCACTGGCTAGAAGTTGGAGTACATACCAAGAAAATGAAATGTACCAATCCTAATTATCCTAATTGCTTATTTAATGAACACAGAACTGTCAATGGTGGGTAAACCAGTTGTCTGTTTTCCCCCACGGCAAATCTCATTAAAAGTTGCTTTAAAATCATGAGATGAGATTTTTGGTAGGGCGCCCATGTTTTGATCGCCTTCTACGTCTAACCCATGGCGAGGCTGAGGACCTATTCTGAATACTCTAAGGACCTATTCTTACTGCCCCGGGTCCCCACGGGTGATTTCCATGTGAAATTTTGAGAATAAAATAATTTTAAAGCTAAATCTGTGATGACACAGGCCCCTATTATATGGGAAAAGTTGCCCCATCCCCTGGAGAGATCAAGACAGGTGTGTGTGGTGGGGGGGGGGCGGGAGGTCTATGCTTTGTTGTCATATATTATGTTGGGGTCTGGTTTGCTTCAGAAATCATGTCCACAATTTCTACCTCAACAGTTTGAACTACACGCTAAAGGAACGAGTTTGAAACCAGTACACAGTTACAAGACCACCAAATGTAAAGGAAATTATTAAATCAGTCTTCCTTCCCACTACCCAGGAACAATACACTAACACATATTCACTCAATTTCTACCTCAACAGTTTGCACTATATACATGTGGTTGTACCAGTGGCTGCCATGCTCTCAAGGTATAGGGTGGATGGTTCAGCCATACGGTGTGTGTGTGCTTATTAATCATGCTTAGAAATGCAGGTAACACACACACAGATGCAAGAAAAATAATAAATGCCATCACAGTCACACACACAGAGCTAGTGACAATACACTAACACATATTCACTGTGTGCATTAAACACTCAGGAAATCTATTAAAGATGTGTGTGTGGTGGGGGGGGGGTGCGGGAGGTCTATGCTTTGTTGTCATATATTATGTTGGGGTCTGGTTTTCTTCAGAAATCATGTCCTCCTTCCCACTACCCAGGGACAATACACTAACACATATTCACTCAATTTCTACCTCAACAGTTTGAACTACACGCTAAAGGAACGAGTGTGAAACCAGTACACAGTTACAAGACCACCAAATATAAAGGAAATTATTAAATCAGTCTTCCTTCCCACTACCCAGGAACATTACACTAACACATATTCACTCAATTTCTACCTCAACAGTTTGAACTACACGCTAAAGGAACGAGTGTGAAACCAGTACACAGTTACAAGACAACCAAATGTAAAGGAAATTATTAAATCAGTCTTCCTTCCCACTACCCAGGAACAATACACTAACACATATTCACTCAATTTCTACCTCAACAGTTTGCACTATATACATGTGGTTGTACCAGTGGCTGCCATGCTCTCAAGGTATAGGGTGGATGGTTCAGCCATATGGTGTGTGTGCTTATTAATCATGCTTAGGTATGCAGGTAACACACACATACAGATCCAAGAAAAATAATAAATGCCATCACAGTCACACACACAGAGCCAGTGACAATACACTAACACATATTCACTGTGTGCATTAAACACTCAGGAAATCTATTAAAGGTGTGTGTGTGGTGGGGGGGGCGTCTATCAAGACATGGTCCTTTTAAAATAGTGAACATTAAACACTCAGGAAATCTATTAAAGGTGCGTGTGTGGTGGGGAGGGGGGGCCGTCTATCAAGACGTGGTCCTTTTAAAATAGTGATGTTCACTGTATAGGAAATAGCTTTAAATAAATGCAAATGAACTGATGTCACTGGGTAAATGAAGCCATTAGGGAGGTGGTTTCTAAATATACACCACAAACTATTGTACTTCTCATTTACCATCTCACATCATCCAAACTTTTACTAATTATGTGCTAGTCTTAGAAAGCCTTAGTAACCATGTAACCTAAGTAAAGCTCAAAACAAGAATCAGGCACTCAACAGAAGACCTATCTAGACACTTGTTTATTAAGAATGTTGGACCACCTTATTGTAAAAAGATCTGCTGCAATAAACAATTCTTGAATTGAATTGAATATTTAGGTTATACTTAGACATTGAAGTATGTAAACGTTTCCAAAGGAATCAGAAGGCATTGTAAAGATGCACTTGTATCCTTATGTCTAGGATGTATGTCCCTGTTCGTCAAGGCTCAGCAAGACACATTATTGTTTACTAGTACAGAGTCACTTGGGTATTTGAACAGGTATAACTAATTCTGGTGGAAGTATTGGAATATTTGGTGAAAATCTAGGTAAATCTTTGATGACACAGGCCCCTATTATATGGGAAAAGTTTCCCCACCCTTGATCTGGAGAGATCAAAACATGATGAAGCTGAAATCCTCTTTAAATAGTGATATTCACTGGCTAGAAGTTGTAGTTGGGAATACATACCAAGAAAATGAAATGTACCAATCCTAATTATCCTAATTCTTATTTAATGAACACAGAACTGTCAATGGTGGGTAAACCAGTTGTCTGTTTTCCCCCACGGCAAATCTCATTAAAAGTTGCTTTAAAATCATGAGATGAGATTTTTGGTAGGGCGCCCATGTTTTGATCGCCTTCTACGTCTAACCCATGGCGAGGCTGAGGACCTATTCTGAATACTCTAAGGACCTATTCTTACTGCCCCGGGTCCCCACGGGTGATTTCCATGTGAAATTTTGAGAATAAAATAATTTTAAAGCTAAATCTGTGATGACACAGGCCCCTATTATATGGGAAAAGTTGCCCCATCCCCTGGAGAGATCAAGACAGGTGTGTGTGGTGGGGGGGGGGAGGTCTATGCTTTGTTGTCATATATTATGTTGGGGTCAGGTTTGCTTCAGAAATCATGTCCTCCTTCCCATTAACCAGGGATAATACACTAAAACATATTCAATCAATTTCTACCTCAACAGTTTGAACTACACGCTAAAGGAACGAGTGTGAAACCAGTACACAGTTACAAGACCACCAAATATTAAGGAAATTATTAAATCAGTCTTCCTTCCCACTACCCAGGAACAATACATAAACACATATTCACTCAATTACTACCTCAACAGTTTGAACTACATGCTAAAGGAACGAGTGTGAAACCAGTACACAGTTACAAGACCACCAAATGTAAAGGAAATTATTAAATCAGTCTTCCTTCCCACTACCCAGGAACAATACACTAACACATATTCACTCAATTTCTACCTCAACAGTTTGCACTATATACATGTGGTTGTACCAGTGGCTGCCATGCTCTCAAGGTATAGGGTGGATGGTTCAGCCATACGGTGTGTGTGCTTATTAATCATGCTTAGGTATGCAGGTAACACACACATACAGATCCAAGAAAAATAATAAATGCCATCACAGTCACACACACAGAGCCAGTGACAATACACTAACACATATTCACTGTGTGCATTAAACACTCAGGAAATCTATTAAAGGTGTGTGTGTGGTGGGGGGGGGGGCGTGAGGTTGGGGTCTGGTTTGCTTCAGAAATCATGTCCTCCTTCCCACTACCCAGGGACAATACACTAACACATATTCAATCAATTTCTACCTCAACAGTTTGAACTACACGCTAAAGGAACGAGTGTGAAACCAGTACACAGTTACAAGACCACCAAATATAAAGGAAATTATTAAATCAGTCTTTCTTCCCACTACCCAGGGACAATACACTAACACATATTCACTCAATTTCTACCTCAACAGTTTGAACTACATGCTAAAGGAACGAGTGTGAAACCAGTACACAGTTACAAGACCACCAAATGTAAAGGAAATTATTAAATCAGTCTTCCTTCCCACTACCCAGGAACAATACACTAACACATATTCACTCAATTTCTACCTCAACAGTTTGCACTATATACATGTGGTTGTACCAGTGGCTGCCATGCTCTCAAGGTATAGGGTGGATGGTTCAGCCATACGGTGTGTGTGCTTATTAATCATGCTTAGGTATGCAGGTAACACACACATACAGATCCAAGAAAAATAATAAATGCCATCACAGTCACACACACAGAGCCAGTGACAATACACTAACACATATTCACTGTGTGCATTAAACACTCAGGAAATCTATTAAAGGTGTGTGTGTGGTGGGGGGGCGTGAGGTTGGGGTCTGGTTTGCTTCAGAAATCATGTCCTCCTTCCCACTACCCAGGGACAATACACTAATACATATTCACTCAATTTCTACCTCAACAGTTTGAACTACACGCTAAAGGAACGAGTGTGAAACCAGTACACAGTTACAAGACCACCAAATGTAAAGGAAATTATTAAATCAGTCTTCCTTCCCACTACCCAGGGACAATACACTAACACATATTCACTCAATTTCTACCTCAACAGTTTGAACTACACGCTAAAGGAACGAGTGTGAAACCAGTACACAGTTACAAGACCACCAAATGTAAAGGAAATTATTAAATCAGTCTTCCTTCCCACTACCCAGGAACAATACACTAACACATATTCACTCAATTTCTACCTCAACAGTTTGCACTATATACATGTGGTTGTACCAGTGGCTGCCATGCTCTCAAGGTATAGGGTGGATGGTTCAGCCATACGGTGTGTGTGCTTATTAATCATGCTTAGGTATGCAGGAAACACACACACACAGATGCAAGAAAAATAATAAATGCCATCACAGTCACACACACAGAGCCAGTGACAATACACTAACACATATTCACTGTGTGCATTAAACACTCAGGAAATCTATTAAAGGTGCGTGTGTGGTGGAGGGGGGGCCGTCTATCAAGACGTGGTCCTTTTAAAATAGTGAGCATTAAACACTCAGGAAATCTATTAAAGGTGCATGTGTGGTGGGGGGGGGGGGGCCGTCTATCAAGACGTGGTCCTTTTAAAATAGTGATGTTCACTGTATAGGAAATAGCTTTTAATAAATGCAAATGAACTGATGTCACTGGGTAAATGAAGCCATTAGGGAGGTGGTTTCTAAATATACACCACAAACTATTGTACTTCTCATTTACCATCTCACATCATCCAAACTTTTACTAATTATGTACTAGTCTTAGAAAGCCTTAGTAACCATGTAACCTAAGTAAAGCTCAAAACAAGAATCAGGCACTCAACAGAAGACCTATCTAGACACTTGTTTATTTAGAATGTTGGACCACCTTATTGTAAAAAGATCTGCTGCAATAAACAATTCTTGAATTGAATTGAATATTTAGGTTATACTAAGACATTGAAGTATGTAAACGTTTCCAAAGGAATCAGAAGGCATTGTAAAGATGCACTTGTATCCTTATGTCTAGGATGTATGTCCCTGTGCGTCAAGGCTCAGCAAGACACATTATTGTTTACTAGTACAGAGTCACTTGGGTATTTGAACAGGTATAACTAATTCTGGTGGAAATATTGGAATATTTGGTGAAAATCTAGGTAAATCTTTGATGACACAGGCCCCTATTATATGGGAAAAGTTTCCCACCCTTGATCTGGAGAGATCAAAACATGATGAAGCTGAAATCCTCTTTAAATAGTGATATTCACTGGCTAGAAGTTGTAGTTGGGAATACATACCAAGAAAATGAAATGTACCAATCCTAATTATCCTAATTCTTATTTAATGAACACAGAACTGTCAATGGTGGGTAAACCAGTTGTCTGTTTTCCCCCACGGCAAATCTCATTAAAAGTTGCTTTAAAATCATGAGATGAGATTTTTGGTAGGGCGCCCATGTTTTGATCGCCTTCTACGTCTAACCCATGGCGAGGCTGAGGACCTATTCTGAATACTCTAAGGACCTATTCTTACTGCCCCGGGTCCCCACGGGTGATTTCCATGTGAAATTTTGAGAATAAAATAATTTTAAAGCTAAATCTGTGATGACACAGGCCCCTATTATATGGGAAAAGTTGCCCCACCCCCTGGAGAGATCAAGACGTGATCCTCTTAAAATAGTGATATTCACTGTATGGGAAATAGCTTTAAATAAATGCAAATGAACTGATGTCACTGGGTAAATAAAGCCATTAGGGAGGTGGTTTCTAAATATATTTAGGTTATACTAGGACATTGTACTATGTAAAAGTCTCCAAAGGAATCAGAAGGCATGGTAAAGATGCACTTGTGTCCTTATGCCTAGGAATTATGTCCCTGTGCGTCAAGGCAAACTCGAGAAGAAACAAAAGAGAGAGTAACAAGGGGAGTAAACTTAACTTCTCTGTATACCATTTGACAGGGAGGAACAGGCCGCACAAGCATTGTGAAGATGCATTTGGATCCTTACATTTTAAAGGATAGGTGCATATATTTAAGAAAAAATAAAAAATAAATAAATAAATAAATAAATAAAAATAAATAAATAAATAAATAAAAAATAAATAAATAAATAAATAAATAAATAAATAAATAAATAAATAAATAAATAAATAAAAATAGGTCCACTAGAAAACTGATTAAAAAAGGGATTGTATACCACTTGACAGGGAGGAACAGGCCGCACAAGCATTGTAAAGATGCATTTGGGTCCTTATGTATTAAAGGATCAATAGGTGCGTAAATTTAAAAAAAAAAAAAAAAAAAAAAAAAAAAAAATGAGATAAAAATAAATAAACAAATAAATAGAAATAGGTGCACTTTAATGTGGACGTGGTTTCAGCCTGTCCTATTCAAATTAGGACACTAGAAAACTGATTAAAAAAGGATTAACTTGAAAATCAAGAAAAATTGAGATAAAAATAAATAAACAAATAAATAGAAATAGGTGCACTTTAATGTGGACGTGGTTTCAGCCTGTCCTATTCAAATTAGGACACTAGAAAACTGATTAAAAAAGGATTAACTGTCTGATTTTCAAGTGAAATTTTTTCGAATAAAAATATGGCGGGTAGAAGAAATAAATTTATATAGTCAGGGTGCCTCAATACAGATACATTACGACTTGCTAATAATTTAACCATTGATAGTGGGATCGTTTGTAAACAAAATGACAAAATACATAACATGTGAGATACATGAACAAAATATAGGAAATTGGAAAGACATGGAAATGGAGAAGAAAGAGAGAACTTACAAGGTAAGGTAAAAACAGGAACTTTTGTTGTTTTTTTTGCATTTTTGTTCACTGTTGAACATGAGTTAGTTGAGTTAGGAATGACAGACAAAGTTAGTTGAGTTAGGAATGGCAGACAAAGACATGGAAATGGAGAAGAGAGAGAGAACGTACAAGGTAAGGTAAAAACAGGAACTTTTGTTGTTTTTTTTGCATTTTTGTTCACTGTTGAACATGAGTTAGTTGAGTTAGGAATGACAGACAAAGTTAGTTGAGTTAGGAATGGCAGACAAAGACATGGAAATGGAGAAGAGAGAGAGAACGTACAAGGTAAGGTAAAAACAGGAACTTTTGTTGTTTTTTTTGCATTTTTGTTCACTGTTGAACATGAGTTAGTTGAGTTAGGAATGACAGACAAAGTTAGTTGAGTTAGGAATGGCAGACAAAGACATGGAAATGGAGAAGAGAGAGAGAACGTACAAGGTAAGGTAAAAACAGGAACTTTTGTTGTTTTTTTTGCATTTTTGTTCACTGCAGAACATGAGTTAGTTGTTAGAGTTGTTAACGTTAGAGTTGTTAGAGTTGTTACAGTTGTTACAGTTGTTACAGTTGTTACAGTTGTTACAGTTGTTAGGTTGAGAAGGAAGCGTGAGGCTGTGAGTAGCAGAGGCTGGGTGGAGTGGGTTGTGGGACAAGGGGCTGAGGGACCTCCTCGGTTATGATGTCCTTGGGAGTCAACCACCGCATCTTTCCCCTGTGGTACACATGTCTGACGTTCCACGTGAGGAGGAAAAACCTCCACCGGAGGAACGTCCAAGGCATCCAGCTGAGGGTCTGCGGTGTCATCCCATACCAAACGGGAAACCGAGGGAACGGACAGAGGTGTTGGGGGGGAGGAGGGGGAGGAGGGGGTTAAGGAGGACAGCTGCACTTGGGAGTCAACCACCACATCATTTCCCTGTGGTTTCGTCTGACATTCCACATGGGGAAGGAAAACTTCCACCTGGGGAACGTCCAACTCATCCACGTGAGAGTTCTCCTGTGGGACACTGACTTCATCCACTTGGGGAATATCAGAGGCATCCACCTGAGGTTCTGCGGCGTCATCCCATTCTAGACTTTGACACTCCTCGAACTCCTCGAAGGAATCGTCAAAGGAGCAGGCAAAGGATGGATAATAGGAACGGAGGACGGAAGGGACTGGCAGGGGTGCTGGGGGGGAGGAGGGTGTTTCGGAGGGCAGGTAAAGGTCGTAGTCGAAGGAGGGAGCAGGAAGCTCAAAAGCTTCAATCTCCTCCAGGAGGGAATCCTCCAGCTCGCTGAATGACAGCTCGAATTCGCCGTAAGTCAGGGGGCTGGCGGGGGACAAAGCACACAAGGAGTAGTAAGCCATTTTCGTTCGTTCGTTCGTTCGTACTAGCAGGCAGGTATAAGGTCAACGGTGCTTTGGTAGTTGGTGGAAGTTTGGTGGATAAGTGTGGCAGTAGAACTGAAATTGATAAAAAAAAACATATTTAGATTTAAGATATTTCTATTCAGAAAAAGCAGCATTATGTATGTCAACGACAATATTCTCAGTCGATCATGTACAATTAATTTGCATCGTTCACAAAAACAGGGAAAGGATGAAATAAGAAATTTTACACAAAAGATTCTGCAAGATTATACAATTAGTTAGATACTAGCTTTACATTACGAGTTGAAAAGACAGATTTACACTACACAAGGATATTTTTACATGTGAAACATTACAGTAAAAACTACAAATCAATTATACAAGAGAAAAATACAACGACCGGGACAAGTATTTTACATAGCCTTAGTGTGATTTAAATGTTGCTGTAAGTAGTCATATCAACACCAGGCATGAATTAATAGAATATCCAAAACAGAACAAATCTAATTAAATAGCCATGATCGACATATTGTAACGGAACACTTAACAGAGACACAATGAAACATGGTGTAAGATATTCTAATTAAAAAACAAAACAAAGCTTTTATATTTTAGCAGCTTAAGTTACCTGAAAACAGAAAAAAATATAACCAAACAATAGAATTAAAGGGGAAGTAAGTAAATGGGATAATAACTGCAACAAAAAAGAAGTTGACTATGTTACACGATGATGTTGGATTTTATCCCGGCCGAAACACTGAAAGAAAGTAAACAATGTGAGTGGGTCGGATTATTGTCCTGACTGTACCAGCTGTGTGGACTTATAAGGTTACCGTGATTAAGTTATTCGATCAACGTCTAATATGGTACTAAACTTAATCTAATAATTTTATACCGGGTCGAAATTTGGAGGCTTCTAATACAAAGGTTTGCTAGGTTCTAGCCGTTTCCATTTGTGAGAGATACAGATCGATATATCATTCAGTTGCTGTACACACGTTTTATCCAAAAGTCACTGCCATGAAGACGCAGTCCTTATGATCTAATATAGATTCTAATCTTTGACAATTTTTTTCATACATGTCAGAGGTATATAAATACTGAAACACACACGTAAACAATATTTCCCCCTTTAAGTATATTCGTCATATTGGATGAGGAAAAGCGGCTTTCATTGATTGGTGTCGACACAGTGAATTAGCAGAGATACAACTCAGGCTGACTGAGATAGGTATAGGTATCCAGCCCTCTATTATGGTATTAGATCGATCCAATCTAATATCTTTAGTCGCAGACATTCACCTTAACAACAAATTAAATTTCGAAGCAAAATAAACCAGTGGAAATCCATGAATTCTTATAATCAGCGTTCACTATAGTGGTCACTTCAGGGGAGGGTATTATAAGGTAAGGAGCTAACGCAGATTCCAAACAAATCCCGACTAAGTCGGGGAGTCGGGGGGGGGGGGGGGTCCTAACTGGGAAGGAACTGGGCATACTTGCACCAATACCTATCTCAGTTAATCTATTTAAAGAGACTGCAACTTAAGGTGATTGGTTGGTCCTTTCAATTTTGGTTAAACGATATAAATACATCGACTTGCCTGTGCGCGGATTTCTCTACAATAGCCGCCAATGAACAAAGCCCAGATATCTATATTATTCCAAATAATAAACTATAATAATATGTATTTATTACGGAATATCCATTTACAAATGCAGTCTAGGTTCACAGCCTCTAAGATCAGTGAAGAATGTTATGTCAGTGATTATGGAGTGTTTCACTTACAACAGAAGAGGGTATACATCAGGTTAAATCAGAGAGAAGGAAGTTGTAAGAACTATACGCCATATGATACTGTATAATCAGTGCAGTCTATGTACGAATATTGAACCACTGGAGCTGAAGAAACGTACTCTTGATGCAATCGAGGGATTGAATAAAATGTTTTCTATGGCTGCCTTTCCATTGACGCGAATTTATGCCGCGCAGCAAGCGTTACCATGCGGCAAAACTATTTACATTGAGGCGTCAAACATCATGCATGTGCATTTATCACTCCATGTGTCCAACAATATAACTATAATTCTAAACTATGTATGCTCTCCTGCATAGTGGCCTATGCTACTCTTGATGTCAGGTGACAAATAGAAACGCATTGAGTGCATAATATACTGAAGTAATATCAAATACTGTATAATACCTCAGTAGACATCCTAGCACATCAACTATGCACCACCTTCAACACTTTGACCAAGAATATTTAGTATAAATATATAGTTGTCATCCAAGAGAACACTGCCTACTGGGATTTGTTTTACCAAGGGTTCAGTAGAAATGCACGTGAGAAAATACCAAATACCAAATACTAATCTAACCAGGTTCAATCTTATTAAATAGCGGCAATGGTGGGAACAGACTCTTAGTTCTTAATCACCTCATACTTAGTTCACCTCTGATCTGAGGTCAGTCACAGTAAAACAATAAAAATATCGAAATGAATTAACGTGACGTTAGCATTTAGGAAAACAATATTTTAATTCTATACGGGAATTTTAGGTTATGAAAGCAAGACACTGAGCGCGACCACACAGATATATGCGACACGCGCAAAGCAGTCAGTAACACAATGGCGCTTCTGTTCAGAATATATCCTCAAAATAAAAACTGTTTCTATTCACGCCATTCTATTTGGGTTCCTTGGTCATTGAGGAGGATGTAGACAGTCTAAGTCCAAACCCTCAGATCAGATAGGAATGGTATGTCAGTGATTGGGCCCCAACTTTGCTAATCGGTTTCGTGGCCTAGGACTAGGCGTTCTTATGGGATTATAAAGAAATTTTGCGGTCTTAATGGAATTATAATGGCACTTTGCGATTTGAGGCTAGCGAGAGGCTTTCCCTCCATTCGAAGGGACTCTCTCATCTTTGGGCCTAGACTGGAGAGCTAGTTTGGCTATTCATACGGAAATTGTGCTGTCTATTTCCCACTATGCTATTATTCAAATTGATACGTTATGCCGGATCGAAAATCCATATCACCCAGCCTAAATAAAATCTTTAAATGATGAAGTCTGGGTTTGATAATGTCTGTTTCCGACCAGTGCCCATCTGTATATCGCTTGGAATCTGTTAATTTCATGTAAGAGCAGTCGATCTTGCTTCCTTTTGAGGAACCAGAGACCGGGTCTGGCGTGACGAGACAGGCACAAGGAAAGTTAATCAACGTAAACATGCCATTTTTAGTTTTCTAATCGCGATTGACCAAGGAGAACAATTGTCTCGGTGCCGTCCAAGCGATCACTTTCTCTCTCTCACTACACGGGAATCAACCCTTGGATACAAACACAAGCAACGTAAACACCAGTATTGTGCCCAAGATGTAGGTTTCCAATTATACCTATGTTTAAACATAACTATACACCATTTTTGTCAGAGAAATCACTGAAACCACTGGAGGAATTACCACGATGTTCGAGGTGGACATGGATTGGTCATAGAACTAAGTCCTATACTCAAAGGTTATACGCTTTGAGTATAGTTCTATGGTCAGATAAAATGCGAGCGAGAAATGTTAGGCCTATAGTATAGCGGTATATTGCGGAAATGTTTTCACGTGGTTTTCCAACGATACAATATAAAGCATTGTTTCAAATGATATCCAACAATGTTCCGCGTTTTCAATCCCATGAGAATAAATAATTATTTCAAACAATGTTTTATTACTTAAGAAAGGAAGCATCATGTGCCTTGTGGACAAGATATAGCGGACAGTAGGCGGCAGCGTGCATAGGTAAACTATATATCAGAGATTTGTTTATCTGTAAATCTCTTAATATTTGTCAAGACTGACCAGACAGTAGAAAGAGAAAATACCGGCTTTTAAACCGATGGCTGCCATCTTAAAATAACAACATGTTATCGCAGAATTATGAATTAAAGAATCTAACGTGTAGACATAAATGTATTTTTGTATCGGCGGCGGCTAGGCTATCGTATTGGTAGTACCTTGTGTGAGTTAATTTATTGCAAAGAATAAAAACATCACACGAAGCCATTTAAAAGAGGAAATTCTGCTCTTTAATGTGATGGCATTCATTATAAAATAGCTACACCGATCGTGGTATTATCAACTGAAAGAGCTAATGTGTTTAACCTTATACGGCAACGATCAGACGGCCATCAAAAGTAGATGACAAGGTCTTGTTGTGTTTAAACTCATAACATAATATTTATCTGTTTGGCACATTACAGAATATCGGCTGAATTGTCATTAAAAAGAGAACATTCTGCCCGTTGGTTTGACGGATGTCAATTTAACTAACAGGATATGTCACATAGATATGAGCTAAAGACGTCAGTAGCCGAATCCCCCTCTCCATACGATGATCTTAGAAACGCAATGATGTATACAAATTTAATAAACCGCCTTGAAATTTCATACATGTCTTATTACGATCTCAAGGAATGGGCAACCTAAAATGGAAAAAAAATCCAACAAAGAGGTCTTGTGAATAAATCACGTTAAGAAAATATCAATTTTGCTACTTCGGACTTATTTTCCTGTAACCCGTCACATATATGAGATCAAATACGAGATACAGTCCACTATGCACTTAATTAATACAACCGCTTCAGGGCTATCCTGAGTGGCTAGCACGAAATGTGATAACTATATTGTACGCTGAACATAGCAGCTACCACAGGGAATAACTGAGTATGATTCGAAATGGATTACTCAGGAAGAAAAGAATCGGAAAGATGGGGCAACATGTAGGCATAGTATCGCCATGGTAAATTGTAACTTTTCCTACACTACTCATACACTTTCGCGACCTTACTGGGCGTAAGTGCGCGCGCACTCTTCATGAACTGTATGTACAGCGCGGGCATGCTGCGCGTTATGACATTTTATACTATTTGCGCAAATGGCAGTCTCACCATGGCCTGGAAAAGTATTGAATTTGGACCAATAGATTCAAAATATAGCTTGAAAAGCCGGTAAAATGGTCATTTTGGTCGAAGGGCCTGGAAAATTATTATAATTATGGGCCTTGAGTGAATCTAGGCGTTTCTCGTGGTTTCTTTTCTCAATCCAGCAACTAGGACGCTTGTGACGCTTAGAGCAGAGAAAACAATTGATAAATATACGATTTTTCTAGTCGCCACCAAAGTCTCCGTCATGCAGAAGAAAGTATTCCTTCCGTCCAGTCCTGTTTGCGAACCTCTCTAACAATTCAAATCGTGCGCGGGAATCTGCCTGGTACACAAGCCAGTACTGTGGCCCAAAGCAAGGGTGGCTGAACAATTACATGTATATCTATATTTAAGTAAAATACACCATTAAATGGCCTTGAAATTTTCGGCGGTTCTGTTTCTTACGGTGCACTTTCTCCTGATTCGGCCCCACTTTTGGGTTCTATCCCCCGATCAAACCAGGGTTTTCCTATGCCTTTCAATACAAATACGAGAAATATTTGTTGTGCGAGGGAAGGATTACAGCAGGTAAATAAATAGAGTCTCATCCCCACTATGAATATCAATCGTGGACTCACCCACTTTGAGATAAATTAATAGATTAATCAGTTTACCATCGTATTCAGTGTACACTCAAGCCATAAATCTGGGTAATACATGTAATTGGGTTAAAACATAACCCCAGCTGCAATAAGAGCACCTCTTGCCTATATTCAGAAACGTTGCCAAGTCTCTAGCGATGTATTGGTAACCTACGCTGGCAACGACGTCTATATGACGTCATGAATGTCAAATGAATGGCATCAGCCAGGGCTGCCACTAAAGGTGCACGATACAGTCAACTTTATAGTGGTCTCCAACATTATTTGAGGGTGGCGAGATATGCTTTCTTTGTGATAATCAATAGGATATGACCTCAAATAAAGGTGTAGCTAATCTAAACAAAATCAGACTAGTGTTTATTTTTTAATTCAGTAAAACGGGGCAAAATAACACATTTTTCCATTTTTTAATGAAATTGTGAAAACCGACCTAATTATGCATACTGATGATGACCATTTCAATGATGAAAGAAACTGGACTAAATTTTAAAAACCCAAACCATGACATAAGGGTTTGATTCCTTGCTCAACTAAAACACCTGAACAGAATACTGAGTCTCTCGACGGGTCAAATCGCCAGAAAATGTACAATTCACCGTCTCCAATCCTATCAAATAACCCGAATTAAAGATAGAAATGTGGCTCAAAATACAGTTCGACATTACGAAACTGATATTTTGAATCAACCTAGTACCAAATATACCAAATATTTATAATTTTCTGCCTAATTTCGCAGAATGTAATACATTTGCAGAGCTGTCAATTGTACATTTTCTCACGATCTGACACCGATATACAAGCGATTTACGACCTACCTCGCTATATCTAGTCGTAGGATCCAACACAGTCTGCGACTAGGGTTAGATATTCCAACTAGCTATATCTAGATTACGTTTGCTAATAACCAACTGATAAAAACATGACTAAACAATGACATTATCAGCAGTTCCATACCCTGATCGAATATCATGTGTGAATAATATATATATAATTATATCGTGTGCCGCGATAACAGGTGAATATTAGCAGCATATTAAGGTGAAAGCATGGATTATATGATACATTTTCATGACAAATAACCATAGGCGGTTGGCACTCTGCACTTCTTGGTTCACTGGTATCATTTATGTGTTCCATGGCGGCAGTTACCTAGGTGGCAGTTGGCGGCCCACCACCTGGCCAATATATTCCTAGAACACTCCTTACACTCCAAATTATTACATCTTTTTGCTCTAATTATCATATATACTAAGACAACCGGTATCCAACCGCGTGCGCATAGCGCACGCGGTTGGATACCGGAGCCAAGCGACGATACGGATTTCCCGCGTAGTCCCGCGGATATTTTTGTATTTGTTTTACCGTCAAGTATCAAAATTCATCTGGAAATCACTAGTAA
The DNA here is from genome assembly GCA_942159475.1 of Sthenelais limicola. NCBI lineage: Eukaryota > Metazoa > Annelida > Polychaeta > Phyllodocida > Sigalionidae > Sthenelais > Sthenelais limicola. The sequence continues at coordinate 52,308,788 of OW804098.1, forward strand.
TTAATCAAATCTATGTAATGAACTTCAATATTAAAGGTGAATATGTTATAAAAAATGAAATCGCACTAAGCAGGACGTGCACTAAAAAAATCCTTAGTCGCCCAAGTAAAATCCAAGTCGTCTGTTCTCAAAGAGAGTATAAGAGCTGATATTGATACTCCTTCATACATGGACGAATGTGACGAGATACACATTCTCTTTCGAAATGTAAAATTTTATTTTCTTACATAATTATCATATCGTAACTCCTAGTCATATTCACTATTTCATCATTGTAATTGTTACATCTTGTTACACAATAATGACGTAACAATGGGTAACCACTTTATGACCTATAATTATCATTAATTATTATTAGTATATCTATTAGCCTAATTAAGTAACATGTCCATCATCCATAAGTCACCATTACCCAGGAATTTATTGCAGTAATTACGGTAGCATGTGAAGGCTCAGGTAGCACCCTCACCTAGCTAATAATGAACCAATCAGTAATAGCCACATGGACCAAGCACCCACCTGTATGTTAGACTACAATAAACATTCATTCTAGATCTTAGGATCAAAGCCTTTAGACCTCTTCTTTGTACTTCTTATTTTCCTACAATAATTCTACAACTATTTCATATCCAAGATAGACCAAATCTTCATATCACCATTCCATTATTGCCCCACAACGTACTTTCCAATTATATGGTAATAGGGGATTTGCATGTCTCACTTGATCTACTACAGTGCATGCTGGGATTGATTCAGTTCAAATCTAACATACAAATATTCAGCAACTGTTATGAGACATTACGTAACATTTTTATTGAAAAATGCAAGGATCTTTTCGCCAATATCATAGCTTTTGTGACTGGTCTATAAAAACCAAATGCATGATGGGGAAGATGAAGTCTTGTTTCATGGAAACATTTAAGCCGCATGGCTATTTACACGACGCAATGGTGCATTGTTACCCTTACGTAAAAATATTGTAATGTTCGGCAGGACTTGAAATCCTCCCTATGTTGGGAGCTTCGATCCGCCGACATTGTCATAACGACAGAATAAAAGTCTCAACAACAAACAACAAGATCGTTGTTAAATATTCCACACTGAATATAACATATCTTCTATAGCTTTTATCCTGACATACAACTCCCATAATTCCATGCGAATAAGGATTCAAGATGGGCATGCAAGTCCCCTATTAAGTCTCGGTGGGGGGGGGGGGGGGTCTAGATTTATTTATATATTGAAATGTTACTGATACGTGACTACACACGACTTGTCCCCATAAAAGCTACCATGTAACTAAAAGACGTCACGTTCTTTACTAAGACCTCATTCGTACCCTTGGCGATGTCATGATGACATCAACAAAGGGTGCTCTTGTTGCTTAGATATTCTCCGAGCCATATTAACGTCATTATTATTAAAATCAAATGATGTTTAAAAGGAATTTAAATCTAAAAGTTTCACAGATTCCCTACAAGAGATCAAAGTGGTATTTCAGAATTAAATAAACTCCTATTCTCCCCAATGAAAAAAAACATAGGTTTGGCACTACATGGTTTCGCTAATAATAGCTCGTCAGGCCATTGGCATCAACAAGTCATATCAACGGCGGGTAAAAAATAATAAATAAATGAAAACAAGTCCAGCCAGTCCTCATTTCCGTGGAAATAAAGAATTTGTAAAATAATTTCCATAATATTCTAGATATAATGATATGAAATATTGACTTGCTGTCCCGTTGGCCCAAGGACTATCGTTCCCCAATCGTTCCCCAATTTATAATAGCACCATGTCGAGGACGGCTCACGATTAACGAAAGGCTCCTACACAGCCAATCGTTTGAGACCGTTATGTCGGGGGAGGGGGGGGGGGTAACCCCCAACAATGACTCAGATCAATATTCCTGGGTATTTTAACAGTTAAAAATCGATCGATTAGAATTTGAGCCAGCTGGCGGCCCCTATAGTCTCCCTTTTTTTCTTTTTTTTTAGAAACGTTTATTAATCGATACACAAAATAATATGACAATATACAATCTATTCTTGCAGAGTACAATGACATGTGTATAATTGGTAGGAAATGAGCCTCAGTTTTAACCATTTGAATGGTTAAATCTGGTTGAGTGGCTATTACCTTTGGGTTCTATAAACTGTGACTTATTTATGCATGTAACAACACAAATAGAAAGAGACTCGGTTAGTCCCTAGAAAGTATGCTATCGGTTGTATGTAAAATGTTCAACGTGGCTAGATAGCTTGGTCATGGGGTTCCGAGGACATAGTCCGGATATTGGGAAAAAAATATATTGAAATTTTATTCTGCAATTATAAAACAACTACAGAACTGGACCAATGCCTCTACATGGTAGGTCTTCCGACATGCCCGAAACGTAAATAGAAAATACATTACAAAAAATGTTACCCTTGATTATAGATATCCGCGGTATTTACGGATAGAAAAACATATGTATTTACGTATAAATAATTTGTTAAAAGTACAGGGTGTATTTAGGGTTCCCCGACTGTGGTACACTGCAAGCTTAAAACCTGCTAGGCCTCGGCCCACCACCGCAGCTCCATCTCTTGCCTTGACAACATTCGGGGTGTAGAGATTCGTTCCAGGAGAACATTTACGTTAGCCGATAACTATGCCTTTTTCAACATACATGTATAAAAAAAAACTATCTACCGTATATCAACTCCTCTTCCAAAAGAAGCCACAGAATACTAGTGCCTGATGAGACTTTTTGTCAACACCACTTATAACATTGTTGATATAAATAAGAAAAATACATAATCATTTCCAGAAGCTAACCCCCGACTTTACATACCCAGTCAGGGACCCCTATAACCAAACGATCACTTAATTCCACATGACCAACCCCACACAAGCTATATAACTGTGTGTGTGGGAGGGGGCGGGGGCGGGGGCGGGGGGCGGGTCTAAGTACATACTACGAAAAGCCCTAAGATTTTGGACAATAAAACACTTCGCAAAGTGAATAATTATTCACAATTGTTGCTCCAGTTCTTGATTTACATCTATATATCAACAAACAAGGTAACATAACACGGGTATTAGGATAATCCTTTACCTTGACGCTGTGTGGTAATTAACCAATGCAAATCGTCACAGATTATTGTTCTTTAATCCGTCATAGGTTATGACGACACGTAGATCCTGAGTGATATCTCAGATCAGTGGTAGCACCGCAAAGCGAAGGTCGTTTTATAATTACATATCTCTCATTAAGTGGAGTGTAAAGGGACGGGGGTGGGTGGGGGTGGAGACCGAGAAAATCCCGATCCAAAACCGTAATGGTATTTATTGCCATGTGGGCGTCCCTGAATAATTAAAACCACGTGCTTTGTAAAATAAAACATAACTCAGGTTGAGTAAGCGAGCAAGTGTAAAGTACTGCTCGCATAGCGCGGCCTGACAAACCAATGAAGTAGCCGCGTGAGATGCGCCATGCTTTAAGTACTTCTAGATAATTTATGCATAAAAGAAAGTAATAAATTAACTAAATACATCGCTCAGGATGACCTCAGAAACGTATCTAAAAATCTTCAGCACAGTCTTGGAATTTGGTGCATGTATTGCTACTATTAAGAACACTAAACTGGCAAAGCATGAACACATTCCTATACAGAATTCTTTATAACATAATGCTTATCCCCCAAGGAACACAGCGACCTCAATGCACCGCTTTCTAAAATCTCCCACTTTATTTCTGATCGCCGCTGATCAATAATAACAGGATCTAAATGTTATCACTCATCAGAGAGATTTAGACACAATCCGTTAAAGGAAGGCTTAATCGCACTCAAGTGCATTTTATCTTTTGCAATGTTCAATTAATAACGATCGAAATAGTGTCTAGGAGATTGATCGATCTAATGATCTGAGCCCGCGCGCGGCAAAAGTATGATGTCCGCCATCTGGCTATATCCGGATATCTGGCTACTCAAACATCGACACCTTATCAACATAGACTGCCCGCGCATGGGTCCAGAATATGATTTAAAATGCACGACAAAGTGAATATATGACATCAGACTCGTAACTGTGTCACATAAAAACAACACAGGTTATTACCTATTATGAAATTTTGTTGTACAAATTGTATCCTTTCGCTATATATATATATGTTCGATCCAAAGAGACAACTAGACGTACCGTACATGTATAATGTAATAAGGGCATGACTATATATATAGAATGACGGAAAACTTCGGTAAAATTCATAATATCAATCTAGAACAAGTCTACTTTGGGGACGTGTGAAGTTCCCGATTGCGCTACCACAACTGTTTCACTTGTTCCATGAAGTCTAAATATCTGCGATTAATCATTCCGATAGGCGATATTCAGAAAACACACATTTACAACATAATCTCAATCTAATGATAATACATGAATAATGATTAAATTTATGTAACTCGAATAAAGGTTAATACATGCATACTGACGGAAATATTGATCAATTAAGATTATGTATCCGCAATTGATTTAATGAACTTTTCAATTAATCTATCAATCAATTAATATAAGGCATTTCCAATGATGCAAGAGAATCTTTCCGGGGAACATATCTATTTAGATATAGACATGAGGCTCTGTCCATTATCAGCCTATTCTATATCTAGAATCGGCGCAATATTATCATTCTTTGAAAAACGTGGCTGCGCCAAGATTGTAACCATGAACAGCATTAATTTCTTTTAATTAATTAATTAATTAATTAATGTATATTCATTCATTATCTAACTTCTTGCGGGACTTGATTCCACAAAATAGTAATAATAGTGAGTTGCAAGACTGCTCGTATGTCTCCCGTGGGAGCACGGCGGCAAACATTAAATAGTTATTGCGCAACTACAAGACAGTCAACAAATTAATTTTAAACCGCACCATTATGATGTCATTATAATGCGCGGAGCAGTGTAGGCGCCGTGTTGGCTAGGCCGACTGAGTCTGCTGGATTGCAACATATACCTGCTACTAAATAGCATCGATATACTTTATTGTCAAATAATATAATTCAATCAAATAAACGCTTATGGTTTTCAATTTAATTGATCCAGTCTCCCCGGCGACGATTGGATTCTTCCAATGATCGGCGACTGCGTCTTTGCAATCGTCGACTCGAATGGCGGCATGTGGCCTGCTAGTCTAGGCCCAGAGCCTGGGATTTTTTTTAACATTTTTATTTGCTGAAAATTTTGCTACGCGATACGTTTCATTCAAATCAGATAAGAATGACAGGTATGTTAATGATCGGACGCCTACTGTGTTAATGGGTTGCTTGGCCTAGGACTAGGCGTCCTAAATGGGATTATACTGACATTTTGCGGTCCTAATGAATTATAATGGCACTTTAATTGCGATTTGGAGCGAGATGCCTTCCCTCATTTTGAAGGAACTCCCCCATCTTTGAGCCTAGACAGCTGCATTTCATTGATTAATTTGTTTGCTAGTTTATCATTATCACATGATATTGCATATGGATGAGGCCTTTGGTAACGAGTATGATTTGGGTGAGAAATAGCGCACCTGTCTACGGCGACTCACAACACTCGAACTCAATGGCTAACAATGGCATTTCAAACATTACATGAACGGATCTATTTGAATATAGGAATGTTTGAGGTCCATACAGGTCTGCCAAATCATGCATGACCAGCTTTCACAATTGTAATGCGACATCAGAACCCATGATCCCGTATGTGAAATGGCGTCAGCGCAAGCCAAATGGGTTTGAACCATTGTTGGTTACATGGTCTCGGCGACCAAGGGCAACACATATTATCATATTTAAATATATGATGTGTATGTGTCAAAACATTGAATTGTGTCACATTACTCCTCTCCCATATATATATTTGTGCGTAGGGAGCCCTAAAATTATCGTATCAAGTTACCTTGGTGGACAAGGTGATTTACAAAGATAATTAGATAAAACAAATGCAAGTGATAACTAGAAATACATATCTAAAGTCGATATATTTTAACTGACCATGAACATGGCTTTTGAGTCGATCTTTCACCTCTAATTTTATATTTTAGCACTATCTAATCCCACCGTGGATGCATGAATGACAAAGCCCCTTTCTGTACACCATTTCGTCACAATAAAAAATCAATATATTATATGTGATACGTTACAGGAAAATGAGTAATAAGTCGCGGAAAATGGATTTTAAGATATCATATCTGAACAGATGAAATCAAGCCGATTCCAATGAGGGTAAACAATAGAAGAAAGTTTGACATTTTATTTTTTGAGAATTAGAGTTTTTAATATCTCTGGTAGGACAATTACTACTAAGTAATACAGTAGCTATATAAGTACGGTAGCTAAATATACTCTATAGGATGAGCTTCAAAATGCGTGGATATAATTAATACACCGTCTCGAAATTTGGTACATGGATACCCGAAAATGAGTACATTCCCACAAAGAGAACCTGTGAATAAATCACTTTGAAAAAACATCCTTTTTGCGAATTGTGACTCATTTCTTGTAAAACATCACATATATGGGTCAAGTCGTCAGAAAACGTACAATTCTTTTTCGCAATTTTAAGACACAAATGATTTCAAAAGACAGTTCAAAATAGCTGAACCGATTTATTGACTCAATGCAATTATAAAAATAATCAGATAATCTAGTATCTATAAGTTTTCACCTTAAGTAGCAGAATTTACTAAACGTCTAGGGTCGCCGATTGTACATTGTCTGACGATCTCACCCATATACCAAGGGCAGGTGCGGGAAGGCTGCCGCCATATTGGCTTCCATGCAATGGTGCCGCGCTATTTGGCGGGAAATATGACGTCATGGCGCCGAGCGGACATTTTTAAACACGCGAAAAAGAACCAACAAAAATCGGTGGAGCACAAGAGAATTTGGATTGGAAACAATATTCATATGAAGCACTATTCAACCCCCAAATTAATTTTAATATTGGCCACCGCCTGTTCAACGATACTGCTATTTAGCGACCATGTTTGTGACAATAATTCCATAGAAAAACGGCGGTGAATCAGGTAATTTGGAAACAATATTCATATAAAAGACAATTTAAATCGCCAAATTAATCTAAATGTATGTCGATATTAGGTTTAGGCAGGGTTGAATGGATCAAACATTCAAACGATTATATTGCTTTATATAGTCCAGGCCCTTGAGATCCGCCTTTATAAAGGACTCAATTTTGATGGGAAATATGGCCAATAACCGCGAAACGTTTAGAAATAATTCCATCAAAGTTCTTCATTCTAAACCCTCCATACCGTACAACACGAATTATAGATTAACTTGGACGGCACTTATTACATTTGGGGTAGAATTGATCCAATCCAAATTCTAATGTACGAACATTTTTATATCGTTAATACCCGAAGAAATTTCGACCAGATATTCATCATTTGGCATATAACAAGCACAATATACACGGCAATACCACACAATGGTTGCATTTTATTTCTGAATATGACAACACGACGTATAACAAGCGATTACGCATATACCAATAACAGTCATATCATTGCGTCCCTACGGAATAACATTTTTCTTCCGGAATCTCCTGAAAAAAAACTCAGATTAGAACTGACCTTCATCTCATATTCATGGGGATTGAATAATGAGAAATATGGCTAACTGCTTCACATGTAACAGTAATGTGTATACGGATCCACGGGGTTCCTGGGGCACACGGGGAGCGGGGAGTCGACCTAAGGGCAGTAGTGAATGGGCGTCCACCGCCAGCTAAACACACGTTGACGATTTAGGTTGACATCAGATCTCTGGATATCTCCTCCATAAGTAGGATCGTGAAGTCGTCACCTTGATGTTCCATCTGTACCCGATCCATAGATCGTAGGACCTCACCAATAATAATAAGAATTAAAAGAACAAATTATTCACTTAAAAAGTAACCACTACACTTACGAAAGCCCAACTAATGCACTGAGCTAATGGTCATTCGGCCTATATATACCCCCTGAGGCTAGCGAATCAGAGGCGGGTCTTGAATTGCCCTGCCTGACAGAGCCAGGATCATCCCACCTTGTAGTACCCCCTCCCCCACACCCACCCCTGTCACTACTACCCACCCTTCTTTCACTCAACGTCACACGGGTCAGATCGTCAGACAATGTACAATTGGCAGCTCTACACATTTAGACAATTCTGCTAAATTAGATCGAAAAAATGATGAATACCGGGAATATCTGAGTATTTTTGGTATCGCATTGATTTAAAGTTCTGTTATGTTAAACTGCATTTTGAAGCTTATTTTCGTCTTAAATATGGGTTATTTGAGAGGATTGGTGAAGGCTAATTGTACATTTTCTGAAGATACGGTAGTTGTGGTTATCGATTGGACCGTTTTGATTGTTTTTTTTTACGCCAGCGGATGTGTTTTATCATTTATATATGTTTTATGTACATGATATTAATTAACGAATGTGTATCAGCGTATAATTTACCCTATCATTTCTATATTATTAAACCAGCACAGACTGAGAACAGTGAATAACAAATGTTAAAATACAAATACATACGATAATAGTACATATTATTATGGTCGCAAGCTATGGAGTGATTTACCTCTGGTATACTGAAAACCATTGATGACAATTGCCCATTTGTACGTGCAGTTAGGATACTATATTCCCAGGTATTGAATGTTTGATAACTAACTTTGCTTTGATTGTTTTTAATTGTATATGTGTTTGTCCAATGGTAACATGCGGTGACATACACAAAACAGTGACTGATGTAAAGACAATAGGGCTTGTTTGTCTCAGTTTGTATAATTGTATGATTGCGGATTCCGAGTATATGTATTGTAACAGAAAATAACGTATAGATTGTATTTTGTATTTAAGATTTTTATTCAGACAAGACATTATGTACAAGTACAATATTCTCAGAATTCGCTGATTTCTAGTAATTTCTATATATTTTACAGAATCGAAAGATTTTTAGTGGCAATAAGTTCACATAAATTTACAAGTACTTTAAAATTTACATAAGATATAGGTATATCAATAGTTAAAACATAGTCACCTATAATAGATGTATCTAAAAACAAACACCTGCGCTTTGTTCAAATCATGACAGTCAGTGAAAGTTTTTCTGAATTCATTTAAACATTATTGAAGAATCCAAGAACATGTACTCATACGAGCAGAGACTAATAACAATATACTACCATCCATTGAGGTATATTTCATTCATGAGATCGTTGCGCAGGGAGGGTAGTAAATTGCATTTGTTTAGATTATATTCATCGTATCATATTAGGTACAATTAGATTAAGTTGTAAAATCTGACTAACTTGGTTACACATGAAAATAATAACGATTGTGGTTATGCGTATTTTGTAAAGAATTTAAATGTACAAGGCCAATACAAAAATATTTTGGGGAAAGAAACATGTTACATCATCAAATCAAATCCTAACTCTCCGCCCCCTCCCACCCTCCCGCATTCTACCACAAGAGGTAGGCTTATATGGATTGACACATTGAAACAGTAATGGTAATTATAGTGTCGGGAGCTTGCCTCGTCATCAGTAGAAATTAACACTCATTTGGTACAATTGAGCTAAACTAGGGCAAGCACAGTTGAACGGTTTTTAGAGACATGGTAAATCAAGCAAATAGCTAAACTAGGGCAAGCACAGTTGAACGGTTTTTAGAGACATGGTAAATCAAGCGAAAAGCTATTTGCTATGCTACTGGTTTACGTACGTATATATGTACGTATAGAGAAACAAATCTTGATTGAGAAATAACTTCAATGTTGGACTCATATGTGCTGTGTTACAGGGAAATGAGTTTTTAGATATCATTATTTGAAAAGTGAGATCAAGCTGATTCCAGTGATGATAAACATTAAGGACATCTTAGAATTATTTCTACATTTTATGTTGTTTTATTTGCTTCTCTCTTTCTCCTTATCCCCCGCCTCTCTCTCTTTCTCCCTCTCTTTCTCCCGCCTCTCTCCCCTCTCTTTCTTCCTTTCCCCCGCCTCTCTCTGTGCCTTTCTCTCTCTTTCTCCCTCTCCCCCGCCTCCCTTTCTCTGCCTCTTTTTCTCCCTCTTTTTCTCCCTCTCTCCCGCCTCTCTCCCTCTCTCTTTCTCCCTCTCTTCCGCCTATCTCTCTGCCTTTCTCTCTTTCTTTCTCCCTCTCTTCCGCCTCCCTTTCTCTGCCTATCTCTCTGCCTCTCTCCCGTCCCCCTCTCTCCCTCCCTCCCTCTCTCCCTCTCCCGCTCTCTCCCTCCCTCTCTCTCTCCCTCTATTTTTCTCTCCCCCGCCTCCCTCTCTCCCTCCCTCTCTCCCTCCCTCCCTCTCTCCCTCCCTCCCTCTCTCCCTCTCCCTCTATCTTTCTCCCTCTCCCCCGCCTCCCTCTCTCTCCCTCTCTCTTTCTCTTCCTCTCTCTCTCCCGCTTCCCTCTCTCTCCTTCTCTCTCCACCTTTCTCTCCCTCTATCTTGCACCTTCTCCCCCGCCTCTCTCTCACTCCCTTTCTCCTTCTCCCCCACCTCTCTCTTTCTCCTTCTCCCCTGCCTCCTTCTCTCTCTGCCTCTCTCTTTCTACTTCTCCCCCGCCTTCACCCCTGTTCAGGGATCCCCATGTGGATTTTCTGTATAAGATAAACACTAAACACAAACTAATACTGATATGATTAGTGTCATCACTTTTGATCTATTATAGGTCAGTTGTTATGGCGCCATCCTGGACTCCAGATTACAAAACGTCGTTTGCAGAATATGATTCTTGAAGAATAATTCAAAATCATACCAGATATTTCGTGTGATACTGGACATTGGTATTTTTGCGCTCCAAAAATGTTAACTTTTATTAGAGTACACTTTTGATTGATACCATTTTAAAATGCTTAATTGAAAATTATAAGTGTGTCACAGAAAATTATAAGTATGGCACATAATTGTGTAGCCTATATCAAAAGTAGTGTCTTCTTGTGGGGTTCTATTTCGACTACTGTCATCTCATTAACTCCTTTTCTGAAAGACCGAACGAACTTTATTAATAATCCAGGGTATTCACAGAGCCTAAGAATAAATCCTTTCGTGAAACATAACATTAAACATTGTAGGGATCCATGCCTGTAAAGAAGTCAATTTGTATCGTATTATATACGAAAAGTATTACATGCGTTGATAGTCAAACTTCATTGTTCAAAGTGATAATGTAGTAAAATTAGCGTTAGAGAGACATAACTGTAACTATGTCAAGGTAAGAAAGCAGGGCATGAGCCGGAAGAACTCTAATTTGAGAAGTTCCCAACCTTTATGTCAACTATGCACTTATTATGGCAAATAAAGAATTATCTTATCTTATCTGATTTGATGTTATAACATTGTCTGTAAAGACATATATATTACCATTTTATTGTAGAGAAGCGCCTGGTTTTGGCATGCTGGGTCTCATATGGTAACAAAATGGCGGGATATATAAAAGAGGAATTAAGTGTTATACATCAACGCAAACTTGAGTTATTAATTAATAAGGTAGTACCACCGGGCGTCACTAAAATTAATTAATATTCAAAAGGGAAAATGACCTAACATATTTACCTGCATATATATATATATGATTACTACTAAAGGATTGATGACCGACGACACTGAGGGTCTTTTGATGCACTGTTTGGTGTGTAATACCAGCTGACTGATTATGCACAAATCGTACACCAGCAGTCCCGAAATGGAGGTTATTCATCCTTTTAGTCTCTGCCTATGGTTGTCGTAGCCAATGGACTGCACATGGCGATGACTAAAATCGGTTAGAGGAGATCTGTTGTCCTGATCTTCAATTGCAATATGAAGGTGGACGTTTAACAAAAGTAATTAAGAATAGAAAAAGCTGCTGTAGGGGTTGTACCAAACAGTATACAATTCACCCAGAGAAGGCCCAGCAAGGCCGAAAGCTCGTGATAAAGATCATCAACAACAACTCTTTAATTCTCTCATAAATCATACCATCAATTCACAATCGGCCCCCAGACTGAAACCTAAACATATTAGATCAAAACAGGTTATTATTTGTAACAATTCCCTTATTCTTAATCCAAGAACCCATAGAGGGTTAATTAACCACATGATTCAGGGAGAGTGGGCACAACACTGACTACAAATAGACTAGAGATGCATGTACGGCATTAACGTTTTCACTCGCATGGATTTATGTGATATGATGGGACTTGTAAGTCTCCATCTTTCCCATTATGCATTTAGATATCACATATCATTTATACGAGGCAGGATATCGTCGATAATATTTTGCATATTTCTTATAAAAGTGTGGCTAAATATTTGTCCACCAGATTCACGGAGACTCACTGCATGTAAATCCAAAAGGAACTACGTTAAGTGTTTCTGCTTAGTGCTAATATTTATTTGATTTGATTTGTAGCCTTATTGTTCCTGCACAATATCGATACGAAATCATACTACTACAATAATTATTGTAGCTTATCTACATTTTAAAGTTCGTGATTTTTTACCTATATTAAAATGTGGTGCGGAATGTCTCAAAGGTGCAACAATAAACGAAAATACAGTGGACTGGAAAACAATATTTATGTAGAATTGTTCAAAGAGATATATATATATATATGAAAGGTGGGGGCGTGCTGCCTTCTAGGAACACTAGGCAAGCAAATGCGCCGACTTTGGGAATTATTTTTACCTAAGAATGGTAAAGACGAGAAATCATTACTAAATCAAGTCATTTCAAGTTGGAATAAATTGTAATCAAATTACGCATAATTGATGATGAGAAATAAAAATCGATTGAAACAGCTATCAAAAAGGTAAATCCTTATTATAAAGTCTGTAAATGGTAGCTGTGTATATAAGCTCGTTTGCTGCTGTAGTGTTCCTTGTCTACCTGGTTGTATAATTCATATCAATAATATACTCTGATGAAGCCACACACCCTCGACGAAACGCGTAAGATTCGCCAATTTGTCGGCGCCGTTTTTCTCTCTAGTGGAGTCGCCCTATAATAGCGGAACTCCACTAGAGGAAAAACGGCGGCGACACATTTTGTTGTTGCCCGCTAACATCAGTTCATTTCATGTTTGCAATGAAAACGCAAATGGAGGAGTGTCAGATGTGTTGCCACATTCTCTGGAAACTGTTGTTTCTGTATGGATATTTGTTGCAACAAATTAGTGGGCAACAACACAATTTGTCAGCGCCGTTTTTCTCTCTAGTGGAGTCGCCCTATAATAGGGCGTTTTCATTGCAAACATGAAATGAACTGATGTTAGTGGGCAACAAAAAAATTTGTCGCCGCCGTTTCTAGTGGAGTTCCGCTATGAGGTGTTTTTTAATTGGGTTGATTAATTCCCATCATCTTTAATGTATATACAAATTGTACATCATATCAACCCGGAGAGCGGATGCACCCACACTAAGGACCTTGCAAGTAAGATCGGAAGTTGATGCCAGATGTCTCTATTATGGACTTAGAAGGTTGTGGTTTGGAGGGAAGAGTCTTATGGCATGGGATAGAGGGCGAGCGATAGCGAGTCCTTTAGCGAGTCCTTTAGCAAGTCCTTTAGCAAGTCCTTTAGCAAGTCCTTTAGGGGTCGACCACAGACTATCCGCTGGTAGGATTGTCCGTTACAAGGACAATTTAGGGACAAAACTGGACCAGAGACCCCTAAAACGGAATCCGAGTAGCCTGGAACTCTCTACCTGCTGCAATCCGAATAATAGGTGATCTAAACACCTTTAAATCTTGATTAAAAACATCTAATGGACTCCCAGCAATAACAAAAGTATACGAAAATTGATAGACTGGGGAAAACTAATGTATTTATTGCCTGACGAAACTATGGGTGTCTGCCCCATATAGAATAGCGCATATAGGATTACCGCATGTAAGGTTGTCATGAATTGTTTGATTATGAAGAAGAAATGTATATTATATGAGTCGTTCTAGCAGAACATAATATATCATGAGAACAAAGGGATACGTTGATTATTGTCTGACGATTATGATTATTGTATTACTGATCTGTACTACTGTATATATCTAGACTCAAACAGCCTATGATAACGGAAAGCCTGCCACCCTGTACATAACAGGCTGTAAACTTGCCCCCGAATTGTTCTAAGGAACGCACGTTTATAAAAAGTATAGTGATGTAATTATCACTGGCAGTCATTATCAACATACTTTTAGGGCCTTATCATGCAAAATTGCCATTAATTATTTGCTATAAAGTGAGAGGAAAAAAGGCTCTGATATACCCCTGGGCCAAAAGTGTTCATTATTGGATTTTAGTAGGATAATAACGAACTCTTTAGAGTTGATATCACGGGGACGCTGCTACTGCTGCAGGGCTGTATGTATGAACAGCTTTGAAAACGATACCTTATACAAAACGGCCTTCTGCTATAAATGAATATGTTATACAACACAATATAAAGGAAACTGAAGTGAATGAGTTGATTATTAGGGAGTTTCGACACCGCTCACCTATCCGCAAACGTATCCGTATCCTTATTACAATAGGGATGCGTGACCCGGGCGTACTGGAGCCTCACATTTAGTTTCAGCAGACGACCCTACACGCACGCAAGACCGACGCCTTGCCGTTGGTGTGCTTACCGAGTAAACTCAGGGAGAGCCCGTCAGGTCGGCACCCAAGATGGCGGTCTCTGACCGGGTCTCCGATGCTATAGTAGTGTTTTTTTAAAACATGCTTTCTGCGATAAAAGGGTAAACTATCGCCAAACTTGCTAGGCAAGGACATTAACAACATGTTAAATATTGATCCCAAACCTTCTTTTTAAATGTAAAATGGCTAGATAGTTTGTCATATACTTAGGTATAATCCACGCAACAGATGCCTTTCTTACGTATACTCCTGAGCAGGGGCCGGTATCGACCCTCATTACCTATGCACAACCTGACATAGTGACCTAATTCCGCCCCGTTACGTACGTTTTGCTCCTGAGGAGCGTCTGTCGAAACTCTCTATTAACTCTCACTGCTACGCGGATGCTTTATGAAAGTGGCCGGGGTTGATGAATAGAGTGTGAGTTGATATCACAGCTGGGCACAATTTCAATCGACCGGGAAAGTAGCTAAGATTCGTCTGAAATAAATCTATTCCACAGATAAACTTTCATCAAAGGAAGCATCAGAAACTCTCCCCAAAGCCTCCACCCATTTATGGCCTTTTATGATGCAACAGGTGTCTTATGTCTCCCTGACTCAAGATTAATTCTTGGTTAATTACTTAAAATAACTAATCATATTGTTTGGCAATGGTTTCCTAGCAAAATCACAAGCATCTTCATCTTTTTTTCATCCTTCTAGCTTGAATATTAGTCTAGCAATCAAATTATTAAAGTTTACAAATAGATTTGCAGTAGCATAATTCTTCTCCAGATGTTTTCACTCTCCCCTTTGGAGGGTTCTGGAGTTACATATCCCATCGGTCGCAGACTGCCCATCTCACCCCTGTGGGGGGTCACATTGGATTAGATAAGGGTTTATTGCTTTTGTGACAAAAAACTAATTCATATTAACAGACTATTAAAAGTACAAGAATGATATTCTGCCAATCTGTAGGATATTACAGATTTTTTTCCCCATATTCCTGCGATATTTGTATTCAAAGTTAGAACAAACCTTAGATTTGAGGAAGATCTGGGGAGTTCCAAAATAGGTTCCCAGAAGTCCGCCAACCTATTTGTCACTGTTAACTCTTTTTTGATAAACCAAAGAGCCTGAAATATTCAATTTTTTATTTTTCCTCAGTTCAGGAAAATAAACGCTCTTTCTGAGGGATTTGGGACATTATTTCATTGTATTAGAGGGAGGGCAGAGAGGAGGAGGAGAGAGAGAGGGGCAGACAGATAAAACAAGAGAGAGAGTGGGTAGAACAGGAGGAAAGACAGAGGATAAACCTAACATAATGCTGGATATTTCTACTTTTTCAGGCAATTGCCTAGGAAGCTAGTAATTGCCTAAGGAGAAAATTGACTTTACCATGAGTCAATTGCCTAGGGCGATAATATCAGGATTTCAAGCCACCAATTTATTATTTTCTAAACAAATCCAATCGACGAGGAAAGTAGCCCAGATTCGTCTGAAATAAATCTATTCCACTAGCATCAGAAACTCTCTCCAAAGCCTCCACCCGTTTATGGCCTTTTATGACGCCACTGGTGTGATATGTCTCCCTGACTCAAGATTAATTCTTGGTTAATTACTTAAAATAACTAATCATATTGTTTGGCAATGGTTTCCTAGCAAAATCAGAAGCATCTCCATCGTTTTTGCATTCTTCTAGCTTGAATATTACTCTAGCAATCAAACAATGCGGTGCCTATAGTTGGTAACTTGATACCGCCGTTGCGGCGACATTTCTTTGATAGGGATGGGTGGAAGACTGAATTCTATTAAACATCTCGAAATCTGTCACCTCCTCCTTAAAACAACAGCTGGGGCCACGGCGGTGGCACTGGCCGGCCCACCCGATTTTGGAGTCACCTCCTCCTGGCTTAGCTTTAACCCTTTTCCCTCCAATGTACCAAGCTCAGTTTGGTAAAGTATAGAGCAGCTCTTCCCTGTACTTAGTTCATATGGAGTTTCATTCTCGAATGAGCAACATGTCTCTTCCCATTCATTCCACACCAACGACTTCTAGACCTAATCCACTAAGAAGTTTACAACTGAGCAACATATCTAGTCCCATTCATTCAACACCAACGACTTCCAGACCTAATCCACTGAAAAGGCTTAAAGGTAGCCCTATTACGAGTAAGGAGAAGAAGATAATATTGAGTGTGTTCAACTATTTTAGGGAAAAGAAACCAAAAGCAACAGTTGAAAAGATTGCGGAAATTACCTCCAATGCTACAGGCATATCCACTACCTCAATTTTCTGTATGCGGAAAGAACTTAAAGAAACAGGCAAATTAACTACACCGGGTAAAACAAGGAAAAGAAGAGTAGGTGATGGAAGGAGTACGAAATTTGATGAATTTACTCAAACAGCCATCAGGAGACATGTGCATTTATTTTTCAAAAGAAATGAGCCACCAACATTAGCCAAAATTCTTCGATCACTCCAAGAGGACGATACAATTCCACGAATGAGTTCAATGACCCTGCATAGAATTCTTCGCAAAATAGGAATTGTGTACAAAAAGAGGACGAGAAAAAGCATCATGATAGAGAGAGAGGACATAGTCTCATGGAGAACCAATTATCTGCGAGATATCAGAAAATATCGCTCAGAGAAACGTCCAGTGTTTTACCTCGATGAAACGTGGGTCAATGCGGGGCAAACTACCCAGAGAGCTTGGCAAGATACCACCATAACCAACCCTAAAGATGCTTGGCGTTCTGGATTATCTACAGGGCTTGTAGAACCAACATCAAGGGGTGGTAGATTGATCATGCTTCATGTAGGAAATGAACATGGGTTTCTACAAGGGGCTGGTCTCATATTTAGAACCGTTGGCGCATTAGCTGACTATCACGGTGATATGAACGGAGAGACATTTGAGAAATGGTTCACTGAGGAACTTCTCCCCCGTATACCAGACCGGTCAGTTATTGTGATGGATAACGCCAGCTACCATAGTGTAAGAATGGAAAAATTTCCTACATTTAGTACTTTGAAAAAAAATATGCAGGACTGGCTAACATCGAAAGGAATTCCATGGACATGTAAAATGTTCAAATCTGACTTGTACGATCTAATTAAACAAAATAAACCAGCACGTGTTTCTTACAGACTGGATCATATAGCACAGGAGAAAGGACACACTGTACTTCGACTTCCTCCCTATCACTGCGAATTAAATCCCATTGAGATGGTTTGGGCACAAGTCAAACGCTATGTTGCCTCTGAAAACACTACCCACAAGATGGTAGATGTAGAGAAGCTAGCACATGAGGCATTTCGGCGGGTAACACCAGAACAATGGGCAAACTATTGCCGACATGTACAAGAACAGGAAGAAGAAATGTGGGAAGTAGCTGGAATCGTGGACAGATTAGTTGACCAAGTCGTTATAAATATTGGGACAGGTGATAGTGAATCAGACAGTGAGATTGAAGACAATAGTGATAGTGATCAAGATGATAATTGTTCTGAGAATGTATTGGAGGGAGTGGTGCCACTGGATTTGAGTTCTCCCAATAAACACAAATAATATCAGGACACATGTATGTATTAATTCGTTTCACTTAACTATTAGTAGCTATTGGCCATACAATTCAAGTTGCCATGCATGAATATATTCGATGTGACTCATTTTCCTGAAACACATCACATACAACAGGCAACAAGGGTTAAAGTATCAGGTTTCGCGCTACGTTCCGGTCTACCGACAGAGGCGGTAGCGCAAATCATGGAGGCGATCTTTACGACCGAGGAGGCGAGCTTTAACGAGAAAACCATAAGGCATTTTCTGCCCTTATTCCGCGGGAACCATGTTCAGAACTATAGTAGCTTATCCTATTCGAATAGAAAAAACAGCTGGGAACGCTCTATTTTGATACCTCTTGCCACCCGCCCATATGTGATTAAGTACTCGTCATTTGCAATGGTTAACCTCACACCAGTTGGAAAGTATTGGCTCTGTTTCCTCCCTTGTTAGACCAACGAGACTAGAGGGAAGAGAGGACCGGGTCCAAAGCCCTAAACTTCTAATACAAGGAGGATCATTTTATATAATCATAAGAATACATTGATGTGAATGCAATTAGTTTCCGTATTTATTATGAATATATATAAATAAACAGATGATCTGTTGTATCAAAATCATGGATGGATAGATAGATAGATTGGGGAATGGTTGGGGTAGATTGGGGGATGGTGGGGGTATGATTGATGTTGGTCGCTGCGGAACTGAAGTAAATGAATGGATTATTGGCCTCTCTTTCCCTGACTTAAATGAGTGGATTATTGAAGCTCCCTCCTTTGCCCTCCTCTGGAGTGGGGTTATATCAGGGTGGCGTGTCAGTGGATGGGGGCGTGTGATAAATTGGTTAACATTTATAGCACTTAGGTCGTCAGATTCTAATTAAACAGTCATAAACGGTAGTGTCTTAGATCGGATATATGCACCCTTTCTTGGGTGTCTCAGGTCGGCACTTCAAACACCCCCAGGAGGGCCTCTGCTGTAATCAAAGCAACGGTCATTTTAGACTGCACACACCCATAGCACTCATTTATTACCTGCACGCTCAAAATGATAGAGCATGATTGGGAGGAAAATATACCACTCTTGAAACTAAAAGAGAGCACACAGGAGAGAGAGAGAGGTGAGAGAAAGTCAGGGAGATGAGGGGAAAGGATGCAATGGTAAATGATGCAATGGTGTCGGCCAATGCAATGATATAACCCAGAACGTGGACAAACTAGTGGGTACTTCAAAACCCCCTGGAGGGGCTTCGCTCTCAACCTTGTCATTTAAGACTTATTACAGTTTTCCTATTGAAGGTAGATAAAGAGGTAATATATCAAGAGAACCATACGATGTATGTATGAGACGAGAGACATGAGAAACCTGGAATGGGGCATATGAGAAGAGTCATTTGGGGAACGTTTTTGAGGTATGGAAATAACTGTATAACTTTTGTTTAATAAAGGAAATTTTGGTCAATCTATATTTCATTTAATCGAGTTTTAATTGTGAATAGATTGTTTGTATCAGAAGTTTGGGTTTCTGTCCTCAATTGGTTCCAGTAGTATGGTATTTTGTAATAGATAGATCTTCTGATTAATTCAAGCTGGGGCAATGGACATCGCAGTACAATTATACCTGGGTGACGCTGTATGTGTAGGTCTATGCGTGACTTCTAACATATTTTGGTTTGTTCGTAGTCGAAATGCTTGCTGCAGAAAGCTTGTCACACAAAGCCCCTAAATGTCTTTGAGGGAATGTGGGAAGAATACCCGAGTACAGAGAGGGATTGTGTGTTTACCGATTTATGACTGTTCAATTAGAAATCTGACTACCTTACGTGCTATAAAGTACTTACACCACGGTCAGTCTAATGACATCGTGTTGCTGCCTCTGAAATATAGCACTCGTACCTCGTGCTATATTTCAGGCAGCAACACGATGTCATTAGACTGACCGTGGTTTAAGTACTAAATGGGGACTGGCTCGTTAGCCAACCTGTATCAGGTGATATCACTTCCTCGGCCCTTCGGGCCTGCGGAGTGTTATCCCTGATACAGCATGGCAAACGATTGTCCCCATGTGTTATCCAATACATATTGATGACGACATATATGGGGAGTCTCAGATATTATAAAGACGTCATGTGGGAGTACACTAAGAGGCGGCAGCATAAGGGTGGTCGGGACCCTTGTAAGCAGTTTCATTTCTTTCATTTAATATTAATTAAGCTGTTATTTTGGATTCCGGTTTACCTTGAGATTGAGAATACGTTTGCGAGCCTGGCTCGTACCTTTTACTTCTTTATTTCAGGTTTACAAGAAGCAGTTTTACTAAATATTGATACACAAGTTGTATAAATGATTCAGGATAGTTCGGACATAAGTGAAAACAGCTAGAAAAGTACACAGACACAGATATCAGACATTACAGAATTCCCGCCGAATAGGAGTGACTGTATTGAGTGGCCAGTCGAATTATCGCCCATCCGCCGGCTTAGCGTAGTGGATTAAATCAAGAACGAGTTGAGCATATTATGTTCTGATTATGTACAGATGACAACATGTTATCCTCATAAGGATTGATAGACTGTGCTAGCAGTAGGTCTAGCCCCACTTAACTGAGCAAGGATTATCCAAGCATTATTTACTTTTACAAAAGCAACCAACTGAAAGCTGATCGCATAATTTCCGATCCTGGCACCACCTGGTGTTTATGGTGGACATCTTCCCTCAGGTTTATTTCCTTTGCTTCAATAATAATTATTAGTTAAGCGACTTTTGAGTTGTTTCTAGACTTAACACCCTAGTGTAAAAGGGCATGCATTCAGTGAATAACAAGGATTAAGAAAGCTGTCAACATATCTTTAGGGTTTTGTAGTGTAGGCCTATAAATAGTTGTGAACAAAAAGCAGGAGAAAAGTGAGAACAATGGAAATTGCACTCAACCTGAAATCTTTGCTTATGTCAAAATATGATGAGGCTGAAGCCCACCACAAAAGACAAATGGATTCCTTTGCCCAGCTACTCCGCCTGTTGGAGGCCGAAGAACAGCTGGAAAAATGTGACGAAGAAGAAGAAGAAATCTCGTCCAATGAGAACTGTGTACAAGGTGATGGACTGGAAGAGTGTGAAAAGGTTAAGCCAAATGACAATGAAACCTCCCTACAACTTGTTGTACAAGGCGATTGGAAGCTGGTAAAGGACACACACTACCAGGAAGAAATAATCGAGGAGATATCAAGGACATTAGCTGCAAATTTCAACTCCCTAAGAGTCTATCCAGAAGCACATCAGCATATTGTGTATTTGCCCACTAATGTACCCTTTCAATTTCTCCGGGTTCAATTTGAGCCTGGAGGTGGGTAAATGTTTATTGAGGGTCTAGACATATTGCCGGATCAGCATAGAGAAAATTGATTGTGAATGAAACAAGAGGATTGGTATTATGGTTTTGTTTGAGTTTTCAAGGAAGAATATCTTGTTAAATTGATTGCTATGAATTAGTATAACATATTCAATGAAACATGAAGTAAAATATATGTACGATGACCACATAAAATAAGATCTTCCATCTTACGATGCTAGTGATGAAATTAATCAACCTTCCCTATTAGCAACACAGTTTAATTTTGAGTGTCAGTCTCAATTGTTCTTATTGAAATTTTCTCATGGGACTGCTCTTATAATTTTGAAGTCTGTATCACAAATCTATTATTCATCATGATATTATAACATGTACCATGTGTAATGGAAATAAAACCGTTGTGCAAAAATAAAAAAAAACAAAAAAACTGTTATTTTGAACGCTGGTTGTGGGCCTGTAGGTTGTAGGGTTTGGGTTCTGGATTTGCAACTAGCATAGGGGGTGGGGAGGGTCGATTTGAAAGTCCCATCAAAAAACCACATTTTAGCCTTGGAGAGGTGTTGCAGTTGAAGGGGTGTTGCGAGGATTAGATGTCGTTGACCATTGATGCACACATCTTTCTGGAGGAAGTCCTCTGGCACATGGGTATTGTCAAGGGCAAATGACAAGTCTGAGGGATGCTTGGGAGCCACCCACAACGATCTCATAGGTGGTTGGCTGCTCTGGTAGGAGGGTTTGGAGCGGAGTGGACTGGGTGTCTTCTATGAAGTCACTGGAAGGAGATATGACTGGCAGGTCAATATCAAACTCCATCGGCTCATCTTGCATCATGTCAGCTGGAGTAACTGAGCTTTCTTCATTTGTAGGGATGAGTGAAGATCTGGATGGGGTCTTAGATGGGGTACATAGCCAACAAGTCCAGTTGAAGCTGTCTTCCTTCATTAGCTGACGATACTGGGTTCTAGTAATACCAGTTTGGCATGTTCGATGTTGCCATTTCATGCATCCATCACACATAAGTGCCTCTTGCCTTGGACGTACTTCTTCCAAACACTTAACACAGTTGGTAGTTGACATGTTGATGTGTTCATTTGTAGGTTCAGGGCTCGAATGATTCTCCATGGCAGCCTCCCTTGATTTTATATCATTTCTGCTCATGAGTTGTGAACTCACCTCTGACATGAAAGGATAGGTGTCCCTCAGATGAACCATTTGATATTAAAGATAAAAGACACACCTTCTAACGTGTGTTTCAGAACTTTCCAAACTGTGTAAAGATAAAAGACTCACCGCTTAATGTGTGCTTCAGAACTTTCGAATCCGCGAAATATGTGCGCGAAATATACCCCCTCCTCTAACACAATAATTCTGCGTGAAAATTTATTGTCACCCAGTCCCTCCCCTCCCCCTTACATACCCCTGCAACCTCTCCTGTTCGCCGCCGCCTCTCCTTGAGGGGCGACGGCGAAAATAATTTAAAGCCTTACTAGGCCTAAAGCTTCAAATACCCACGGGTTTTTGTGATAGAAAAAGTGTCTTCTTTAAAGGGTCCTATGTCCTCAGTAATATATTACAATGTTAATTGTTTTAATGTATTAGTTCATTGTTAAAGCGTTCCCATGGTATCAAGCTTCACTTTTCAGTACCGAAGTAACTTTTTATCTGAAAATAATTTAATATTCATCAATATGCTTGAATACTGACTCCACATACTGACTCCAATCTCCACAATGGATGTTAATTTCAATTACAATTACGTTTGCCTCTTTCTCTATATATTATGCTATTAAACATGTTTCCCGTGTCCCGTCTAGTGTAGGGACATACCCCTGCAACCCCTGCCGCCTCCCCTTGAGGCCTAGATTGATTATTTCTTCGGACAAAACTTGCAGAGGACATCATATCGTTGCGATTTCTGGGTAAGGTTGTCGGCTATCGGTATGTTTAATAGGAAAACGACACGATCAGGTTGAGTTCTGTAACGTATTGGGCCTTGGCTGTAAAGGCCCGGGGCGACGGAAGGATTCGAAATATGCCAGCTGCGCCCGCCTTTCTCAAGGCGGTTTTTGGTCGCCTCTCGTCCAGAGAGTATAATGGCACCAGTGTAGTCGTAGGCCTATGGAAGTCTTGGGCTATTTATTTACTTTACTAAACATGGAATGGACTGTTATTGTAGGCCCACCATCCCGCCCACAACACTGTCAACACCCTACCTGCTTCCCTCTCCCATTGGCGTCTCCCGACGCATCAAAATAATAGGCCTATCGTTTTTGAGCTTTAATCCATCTGGCCTCCATCGCCGAAGATACGGCTAATGGAGGCCAGTGTTTGGAGGCCAGTGTTTTGGCTGGTGCTGCTGGTGGCGCTACCTCGTGAGTAGTAGGAGGGTGAGAAACCATTCCTCTCAGTTTACCACATTGCCACAAGGTGTAACGAGCGTGAGAGACAGATCGAGCATGGAGCAATGGCATCGGAACACCGATCTATAGAGCCCTAGAGGCGTCAACGCGAGAGGTCTGTCACGCCGTAATTATACCAGTAAGAGCTAAAAAATCTTGGTCCAATCTCTCCCTAAGGCTCTAACTTAGGCACTCATGTAACTTTTGGGTGTTGGACAATGAGAAATAGAGGGGGTTTCCCGATCATGGAGGAAGTTGTACAGTACAATTGCATCTCCGAAGGAGTAATGGCGAATGTTCTTGCTTTGGTGTTATGTGTTACATAATTATTTAATTATGCCATTTTCGCCAGCTAGTCCAGAAGTATCAAACCGCCCATAATATGTTTTTTCCTGTGATAAATGAGGTGCTTGTGACTGACGTTTACAGATTGTTGAATGATTCCCCTCCCCCCCCCCCCCCCTGCCCCGTCCCACCTAGTGTCTCCCCGCACACACCACCGTGTCTGCGAGGAGCACGCTCTATTGCATCACGCTAGGGTGCCCTTAGGGCTCCAACGTGGTGGCGCAAATGGCGGTCGGCACTTCCCAATGCTTCCCCATGGGAATAGTATAGGAATATCGAAAATCTATTTTACAGCGTAGATTGATTATTTCTTCGGACAAAACTTGCAGAGGACATCCTATCGTTGCGATTTCTGGGTAAGGATGTCAGCTATTGGTATGTTTAATAGGAAAACGACACGATCAGGTTGAGTTCTGTAACGTATTGGGCCTTGGCTCTAAAGGCCCGGGGCGACGGAAGGATTCGAAATATGCCAGCTGCGCCTGCCTTTCAGGCGGTTTATGGTCGCCTCTCGTCTAGAGTAGGCCTATTACCGCGAGATTAATTTTGGTGTGGTGTCTTAGGCTATGTACTTGTATTATATAAATATGGAATCTTTTTCTCATTTTCAATGCTGCCCACCACCCCACCCCACGGCTCCCGCTTCCCTCCCACGCTTTTGTTTTGGTGTCTAATAATACACATGCCTGTGTGAGGCATGTGTACCGCCAGCAGTAGTGGCGCCGTAGCGGCCATAGCGGCTTGTTTAGGAACTAAAATGCGGCAATGGCTGTCGATTTGAATCATAACACACCAATCGAAAGTGGTAAATGGGCTTATATCTTCTTTTCTAGACAATATTGTTCCAGTAATCACTAGCTAATATCGTTGCTTACTAATATATGGTAGTTCTCACACTAGTTTGTATCACCAACTCGGCCTGTCCCGAGTTGGTGGTCAGAACCTCTCCTCAGAGAGGGTGATCAGTTAAATGGCGTGTGTTTACAAACTACATGCTGGGCACATTAATAAGGGTATTCACCTTTGAGATCTCGTTGGTACACTCCTTCGTGAGTGATTTGAACCTTGTCAATGTGATAGAAATATTGTTTTGAGTTACTTAAATGTTTGAATCGATGTGGAGAGCCTACATAAATGGCGCCATGTTTGACTTGAAATCACGTGATAGGAAGTGGGAATCGGGGAGCATTCAGTGAGCTTCCCTGAGCTCTCTTCACTGACATTCAAGATGGCAACTAAATTTGAGCGGGAACAAAGAGAGCCTGTACTTTAATGACTGCTCCCTTTGGAACAGGAAGTGCCAAGAGTAATCCAATGATTTTAAAATGGAGGTCTGGTTTTCGATTCAACTAGATTATTACTAAACATCCTATGTATTTATGGATTACAATGCAATATAAAGTATCCTAGGGGTGAGTTTTTACATCAGTAATTAAGTTGAATCTACTTTTAGAGTGTGTTTATTTGTGTATGTCAAGAATCGGACTTTCATTACCAGCGATCTCCTTTAACACTGGAATAGATATGCGAGCACTCCACCTCTGTAGTGGACAGAGGTGGATATTCAATCTATTCTCACACCTGAGAAAAAGCTGAATGAGCATTTATTTTGTGGGCAGAGACAGCAGCAATTCCCTTTTCTTCTACTATGTGCGTAGGACCGTACGTGATAACGGATACGACTGGTCTAATTTTAGTGAGTAGCCGGTGGCGGCTTTTTTTTAAAAAAAGCGGTGGTCGTGGGAGAGTCAAGTCGGACACGAGATTGAAAGCATGGATGCGTTGGGCGGAAGCGGTTTTATTTCCTGTTACAAATGGTAAAACATCAAGCGTTGTGACGGGTATATAACAAACAGTAGTTCGTTTTACCGCCGACGGCGCCGCCACCGGTAACACAGGACTCCCCTATAC
The DNA here is from genome assembly GCA_942159475.1 of Sthenelais limicola. Classification (NCBI taxonomy): domain Eukaryota; kingdom Metazoa; phylum Annelida; class Polychaeta; order Phyllodocida; family Sigalionidae; genus Sthenelais; species Sthenelais limicola. Next base: position 52,335,014 of record OW804098.1, read on the forward strand.
CGAAGTCGTGAGTTTATCTATGGGCGCCGCCATATTGTGCGCGAAAACGATGCGCAGTGGACTTGGGGGACAAGATTTCAATGGCTATGCATAGCCAAGTGTCGGCGGATTTACATTATCATGCTATTATTGTTTTATACTGCTGCAACCTTTAGTTTCCATCCTTCTTAGAGGTTCGGCAATATATATAAGAGCCTACCCTGGCAATTTGGCCTGTAAAAATCGCAGAGGGCAACCTTTTTTAGCTGTAAAAAGTAACTCGACCCATTATACAGAGGGTTGTGCGACTGGTAGATGTGAGGCTATATGATGTGTGAATGCACTTAATCAATAAACCACACTATACTGGGCTCGACCTAGGATTGTTTTCCCTTTAGCCACTGTGGCGAAATTCAAAAGAAATAATCTCTACAATGTTTGGTGTACATATAGTAGGGAATATCAGCATTATGCAGGGACTCCCAGGGTGCGACAAGATCCAAATTATCAACCTGCCCCCGGGCAGGTTGATTTAAAATCTACCTGCCCACCTCAAAATTCCACCTGCGCAGCAGTTTCATACCCTCTTTAGCCTAAATATTTACATGACATCTTTATAATATCTGAGACTCCCTATATATAGCTATATATGTCATCAATATTGTTTGATAATAAATCTACTTTCTTTAGTGTTCTAATCTTGAAGTAAGTCCAAAATCATACACAGTTACCTATATATATTCAAGTGGTCCATAAACATAATTAATAGACACATTTCTAATGATAAATGTAATGAAACACATTAAATCCAAAGAAGGCATTTACACAATATGAATATTACCTCTTCAATATTTATAATGGAGGAATACAAATAGGATTTCACTATTTACTCCAAGAATGCTTGGAAACATTTATTATGAAAAAAAGAAAGTTAAATTTCCTTGGGCTCAGCAGTACCAATTGCGGGTAACAAATGTAATGATGCTGGCGGGTAAAACGCCAAAGTTACCCGCCCTCCGAGGTGAAGGAAAGGGAGTAAGAGACAGAGGATATGTTTGAGTGATTGAGTATTCAAGTATATTGTAATTAGTATAGTGTATGATCTTGCTTAAAATATCATGTCGAAATATATCAAGATACAAATGTAATTTGAATAGTAGGAAATTGGTAGCTATAGACAATGCATGAACTCGAGCATCTATTATTAAGAAAGTAGGGCGGGGACTTTCAGTAGCTTATACTGCAGGGTATTGCGGGACATTGAAAGCCTTGAAGTTGAGAAAATAAATTAATTCAAGGCCTTGAAAACGGTCACTATACTGCGGGAGATTCAAAGAAATGACGATCAATGTCATACTTTTTATTGCCGGTAGGTCTGGGGCAAATTAAACACTTTGGTAATAGGAAATGGTACACTAATGTTAGTCCAAAAATCTACCCGTCCAAGAACGTGTAGATTATAAATCTACCCGTTGTGTGCTTGTACAACTAGTGTATCCCATTTTCAAAATCAGCTAGGTCCTGGCATTCTTGCGAACACTGCAATTAATTATAAATCAGACTCCTTTGAAGTTGGTGTTTGAATATATTTTCAGTAATGTCTTCATTGATTTTGAGAGTTCAGAGCTGTCATTGTAACATTACTACTGACGGGCAACCATATTTCTGAGGGATTGGGTGTCCCCTGCATAGGGGAAGGTGTCAAAACAGCTTTTGGACATAGCGACCCGGCAGCTGTCACCCCATTGGGGAAATATCCTGTAGGCTACATGTCATATTAGATACAGTTTTCGAAAGTTAATATATATGTCTATATGCCTGAAAGATTTTGTTTATGTAAAACAAATATTTCATGTACTTTTGAGTCTTTTCTTCATAAGTGACTCTCAAAGCCACACTCTCGCAATGCTATAACACTGATGTGTGTATTGACTCATGTCCCCCAATGGCGGCCGACCATAGTTCGCTTTACCGCCGACGGCGCCGCCACCAGTAACACAGGACTCCCCTATAGGCCTTTATGGGCTGAACCACGCCCAAACCATTTGCCTACGAAACGGTATTTGCGATCAACATATCAGCGATCAGCTACTATTCACACCTTTGCAACGATCATAACTCAGTATTTAATTTTCAACGATATTGTAGTGTTTGATTCATATACAATGTACTGTTTACCGACTAATACTAAACTAAAATATGTTCCTGACTTCGCGCTCTGCAGCATGGATACAACATGGCGGATGTAAACACTGAGTTGACGGATCGCGGGCACCTGCTCTAACCTTTACTAAGGCTTTAGCGATATATTAAAAAAAGTACAGGTGAGTTTCCATACTAGTTATGAAGTAAGCTTTAATAATATATGTGCTATTGACAGTATTGTGTTCAATTGATTGAGACAATCAAAGATATATCCCAAGCCTTTTCATTGGAAAGTACGGCTAAACCAGGGACTGGTTTCATGTTTTTATTTTACACTTGGGTTGTTTACATTGTTTGTGTATTCTATCAAGTTTTGGGTGGGGGTGGGGGTGGGTTCATATTCTAAGTTGGGGAGTGTCGGGGCAGGGGGGGGGGGGGGGCGCCAACACTAATCAAGTCTGTATGGTCCTGGATTACCAAGGGTTATGTATTAGTCCGACAGAATTGTCCGACCTGTTGTAATCAAGATCCTCCAATAAAGAATCTTTGAATTGAATTAGGCTAGTTGAGTAGGGACAGGTTTTTTTTTTTAGCAGCTTTGCAATTATTACGTTTGCCGTCTGGAATCTACATGATCGATGATATGATACCTCCCTCACTCTGCTTTATTATAATCTAGAATTAAATACTAATGATATAACTTATAAGTATTTATTACTAGTATATACTTATAAACTGGATTGTTAATGCTGACAATGACCGATAGAGCTGGGCTTTGTGTTTCTCTTATAATAGACTTATTCTGTTGTCTTTTAAAAATACAAACACCGTAAGGGGAAAGGTGGGTGCTATGTCAAACAAAGTTGTATGGAGCATGTAACAAAGAAACTCTTCTTCTCATATATAAAACAATGGTATTGCCTATGATAGATTATGGTGATTTATTCTATGGGTCTTCTACCCAAATGCACTTAAATAAGCTACAAACATTACAAAATTCAGCATTAAAATTAATTCTTCATTTGCCTAAACTCACAAGTACTGAAGAGGTACATAGAAAATTGAATATGCCATTATTAAAGACAAGAAGGGATGCTCATCTACTTGATTTAGCATGTACCAGAACTCGTGATGAAAAGTATTTAGACACAAGGGTTGTAAATCTTAGAAGTTTAAAATCGGGAAAAATAATGAAAATCCCACATCCAAATATTGAATTATTTAAAAAATCATATTTATACCAAATGCCTACACTCTGGAATGGACTACCAGAAAAAAACCAGAATATTCCTTCTCTAAAGGAGTTTAAAAATTATCTGAAAAATAAATATTTTTCGGAATTCGACCCATACATGTCCTTAGTGGGCAATAGTCAGGGTTAAACACCAGGCATGTAAGTCCTGTTTATTAAAATCGATATAGCGATAAAAGAAGGAGTATATCACAATGTATTTTATTTATAAATATGAGATTATAAAAGCTTACCAATTCATTATTGTAAACTCATAATCTAAATTGGGTAGGGGAGATAAATTTTATAATTTTACTACAATAGTATAGTAAAACTTTGTGTCTACAAAAAGAATTGACACCCATCGATCATTTTCCTTAATAAAACATTAAGGGATATATAAGAATATTGTTAAACAATATTCTTAGATTATTGTAAAACTTATGTAACATATCTGTACGTATTGTAATAATTGATGTTTATTCTAAAACAAAATGAAAAGATGTTATTCGTAAATTAATATTGTTGAGAGTAGAGAACACTATACTGTATCACTTAAAAGAGCACCTTCTTAGTAGTAATATTGTTTACTTGGGGTGATATAACAATAACTATTTAAAGGTCAGTAAAATATTACAAAGTTTCATTTGTAATGCATTAAATAATGACTTACCAAAGGACTATAGTTTGAGGCATGAAAATATTATGGACAGAACCTCACTTGACTTGATAGAATGTTAATATTCGAAAAAAAGACCAGGAAACATCACGGACTTGAAAATTATTTATTCAATGAAAATAACAATGACAACAATATATGAAGATACATATATTTTAAAGTGAAAAGGACAAAAGTGAACGAACTCAAACTCTATACTGATTGGAATTTAATGATATGATATCTAGATGTTATTTTTAATGTATTTTGTTTATGGGCGATCTGGAAGATCTATTCTTAGAAGTTTTCAGTCCATTTCTGTACCTTGTTATAACAGAATAAAAGTTTTATATATATATATTTCTTACTCCAACCGAATGCAGGCGAGTAATTTGAGATTCACTACAGAAGATCCATTAATTCAAACAATGAAATTATCAATTACATGTTAAAAAATTAAAAAAATTATATTCACAAATTTATATTTAGATATCATCGAGGTCATCAAAATCAAAATGTTTGAAAGTGAAACAAACCTAACAAGTATCAAAGCGATAATATCAAAATTTCATTATTAAAATAAATACGTGCATATATACCGTAGTCTAGATACAACGACTGAACTAAACATGTAAAAAATCCAGATCATTTTCTCCATTTTACAATGAAAAATTCATTGCTTGTATAAATAAGAAATTCCGGGAGACATGCTTAATTTATATCCTCTGATTTATCTACCTCAAATCATGCAAATTTATCTTAACAAAAACTTATTAATCGCCAAGTATATTTGACGGGGATGAGTGGAAACATGCCGAACCCAATATTTACTGGGTAGCTCCTGGTGGTGCTTTTTTTTCGCTTCTTTTTTTTAAAATAATTTATTTCGTGACACATATTCACCACCTATAGCTCCGTCCCGCTCCAATTAATATACAGTAATCTCCCTGCATGTGTAAACCATTTTCTAGTAGTGTGGTGCTCTAATATTGTCTTTCTTGCTGGATGTAGCAGGAGGACCACATTTCGGTTTATTAACAATACAATGTAGTTATTTATGTAATGTGGGGAAAACGCCTTACGGAAGTCATACCACTTATTAGTGCATACCTAAGTAGCTGGAGGGGCGAGTCAACTTATAGCCTGGACAGCGAGCCAATATTATATTGAAATCATTCCATAAATTACCCGGGTAGTCTGGCCAAATTATGTATTACAGTATAGCTACTTCATATAAGTATAGGTATATCCACCGGTCCGCGATTAGACTCACATGTATGGTTCATGCAATTTTATTTATTTATTGCAATTTATACTGACAGAGTGAGAACTAAACTATAACCAACATCACAAAGCAAGCAATTTAACGTGTGAAAATTCGATGAAATATCAAACATATCAACTTAGAAATATAATTGTAAATTGGAATAGACATTAAGTTGAATAGTTGATGAATGTGCATGGTGTTTGAGAAGAGTGCTCCACGTACCAATTGATAATAATTATAGGGCACTTCAGAACAACTTAACTCAAGATGCAACACTAATCTCATTTCAAGATGTTATTGTGACTATCTTTATAGTTATTGTTACCAAAATGTTAAAGACATAATTGACTCGAAACTACCATTTTCTTATTAATTTTTAAATGCTTTGCCTTGCAGTTATAACGCCAAAATGCCCGCGGTAATGAAGCATAAGCCCATTGGGTACGACGTACCCTCAATTGGGGTGCGCTTCGAAAATCCCCGACTAACTTCACATCTTTCAATGTCAAGTCTCGGAAGCACAGTGCGTTCAAGCCAAGATCAATGGGACAGTTACAATAGACAGCAAATTTACAAGAAAGTGAACGATTGGTTCACTGAATGGAGACCATGGCAACAGCGAATGCTTCTTTGCGGTCTGACCAACAGGTAATGCTATCTTTTTGTAAACTGGGCGCATTAGAAGAACCCAGAAAACTGGGATAATGCCAACTCAGTGGAAATAAAATCTTTAAAAAACATAAAATGTTTTGATATATAGGGAGGTATATACATAGATATCTCCCTGATATATGTTACTGTCTTTTTAAAATTGCTGTAATATAACGTTATACTTATTGTAACACAGACAGCCCCTGGAGAAGGAAGAAAGGCTTCAGAAAGGTTGGGAATAAAACAAAATCACAAATCTCTCTAAGACCACACAACCTAACCAACCAACCCGGTTTCAATGACCAGTTAGTAGTGCGACTCCCCACACCCTTTATAATTTATAAATACCCTTATATGATTTGGATTAAAGCTGATTAACTTTTATTTCCAGGTGTTCCACCGCCCAACTAGAATCCCTTGCAACTACTCTTGAGCCGTTGTTTCATAGAGATTTTGTCACTTCGTTACGGAAACGATATCCCTCCGCCCCTTTCCGAAGACAGAAAGCAAGGGAATTACAGCAAGCAGAAGTGCAAAAGAAAGATTTCAAAAAGTATGCCCGTTTGCTTGTCGAAGATATCGTACAGCTTGCCCTGACGGAATGTCTGGGAGACCCCAATGATGAAGAAACGGACAAATCAATTCCTGGGGACAATCAAGAAACGAACGAGGGGGATAACGGCGTTTCAGACCTGGATGCTAGTCAGGAAGTTCAGATAGATGCTGTTGACGGAGGAGCCTTAACCAAAGAAACTCTTCCTAAACCGGAACAAAGTGTGCCAGATGTTGACAAGGATTCTGCTGAAGGAAATACAGTAACAAAATCCGTTGCCAACGACAAATGTGGCACCGCTGGTGCAGATGGAGAGAATGCACCACAAGAGGCTGAAAATGCAATTGAAGAAAACAAGGAGGAAGAACAAAATGTGGCCAACGAACCGACAGGTAATGAAGATGGAGACGAGGCATTGGCCGTTACCCTGGACGATATAAATGAGGAGGTAGATGGGGGTGAACATGAACAAGAGGATGAGCTGCTGTTTCATAATTCCGCTCCTAAATTTGATGGCCCCAGAAAGATATTCATATCCCGACCATTCCTCTCAGCATTTGAATATGCTCAAGCAGAGAAAACTGAGCCGGACCAGTCATTTACTAAAGACAATCTTGGTTTGCTTCTAACTAGAGAGCATTTTTCCATTGAGAACCAGCAACACGTCTGCCACTCATTTCCTCAGACTCACAGTGCCGCTGGTGGAAGGACACATCGGCATCGAAGTGGCTTGAGAACTGCAGATGTACGAGCCACAGATTTCTTCGAAAGAAGGATGTCCAGGCTAGGTTCGTTTACTTTTTAATCCGTATTGCTACGTTGTAAACGCTTTCTAACTACCTATGCTGTATTGGAATTTGCGGCACAAATAATAGCTTGGTGAATAATTCTCGTATAAGTCAACGAAGGAAGTTCTTATTTTCAGGTCCATTACAAGCACAACTGAGAACCGGGACCGTCCGCCGACCCTCCAGAGTTGGAGATATAGATACCCCTGTACAGAGACTATTCAAGCATAGCAAATTCTGGGGTTCAAATCCCAAAGAAGGGAACACTTTCGTCCGACCGAAGAAGTCTCATCTTCAATGGCATTTCAGAGAACAAGTCAAAAGAGTTTGGGAGGTAACAAAGCTAAATTTATATTAGCTGATAACATGCCCAGGTAACAAAATGACGTTTATTCTACGTTGGAATGACGTCTTGGATCAAGCGGAATGACGTTTTTGTCATAACGTTGGAAAGCCGTTTTATTGTCTGGACTCGAACCAACATCAAACCAACCTTATAAACCAACGTTGGTTTTACGTTGGTTTATCAAACGTTGAAACAATGTTGGTTGCACCAACGTTGATTTTACGTCTTTTTATCAAACGTTGAAACAGTGTTGGTTCTGCCAACGTCAGAAAAACGTTATAAGAACGTAATGTTGACGTTATTTCATTGTTGTTAATTTGACGTCAATTTGACGTCAATATGATACCGTTTCCTAACGTTAATTTTAACCTCTAATAAACGTTGAATCAACCTCAAATCGACCTCAAACTAAATTTAAATCAACGTCGATTTGACCTCGAATTAACGTGCGCAATAATGATGTCAACTATAGGGGCTGATTTTTAGGTCGAATGAACGTTTGATCAATGTTTAATTGTTGTTTAATAACTGTTATATCAACGTTGAATTGATTGAAAATAGGGCCATATTGTGAACGTTTATTTAACGTTAAATGAAGGTGCACATATATATTTTTTATTAACCTTTGGTCACATCACTTTTCATCAAATTATATTCCACTCCACAATAGGTGCCTTGTCTCTCTCGAGTTGAATGTTCTTTGACCACCTATAAAATAGAAAAGTATCTGCATTAATTACATATCAATCCCTCTATATGAAAGAAAGCCATTGGATGTATAAAAAGCAATTAATCATGAAGAATATTTTTTAAAAAAAAGATGGCCTTTTTATACACATCTTATGTCTTGCACTCATTTACACCATATTATAGAAAAGTGAATGTAATAAATACAGGGTTATTAATGAGTGGATTGAAGGGGCTTGGATATTGCATAAATTGCATGGTAGCAGCAAAGAATGTATTATTTTATTAAAACAAGTTAATTGTTCTATAAATTCTAGGGTACTGTAAACTCCTCTCTCTCTCTCTTTCTCTCTTGTTCTTCTATCTGATTCTCCTGTCTCTCTCTCACACTCTTCCCCTCTCGCTTCCCCCCTCTCTCCCGGGCTTCTTCATAATGCGGGTCAAGACGTTCTCCCGCCAAATTTTCAGACATGTCTGGACTCGTCTGAGATGACATCAGCACGATTGAAATTTAGGTCATGTGATATGTCACGTAAACAGAGTCACAAGTCACACACAATTTTGAGATACCATTATATTTGAAAGACACTGAAATCAAGCTGATTCCAATGGTAGTAAACATTAGGACATCTAAAATTTATGTTTGGTGTGTGACTCTGGCCACCTCACTCAGCATATTAGATGGATGCCACTGCTCATTCCCTATAATCTTAAAAACACCCCCTTATGTCTGGAAATACCATCATTTTTAGACCCCCACTTTTCAACGATTTTTATGACATTGTTTTCATTTTTCTACCCCTAAATCTGAAGCTAATACTTTCCATAACAACGTATATATATGTTTTCTAACTACCTATAATATATTTCTGTTTTGTGTATTTCATATCTTATATAATTAGCGTCTATTGGTTACTCTTGTGTGTGTGTGAGAGAGGGAGAGGGAGACAGAGCAATGAGAGAACAGAGAGATTAGATGGAGGGAGATAGATAGAAAGAGACAGACGGAGAGAGAGAGAAATGACAGAAAGGGGGAATGGGAGAGAGAGAGAAAGAACAAGACAGTGATGGCAAATTATTAAGGCAAGCTTCCCATTTTGACAAATCCCGACCTATCAAGCATTGGGTCTATAGGGCCCCAGAAGCTAGAGATTTTTGCTTGCTCCCTGGTGCATTTTGACGCATTTTGGTGGTTAAATATTATTTAGATAGCAACATAAATTTCACTGTCTGATTTCCATAATATAGATTCATTATTTGCAGTTGCCAAAATAATTGGTAAATAGTACCTGCCAATGGGCATGAATTTACCCAAAATGAATTCTATATATTCAGCTCCATTTGAAATGTGTTTTCAATGTTACAATGTTTTTCCTTTTAAAGTTTCATTAACATTATTAAAATGATGAAATAATCGAAGGTTTAATTAGCCTATATTTAAAGGTCACCATTTAATAAATATGAAAATGATTTCTGTGACAACCAGAAACATTTAAACAAAACGTCATGAAACATTATGAAAATCTCTGAACCGTATTATACATGTACTTGCAAAAACCTTATCTCATTTTTGTTGCCTTTCATCTCTTCCACGCTATTTCTGTTTCATATCAACTCAATATTAGAACTTTTTAATCCTATGTACACTTATAAGTGTACATTTGGTTATCCAGACGTTAATCCTTTATCAAATTAGTAACTTTTGGTGGGAAAAATAAATCCTACTCGAATTAGTTAATTTCTATTGGTAGATCATAAGGACAGCTTAATGTTTCGAATTATATGAAGGAAAAGATAACATTTGCCTAAATTCTTGAAATATTTAGCTTTTAAATAATTGTACCAAAATGTGACACTGATCACTTTTGATTTCCCCTTATTTGGCTAACCTACTGGCCAGTTATTACAACCAAAACTATATTTCCGGGAATTAAACATTTTTATCTGAAAGTGAATTAAGAATTTCATCCTTAAACATGTTGCAAGTCTTTTCTTTTGGCAATGTAAAAAAAGTGATGGAGACAACGAAAATGGTGATGGATAACAGAAATAAAATTGACAAGTCAAAAGTGATTGGTCTCACTCTATGTCAAGGTGATCTCCGGCCAATAACACTATGAAAAAGGTAGTAAATAGCTGGCAAGAATTACGTTTAGCTATTATACTATCACATTTTAACTTTCTGAGCATCAGAAAACCATTGATATGCATATCCGATTTAATACTAATTTGTAAGAAATGAAACAAGGCCATTTAAAAAAGTGAAGGAAATAACGCATCTGAAATGTTTCACCGACAATGAACATATATATAGCCCAATGCTGCCTTCCTTAATCCAGAAGATGTTAAATTGACAACGTAGGCCAATTCAGGTGGTGATGTTGTACATTTCTTCCAATTAACGTCATGTGACGGCAGTAATGTATTTGACAACCAATGTTTAATTTTGAATTACTCTTGATAGCTTTATCTGAGAAATGAACCACTCTTTCTATGCTTTTTATGAGATTTGTCTACACTTAATGCATGCCTTGAGATATAGAATAGCCTTGTTATTCAATGTTTTGTCTTGGTATGAAAACACATATCTTTTTGACCGACACAGTGATCTCATAATTTTAAATGTAAATATTTCATATTTAAATGAGAGCAAATACATTATAAAAATCGTTACATTAAAGCAACTATATTACTTCATACTGATGTCACATGTTCTTCGTTGTAGAAGAATTTGTAATATCGATTTAGCAACTCTCAGTGATGTTAGGTCGTTGTCAAAATGGCAGCCATATTTCGTTGAAATTTACTTTTAAAATTTATATTACAGAAAAGCTTGCATCAGTATTGGGAAGATATTATCTTTTCTATCTAATCAAATATCAAGCAAAATAAATACCAATACCTCATTATTCTAGGACTTTTCCTTTTTATTATGTGATGTGTTCCAGGTAAATGAGTCATAAGTCACGAAAAATGTATTTTGAGATATCATTATATTTAAAACGATGGGATCAAGCCGAGTCTAATGATAGTAAACAGTCTAATAATCTTATAAGTATTTCTAGATTTTGAGGTTGATATTTTTATTTTTGGAAAAACAAGTTTGCAATATTTCTATGGGGCAATGACCAGTAAAGTAATTAGATATACTCCATAGGATGACATTAAAAACGAAAGGATATATTACATACATTGTCCTAAAATTTGATACATCAATTGATATAACCATAGGCGAGAAACTCCCAAAAAATCAGAGCATTCCAATGAAGTGATCTTGTAGAATAAACACTTCGAAAAATACCATTTTTGCGACTTGTGACCCATTTCCCTGAAACAGATTACATATTTTCATCAAAAGTGATGGAGATCACTATTTCCTAATACCTGATAATAAAGGCCAATAACGAGTGGTTTTTGCATGCGTTGTTCTGACGTTTGTTTGACTGGTGCAAAAGACGATTATTTCCAGAACGTCTATTTAACGTAGACTGATATACGTTAATCCAACTTTTGTTATACAGACATTAATTCAACGTTGGCATAAAGGGGTGGTTTTTGGCTACATTGTTTTGACGTTTGTTTGACCAAGTCAAACAGTCGATTATTTCCTGAACGTCTATTGAACGTACTGGGAGTCACGTTAATCCAACGTTGGTTGCCCCAACGTTAATTCAATGTTGGTAAAAAAAAACGTTGTTTTGTGCCATGTTGTTTTAACGTTGGTTTGACTTGGTCAGAAAGACGATTATTTCCTGAACGTCTATCTAACGTACCTGGATTTACGTTAATCCAACGTGCGTTATCCAAATGTTAATCCAACGTTGGCAAAAAAAGGTTTTTTTTGCCAAGGTCATTTTGACGTTGTTTCGCCGCAGTGAAATGGAGGTATTTATGAATATGTTGTTTTAACGTTTTTAAAACGTTAACGCACAAACGTTATATTAGGTTCATTATTAGTGAGGTTGGATAAACGTTTAGGAAAACGGCGTAGTTGATAAAAACGTGGGAAGAACTTCTATATAACGCTGATTGCAAAACGTTGGTAAAAGTGATTGACATTCAACGTTGGTAAACGTTCGCCGAACGTTTTTTGTTACCTGGGTGACAGTTTAATTCAATTTACATGTTTAAAAAGAATATTTTGCTGCAATTAATAGAATTTACAAAGTATTCAAAAGCGTGGTTAAATACTTACTCCCCATATGGGGACACACCCAGTAAGTTGACACCTTAGGTCAGAATTGTTATTTGGTCTTTCAGTGGATCGGTGACTGGGAGGAATGGGAGAAACTCAATCTTCTTACCAATATCGTCAAACTTTGTGATCAAGATATGCTGAACTATTTGACCCAATGCATGATTGGAAGGTAAAAGGAAGGAATATATAATGCAGGTTTCCACAAAAAATAATTATTGTACCGCGCTCCCCTAATTGTTTCGAGTGTTTATATAATATGTTTTGGGTCGATAATATCAATGACGATTGTGTATCATCGTAGAATTTATCAAATTATTTTCTTTATTTTTTAAATCAGCACAGACTGAGAATAATGTTACATAATGTTTATGCTGAATAACAATCCTTAAATACAAAATGTATCTGACTGTATGGTAAACAAATACAGTATATAATATCTGAAGAGAAAATTACATTTAAGTTGATATGACACTCTCTCCTGGAACAGTTTCGGGAAAGGATATTTATAATACTTTGGGCTTATTAATCAGGGAGGTAATTACCATGTTTTGATAATTTTGATGACATCAATAACTATATGTATAGCTTGTTACTATGAATATGTGTCTGTAAATGGTATAAAACCCTTGGTTTACCATTTAGGTTGCGAGAAAGGGTTGACATCAGTTGGTTATCAGATCCACTCTTACTGCTCATCTTCTCATATTTGCCATCTTCAGATATCGAGTCAGCTTCAAGGGTCAGTAAAACCGATTATTTCGATTCAATAGAAAAATCAATGAAAATATAATCGTTTATGAACTTTGTTTATTGGCATTGCAAGAATAAGGAATACAAAATGACGTATTGATATATATATATATATATATAAGCTTGTATGAGTGAATTTTACACTCGCTGTCAATACATAATAATCTTACTTTTCATAGGTGTGCCGGCGATGGCGCTACCTGACCTCCACAAATGAGTTGTGGATGATTAAATGTCAAGAATTTGGTAAGCAGACCCGATTTCCTGAAAAAAAAATACTGTTGCCTGCTTCATTGCGCTGGGAGTTTTTTCATTTAATTTCCGTGGTAGAATATTTAAAAAGTATAAGTATATATCATGCATTGAATAATGAGTTCTGCAAAATTTTACATTTAGGCATGGACCAAGGCATTTACAACATTCTCGATTTAGTGAAAGCCTCTGGATTTCGAGGCCAGGAGGTCGACTGGAGACTGGCTTACCTCGAACTTCAGGGTATCACTGAACAGGCCAGGTCTTCTTTGCCAATTCCAAGTAGACTCGCTTTCGAAGGTATATTGTTTCTTGACTGACCTGAGTGAAAACTGCTATTTCTAAAGTCTAAATTGATATGCATTTCTATTGTTTGACAGCACATTTTTCGACTTATTGTATAATTGTATCAATAATGGTCAATTAAGCTCGATTGATTTACTTCTACTTTTAAAGCAATTTTCTTTCAGGCCCAACGCCTGTAGGGAAACGACGGGTTGGTGGAAAGTTCCTGTCTGTGACTGAACCAGGTAAAAATTTATCAGAATTGTTGAGAAAAATAGGAGTTATGAATTCGATAATATTGGAAATTAAATGAAGGATAGTCCAATTGTTGGGTATGTGGAATAGTAATACCTACTATATATTTTATGGATATATGATGTTCTTTGCTCTGAAATATTGATATGTTCAAATAACTGTAGCAGAACTGACTTGGAGTTGGGACGAGGTAAGTTTATGCATATGGACTTTACAATGGTTTCGTCTCTAATCGCATCACATATAGCATGTGCTCCATACCGCACGCTATTTATTCATTCATCTCTAAATATGTCTTCACAGTTGATAATAGCTGCGAATCTCATATGATCTGAGTAAAATAAATTTCACATTTCAACGTTTCTTTCAGCATGGATTATTCACGAAAAAGCTACTCCTTAATTCCCTACAATTCATCTGCACCCTGTACGAACTAATTTAGAAATTTGCCAATGCACCATAATACAAATTGAAATATTCCAGCACATCACACATAGATTTAGGTCCGAAAAAGTATGTTACCTCCGGTCTTTTGAATGGCCTTTTGCGAAATATATATTTTGAATTATGGTTCAACTAATTTGCCTTTAATTTTCCAACGATTGATACGGTAACTTTTCAACTTTCAATTTTGAAATACTTATTTCCACAAACAGATTTCCAACAAATTGTTTTTGGTAGCCTTTTAGGTAAGTTAGACGCGTATAGTTGAGAGTTATATGTTTAAGTTGTAAATACCAACAAACCCAGACAGAATATTCTGCTATTACTCATCATACTTATGTATTTGCCTAAGCAGAATAGTTTCTTATATGACTTGTTGTTTTAGTTGCCACGCTGGTTCCTGCTCTGTTGATATTAAAGCGATTAATTTTAGTTATTATTTTAAATTTTCCATAAAAGCACAAACAAATCGTGAGAATGCCGTATGTGTCCCAAGAAAGATGTTAGTTTACCTGCCTCTCGAACAACAGTCTATCTATATTTTAGACAGTCTATGTATATTTTTCTCTTGTTGTCTTTGATGGAAGCGTATTTTTTTAGTTCTGTACAAGAGTGTGGTAGATCTAGGACCATGGCATTATATAATAACTATAACATTAAATCGTTCGATAACAATAGCTTTCAATTTGATATTCACATTCCATTCAAATAGGTTAAACTATACTTTTGCTGTCATTGATTCAAATGTTTTCGTTTTGAAATCTTGCATGTAAAATATCTTACAACAGATTCTGCAGTAAAGCTTTTCATCAGAAACTGTTAACAGTCTGATTACGTATATCAATCGTCCCACATGAAAACTTCAAATTTGGCAACCTTAATAGATTAGATTGGTAAATTTGGTGGCATACATTTTTTGCTGACACTAAATTTGTCTTTCTTTCATAAGCCAAACTACGTAACCGTTCTACTAAGTCTGAAGGCTCCCGTCTTAGCGCATCAACTGTAATAAGTAGTAATGGACTATCAGCGGCAACTGCACCTTCATTCAAAGGCCAGGGTGCAGCTAAACCTCCAGGTATTTTTATCATTATCTATTTCCATGACCACTCGCAATTTTTTAAATGACAATTTTATAGGGTTTAAGGATCGTGGGATCTTACATTTTAGTAAGCTCTCCCGCTTTGTAATTATATTCTGGATATTGATTTTGGAGTTCATTATTATGACATTATGTTTACATTCGTATAAAGTATTTCCTTCTTATAGATGATGTATTGATGATTTCATATTATCATTTCCCCAAAACCTTCATATTCACCAAACTTTATAGTTTTAACATTATATACACCTTCACTGTGATTAAGATAAGATATGTGTTACTTACTATGCACGAACTAAGCTTTTATTACTTTATTACACTTAGACTGTGACCGCAAAGGTAACGCGCGCGTTGTGTCTTATTTATTCTTATTTTGAATGATACATTATGATTGTGTTTCCAAACTTAGATAGCAATGAATAATTGTGTTTTCCGCAGATGAAACTGCTCACTTAATCGATCATCAGATAGAGGGTGAGATGCGATAATAAACAAACTTTTGCATTCTGGACATGCATGTTATTTTCTCGTTTCTTAGCGTTGCCTCTGATTCGTGCCGAAATGTATTCCTATAAATGCAGACTGATTGCCATACATGCATGCCCTCTATTACTTTTCTTTTAAGACCAATATTTATTTTTTCAGTTTGTACTTCTTTCTTGATAAGCACATCGATAATGAAGATAGTGTTGGGTAACCGTTTTGTACCACTAAAAAGAGATCTACAGCAATCATTATTTTATTTTGTTATCGATCAAAGTAGATCTGATGGTATTATTTTGTTTTGGCTGGGTCTATTCTTTGTACATTTTATTTCTCTGTACCGGGGATATTATTTCTCGTTCACAGACTTGCTATATTGGATTGACCCGTCCGTTCTAGGACCTATGTGCACCCTCTCCCATTATTACATGGCCGAGTTTTCTCCTCCTGCATTCATACATGTGGATAGCTCCTAGAATGGACTGATCAATTAATTTCCATCGGATGGAAACAATCATAATCAGCTCATTTCTAACTTTTATCTTCTGGATATTTATTACAAGGTGGAATGTATGATAACTTATGATTAAGCTATACTGACATCGTATACATGTATGTCGTTTTTCAATACCCAAATTTCCAACATAAATGTTAGTCCCTCGACACTATAGGAATGTCCTTTAATGAATCTACTAATTCCTGGTATATCAATTTTCTAACTCCATACTGAAATAATATGTTTCAAAGGGTTTATGGAGCCTGGACCGTAGAGTTATCTAAATTATTCACAAATTTAAATAATAAATGGAACACGCTAGTATCTTACATTCATTGTAGTCCTAGTTTAACACGGTTGTAACTTAATCCAGGTTTAGAATCGGTCTATGAGAAAGGAACAATTTCTCGTGGCCCAGAGACAAGCTTCCCAAGCCGTGGAGTGTCCCGATATCAATCCGGTAAGGTTTTCACTATGGTCCTGTCATTTGTCTGGAAGTTTTCAGCTTGTTAAATCGCTGTACCTCAAATGTCTTGTTGGATAGCAAGGAATCGATGTATTAGAATGTATTATTTATGTCTTCAGAAATTCCATCACCAATGAAATCAGAGCCACCGATACAATCTGGAAACGGTCTCAGAGACAGCAAAGTATCAGGTAGAAAATTAAAATCCAGAAAGGAGGAGCTGCCTACCGAAGAGGGAAAGAAAGATCTTCAAGGGTAAGATGTTAATATTTGCCATGTTAGTTACACATTTATGCTAAATACATAGCAAACGAATGAAATAAAGATTGAATTTATATAGTAACTGTGTATAGTAGATAAAGTTCGCGACCTTCGTTGCTTCAGACCTTTGCGACAGTTCCGCGGTAAAAAGAAAACAGATGAAGATGAGGATGAACCTGCTAGAGACGTGAGACCAGAGTTGGTCCAGGCCAAGGACGTACTGGTATGTTTTTACATTGAAAGCAGAGTATTTTACATCAATTTTCTCTCTTATTTTTACGAATGGAAGATGATTGGGAGCAACTCCTCCCAATTGCTGGAATAAAAAACTATGGCTGATCCTGGGACCTTATCTATCCTCAGCATCCTAGGCGATGTTATCTAGACTGAGGTTTTTGTATTTAATTATAGAGCAGCCTCCCAAAGCAGGGCCGATTCTACTAATCTAGCCCTGCTACATCCTTATCGCTTTCTGCGGACAGAACTCCTGCTGTGATGGGACCAAGGTGATAGGGGACTTGCATGTCCGCCTGCTTGAATCTTGATTCAAATGGAATTATGGGACCTATGATACAGTGTAAATTCCATATAAAAAATGTCTCAAGTTCATCATGGGATATTTATTGATGCCCTAACGTCAATATCCATGGGTAAACATGTTTCCAAAGCACAAACCTTCATCTTTCCCTGACATGTGCAGTGGTACATGCAATTCCCCTATTGAAGGAGGGTCTTACAGGACCTGGACAAGTGACCACTGCTAAAAATAGGTGCGTACAGAAAGCTTGACGCAAGCCCAGTGATTGGTTGGGAGGGGTGATGAATTATTCATGAATCCCCGAAAAGTTGGAGCTTTGGGGCAGGGCGTATGACTCAGGAACGCAGGACGCAAGGAGTAAAGCCCTGTTGGGGAGGATGTTATAGAGTAAACGAGAGGCAAGATAAGAGGTGCCATATTTTCCCCGCTGCCCAGTCAGGGGTAATCGCAGTTATGGTAACTGTAGCAGCAGGGGGTCCTTGACCAGTCTTTACCGCTCTAGCTCTACTATTATGAGCTGAAAGTAACCAAACTTTTGGGGGCTAAATTCTGACACAGATTTTTGATTTTATATAAGTTTTGACTTGATTTGATACTTTACCTGTTCCACAGTTACTATATAGAATGTATCTATGCTGTGCACCTAATTAAAAGTTAAATGCCTGAGTGAAGCCTTGAATTATTTTCAATATTATATTATGTATGTAATAACTTTATTTCCAGTCTTACAATTATAGAGTTATAATGCAGTGTCAGGGAAAAGGGACAAAGAAAGACAATAATCTATTCATAAACTTATTCATTCAACTCTAAATATATGCTGGCACAGGTTTTCCTAGTCTTCCTCAATATTACATTTCACTGAATTATTTTCAATATTATATTTACTGTTTCTGATCTCAAGTATATTTGTTTCTTTCAGCACAAATCAACAATAACCTCTAAAATGTGGAGTATCCAAGATGCGAAAGAAGCGAGGGAGCGTCTGGAGACATATGTGGGCAAAGTGAGCCCCATAAGACGAGCCCGAAAACTTCAGGTTGGTCGCTTGTTTTGTAGGAACATGTGTAATGCTTTAAGTTTAGAAGTCTGAGACAGAAAAAGAAGAAAATGTATCTTGCGAGGCGAATAACATAACAAAGCTTCAGTGATATCATAAAGTGAAACAGTTCTTGAGTATTGGTATATATTGAACATTTTCAGGGTCATATGGATGCAGTTTTGTGTATTGAGTTTGACGCAAGACGTTTGGTTTCTGGTGGCATGGACAGGGCTATTCGTATCTGGGATATCCGCTCTGGTCGCAGTCTACATAAATTTTATGGCCACAAAGTAAGTAAAATTGGATGATTAATGATATCTTTTATTTAAGTCGATTTTATTCACCAAATCCTGCTCTTCTACCTAATCTTATAGCTACGGCGCTTCCACCTTTGAATCTGAAGAGTATAACCAATATTGATCATTGATGAACAATAATTACAACTTACATGCACTGGAAGATCTGAACCCCGCTCAGGTATCCTTACTGTTCTTCTGATTACTTTAACAAATAAATAATACCTTATCATTATTATAATAGGGAGGCGTATCCTGTATGAAGTTTGACAACGAAACGCTTTACTCTGGGTCGTGGGATACTGCTATTATGGTAAGTATCAGAAGACAAAACCACAAAACCTATTCGTCATCTCACCTTTTTCCTGCTGATCGAGTCTGTGGATGAATACTCTATTTTGCTGCTGTTGTCTGGGAATAAATTTCAATTAACAATAAATCATCTTGTTGTCAAATTTGAAGTCATGTAAATAAAATGTTAACTTTTTTCTTTACAGGTTTGGGACTTGGTTAAATTTGAACGTATAGATGTTCTCACTGGACATAAAGGCTCGATATCATGCTTGGCCATGAATAATGATTACTTGTAAGTTATACGGTCATACCAGTTCTAGCTTCCCATCAAATTAATTTGTGGACATATTTTCATTGACTTCATTTCGGGATCATTTTCTTTTTATTAGAGCTGCAAAAAAATGCCTCTCACCGTGTAAAATATTCTATTCGGGATCAAGTGATATAACGCTATACTTCACTTGTATATTTCTCTATTCATCTTCGAGGTTAACTGGTTTGCGAAGACACCAGACAGATAATAGTTATTACCTTTTATTATATACGCGTTGCCGTTGAAACAACGTATTGTAGAGTTGTATACGTTGTGTGCGTATACAACTCCACGCTCTGAGTTGTGTAATATGCAACTCCACGCTCTGAAGGCGCCTATGAAAGCGTGTAGGTCCATCTGAGGGGAATCACGCCATCGTTGTCAACGCACAGTAACGCAGACAGAACGGGAGGTAGAACGGGGATATTTGATCAAAATGAAGGAAATAAACTAAAACACTTTCAACTCTATTCAAGTATATCCTTGGTTAAAGCATTATTCTGTTTTTAAAAACATTTAAAGCTGTGAAAAGGTTATAAATGATTCGAAAATGTGAGCGATTTTCCCGCAGTGGCCATCTGACAACAAAACTTGGTCGTCTGATCGTCGTAACTTTCCACGCAGGCAGACGGGTAATACAGCTATCAAATCAATTAATAAACTAAAATCCTTTCATCCTAATCAAAGTCCACCTTTTGTCAAGGGATTACTTTCTTTTTAAAACAATTAAAGCTGTGAAAGTGTCTGAAATTGATTCGAAACTGTGAGCTATTTTTCTCAAGTTAGTTTCCTTTGCAGCAAGGCCTGGTACACGGGTTAGAACTGCGTGGTGCATAGTAATAAGCCTTATAAGATCATAATTTGATAATATTTCTACAAAATATTCATTGTTTTGTCTTATATAAAGCATATATAATAAATCAGATAACTAACTCGTTGGTTGAAGGATTGTGAATATTGCACTCGTTGCTGCGCAACTCGTGCAATATTCACAATCCTTCAACCAACTCGTTAGTTATCCTGTATATAAATTACCCCCCTCCTTGAAGTTACTGAAGGACTTTTCTTAACGTCTAGATTTTCTATCACTGATTGGTTCCCTTAGATTCTCTGGATCGCATGACGGCACCATTCGTATGTGGCAACGGTCGACTTTATTGTGTAGTAAAATCCTGGAAAATCCCGGATCTCAAGTGCTCAGCATGGCTCTGTCCGGGCCTCACATCATCACTGGGTCGAGTGACAAGTAAGCGATGCTTCCATACGTAATACAATAAATATTTATAAATCACCCCATTACACAAAGCTTACACACTGGAAAATCTTTCATATAAGGCATTGTCCGAAGCAAAGGTCTATTCGAATTAGGTTTGCATACTACTCAAATGAAAGAAATTATAATTAGAGATTAAACGAATAATGTACCTACCTTATGAAGTTTAATCAGGATTATAAGAGGATATCTAACGCTGGTAGTAGGTCATGTGAGATCATTGCGCAGGCGCCAGCCACTATTTAACGAACTTGTGCAATTTAATTAATCAAATTTATTAAATTCACACTACAGAATAAATTAAAGATATTTAAAAAATATCTATAATATTAAAAAATGGATTAAATGGATATCTAACGCCGGGCGGGCCAGGGCGGGCACATGACCTACTACCAGCGTTAGATATCCTCTTATAATCCTGATTAAACTTCATAAGGTAGGTACATTATTCGTTTAATCTCTAATTATAACTCGGCTATCTACCGCTAGGTAGTAGCACTCCTGTGAGATTTTTAAAGAACTTCACAGAACAACGAGAAGACAAAAAAACCGTTGAAGTTATTTATTTGACTTTCTCTTGAATTTGGACAACTGTCCTACCGCCACCTTAGGGCGAAAGGTCGCATTTTTACGACCAACGAAACTAGATTGTAAAGCATTATCGTGTACAGACAACTTCATTACCGGCTTTTGGTAAAAGGCCCTGAAAGTATGTTCAGATTTCCAGGCGGCCTTCTTCATAATCTCTGCTACAGATACAGATAAGCTTGCAAGCTTAGAGGTACTGGCACCCCTTACCGAGTGGGCCCCAAAAGTTTTAGTATTGACACCCGCAAAACATAAGGTTTCGCGGATCCACTAACAAAGAGGTTTACAACATTACCTCTCAAATCTTTAGAATACTCAATGTAATCGTGCAAGACCCTAACAACACAAATCCTAGGGTCTAGCAAAAATTTCTCAAAGGAGAGCATACCTAGGGCTTCGCCCACTCGCGAGTGTTTTTGTAATTCAGAAAATAAGATACGACAAAAATCACCAGAGAAATTCACATCGGACAATTTAAGTCCCGCAATGGTTTGACACCTTTGACTTGAAATCAGGCTAAGTAAAGTTACCGCCTTCAAGGTTAATTGCTTAAAGCTAAGTTTATTATGTGGGAAATACTCGCGCAAAAATTCCAAAAGGATGTCGGGATCCCAAAACTCAGAGTATCTGGTCTTCGGGGGTCTTAAATTATAGAACCCCATCACAACTTTCTTTGTAACAATGTGCTTACCAAAAGAGTCACCTTCAACTAGACCCATCAAGGCAGATAAAGAGCTTCTAACCGAATTAAGCGCAGAAAACGAATAACCTTGGTTATACATCAATACAAGAAATTTAAGACCCTGGTTAAGATTGGGTTTTAAAGGGTCAATATCGTGAAGAACACAGAACATCCTCCATTTCTTGTGGAAAGTATCGTAAGACTTCCTTGTACTAGGACGCCAAGAGGCTAAGTAAAAAGGCACAACTTCCGGAGGAAGATTAAGACTCAAAACTTTCTGATCTAAAAGTGGAAGATTTTTAGTGGAGTCTCTTGCAGCTGCACCTGCTGACCCCCTCGATTGGGCAACAAATTTAACTTCTGCCTTGGAATAAACAGTACTTCTTCGGTTTCTTGATGAATCTTGGTTGACCAATGGCGGCCCGGCCAGTCGGGAACGACTAGCACCGCTCGACAGCCGCTCTGGCGGATGGTCCGGTAAACCCTTCCAATCAAACTGAAAGGAGGGAAAACGTAACATAAGTCAAAGTGAGTCCAGTCCAAGGAAAAAGTGTCCACATAAGAACACCAAGGATCTGGAAACCAGGCACAATAAGTATCCACTTTATTATTCAACCTGGAGGCAAATAAATCAATATCAGGAGTACCCCATTTTTCAACAATCAATTGAAAAATATCAGGAGATAACTCCCACTCAGTATCATCAGTGAAATACCTACTACCTAAATCGGCTTCAACGTTTTGAACACCAGGAATATGGGCAGCATATAAGCGAATGTTCCTTTTCTCAGCCCACAACCAAATTTGTTTGACCTCATCATTACATTGTCTAGATTGTGTACCACCCATCTTATTTATATAAGAAACAGCTGTAGTATTATCCGAACGGATCACTAGGTAACAATCTCTAAGATCAGCAGCATGTGTCCACAACCCCAATTTAATGGCTCTTATTTCCAATACATTGATGTGAAGAGTCCGTTCCAAAGACGACCAGGCACCTCTCGCTTGAAGGTGGCCCCACACAAAGGACCAACCTTGTAAAGAGGCATCGCAAAAAATCTCATGCGATGGACAAGAAAAATCCCTTTCTTTATAAGCCACAGGGAGGTTCCTCACCCACCACCTAAGATCTGCGATCGACGACCTAGAGAGCCACATGAGTGCCTCCCAATCCCCATCGTTACTCTGTAAAGCTAGAATTTTGTCCATTTCAATATTCTTCAAGTAAAGTAGGCCATACTGGACCCCCTTACAAAGATCATTAAGCGCGCCAATGAGGGACGCAATATTCCGAATGGAAAATTTACTCTGAGATTTCTTGATAGTTGAATTCAACCAACCTACAGTTTTGAAAACCTTGTCGCTCGGAGGGGTAATATCGAAACCTAAAAATTTCAAAACTTTCCTAGGTTCGAACACAGACTTCTCATGATTAATACAAAACCCTAATTTCCAAAGGATCTCTTTAAGGTTTTCAATTTGTTTCGTACATTCTGACTTAGAAGGAGCTGTTACAAAACAATCATCAATATAGCTAAAGCCAATACCACCCCGCTTCCTGAACTCACAAAAAACTACCTTCATGAGTTTAGTAAAAATGAACGGAGCAGTACATAAGCCAAAAGGCATACACTGATACTGGTAGATCTTACCATTCCACACAAAATTCAAGTAATTCTTAGTGTAATCGCTAAGCGGAACATGAAAATACGCATCCTTCAGATCAACCGAAGCCATGAACCAATCTTTGTCGACTAGTTCAAGAGCAGCTTGTAAGTGTTCCATCTTAAAGTGTAAATGACCAATATGTTTGTTAACCTTCGTCAAATCAATGATCAACCTGATCTTACCACCAGGCTTCGGTCTGGAAAAAACATTAGACACATACAATTCTTTGCAATAAGGTACCTCATTCACAACATGTAAGTTAATCAATTTATCAATCTCAACTTGCATTTTCAAGGCATTATCACCGTTAATCTTGTATTGCGAGGGCAAGAACCCTTAGTAAGGAATCGAAACAAAGGCTAGTTCAATACCATTAACATATTCAAGAATATTCCAATCAGAAGTAACTTCTTGCCAAACATCAGAATACAATTTCAATTTGCCAGGTATAAAAATGTCATCACCTTTGTTTACCTCAGCTACTTCTTTCCCTTGTCGTTTGTGGCACGACGAAAATCCTGATCCCCGTCATCATATTTCTTATTGAAACCACCTCTGTAAGAACCACGTCCACGACCTCTGCCTCTACCTGGAGCAGACCCAGCAGCTGCTGATGCCCTGCCCCTACCGCGGCCTCTACCAGTCGTTGCCGTGTTCTCTTTAGCCTTTTCACCTGTGATCTTGAGTTTCAATTTGAACGCAACGTCGAGCTGTTTCAAATCTTCTTCAATCTTTTCTCCTAGAAGGAGCTTGGGGGTAGAAGGGAAGGAGATGGTATCGGTGCAATACGCTTGGTATTTTACAGGAAAGTGCTTTTTCAGGTCTAGCCTGCGCCTCTTCGTAATCTCCTCAAGATTAAAGAAAGCGGCCAATTCCAACGCGTCGAAAATAGAATTCAGAGAATCGGAGATCCATTTCTGATCTCTCTCGTAATTCTCGCCACCAATCTTCGACTGAGCCTCCTTCAACAGGTCGCAGACCCTGACCAGGGAAGTAATTAAACTCAGAAATATATCTTGATGCTTTTGATGGGTCTTATCTTTTCCCCTTAGGCCTAGCGGGAGCCCATCCCATACAATCTTTGGAATCATGGGGACGTGAAGTGTATCAAGGTTGCTGGGCCTCTTATACTTGTCTTGAAGAGCCTTGACACGGACCCACGACGGGACCCTCGATGTCACCTGGTCAATGAATTCCTTGATAGAAATGGATTCAACAGGTGGGCCTACCGTGTCGTCAACAGCCACTAACCTAGCCCTTTCAGCACAAACATCGACTTTGGGAGAAGCAGAGGAAATCATATCTTCCTCTAACCTAGTTCTCACTTCTTTCCTCCGCATTCATAAACCAACTGGGGTCGTAGTGAGATTCCTCATCGTCACTCATGTCATGTACCGGTGCTCTGTAGCCGTGGCCAGAATCGACTTTATCTTGTCTTTTCTTCAGAACTCCGAAATCCTTCTTTATGTCTTTCATCTCAGACACAATACGGAGAAGTAACTTCTCAGTTCTAGCGGTCTCAGGGTTCATGGTGTTTGCACCGGCACCCTCACCCGGTTCCGACACAACGTCTTCACCGTTACTATCAGCCATAATACCTTCAAAGATACAAACAAACAACATAAGTAAGTATAACAACAAACCCTAAATTCATAGTACGCACAATATAAAGGCGACCAAATGAACAAAAAGGCAAAAGTGGTAAGGCTGAGTTCTCGGCCGGTTCTAACTCCTAAGTTTCCTTCTTCCCAGAAACGAGAGAACCGGCATTAAAGCAATTCAAGCACGAGAACCTTCTAACCCCGTCAAGGGTTAGGTACAATAACAAAAAAACAAAGTTCTTACCTGTTTGGAAGAAACAGAAAACTTTCGAAAATCACCAATTCGTAGACAGTACGGGAAAGGCGACTGATCCGGCTGGCTGCTTACGTTTTTGTGGCTGGCGCCTGCGCAATGATCTCACAGGAGTGCTACTACCTAGCGGTAGATAGCCGAGTTATAATAGGAAGTTATAGAAACAGCATCACTATAGAAAATAGGGTAGGCAAGAGACTTTTTAAGAGACTTTACTAATATCACTCACGTCGAAAAATATGTTAAGGCTGTTATAGATGATGGAACCTCGTGGGATAATACATACAAAATATGTTAATAATGGGAAATATGTTTTTTCCCAAGGGCCGTGCAAACTAATTTAAGTTACTATTCCACCAGTTCGTTTACCAAATACGACAGACTCTGTTTATATAGTCTCTTATCATATTCAGCATCTAGTCACTCTTTAACATTACAAGCCTTACCTTTTTGCAGGACCGTACGAATAACAGACTTTCTGACGGAGAAAAACGTTAGAACACTGAGAACACCCAATCCCGTCGATACACTTTTGGTAAATTATACATTTCCATTCAGGTTACCTATTTACATGTAATATATATAGTATTGGAATTCTTTTTCTACATTCAGGCTACCTATTTAATCAATATGATAGAGTAAAGTATTGGCATTTTATCTATAACAATGTTTTTATTTTTAGTTGACAGGGAGCTTGATAATGACGGGTGACTCAGCAGGCCACGTTTATCTGTGGAACAAAAACACCGGAGAAGCCGAAGTAGGAATAAAGGCTCATGATGCTCCCATTACGCGCGTGGCTTATCATTCCAACCATATTTATACAGCTTCAAGGTAACCGTATACTCGTGGTCCTAACATATTTTTCTAGCTTCAAATTTATATATATATCTATAACGAAGATAAATCAAATGGCAAGTGAAATGTAGGTTGTTTACATGCAAAAAAAATATAATACCATATAATTATATTTCAGTGACACAACTGTAAAAGAATGGGATCTCATGACGATGGCCTGTGTAAGAGTACTGCAGGGGCACAAGGGACCTGTCAGAGATATAAAGGTACGAGATACTTTGTGATTCTTATTTCGTAAGGAACACTGATTGTGGGGACGGGGGTATTACAAGATATCCTTTCAATGTTCGGAACAATACATGTTATCGCATTTATTTTAAAAATCACTTTAAAGGAGCAAGCGAATCTATAGAAGATTTCGCTGTCTATTAAAATGTACATGAACCAGTGACTATTAGCTACTATTTGTGTTTAGTCTAGTGTATTTTTACGGTACTCCTATGCAACGTACATTATATCATGGAAGTAAAGGATCGTCAGGCGTTATACATAAACACTTTTAAATAAGTTTGTCCATTTCTTGTCAACAGGTGTCAAGTAAATGCATGGTGAGCGCAGGTGCAGATGGACATATCCGAGTCTGGGATAAAGTTATACCAATGTTTGCGATGGGTGAAGAACAAAACAGTGGATTGCAAGTAATAGACGAACGTAACAAATAACCCATATATAAATATATCTAGAATTTAGAAAGTACCCTTACTGCTTTTCTTGCCAAATTATAACAACGCTTGTATCATAACTTGTTTGTTTATATTAATTGAGCTGTATATATAATGATCGATAGCATTTACTATATTGTAATATGTTTAAGGTGATTATAGGGTTTATGCAAAAAAAATACCAGTATTAATAGTGATAGAGATTACTGTAGGAACTTTAAATGAAGTCACTTTAAAGGAGCAAGAAATCTATAGGGGATTTCGCTGTCTATTAAAATGCACATGAACCAGTGACTATTTGTGTTTAGTCTAGCATTACATCATGGAAGCTGGTTATAGCTGGCAGACAAGGAGAGGGAAATAATGATAACGCATCAATATAATAATCAGGGTTATGGAAATTTATTTATTCGTTGAGGATTTTATTAACAATTATGTAATGTATACTTCATGCACGTATGTATAATAACTGAGTAAAAACGTCACAGACAACATGTGTGTAAAGTACGTTCAGAAAAATTCAGATAGAAAAATAAATGCTTCTTCATTGATGAAAATAGACATTGATGTTCTTGAAAGTCTGGGTTACCGCATATATACAGAAGGAAAATATTCTTGCTTCAAATATACAAATGTGTTCATATCGGTTATTTCTATCCCTGAATAGATATTTACACTGCCGCTGTTCTGACACGGCGATTCATCTATGCTCAAAATAACAAACTGCCCTGACAGGGGAAATAATGCAACTAGTATGGGACAAAATTACACAATGGATATCAGGATGGTTATCACAGAGTTTCCTGAAAAGATGATTGGTGACACTTAATATTGCAGGGAAAGACAGATATTCGCGACCGGCGCTAACATATATCAGGGAGGTACAATACAGTCACGCCTCCCTGGATATAATGTAAATGAGCATTTGTCAAAGAATTAAATTTTACACATATGGAAGGCACTTGATATGGTGTATAGCAAATTCTTCAAAAAGTACGAATAGCCTCAAAAATGGTTATGTACAATTATCCTTAAGGGTGTTGTTCCACTGCTACGCTTAACTATAGGCTTGATTTCTGTCAGTTCTTGTTCAGTTCATGAAATTAGCACACGCGAATATTTTAGTGCGTAAGTTAAGAGGTAGGCTACTGGTGTACTTTTCAACAATTTTGTTCTTTCAAAATCAAGCATACTGGAACCGTACTAATAAAGTACACATAATTATATGCTTCCCTTAGGCTAAACATACACTTCCATTGCACCTTTTAGCTGCTCAGAAGCGGGACTGTTTAGCGCACCAGTGGAATTACACCTTAAGTCTGCCCACAACCTTTTTCATTTTTTTTTTAATTCTTCCCTCCTTTGGCGAGTGAGAGCTGAGCGAAGAGGCATCCCAGTGGCTGACCTTTGGATGAAAGTTTGGCCGTGGCCTGATAGTCTCCATTCTCAAGCCAGGTGGGCAGTCCAACATTTGGGATAGTTATGTCAGTAGATGGAAGAGTATATGTTCCCTGTAAGGAGAAAGGGCAAAGGGTTTACATAGGGGACATTCTTCATTAGTTTGATCAACATCAGGGCGACTCGCTGAGTGGAGTGACACCTATAATTCCTTATTTTGGTTCAGTACAAACGTAGACAGATATGTTATGACTTAAACAGAAAGAGAGAGAGAGAGATATTGCAGTCTTATGCCTGCGAGCATAGCTATCTAGTGTGGATCGATGGCTCGGCGTCTTCAAAACAAGAAAAACACTTGCGAGAAAGAAATCTTACCTTCTTGAACGGACATCTGCAGTTAATGCCGTGCTTGGTAAGCTCTGGTGGGCACTTGATGGTGGCGAGTTGACCACAGATATCATTATATGTGCATGAACCAACATTGTCTACGCAGGGAATTTCAATCCAGAACAAAATCTTTTTCTTGAGGACCAGGTCGATCTGTAGAATAATAAAAAATATTAATTATAAATTGTGAAAACAAAAAAATGTTGTGGTTATGAGTATTTATGAAAAATGTAAAAAAGAATTGTGTCCATAATAATTTCAAAGGCGCAAGCTTCATATATACTGCATATAACATAGCCGTCCCGATTGCAGTTTCGCATCTCGAGTGAGATACATAATTTTCCCCAAGATTCCTGCTCCCCAGAATATTATTTAATTTTAGTTTTAGACTAATTTATCAAATACATTTTGCATGTATTATTCTCACTGTCGGAAATTACAAAAAAAAACTATCCCGTTATATACACATTTATATGTACCGGTAGCTCTGGAACGTCGGTAAATAAAATAAAATATTCAATAACAATTTTAAATGAAACAGATTTAGCAATCATGAAAACACTATTTTTTATTTGACGACGTACTGTAATTAGGTTGCTGAGATAGGAAATAGACCATGACAGGGTGTGACTCGGAGGGCAGAGGTGTAGTATATATTTTGTTAATGTGGGGCGGGCCTAGAGGAAGGATTAAAGTTAGTTGCTGCCGATACTATACGTATAAGATCTTTGGTACGGTATATCCGTTTTTCGTTTTACACTTTCCATTTCATCCATCTCCCATTCCTCGCCGTTTTCCAAAAGAATATATGTCTTTATTCTTTATTATGCACACGGTACCGTACCTGGATTGGTGACTGGAGATCAATATCCGTGGAAGCGCTGACAGTCAGTGTGATGTTGCCAGGAATCTTCATTGGATCAGGACTGATGCTCAGAGATTTGATCTGGAGTGGGTCTGAGGATGATCCACAGTTTTTCCATGTTACACCCTGGACCATACCGCCCTCACGCAGGACCTGTATAACCGAGGTACAAGTACAGCTAAGTAAGGATTAGCTAGGATTAACAAGGCCGCAAACGACCAAAAACATACACAACATATTGTAATATTTGTATTAACTTCCACGTGACTAACCATGTATATCCTGTGTATGCAATATGGAATATATCCTACATATATCCGGGAAAAAGACCCGAGGAAGAAGAGCACCCCGCAAGAAAAAGCTAGAAAACCACTCTACTCTACTCAGCTAACAGGATGAACCATGACCAGAGCGCCGGGTCCCGTGACCAGAGCGCCAAACACCAACAGGAATTATGGCGGACATGGTGGCTGCTATAACGACACTGTTTGAAATCTTTGGAATTAATAACCAGTGAAAATGAAATATAGAGTTGTCATTGTTACACCTGCGGAGAGGAAAAATATATGAGGGCAGTGTTAGGTTCCATACCTTAATTATGGCATTCAACATGTGGACCCACTCCAACAATATCATTGCAGATAATTCTAGCTAATTCTTTATGTATATTTGAGTAGACAAAGCTATACAAAGCATCCGTCCCCTTGCCCACAGAGCAATATTATCTTAAAACCAAGGTATGGCTGAGAATAAACTAAGTACCGTAATTGTCTCACAAAAATGGTAAACTGGATTAGTTCACTCTTGCACGGGAAGTAAGCTACACGTGTGGGCGTGTCTCCATTTTGCTGAACACACCCCGCCATTGCAATTTGTGCATGTACCGTAGGCGTTCATCATTTTGTAGTCTCATTGCAAACCATAATCAGTTGATTAATTATAAGTTTGGGCTATAATGCAGAAGTAAAGAGATCCCCATATAAGTAGTTTGAAATTTATAGCATGATCTAAATATGAACAAAACCGTAAGTGGGCCTACGATAAACTTCCCGCATGGCCCAGGCCATGGGCAGGTAACCGTAGGCGTAGTTATATAAATAGTTGTGTCCATTCCCGACTTACCTCATTTGTGTATTTATTGCGGTCGAGCATCCTAGGCTTAGACAATATCTTCACGAGGTGTTTAAAGTCATTGTAATCATCGTTAACAGATGCAGATGCGGCCGCAGCAACGCATACGGCCAGAAGGAAGATAACAGTTCTTGACTCCATGATGCAGGCTCGAGTAACTGTTCAGCGCCTCATTGAACGCTTATTTATACCTTCAGTAAAGAGAGCTCCCATAAGTCCACCCATAAGTAGGGCTGCAGAATGGGACAGGTTATGGCGCGCTGTTCAAAGACATCTAAGTTAACACCGGGTCAACCAGAATCGTCCGCTCGATCCCAAAAGCAGGCATTCTTAGTGAAAGTCCAAAGTCATAAAAAGAGTCATGAAAAGAGTGTCAAATATACTAATTGAAGAAATTATTATCATTATTTATAATTTAAAGGTGTCCGCGTTGCATGTTGCAACACGCATCACACTGCATGAATGTAGGAGAATACCCACTTGTTGATGTCAGTTTGGTGACTTTAAATATACCTACCTGTTCTTATTTCTTAATGGGGTGAATCCTTGCTACGAATAAAAGAACTTCAGCGCAGCGCTACTACACATTATGATGGATAAATGGGTTCATCGGATATGCATAACGCACTAAGTATCATACACTATGGAAAGATGGGTTCCCAGCTTAGTTAAAGGTCAAGTGTAAAGAAAATTTAAAAAATCGAGATGAAAGCTGTTTTACACGGGTAGTGGTGGTAGTAATGACCCCTGATGTTAAAAAATGGGAATACAATTCATTAACGTCTGTTTTCACAGCTTTATGATGAACAGGCAAATGGGGCTAGCATTGTTTTGATTTAGCATGTGTATTCACACATCAGAGCTATGACGTCATCCATGCCCTAGGCGCGACCAGTCTAACGCTACCTTCAGCAGTATTAGGGGGTGTATTTCCGCTACATCAATAATGATAGCTAATGATGGAATCGTTTGAAGGAAAACTATTAGGTAATTTAAAATTTTGATATGCATACACCAGTCTGACCATATCAATTTGAACCACTTGCTCTGTCTAATACAAGAAACAAAGAAATCCAAAGTTCCAGCTCCTCAGATTCAGAGACAACCTTTTAAAATACAATATTGCATTTGCAAGACTGACATAAATTCATAATTGAAGGAATATATATTTGATGATGTCTATGTTTGAAACTTTATTTCACCTATGTCAGGGTTAAAGTAAGAGTGATCCTGCTTAATCTGGGCTCCCCCTAGCCATTCGCCACATCGCCAATGGCGAAAGGAAAATCAGTTTGGCGCAAGAAATTTCAATTTGGATTTAGCCACAGTGGCGAAAGCAAAATATCCTTAATAAAACGATCTTTTCATAAATTTCATTGCTTTCATCTGGTTTCTGATTTATGGCTGATACCATGTGACTGATCACAGCTAAAAAAACATGATCGGATGGGTATACCCGTACTTATAGAAAATCTCTATCTAATTGATACTTGGTTGTAGGCCTATATCTTTTCATTGAGAGTGAATGTAGTAAACAATTAACATCTTCGTTGATTTTTTTAGGAATTCGGAGCCAAGATTTGGGATGTAGGTTGGGGTAATCATATGCATATGAAATATAAAATGTAGAAGTGGAAAGTTCTACGAGTTTTAATTAACTAAGTATAAATCATACTCCAGTGAAGTTGGTTTGTGGTTGAATATGTATGGATTGAGAGGATTTCCCTCAGTTTAGAGGGACTCTCCAGGGGCGGATCCAGGATTTTCAAAAGAAGGGGGTGCACGTTCAAATTTTATTTTAAAGAATTTAAACTAATTGAGATGATTCAAAACACAATGGGACACAGACATTTGTATTTGAAGGAGGTTTAATTCGTTGTGTTGATCTATGTTTCGGTCTGCATGCATTTGACCTTCGTCATGAATACTTTAACACCTTTTCGCGTGTATTTAAATTCGCGCAGCAAGGAAGTCTCACACATTGTTTATGCAATAATTGTATCTTTCATGCAGGATTTATTTTCACGCACCAAGATGGGTGCGCTATAATAGCAAAAATAAATACTGCGTGAACATGAATACGTTTACAGTAGCGTTTATAGTTGTAAACTAAAGCCTGCCAGTCGCGCAGGGACATGGATGACGTCACAGGTCGCTTGGCCCGTGTAAAGATGGCTACTCACCTTGCCGCGCTGGGCTGTGTGGGGCTCAGAAAATGGGAGCGCTTAAACACCTCTCACTGGTTTGATTTGTTAGGTTGGGTGCTAAAACTTTGTATATCGTTTCAAAATATTCTTCCGAATGCATCAAACACGAAATAAAAACCTTTACACTTGACCTTTAAGACTTAAGTGCTGTCCATACATTATTAAGTAATGCCTTTTCTTTGGTTATTCTAAAGACCACCACCATCGGTAACGCTTTGTAACAGCGTTACGTAATTTACGGACAGCTTAAAAAACCTAAAAGAAAATAACGTGGTGGGCGGTTTTTTTCAACTGCGTGAATTACCAAGAAAATGTTTGTTCATTTCCCACTAAAAATTAGAACATGACATCTATCAAATTACATCATGATTCACCAGATAGCTTTCATTTCCGTTCGAAAATATTTTCCTACGAGCGATAGGATTGCATACAGTGCCTTTATTGTTTTTGACCGTTTCTTTAGTTTTTTACAGACACGATCCACTAACACTTGAAATTGGAGTCATAACTAGATAATGTAATCTAAAAGAGCACAGGAAAAAAATGCTTTCCATAAAAAAACCCGGGTATTTGGGTACAATCAGTGCCATCCCAAACATGATAACATTATTACCAAAGAACGCAATACAGACATGATGGATATTGTATGGTGTAAATAATCTTATCAGGAACAACAACTGTTGACGCCCACTTCTCAGTTCAGATAGGCCAGAATAAACGGGTACGAAGAGATAAAAGGCCATGGGGCCAGGCCGGTCAATTGGAATTATTTAGTATGAGTATTTGATATGGATTCCAGGAAGAAGACGTGAAGGAATATTTTTAATGTTGATAACGACAACAAATTACAAATTATGATGATATGGGGGGGGGGGGGGGGGGGATACAGAAAGGGAAAAAAGCGCCCTTCTATGTTCACAACATAGAATTTGGTCTTTAGGCGAAATGAAAAAGCACATTGAGTTTGACATTTGTGTAACTGTAAGTGCCGA
Organism: Sthenelais limicola; assembly: GCA_942159475.1. Taxonomy (NCBI): domain Eukaryota; kingdom Metazoa; phylum Annelida; class Polychaeta; order Phyllodocida; family Sigalionidae; genus Sthenelais; species Sthenelais limicola. The sequence continues at coordinate 52,369,362 of OW804098.1, forward strand.
CATCAATACACCCCAATATATATTTTCTAAACAATGAATCAGTAAACAAAGCAGTAAATAAACCTAAGAGTAAGTAACTAGGATAAACATCTTAGCCCAAATTATAAATTATCATACTTGGCCCAGACCCCGGGAGAGCTACTTCCATAGTTGCCGGATTAAGGTTTTGGTGCTAACTGAATCAACGACACGACAATGTATTTGGTTAATTTGTATACATATTTATTGACAGTCAAGTTTTCAAAACAAATTATGGTGTTCGTATATACCCATTTCTTTGTTACACAAATCTGGTATTAACCGAAAGCAGACTTATTTCCGATATTATACACATTGGTGATTTTTTTCTCCTCGTGTTACAAATCTAGTCTGGATAAAAAACACAGGGTTCAGAGGGTTGCTAAGCCACTAGGGAATCTACAGCACAGTTTTAAAGCTTGGAAACGCAGAAAACAGACAATCTAAGGGTGATTCTCGTGATGGCTCCAGGACTTTAGGTAGACATCACGTGCACGGACAATTTGCTGTAAGTTTCAGACAACGAGTCTAAGCTCAGGCAGCAGGCCAAACTATTTCTCACTGCCTGGTAACAGACTGCTACATATAAGACTCACGTTGTCTACACATCAATTTCAGTAGTGCATCCCTTATTTTAGTAAACATGATACAGGCTTCAACATCAGCCATTTCACTAGAATGGAACTTAGGGGGGATGTGAGGTCGAGTGGACCGGGGGTAAGAAGGGGTGGATTTGTTTAGGGGGGGAACCAGAAACTACAGGGACACTCTCGAGCTGGCTGGCTCACTCAGTCCAACACATGTTGGCGAGCTTGCCCGCGCCCTGACCCACACGCAGGCATTTTCCTGAGACGAGCATAGAAAAATAGTCTACGTCTAAGACGAACCAATTAAGCTGCTTGGGGCAAAATTTATTAGCGAAAAATAAAATCCACGTTTGTTTACATCCTTATTTACACTTTCTTTACAGAATGCATCACACTGACGTGCAAAGGCAGTCTGCTGTTGAAGCATGTACACAATCACCTCCACCATGGGAGTCAATACTGATTTATTGGTTTATCCAGTCCGGTATTCCGTAATCGATCTCCGATATTTTTATTTTCTAGATAGAACCAATGCACTCTGGACCACGCGGGCCTCTTGAGTTCTCCAACCTATGAGCAATAGGTTTACTACTACCGAATATAGCCAGCCATTCTGATCTGACATTCAGTAAGACTTTAAAACCAGTTTTGTCTTTTAATTCTGAGACTCAAAATAAGACCTTCAGCCCCAAGAGACGGAATAACTGTCTAATAGCGGGAGGTTTTCTTGCATCTGCATTCGTCCGGCACGTCTCAATGGCGTTGCACTATAATTTATAACTTCACCGCTTGGGGCATCCTTGTGGAGCCTCCTCAGGGAGGTGAGAGAGCGATGGGGGGGGGGGGGGGGGCGTTCACTACTGTGGACTAAGCCTGCGCTGTGCCTCCTACAAATCAGTTGTGATTAATCTACTGGGATTCGTTCTGATCACCACTTACAGTAAGGCAGGGGGGAAGAATGAGAAAGAGAAGAATAAGGAGTAGGTGGGGTAAAACTAGAGGATGTACAGGCGGTAGAGTATATACAGTGGCACTCCATAGCAGGGGCAGCTAGATCAGCCAAGTAGAGCCTTCCGATACCCTCAAATACATAATGAGCCAATTATTTTCTTCTATCACCTAACACAATACACCAAGTACAAATTTCATAAGAGAATACAAAACCAAAGCCTTTATTATCATAACACGAAAGGAAATGTATTGTAAGCCCGGAATCAATTTATCTCGTTTATGATAAAATGATTGCCAAATTGAAATTGATATGTGTGTGTGAGCGAACTAAGTTTTTTTTGTCATACTTTGACTCGTCTGAGTTTCCGTCTTGCTTTTCTATGAGTGTGTTGGTAAGGCCTGCTTGACTGACTAGTTGGTGAACCTGCTGAGTGAGGTATAATTAATTAAAACAGATCGGATTACATCGGGACAGTAGGGGCTGGTAATCAAATACAGAAATCAGGCTGCATTGTACAAAGAGTAGAGGTCTCATCACAAAAATAATCTCTTCTCTCTGTTGTGAACAGCACGTTTTGTGTCTACTGACTATGGGGTGTATGGCATCCATTGATAGTCTGAGGGAATAAACTGAACCAGAAGCCTTTCTACACTTTTACATACACTTCTATAGTGTGTACATGGGTTGGTTAAACCCGAGGTCCCTGGACTATGATACCTCTTTAGCCGTCAGTCATAAATTACTTGAAACAATTGATACAATATATTCTAAATTGATCTCGTGGCATGCTCACACTGCATTTTATAGAAGGCCCTTCTTATCTATGATGCATTTCAATCACATAATACAAAAGTGTGAATTTTACAAGAAAAAGTTAGTCTACATAACAACAGTGTACTGATTAATAAATAAAATGAAAAATGTACTTGATACAATTCCTGACATCCACATAATACCAATAGCACACCCGCTGATCTTGTCCCTACCCGACTCAATGTATGAGCCGTCACCTAATAACAGGTTCTAGGTATAATTCAGAGTAATGAAAATAATGTTATAATATAACCAACGGGACCATCATGACACAGGAATCACCATGGTTGATAAAGAGCTATCGTTTCACCTTTTTGAGGACTTTTTCGGACTGGGTTAATTTTGAAGTCTGAAAACAAGGATAACCCCTGGAATTGAAGAACTCATATGAATGCGGCCGATGAGAGTGGGGAGACATCAGGGAGCCGTACGCTCCCGTATTTGTGGGTATAGCTCAACACGGCTGACGGCGACTGGTGCTCTTGGTATCCGTCACAGAGGATTCTCATTCTGTACATATAATCCACATAGCCGTACCTCCCCGCCCACACCGATATCAGCCTTTTCCAAAAGGAAATTACGAGAACCCACACACGTCCACCCTTTAAGCTTATACTATTTAATTACGAAAATAACCCAATCTATAGTATATGAAAAGCTATCTCACACCCTAATACCCCGATAACGTTTACATCTGGTTGAATCATTCAGCCCCGCCCTACTAGGAGTAAGAAAACAAAATACACTGAAACTTTTATCACCAGACAGCCCAGGCAAATGAGATGCCAAGTGGACGCGTGTTCACATCATATTAGGCAGACACTACTGCGCTTCTCCTCCGGAATGGGCTTTTCGCGATTAAAAAGAAGAGCGCGTCCATTGTTTTTCCCCCATAAGGACCCTTTCATTTACCTCGTAGAGCACGTCAAGATACAAATTCTTCAATTCAGCTTACCTAATGTTAACAGAATTTGCAGCTATTAACACGGATAATAAGTATATATAATTCATTTCCCGGACACTGTTCACTGGAAGTCTACAATCAATGAAACAACTTCTGTACAATTAATTACCACCAGATCAACTACATGATCAAATTACTATATTCAGTTTTACCAAGGAGGCAGTGAATTTGTTCTGTACAATTCATGTAGACCATTATAGTCCCCATTTCTCTATCCTAGCACATCTTCAAAGACAGTGACTTCCATTTTGTATTATTATCATCAACATAATTATAATAACACTCGTTCATTATTACAATACATATCATTGAAAGGGTCCCGTGTAATTTATCATGATTCTATTGGGTGAAATAGATGCTGAAATTTGCAACAATTGAATAATTCCGCGATGGACAGCTTAAAGGTAGTTGAAAGCTATTAACGTTCTAGTCTCTCCCAATATAAAGCTGTCGAGGGCAAGTTAATTTCCATTAGAATCGACGGTAGTTGCATTTTGATACGTAATGATATACAGAGTTGCATCGTTCAGTGTACTCGGAAATGAAGGGACACAGGAGCAAGATTTTAACGTCTTTGGTGTCAGCCTTCAACCACACACAAGCCTAGGGAATAGTAGTACTAGAATAAGTAGTAGAAGCAATCCACTTGTGGCCAAACAAATGGTACTTCCACATTTGTCCTTTTTAAAAAAAACATCCTTTGGAGCAACATCCACCACACTAACATCCACGTCTGTGAAAGTCTACGACACCGAGTTGAGCTTAGCATACCGAGGATGCACACCAGTCGCACATCAAACGCCTCCCACCGAAGAGGCAGAGAAAGCAGCGGCTTCTGTGTCTTGTTTCCATCCAGAGTCAACTCCATGCAACTTGACACACACATTATCTCCGCATCCGGATACATTCAGCATTTTTTTATTCCATCGTTTTCTGTAATCATTTAGCAATTTATTTTTGTTATTACCAAAACATGTGTATATAAACATAATCCGAATTCGTACTTGCAGAAAAAACACTGCAGCAACAGGGTGAACATTATAAATTAAAGGGTTTGAGGTGGATCTTCTGTCATTTTTTTCTCCATCCATCATGGTGATTTTAAAGGATTGACTTTTCTCAAAACGCTAAGTTCCAAGTCATACACGAAGAGCCGGTGATCTATGTGTTGTAATACTTCACGCTCTTCAAGACTGGATTAACTTATACCCCAGGTCTGGCCTCTCCATGCTAGAGGGCGGTAGGTATGGATGGTGGGCGTTTCCTTTTTGTTTGATGGCGACCCGCTGCTCCGCTAGGTTTTGCCTCTTTTAGTTTATCCTCTTTCTCAACTCACCGGTGATGGCGACTGTGTAGCTCATTCTTCATCTCCACGCCCCTTTTCCTCATGCATGCAGTCCATATTTTATGTGTGTAAGGGTTGGTGCGAGAGAAGTGGCCAGAAGTCGCGTAAATGTTCATAACTAGTCCCCATTCGGCTTCAGGACTGACTGACTGACAGCATCGCCTGTTACTAGCCTAGGTTGACGACAGCCTATCATACAAACACTTTGGCAAGAGCGTCTGCTCCTGCACTCGCTATATACGGCTTCGAAGGGTGGAAGGCCACATCATATATGGACTCATCGAACTTCTTGCGATGTGATGTGATCTCTTGGACGCATGTTTTGCTGTCCAAATTCCATAAACGTATTGAACAATCGTGGCCTGCAATGAATTAACGTATATTCAAGAAAATGTGGATGAATCTTATTCCTAAACTAATAATCCAGAGTTGACAAATAACATGAGCTCTTTCAAGAGCCATTTCATTCAGATGGTAACTTAGATCACAAAGAACGATTGGCGTTTTTAAAAAGAACGGTCGATATTTTTCAAGCAACTTACTTCCAGATAAGAGGTACAGTCCATTTGGATCGACAGCTAGACTTGTAACAGCATCTAAATGTGCTACCATAGAGTGAATCATCTTCCCTGTAAGGAAAATAACAAGATTTATTGAGAGCGAACAATCTGCTGATGTAAAGCAAGACAAGTAACAAAGCACGGGCCACGTCAATCTGCGGTTGGCGAGAATGCAAGTAATAATCTATGGTAATTGTGAGTAATTGGTGATATAGAATGAATAGATTGGAAATTATTGAATAGACGAGAGCAGTGGCAACACTTGATGGGATTTTTTTTGTAATGTTTGAACTTTGAGTAAGTGAGTGAGATTGGTTGCTTTATGCCCTTATCAACACATTGAAGGTTATATCAAGGGCGGGAGAGCTGAGAGGGAGGCAGTTTATGATCTTACCCAGATAATATCCCTCTAATGTTTGATATGGGAATATTTATTAGTAGATATTAAATAAGTTCATATTATTGAATTAGCTTCTATTGAGAATATAGTCTGTGGGTGAATAAAAACATTTAAATACAATAATGTTCAAGAGTACCCTGGTTACCAGTGTATAATATATAATTGACAGACAGATGGTGAGGGAGAGACAGAGAGGCCAGAGAGAGACAGTCAGACAGAGAGTGAAAAAGTAGTCCGGTAACTGAGAAAACGTCTAGGGGACATGGACAGGTAGACGATCGGGGCTATCTGGTCTGAGACGTTCCAATCTCTATCAAGCCCAGCTGAAAACCCATTAGTATACTGCGTGGCCCTGGGCCAACTGCAGAAAAAAGTAGCACTGTACAAATAAACAGGAGAATGCAGAATTGATGTTAAGATTCTCGGCACCACCGTTTGGTTACTAACCTGTATTATTATCAAAGAATCTGATATGCCTATCCTCATGTGCTGTGATAGAGATGGGAAGCGTGGGATGGGAAATTACACGGTTGATTTGTTGCTCTGCCACGCCATCAGCTCCTTGTTTACTTTCAAGCAATGTTACCTAGAGAAACACAAATATTGAAATATCTTTTATAGCTACAGCTCTAAAACATTACAATGCAGAACCGCCATTACATAAAGATTTATTTTTAATATTTTCATGCTTTCGTTTTCAATTTATAGTAAAGTTCGAGCATAAAATACAATATTGCCCATTATCAGTTCATTAGAATTTTCAGGTTTTAAAATGTATACAGGTGTGGAATTTGAAAACTGATTCAATCATCCTGTGACCAAAATAACCAAGATAAACCATCAAAATGAATGGAGTATCTTTTTTGTATGGACAAAGAAAATACTCCATTCATTTTGATTCTTCCACGTTTTTTTCATTGTATTTCCGTACCTGACAATGTTTTCTCTATAATGCAGTAGTTTGAAATCTGTAGGTTCAATATTAAGTTAACGAAACATATGTGTGAAACAATATATGCGTGATGAATGAAGACTATACGTACAATACGCGGGACGCACGGCAAAATGTTCAATGTTTAGGTTGTTACCATTATACAGAACATAATTATGAAATTGAGCAACAAGATAAGGTATTGAATACAAGACAGCATGAAATCGGTTTTTGTACTAACATTCCTGAGAAGGGTTTACCGACCCAATTCGGGTCGACCATACAGATGCCCTCTTGTCATTTTTATCAGGCTTTTCCTCTGTCCAGTTCATATTCTCTTCTTATCAATTGGTGTCAGATGTATAAGTTTGACTGCGTGGTACATGATACTAGTCGCATTTTTTAATATGATATCTATCAGATAGATAGATCAGATCTACTTATAAACAGTTGAACTTTCTGAATTAATTGAAGTATGGGCTTTCAATCGTTTTTGGGGCATAAGTAATAGTATTCAATCGTTGTGGCATTATGGAGTTAAAACGGAGGAAAATGATAACTTAAAGCAAGAGGTGAGAAGAGGGAAGGGGAGAAGAGGAGTAGGGGGAAGGATGAAGAAGGGGGAGGGTAGTCGTAAAAAAAGTTGAAAGTTGGTCGAAAAAAAGTTGAAAGTTGGTCGTAAAAAAAAGTTGAAAGTTGGTCAAAAAAAAGTTGAAAGTTGGTTGGAAAAAAAAGTTGAAAGTTGGTTGGAAAAAAAAGTTGAAAGTTGGTTGGAAAAAAAAGTTGAAAGTTGGTCGGAAAAAAAGTTGAAAGTTTTTTTAAAAAAAAAGTTGAAAGTTGGTTGGAAAAAAAGTTGAAAGTTGGTCGATAAAAAAAAAGTTGAAAGTTGGTCGAAAAAAAAAGTTGAAAGTTGGTCGAAAAAAAGGTGGTCGTAAAAGTCTGTTGTTCGTAAAAAAAAAAAGCGCCCATAAGGGGGATTAACAATGCCTAGGGATTAATACCCTATGAAAGCCTCATGGTTTAATCCAGCTTGTTCTTAAACAACTTTAATAATCATAAAATTCCCTAAATCGAATCATTTATATTTGCTAATAAACATCTAAATATTTAAAACATGATTTATCACATTACTTTTACTTTCAAGCATTTCTATAACATGCAGAAACACCCAAAAAAGTTCTGTTCCGTTTCCTTCATTCAGATTGCATTTGCCATTACTTTTACTTTCAACCGAATCATTCATATTTGCTAATAAACATCTAAATATTTAAAACATGATTTATCACATTACTTTTACTTTCAACCATTTCTATAACATGCAGAAACACCCAAAAAAGTTCTGTTCCGTTTCCTTCATTCAGATTCCATTTGCCATTACTTTTACTTTCAACCGGCCGAGCGGAGAGCTGTCAACTGGCTTACGTCACAAAAGAGGTGCCGACTCCCAGAGCACCAGAACAAAGCTTACCGACCAAGCTGGGTTTGTCAACATTGCCACGTGCAAAGTAATACCGTCCCCTGGGTTTGAGATGTTCTTCCAGAATTCAGGGTTCCCCATGCTTATCATGTTACCGTAAATGACGTATAAACGTGTCTCCCCGAATAATAAAACAGACTAGGAACCACATACCTGTTTTCCAGTTTCTATATCATATATATATGTTTCTGACGAAGTATATGAAGCCACCATTTGGTTAGGCTCGCAACGAACAAAATCTACAGAAGTTGGCGCGCCCTCTTCTGCAAATAAAAAGAAGCAAAGAGTCATTTGGGAAGTCCGATTTTGCTTGATAGATAAACATCTAACAACAACTTTTCTATACAGTATCCAATGCCTATATCATATATGCGTCCAAATAAGAACAAATATATATTTAGACAACGGAACAATTTATTTTTAAGAGGAGTGAGTGAGTGAGATTGGGATCTATATTCAAACTTTAGCAATGATGATAGTAAACTGGACCCAGAGAGCGGGGGAGACCTACCATTTTCCACCCTGAATGTATTGAGAAGTGGAGACTTGCTGCCGGGACTCCACAAGCGGACTGTTCCATCGGCTGAACAAGAGAGTAGCTGCATCTTTGAGCTATGGATGGAGAGGCCCCAGATCGCATCAGTGTGAGCGACCAGCGTATCAGACAACACACTTGGATCTGCAAGGATAAAAATTAAATGAAGAGTCAACTCTATGAAGATTAAAAATTACATTAAAGTATTTTCCATAAATTGAAATATCCGATCTCTAGTAGAAAATAGGTAGCGTAAAGCACTAAAAATGTTTCATTTGTCAAATAGTGCCAGGTTATATAGGAATAAATAGGACAGACAACTCACCGAAGGAATCATAAGGATCGATGTTTGAGTTAGGTATGTTCCAACACCTGATGGTAGCGTCAAGGCCGCCACTATAACACGTTTCTCCTGTAGCACTCATTGCTAAACACAACACGGGGCCGTTGTGGGCCCGGAACGTATAAACAGGCTCGACATCCAAAGATGCTGTCCTACAAGACAAACAATAATATTCTTTTGTTTTGCACATGATCTTCAAACAAAACTATTGAAACAACTGCTATCCAGGAGGGTGCATTGTATACAGAGAAAGAAAAAAATAATAAGTCGAGTATATAACATCTGGAATTTATATTAGTAACAAGTAAAAGTTTAACAGCTTTGGATTTTCGCCTCAAGGGCGAAAATGAGCTCGGCAGAGGCAGATTATGTGGTCACTCACCGCTTTACACCTCCACTAGACAGACGATTAGACATACTAGCTTTTTTAATACATGCTGACATGTAACTTAACGTATTCTCCTTACTCCGTTATCTTAAGGATTACTTATCAAATATAGAAAGTTCATATCTCTGGATCACCTCTTCGTGTATATTAACTTATTCTCCTCACTTCATTATCTTAACGATGGGGGTGGATAAGGAGGCTCTTTCATCAGACCTCTCTTATACTTAGAAACTACCCACAATGTTAATTATTACAGCTAATATACATCACACAGCGATGATTGAAACACCAATATTTGTCTCTTCTTCAGTAGAATATTTAGGACAATGAGTTACTGTAGTATATCATAGATTTTGAAAAATTGAAAGAAGTAGTAGACCAGCTGTGACAGGTCTATCATCTCTTAATTACCTTGGGGGCAGGGGGTGACCAGGGTCAGATAAGGCAGGACAGGCCATTTGGCTGGTGCAAATGATGAGTGGCACATAAACACAAGCCAATGCAAGCTATAGAACTTTATATAAAACACTATCTTGACTTATAAATATCACACATAAATCTACCAAAGACCAAATTTCTTCTCATCAGCATTACAATCGTTTGCACCACTACTTGATTTAGTATATCATAGATTTAAAAAAGTTTAAACAATCAGTGGAGCAGCTGTGACACTTCTGATGGTGGTGCGGCGGAGGGTCCTCTAATGAGAGGTGAGATAAGAGATAAGAGACCAGGGATGCCAGTCAGGGATTGAAAAAATAATGGAACTAGGGTATCCAAGCCCATATGACGGAAAACTTAGACAACACTCTTGAAATGGTGCATTTGGATGGAATTATGAATGTTAATTGCTAAATGAATATCAAGTATTTACATGTATCTAAACATCACTGGGCCATTATATGACACCCATGACCTATAGTCCCAGTGAGTTGGGAGAATGGGTCTACTTGGATTACCTCCCAGCTGTGGTGCGGTGCGGTGCGGTGCACCGTAGCTTACTCAGGGGCAAACCAGCGGTCTAATCTTCCATTAAAGAATACACATGGAACACAGCTCGGGGAGGACCCCGGCCTTTAATGGAACAAGGCCTGCCGCCTATACCCAACTCCTGACGGGGACAGGGTGACCAAAAGCCTGTTTCTGGCCTTACTTGGACTGGGTAGATATTCAACGATGCTAAAATACATTATGTATTATGATATAAAAATGAAAATATAGGATTTAATGGAGAAGAAAACTGGTTAATGTTATGGAGATTATGAATATTTTTGGAAGTATGGACATAATGGAAATCCATTAATTCATGGAAGACTGGCATCCCTGAAGAGAGCAGGGGAAGGATGATATCATTTTCACTTTTCACGGGGTTGGGGGTCTGATGAAAGAGAGCAGATGTGGATCAGGATTTGAGTTTGCAACTTAAAGTTAAAAGAAGTAATTTGGCTTCTAAGCATGCTAAAATGATGTGACAAAGACCAAAAGTATTCTTATGTTAAGGAGAATATATTTACACATGAGTTGCAATAATATGTCATTCAATTAAAAAAAAATTGATGTCTGCACTCTAGCTCTGTTATAACACCTGTCAAGTGTCTGGCTGTTATCAGCAACTGTAGCTGTTATCAATTGTGTCAGGCGGTCAAGCGGCGAGGGCAAGGGCGGGGATTAGGGCAGAGAAGAGAAGATTATCCACATTTCATTGGAGATCTCAGCCAATTAAGAACTTGAAAGAGACTGCGAAAATTTCAAACAATTGTTTGTTTTGAAAAGGAAAAAATAAATCAAATTTCCGAAAATTAAACAAGGTGGCGGTCTGGCTATATTTAATGCATGGAAACTTCTAGCCATGAAGGACAATTCATGCAGCTATAAAAAGGAAGGTCTCTTATCTAGAGGAATGTCAATTAGCAACCTGATCTGCCGACGAAAAGTCTTGGGTTTAGCTTTCTAGTGAATCTAAGAAGCTCTGCCGAGCTAATAAAGGAATCCCTGTGGTGAGTAGGAATCCCTGGAGAGACACTTACTTTTTCGCTGGTACTGTTTTCTGTAGATTCCACAATTTCAGTGTATGGTCCTCTGATGCCGTAATCAACACGGGTTCGACAGGGTGGAACGCAAGCGCTCGAACACCATCAAAATGGCTGGAAAAGTGATGAAAACATACGCAAGTTTATGATTAGTCACCAGAAATCTCCTTTTCTATTTAGGGAATAAAGGCTAATAGTGTCTTGTGGATACCCTCAAGACTGGGTTCCCGGGGAATACAACTTTAAATGACTGCTATTCATACTTACATATTTAGGTATCTTATAATCCGGGAAAAGTCGAATTTATAATCCTGATATATTTGACCTTGCCATCCCAGTACCATCATGGGTGGATTATACAATATGAACTTTTAACAAAATATGTAAACCACAACGAAACAATAGAAATTTCGAAGCTCAAACCCATACCTTCTCAATGTGTATTTTGCATTCCACGTTTTCCTAAATGCTTCCTTTGTAGTTGAAATCTGGAGCAAAAAATTGGATCAACTTAGTCATAAATAAGACTATGAATGAACCTCAAAATGCTTGTATGACAACAAGTAGAACTATGAAAGTAGACTGCCAGAGTTATTTCAGAGTATTTACAAACTAATTAAAATAGGTCTAGGTCCATGACTCACATCATAACTAAGAGGGTCTGCTTCATTGTTGACGGTGAGGCCTGCTAGGTCCCCAAGGCCGAGGGCTGTCTCTAGGGAATCGTCTTCTATACCACCAGGAAGGAGAGGCTTACGGGCTCCTAAATAGAAAAAACAAATCATTTTAGAATACGACTGAATTGCCGGTATCAACATACTAAAGAATAAATTATAGTTATTAAAAGAATTACTACATGATACATATCACGGATATCAGTTATGATTAGATAGCTCATTAGTTTATGAAATGGATGCTAAAATCTTACAGCGAATGAAATTGAAAGGCTCTTATTTTCGAAGACACATAGACACAATGTCATTGCGTAATCTTGCGTGCAATATATAGATATGAAGAACAATAAAAACACTATATAAAGTGCAGAATAGCTTAAGACGAAATTTGTAGCTATATCGATCTATGTGGGCCTTGTCTAATTTAAAATAATTGGCCAGGCAAAGGAATGAAATAGGATACACATCTAAACTCATGCCTTTTCATCACTCACGATTCTAATAATGAGAAAATTATCCGATGTTCCTCCCAAAATAATTCAAGAATTATTTAGGATAATCAATCTCAAATAACTTCTCTATTAGAGAAAGTAACTAACGATAAAAAGCATTCCTTAGATACATTCCATAGAAAAAGAATATATGGCCGACAAAGGGAGCAGAGTTCACCGAGCATAGACTAGTTCATCCTCGCACCAAGTGCAAAAGGCAGAGCGTAGACAGCCTATTAATTTATAAGACGCCAATAAATCAAAAAAGTTACTGCTTAAGAATAACTCATTATGTCTAAATAACAAAATTCTGAGTTTATATGTTCTGTGCTGTAGCGGGTCCAAAAACCATAGACAAATTTGGAAAACAAAGCTGCTCCCTTTTCCAATTGTATACCACTGTGGAAGAGAGGACCCCTTTTCTGGCATCAGGTGGTTTTTGAAACATACTTGTCTCTTCCATTTCATCGTCGACATCGTTTTCGTTGACTTCGCCCCGAGGTGGGCTTGCAGAGCCCGTCTGGAGTGCCGGCAAATCGTCATCACTGCCGAGATTAGCCAACATCGACTGTAACGTGGAGCGCTTTGGCCCTGTCGATCGCAAACAATGCCACCATGTGATTACACGAGGAAAGCTTTCAAACGTCCACCACCAACCCGTCACAAATATACCAGTAACAATACACTTACAGAGGTTACCAGATTTAAGGTAAATGTTAGGTTAACCATTATGAATTCCATTTATTGTACTTATTTTTCTGTTTTAGATGAAATTTAGTTGGGTTATGGATAATGTATAATTTATGGGTTTGCTGTATTCCCAAACATACTGTATCAACTTTGGTTTCCCTCACACCAGCAGTAACAATAAATACAGAACTGCCTCACAGAAGCGACTGGTATAAAGACACCGTAAGAGGATATCTGGTTATTTGGTACTTTCCAGCTAATAACAGGGCGAGATTAACACTACGAAGAGATTTTGTGATGTGTGGTATGAATTGGGATGCCTCATGAAATGTAAATAGGGTTTGGAAGAAGTGGTTTCAGGTAAAGTCGAAAGACGTAAATGTAGGCACATGTATGTGAGTGGAGGTATGTCGAAGTTTTGGTGTAGCATAGAAATATATTAGAATAATATAAAGGAAGAAAAGAAAAGAAAAGAAATTAAACACAACGATCACACCTAAATACGTATTTACATACATAGCACTACAGGAAACAGTTCGTTTGGTTTTTCAGTCAATAATTGTTAACTGTTCACACCACCTACAGCAAATCATGGCGATTTGTAGCATAAACATCCACACCAAAGTTACATAGAAACAACAGTCAACAGTGTACAGCAAGGAAGATAGAACATATCTACACGGTGGAAAGGAAACCAAAGGTGATTCACAACATTTTTCAGAGAGCATAAGAGTGAAAGGGTTGATCAAAACAAAATAACAAATCACTATAAATTTATGATATAGAACATACCAGACAAAGATCTACCTGCCATCTGATATGGTTGGGTTTATTATCCTTTAAGACTTCCAAAAATAGACATGGTCATACAAATGGCATTTCCTTCAAAGGGGAGGGCTCAACTTACAAATGATAACTTTCCAGATAATTTCAGAAATTCAGAATATTCCCCTTGAATTCGAATGGTAGAAAGGTGTCAAAATATGTATTACACAAAATGATAGCCGGGAAGTATAATTATTTTGGCAAATTATCAAACATTGCTCAATTCATGTGCAAAAGGCTAGTCTCCTAAACTGGCGCTACTCTGAGGTAGTTTTCAAGCCTATGCATATTTAAAGACGAACCACTCTACTTGGCATTATACCTTCAATATACTCAGGTAGTCCCCGCAAAGGAAAGCCCATTTTTGGCCACGCAGTCACATCTAAAGAACCCCTTTATAAATACCATGGCGCATCAGCCATCATACGCGATAAACACGTTTTCTAGTAAATTATGAAAAGAGTAAATAATTATTCCAAGGTTATGGTTTTTCTTTCGCTTCAATAAGGAGATACACTGGGTTCTTTAAAAGTGGCCAGTTGGAGTATAAAGTAAGGAACACCAACAATCAAGCCTACTTTGGAGGGCCTTCTTGCCTTTTCTCTCCTTCTTGTACTGTTCCTTAAGACGTGTCAGCACTTGTTGATCTACACCCCATTCTTCACTAGGTGAAAGATCTTTTTTCTCTGGAAAACACAACACGCCAACGCATATATATATAGATACGGTCTGAAGACACTAATTAACAAAGGCTTTCAACCAATGGAAATGAGAAAATTCTTCGGGCCGCATATAGACTACCTCCGACATTTAAGTGAAATGTGACAACACAATAAACATGTGCATCCCTTCTTCTACGTGAGAGATATTGGGAACATGAGAGTGAGTGTGACATTTTTTCAGATGCATGGTAGGAAGTTAAGGCGATAGTTGTGTTTCCATGTGTTGTCCCCCCTTGAGAGTTTTAAGTTTTGTGTTACAAGAATTTCGTGGTCATAGTACTCACCCCACTCTGTGCCATCACCTTGACTGCGGGCCTCACCGGCGCCCTCTCCGCCTTCCGAAACAAGGAAGTCAAACTCAGCCAAAGCTTCTTCTGTCTCTGGGTCGGCGAGAACATATTCCATACGTGCCATCGATTCATTACCTACCATCTAAAACGTTGATATCGCAAGTTAGAACAGACTCTACACCTTTATCTCTAACATTACATATTCTGATTCGAAGCAACTTTAATTATTGAAGTAATATCCAGAAATGCAATTCGACACATACACCGATAACAGGACCGGGTAAAAAATAAATGTGGAATATCGGGAGACAGGGAGAAGCGAGGTAATAAAAAAAGTAAAAAAGTTTGAGTTTCTTTTTCAGTAACATAACATACAGTTCTCAGATTACTGTTATATGATAGACTTCAACAGGTAAAGATTCATGGATTTTGTAACATGACTATTCATAAGATTAACTATTATCACACCTTCATGTCAAAATTTAACCAAACTAAGGAAATTTATTATCATAAAATTGGCCCTGGACATTCACCATTACCTTAACGTTTGCTCTGCGTTTCTCTAATCGTTCATCAGCTTCATCATCTGCTGTTTCTCCGTCTTCGTTCTCCCCATCACTGTAAAACCAATGAAATCAATCAGTCCAATCAAATACATGCGAATCGCCTATTTTGATATACTTTTCCAATTTTGAAGTGTCGGCCACATTTTAGTGATGGTTCGGGTCCTAAAAAGGAGGCAGGATTTCTTAATAAATTTAAGTCGGGAATAGCGTTTTGATATTCCTCCTCTGAGTTCCTAAGGATAGGAACCAAGCAGACATAAACAGCATGCACGTGAAAGGAGTTGAAACACCCAAGGTAGACCTTGAAGACAATGCTGGGTTTTCTTGATTTTGTACATTCCAAAAGTAACGAGTGAATTAGAGAAGCTTTGCTTCCCATTAGCCTCCCGGTAAAAGGTACCAAATTTGACATCACCCATTAAATAGTGAACTACTTAAAGAGAATTGCTTTTTGACGATGCGTTGCTTTTTTATCTTTCAAATTTTGACATTCACTCAAAGCAATTACTTAAGATGCAATGGATTCATATAAGCAGTTTCACTGATTTAATACGGCGTCAAATCAGGAATCTCCAGGATCATTCATGCACAATGTACAGGTCGAAGGCATTTTGTCTCCAACGAGAGACAACTTTCTAAGAACTAAAGTTTGATGTAACTTCTCCATCTCAGTCAGACACACCTTAAATTTTCATCTTCATCATCTACGACGTTTTCGCCTGCGAGAAAGTCGAAAGTTGCTAGGACTGAAGCTTCGCTATCTAATAGGGCACGGTCTGCCACCGAAGCTTGCACCTTCTTGTTACCATTCCTGGAAAAAACAATTATCTCTTTTACATGTCAGGCAACTTACGTCTTTCTCATCAACCGCACGACAAGGTCTTAGTCTTACTCTCCCGGCTCACACACACACACACTTTAAAAGAATGCTTACCATGGAGACGGCTGGAAATAAATATTACAACTTAAAAGAGGCCACAAACATCCAACAGTTCTGAAGCCAGATAGTCACAAGTTAGGCTCATCTTAAGCCGAAGAACGCAGTTCTTGGCATGTATGTAGATCTGAATTTAGTGGCAAACGGACTATTGAGAATATAAATCGATACATGGATACTCAACGCATGAAAAAATCATGATAAAATGAGGTTAAATTCTTTTTATCATTTACACGAAACAATTTGGGGAAAAAAGGCTGACCAAATGAAATGAAGTTGTCTTAGGAAAAACCTCCACCAAATAAAGACACCAATCAACAAACACAGAACATATCCCAACATACTCAAATACAGACCACTAAAAGCAGCTCTACATACAGTATTACCGAAGTAAGCTTGACCTCGGGTGCTACTTAACGACCTTCTGGCAATGTCCTCACTAGACTCATAGAATAAATGATCCCTACCTCCGCCCCTGTCCATCTGCAGGTCTTTTCCCACCTTGGTCCCCATTGACCATTTGATGATTATCGTTTTCATTTTCAGTATTGTGAGGTTGTAGGCCAAGCAACTGCCGGACACGTGCAGACCGAACATCAATAATCGTGTCCGTGTATCCAATCTCCTGAAGGTATCTATGAAAGGGGGAGAAAGGGGGAACAACATTTACTATAGCCATCCAGGAGTGATATACACCCCAAATGGGTTGGGGTTTTTCCGAGGAAATGTTACTTTAAACCAATTAGATATGTAAATAAAATGGAGGGTAATGATGAGTCATAGAACTTACTGTCGGAGTAGTTGTCTTCCCTGTCGCCAGGTGACGTTACTGTTAGTTGTGTTGGCTGTGTTGAGGGCATCGCCATCCATTGGTTCATCTGTAAGAAGAGGAAGTGTTAGGACTTTGTAGGCGAATAACGCATTCCTCATAACAACTGAATACACCGGAGAGACTTTGTTGAAATGCAATACAAACACAATGTAAATTGTTTATATACATACCTTCATCTTTTTTATCGAACACTGGTGGCTTCATGTCCCCTTGGTTTAGCTCAGTGCCATATTTCAATTTGTGATATTTGGCTCTGAAATTAAAATGAGAAAAAATGATAATGTGCGGTGATGAGAATCCGCAGATTAGGAAGGTCACTTCGATACTTTATTGCAGATGTAGCAGTCGTTCAGATTGAAACTGGGTCTCTTTAAAACGTATACATGTATACAAGACTGGTTAAGTGACAGTGGTTAACACGTACTTGAAACCAGAGGCTTGTGGGCGTTGTGGGTTCGAATCCCTTAAGCGCCTTCCAAAAAGTCAGCTGACTTCCCCGCCCTTAACATAGTGTGCTCGTCAGCTGTTGCTTAGAGCGCAAAACAACTATTCATAATGCTATAAGATAAAATGCAATACCAACCGTTCCTGCTTGAGGGCGAATTCTAACATTTTTATCCTTCGTACGAGATCTTGTTTGAGGTTCTCCTGACCCTTTCTCTCCCCCTGGAGGAATGCAATTCTTGCCTGAAATGAAGCAATAATAGGAATAAATTGAACTGTTAGAATAAATGCAGGAAGTACTAGCATTGTTAATTTGTATTATTAACCACGGAGGTCTACTTGGAGTCTACAATCCAACCCAAGACATATTTACTGGTCCGACTTAGTGTTTGAGAAAACTTACTTCTAAGTCATTTAGCAGTCCCATGAACTTAGATTGATTCCACATTTGATGTAAAGTCTAACATGCTTCAGTTTAGCATACAAATCAGTTCAGTTTTCCTGTCCACAATACTTATATATATGCAAGTTATAAACAACTGCGAGGCCACTTGTAACCAAATCACATTAATTATTCAACGAAGTATACAACTGCGAACATCAGACCAGAAAAGGAGTATCTACTCCCGTTACCTATACCTTAGGCACATTGTTTTCGTTTATATTATATATAGGCGTTTATGGATTTATTCACGGGAGACAAATCACGAAATAGACAAGCCTGCAAATCTCAGGTGATATTGGGAGAAAGTGTATTAAATCAGAGAATAAGAATCGATGGACTTCTCCCATCGGCATATACACACGACTAGCCATGCATTTACCGCTATGCTATTGACTGAAAATTGCAGAATGATGTGTATGTGTGCCAAGATTCGGTAGTAGCCCATGACCTCAGTACAGAAAGAGAGGCGATAGTGGCCAAATCAAACTAACTACACCTCTATTTGTTCTCAGCGACGCAGTATATAAACTACAGATGATATCAAAGGGTGGAAGAAACAAGTTTGCTGCTGCTCATCTTTTTACATTAGTCTCAAGTAACTGTTGTTTCCTGAGTCAGCATATTAATCTGGTTTTTAATTATACAATATACACAAATGAGAATAAATTGGTCGTGTTCACGGGTTCAGCCACGTAATAAATGTGATAAATCCTAGGGGATCAACGTCTACGTTTATTGCGATAGTATAAAGCAGTTGAGTATTGATAAACAGAGTTTCATGTACGGCTTATGAAGTAGATGGCACTCTTTATAAATAATCCATTTATATCTAGTATATACCGGGCTTGGTTGCCTCAGCTGAGGGATAATAACAGGGACGAATAAAAATAAAGGGTTAATAGTGCGTGGTGCTACATCAGAGAAGAGGCCGTAGTCAGTACCAAGGATATATTGATTAGCATTGAGTGGGACAGATGGATACCACTAACTCCCCATCTTGCCAGCGCCAATGTTGTGTTGTCATGACGCTAGGGAGACACCTCACCCCGGCCTTTCTGCTCCAAGCTAGACTACAGGGAATTTATCCAGACAAGCATGATTAGTTCTCTCGGATGGATCCGCTCCCCAGTTTAAACCGCCCCTTAAAGCCGGGCCATTTTTAAAACAAGAGGATCAAACGATAGAGAGGGGGCTTGTTTTTATTCAATGATCCAAACATTCATTACTGTAATTTACATGAAATGCGTAATACGAAGTTGTAACTATACGTAACACACTGAAGTTCCATTACTTGGATCTTACTTCTTACTTTTCACAGAAGGTAACGGTACCTGTTTTGTGAAACAGAACAGTTCCATGAATATGTATTATTCATATAACATGTATGTATGTATGTTATAACAATATATACTATAGATTTTGAATATGTGTTTGAGATTGTACGGGTCATAGCATTTCAAGAACACATTCAGTAACCAAGGGCCAGTGAGGGAACGAAGGCATTCACTGCGGTAATGTATAAGAGTAATCAATAAGTATTTTCTCCTCTGGATTTAGAGTAACAGAGCCCAGTGGTAGACCACCTTCGGTGAACTGGGAAGCCATGACCTGCGTATACCTTTTTTAAACAGATGTAACTGCTCGTAACCTAAATAAAAATGATTTTTTAAAAAAAACAAAAACATCTATGTGTTAGCAATTTACATGGATTAAGGCTTTTGGATATACTGGAGCTTATAAGCAAGTCTATTATTTACGTGCATTTCAACACGTGTATGGACCCGTCATTAATAACCACAACACCGTTTGTACCAGCATAATAATGAATTCACGGCATGAAAAGGCTATTTATATCTGTGGTTGAAAAATCCGCCTTGGCCTATGGGCTCTATGAGAACAACATTTGGTTTAAATTGGTCATTATATATTTAAACGATGTGACCATAGTTAGCCAGCTGAGAAGATGCTACCATGATTGGGCATGGGTTGGACATGTAGGTCGGTTCTTAAAGAGAAATGGACTTGCTCCTCACCGTAAAATTTGTCATATGCCAGCAGAGGGGGATAGGGTCGGGGTGGGGGTAGCTTTAGAACACCACACATAACGAATGATGCCATGTATAATGGATGGAAAATGACAGAAAATAAATGCTGATTCCCTTCCAAGTAGTTGTGATAACAATTAGAGACCTCTATTATCATAAACAGTTATAGCACTTGACACCCTTTGTTTTGTTTAAGAAAGGTGGACATGCTAACTGATATGACCGTGCAAATGCCACCTATGGGCGTTTGCCAATTGTCTCCAGGAGTGTTGATACGCAATGTACTATCGTTTAACCTTGTTAAGGTATCTTTGATTATTTGCCTTTCTCGTCAGAAGTAGGGACTGTTGCAAATCTTTTCAGAGGTGGTTCAAGTCCCAGTCATTGGTCCAGATTCCCCTAGCACCATTGGTTGATCTACTTTTGTGGGCAAAAATATAGGAAGTGCTCAATAACCCAGTGGTTGGCATTCGCTCGCAATCCAAGGCAGTGTCGCCGACCTGTCTGATGACATAAGTATGTAGCAATAGTCTCTCTGGGGATACGTTTTGATATCTCGATATTGAGCCTCACATCAGAGAAGAGACATGGGGATCATGGTCTAAGTCATTGTATGAAACCGAGGAAATACTCTCAAAACATCGGCTCTTTGGTTGAATTATACATACAGCAGAATTGTTCACAAATAAATACACGGCTATCTGAGCGGATAAACAGCAAGGGTTGTTTTTTTTTAAATAAAAATAATAATGGGATGTAGACGCCGTAAAACATTGCTTTTCTTCTAAGGCGCGTCATCTCAGCAAGGTCACAATGCAATACAATTTCTCGGTGTGATACATGCACATTCATGCAGTTAATCAAGGCCTGGAATGTACACACAGAGTTTTACCTGGGCCCAGACACGGAGAAGTGGACGTACTCAACTCAGGTGTTTTTTTTAATGTTCCATTAATAACTAACACTTAAAAGCGTTTATTTGCTTCCCAGGTGATAAATCAAATATAATCAATTATACTGTAAATATGGTTGATACGCTAGTTTCTGCAGCTAGAGGCACTCGAAGCTACAGATGAGAATAGCATTTGTAATTGTGACAAGCGGAATGATTAAAAAGAAAGCCAATTCAACGATCGATTTAAATGATGTTTACTTGGTAATTATCCTTTTATATTAAAATTCATACCATCTGAAACTAACGTTTTTCTATTATGACGTTATGGCTCTCATTATCACACACCTGAGTAAGGAAATATTAATGCTGACCCAAAGGGCCAGCCTCCCACAAGTCTAGTGACTGGACGAAACAGCAAAGAGCACACTTCACATTTTGCCATGGAGGCGGCGGCGTCTTCGGCCGGCGAGCAGGTCACTACTTCCGTCTATCAGCGCAGAAATTAAGTTTGATTGAAATATCGCATGCGTCAGATAGCATCGTCAGCTCTGACTGCCGGCGTGCGCCGAGAGCCTAGCTGAGCCAGGGCTTAAGACCCAGAGACAAGAGCTAAGGGCATCAGTAGCTGCAAATATTAAGAACCGAAAGGCACGACATGAAGCTGGAGGAGGCAGAGGGAGGACGCTTGATTTGCTGCTGCTCTTACTTGGCAACCTGAGTGGAGTATCTACTGGGAGGATCACCCGGTGCTGGGCGAGTACGATGACCCGACACACTGGTACACGGCCTGTTTGTACAGGTTGTCCCGAACCCAGCGTAACCAACGGAAGGCCAACTTGATAGCAGCACCACCCACCTACGCCTACGCCGGGCCAAACCTCAGCTCTTTTGACTAATGTAGAGGCACCCGGAGCATTATGGCGCACACCTCCCTTTTCTTGGGGTGTAACGAAAAAAAGACAGGCCTGCCAGTCCTCACGATCCTGTTATCATCACACACAGTAATCGTAGAGAAGATCATGTGATAACAAACGCGCATACCCAACATACCTTAAGATAGTTAAGATACGCCAAAAGAGGCCAGGGACATAGTTATCTAGATATTTAAATGAATTCAGACAGTGAGAGAAACATATCGTTAGGGATGGGACAAACATGTCTACTTGGCACTCCCAGTCCTACCAGAGGCCTACCAGAACTGAGTTATTTTCCTGGTGACTCTACACATCGGGCACCTACACTACAGGTGCCCGAACTGGCTTCCAGTGGCAAAATACAGGTGACCTCCAGTAAGCCGAGCCCGTCCCTAACTTACGCTATTTATAGCTGGACAACTCGATTGGTGTCGCCCTCGGGGGTCACCTGTGATTACAAATACACATAACTGACACCCTACACACATGATGTGCTCAGTCTCAGGTATGCATAGCTCTGCATGGCTCAAGATCATGATGTGCTCAGTCTCAGGTATGCATAGCTCTGCATGGCTCAAAATCATCTTCAATTGTCACCACTGCCGTTAGGGGTCACGGTTATGAGCATCTATCTAGTGAATAGGTATGCGCTATTCAATTAACAAGGGAATGAGATGATTCCACCCTCTACGTTGACCATATTCGAATATTCGCTTGGCCTTGGGGGGAAAGGTCGCAACTTTTTCCAAAGGCTGAGATAGATCCAATAACGGGAAAGGCTGCTCCATGGCAGACATTCCTCTAGCTGGTCTGTCTCAATCCCCGACACCAAAATACACCCCAGCAGGCCTACTCACGCACTTAACTTGCCACCAGTCCCTCCGGATAACATTAAAGCTGCCTTCCTAACTAAATGGACCAAAATTAGTTTTACTTTAAAAAAAATCAATTGACACAATTATATGTACATCGCAGTTAGATTGAAGGGCCTTAGTATGAAAAATAACTCCAAATCACTTGTATCTTCCGAGTAACACAGCTGTCACACACTGGGGTAGAATGAAATGCCATTCCCTATAATCTTCAATATGATTTTAAAGGCAAGATTCCATTTTGTAATGTCATATATAGGTCTCTCCATGTGTGTTACAATATAGACCCCCCCACCCCCACCCCCGCCCCCATTCGAGAACCTATCATAACGAAGGTTATGAAGGTTGAAATGGACATTTATGATATCTTTATATTTGGCTGGTTCTAGTCGATCTTAAAACTACTAGACACCTGAATAAAGCAATAGCATGACAAAGTAGTGCCTTTCCCCGGTCACGAAAATAATTTAAGCCATCCACTAAGATAATGAGGATTGTTTAATATGGGGCGTGCATCGCCAAATTTACTAACTAAATCCCTACGTAGGGGTGTAGCGTGTAGTGAAGATGATGGGTCATAAAAATTCATTTAGAAACATGCCACCCTTTCTTAAATTACTTTATATGAGCGTCCAGGAATGGCTGATGTTTCTTTCACTAAATACGTTGTGACACACAGCAAAGACATTCGGCACATTTTTGTTTATTAACTGGTATCTTCCTAGAACTCGGGTATGAATTCAGACTGAATAACACCAATAAGAACTTAGTACCACTACAGGTCTTCGTTCAAACAAATAATATCAGAGATATATAATTATTTAACGACCATCTTGACTTGTTGTTTAAAAATAATTTAGTCGACTCACACGACAAATAATTGGGACAAGACTGGTATAACCGCACAAGACTGACGCCATTAATGTTTATGCTGACCATGTCATATTTAGAATTCCCATTTACAGAGCTAAGTGTCCCACTATAAAATACTTCATGTTATTCCATAAATATTCCACACTGATATGAACTGTCCAACCAACCTGGCAGATTATATGATGATACGCTATAAAATGGATCGACATATTTCAAATACTAACAAAATAAATATCTAATGTATATCAGCTAGAAAATGAGGAGTTCATTAGGGCCAGGCAGTTAAGAAATACATCTGAAGAACACTCCAACATTGATAAAAACGATGGTGAAATAATGATACTATTGGCATATTAAATCATTTTCAACAAAGCTGTCAGTGGTATTAAAGCAACCCCTATCTCATTATAATATCTTAAAGGGGCAAAATTAAAACATAAAAGGCGTGATTTTAGACATTATTTTGGGTGACTATTTCGAAAGAAAAGTAACGTAAATACACATCATGACGAGTTTATAATTAATTTATTATTATTATACTTTAGCTCTGAATATAATTATAATATTCTTCGCAAATGTGTCCTAGAATATTTATGACCTAAAGCAATGACACAAAAAAAATGTTAACACAGATTTTTTCCTGACATGGTGAGCAAGAAACAAAATGACCAAAATATCATTACAGTAGTTAGAATGAAGCAGATGTCATTACTTCCATCATTGTATGTTCATGAATAATGTAACCCTGGTCCCATACTTTCAGAACATTATAACACTTCATATTGATTGTTATAGTGAATTCATAATAAAATCTTAACGTAACCTCTGATTAACTTGTGAAAGGCGTGGGTGTAAAATCTCACTTAGCCAGATGTGACCTATTTCTATATTTCAGTGCGTCCGTCTAAGCACAATTCAAAACACTGTTTGTTGACACTCAAGTCCTATCTGGGAAAGGGGCAAAAACAGGGTCTAACAAATCAAGTGTGAAAAGCGGCGCATGCCACTTTCACGCCTAGAGTAACTCTACCACCAGCTGGCACCGAGGTCTATATATGCTCGTGGAAAAATATTATTAAACAGCGGGTCATTTATTCGTCCTTTAGCATCATTTGAATTATTCATCAAAAGGCCACTTTACATCGAGCAGTTCAACATGGCATAATCATTTCCTCTAGCTCGACCCGGCAAATTATTATGATGAAACAAGGATAAATAATCATCAGAATACTCGCAAATTTGCTCATCTGATACCGTACCACCAGGAACTAAAGGGTTGAATAGCTGAATTGATGGCCAATGAATTCTGTATTTTCCACTGACTACTAAACGAGGTTACACATTGAGATATGTTAGCTTATTATTATATAATGGGTTCTTGTGCGCTAGAGATGCTTGTATGGTTTAAAATAAAGGTAAAGGGGACACAATAATATGCACTAGTGATTAGAATATGACAGTACTATTGACATCTGTTTGGTAAGTACAGTCGTAAACAAATACAATATTTAATATTCCTTGATAAAGGGCAAATGTGCTCGAAACGTCAGACCCCTCAATAAACAAACCCACAACTTATCCCTCCGTCCCTGTCCTTATTCTGTTCTGGGCTACCTTGAAATAACATATTTCATGGATTTCCATAAACAAACAAAAAAATGAAGCAGTAAAGTATGGCGATCCTTCCTTTAGTATCATGTTCGGTATCAGCGTTTGTAGAATGAGTTCAGAGAGGGAACCGAAAGTCCCACAAAAGGAGTCATCTGAAACTACTTAATGTTGCAACATAGTCTCAGATGAAAGAATAATAATTGCTCACAAATTATGTCAAATATTTTAGCAAGTGGTGCATACATTCTTAGAGTAACACATTTCTTTGTAAACGATCTCTTTTACACTAAGACTAAGATACATTATACAATATGATTGTGTCATTGTAAGGACACAGCATGGTCATTGCCATTTTTTTCCCCAAGACATCCACAATAGTTTCTTTGGCTTTGCATGTACTTGAAGATCCCCGCCCCCCACACACACATATGGTAACTACATTTGTCATTTTAGTTTGGAAGTAAGAATTAAGACCTAGAAGAAGGCTAGAATCCTAGATGATCTCAACTAGTACTATTACCTACTAGTACTACTACTAGACTAGTAGTAGTAGTAGTAAGAATCACTAAGATGTCATTGAATTTGACTGTCAGTGATATTTCCGATTTAGAAACTCATGGACAATACATTATCAACCAAGACAACTATATGTCTAAGGCAGGGACTAAAGTTCACAACTTCAGAGGTGTGGAATTTCACCACACGAGCATTTTTTAAAGTATTATTATCCTACTGTACCATATCAGGGCTACCGTACTGTCGTACTGATAGCTGATGGTTCAACCCACCGCAGTGGTTAGTCTGCTTGACATCAGTATGTTGGAAGGAAAATACACCATGTGTACGAGTTTTTAAGGCGGTAAATGACAAAATACTGAACGAATTGCTACTACTCTCACCAACTACTTAGACACAGAGATCCATCTCAGATTCGTATCGCATGGGTACACAAAAATATGACCGTATCATGATGAGAATTCAATGGACTCTGAGGCCGCCATATTGGATTCAATATGGCGGACAATGTTTGGTGTTCACACAAGGAAATGGATACTAAGCCGATATTCCACATAAACAATGACTTAGATGCCCAATACTTCGTACGCGGCATGGTGAGAAGTTGGACAAGTTATCCGTGCCCGAGAAATCAGGGTCACTAAACGGAAATGATCCCAAAATTACCTGTAACTCGGCTCTTTCCACTTCCCACTGCGACCTTTCCATCTCGAACCGTGCCCATTCTGTCTGAAGAAAATGTAGTATTCCAGGCATGGAATACTGTGGGCGCTTCGTCTGTTCATCTTGTGGTTTGTTACTTCCGATACTCATCCCTCCAGAGTTAGATCCAACCTGTCCCCCGTGTTGTAATCCAGGACCGTCTTCCATCATCTTCTCTTCAGGGCCGCCATTACAAATTATCATAGGTGTCGCTTCGAATCGTGATTTGACGTCATTACATTCATATCCCCATGGCATGTATCATAAAAATAAATAAGAAACACAAATAACAGTTTATTTTTATAATTAAATCATTGAAAACGGCATGATATACTGCTTAACTTCTGATAAAAAATAAATATTCTAATTTAGATTTTCGCTCTCGTGTGGAGAAGACACAGTATGGCACTTCCGGTCTGATGCAGACGAGCCTCTGACAGCTAAGGAAATGTTGAAATTTTTGCTCTTGGTTAATAAACAAGGGCAGCCACGAATAGCCCAATACTATCAAAAGGATGGAAATGAACAGAGATCAGTATCTGAGGGCGAGATCATCAGGAGGTGTCTTTCTAGGACGGAAAAACAGGTATGGTTTTAATATTTGTATAACACTCAACGCGGGCCTTTGGGTGGTACAAGAGCCTTCGGCTGAGGCCCCTCCATCCCAAAAACAGATCACATTAAAAAATTGATCCGAAGAAGAGAGATCAATTGAAGGATTGAATTAATTAAAAGCCCCCAATTTATTACATGTAGGTACTGAGAGATTATTCTTAAATAATGTTATCCTTAAAAGGTAGGCCCTAGTCTATAGTGCCATTATACGGTACGGTACATCAAAATATCAAACAGAAAGCAGTTAATAAATTAAGTTTAATCATTATATTGTTTAAATCATAGGAGCTATATATAATACTCCGAAGCAGATATATTACAGTTTTATGACTGATTAATATCATCCTGTTACCTAGACTCTTTGTGACAACCGCTTTTGAAAAAAGCTGTCTTCGGCCAAATAATTACCCCCAGAACCGTCTTACCAGTTATCACAGGGTCGAACGCCAATAGAGACAGAACCGATAATTATTGCCCTGTGTGTCCAGGAAGAGTGGCGATATGCTAGTGCTGGTTTGAATGCCTATGTTTTCCTTTAGTAGTATCAATAGCCCATTGAGTATCAATGGGTAATTACGTGTAAAACATTATATTGATATGTACTTTTTCCTGCCTTTCCCATCCCACATTTAAGAAGCCAACCCACCCGCCGTCCCTGTCGCTTAGAATGACATAGCATCTACGCGACCCAGAGATAAAATAAAATGGTAGTGAGACCGGTTGAGGCTCGAGCTTACAACCATTGACTCTGCAGTCCAGTGCTCTGACCACTGAGCTATGAACCTTAGGTGGAACAGGGAGGCTAAACTTTGCTAGTGTAGGAGAGGGGCCAACACATGGCATGGGAAGGAAAACGTTTTTTACTCCTTTATTCATGCTATGATGACTTTGTAACTTTAATACATCAATCTAGAGATGTTGAGGGGCCGTTCTGTGGCAACGGAAATGACCGAATATATGAGGTGACTGTAAAAAGGTGATCGTTTGCTGTTTTGAGCATGTATCCTTTCTCAGAATAGAGAGACTGGCCGGCGCCTTACGTGAATTGGTGGGTTTCTACAGCACCTTCGGGCCAACCAAGTCGCGTTCCGTCAAGGTAGCGCTATAGAAAACGTCGATTTGGTTGATGGTAATCTCATCCTAAGACATTTCCCTTGCAATTTTGTCTGGAATTGATGCATCATTGCTCTACACAAACAATGCTAGAGATGGATAATGCTAGGTTTAGCACTATCCATCGTTCTGTGATGATTTGTACCGAGCGCTATTGCCGCTGATTATAAACATAGTGCTGGGATATGGTTTCTCCTGATACCGCTGCAGCACCACTGCATACTAGCCCTAGTAGCGAGTTTGTCCATGCCTCGCACAGGGTACACCGAAACAAAAGCATTTTAAAGTAGGAGGGGAGGCAGAGCAGGGCAGGTGGTGGGCTGTGTCATTGTCATTGAAAATGAGAAAAAGAATCCATATTTATACAAGTAAATAGCCTAAGACACCGCAGTCAAATCTCGCGGTTATGATTCTAGACAGAGTATCTATGTCTACCTCCTACTGTCCCAGGTAGAGATGGAGGGCAAGCATATATACAAAATAGTGTTATGAAAATTCGCTGGTATGTGAAGGCCCTTATCTTGAGGAGAATGACTGACCTGCCCTGTAAGAGGCGGATAGCCAAACAACTAAATTCCTTCCATCGCCCAAACCTGTACTCCTGGCTGCTGGTTCACTACTATATTTTCCAAAGTATGGTCATCAAATATGGAAACTTACATCATTTTCCTGCCTTTTTGGTTGAAAGAAATAATGCAGTTGTAGTAGACAAACCCAGATTTGAAAACATTCATAGGGTTCCTGATGAGGGGGGGTGGAGTCCTGTGTTGATTCGTCACGCTAAGGATGAGCATTTGTCCCTTGTCCCCAAAATCCCATGTCAATTTGTTGATTATAAGAAATGACTATGTCAGTTTGTCGATTTTAGCCATCAGGACCCCTTATAATGTTGGTTTGTCGTGCTAAGGATGAGCATTTGTCCCTTGTGAGAATCTCATGTCGATTTGTCCCTCTAAGAAAGGGTCTATGTCATTTGTCAATCATAAGAAATGGCTATGTCAGTTTGTTGATTTAGGCATCAGGACCCTTATTCATGCACACTCTCCCTGTTCGTAAATGCGCGCCATGTTTACAGTGCTGCTTAGGCCTATGGTTTCTCCCACTACCAGTGCTGGGCACTGTATCCAGCTGGCCCAGGATGGATACAGCTATTAGACAATAAAGAAATGCACATTTAGGTGGGAGGGAGGGAGAGCAGGGCGGGTGTAGGGGAGTGTCAAGCCAAATGAGAAATAATACCCATACTTATGACATTGAATAGCCTAAGACTTCCCCGATCCTCTTACGGTCAAAATTTCTGGACATACACAAATAAGCAACCAACAAAATTTATGTCAACTTTATCGCCAATGTAAGATCTCACCTCTATGATACTTGTTATCTCTATATTAATAAAATAAGGGTTTGGAGCCTTAAACAGCTATTTTCTCTGAAACCGCTGGCCAGATCTCCATTATATTTCACATGCACATTGCCAAAAATGGTGCCGAACCATTCCATTATGTTTCATTAACAAATTAGGGTTGGAAAGGGGTTAGAAATGGGTTTACATCGAGCACCCCCATCCAGGGCCCCCAGCGCTGCCTGAAAACAAACCTATCAGTGCCCCTACACCAGGTTTCTGGGTCAGCCAAAGCATGACTCATGGATGGGCACATCATTGCTTCACTACGGGATGGGAGTTGGGAGTTGGGAGATGGGATATATTTCCACCGAAAGGAGCATCGTCCGAGTTGAATCAGTTCATAAGCTATTGTTTGTGATGGTTTTTGAAGTTGAGCAGGGGGAACCCGCCCACTCATTACCTCACAATGAAAGAGGGAACGGGAGAGGTAGTGGGACAGGGACAGGGACAGGGACAGGCAACACAACAACAGCACAACACTGAACAGTGACAAAAAAAGCATCTAAACAGGGTTCCATTTGTGGTATGAAGATACTAAGTTATAGAGACAACTTGAAAGAGAAAGATAGTGGGAGAGGGAACAAGGAGAGATGAGGATGTGGGCCCCACTGTCCCACTAGCAAATCCCGTGCATAGCATGGGTATTTGCTAGTTGCAAATAATCCAGAAATGAATGAAGTTTAGATTAATTTTCAAGTTGAAGTGAGGGGCGAGTAAAATGGCAGCCATATTCAATCGCTGTAAACACTTACTGTTCCAGAGGGAGCAACCTGTTCTCTCTTTGCCACCATTCATATCTGGCCTTAAACGTCTGAAATACTGCATGTGCACTTATATTCTATTATATAATAAAGAATGAATGAATGCTAAAATGCAACATTGTTATGATAACTATTGAAGGAACTGTGAAAACAGTCAGCAGAAATTTAGAAAACAACCCCGATATATGATACTCAATAGGCTTATAAATTATGTCTCGTCCATCATGTTAGTGTTCTTAGACTCTGTCAGATGATGCATGCGCAGCTCACACGTCAGTCCTTGTGCACCATTAAATCGCGGCACACACAGCTTCACAGGTTGAGTAAGTATTTGATTTTATGGATTTTTTTCTTCCATATTTTCATTTCTGGGAGGTGGCTAGATCAAGGATCACCACTTGGTCTCCCATTTGTATCAACTGTTACCCTTGAGGTCGAGATTTAACTGTTTTTCTCTGTTCAAACATTTTTTCAGAACTCAATGCCAGGCAGGTCCACTCGCAATAGTCAGACTTCGCTCGAATTTCAGGAGTCGCTTTATGCTAAAGTACTCCCGGGAAGGACGAAGGTTTCCAAGATTCCCATTACCAATAAATCTGTGGGATTGCTGAAGGATAAAATTTGGGGTGATAAACCAGATGACAACAGGAAAAAGAATGTCGACAAAGAATGGCGAATAAGGGCGCCAAACTGGCAACGTCGTCTGCCACGACGTCAGCCAATCACAAGGCTGCTCCCAATGCCGTGACGGGAAGAGAGTTGGGCACCTTGCCTGATGTGTTGGGCCAGTTGTCGTTGGTGACTTCGATGAATCAGATTCAAGCCCAACTCCAGTATTTGCAAAGACCACAAGAGTGGCAACAGCAACAAATGTCCATGAGGAATAATAGTTTCCCTCAGTTTGGCCATTATGGTTCGCAAGCCAATTCCAACAACAGCAGTTTGGTAACCAACAAGAACAGTTCGGTAACCAAGGCTGGGGTGAACAAGAGCTCTGGGGGGATCTTCCTTCTCGGAAAAGAATGAGGCAGGCAACACATGAGATGTCTGAAGATGAAGATGATTATTATTATTAGGAGGAAACTGAAAAACCTTTCTCAGCGGAAGAAAATGCTAGTGCTCTTCTGGGCCTTGGTAGACAACTGGCCGGACCTTCTTGCAGCAGTTTAGATTTGAAGGGTGATAAATGGGAAGTTGAGGCGTTGGAGTTAGAAAGGGAGTCTCGTAAACAACTGGAAGAATGAGAAGATGGGAAAGTAGGTTTGCCTATTTCAGAAACTTACTTGCTTATTTTGAACTAATACATCCCGTCGCCTGTTATGTCAAAAGTAGTAGAAGTTTTGGCCAAGTTCCCTGCCCTGATAATGCGGAAAACCTCAAAGTTCCAAGGATTGATGAGGCTGTGTTTGGAATTATTTTGCCTCAATCCAAAGACCATGACAAGAGATTAATGTTCATGTAAAAGTCCATCCACTCTTTAATTGCCTTGATTGCCATAGTTTACTCAGAGTTATGTAAGCATGCGGATCTGCTGGAGTCAGGTCTAGAGCTCCAGAAAGCTATTCAAGTCTTAGGGTTTCTCTCTCATGAGACAAACACTAGAAGGAAAGAGTCTCTCAAATTTAATATTGATAAGGAGTATACAGGAATTTTCTCACAAAACCATGTCCACCCCAGAGTGGCTCATGGGAGGTAACCTGAAAGATATGCTGGATGACAGCGAAAAAACATTTAAGATGAAGAGGAGGCTTGAACACTCCCAGCCCAGAGGAGGCAGAGGCGGTAGAGGCAGGGACAACCACAGAGGAGCTGGTAACAGTGGAAGTTTCAAACAACAACACCAGTGCTCTCAACAACTTATGTACCATCAGCCTCAATCTCAGTCATTTGGGTTCCCTACTCAGCAGTGGCAACAACCCTCTGCCGTTCCATGCCCAGGGCTCCCAATGCCCAGAACTTCCAGCCCCGCCAGAATTTTCAGCGGGGGCGCCAAGAAGAACTAACTCTGGTTAGACTTCTGTTTTAAACCATTTAGAGCAGGTAACATTACTTATTGTTTTGATGAAGACAATCAGGGGCAAATTGTTTCCCCTATATTGATGACCCTCTGGCAATAGAACTTTTCTTTGAGAAATGCAAACAGTCGACATTATTATTAGCAGAGATTCTCAATAAACTGAGTTTCTTTATTCAACAGGAGAAATCAGTGTTTACCCCTGCTACCAGGTTAGTTTTCTTGGGGTTTTGGCTAGACAGGATCGCCATTACAGTGTTGTTAACTGAAGAGAAGAGGCAAAAGATGCTTAGGGCTTGCCAAGATATTATCCTGAAAGAACAGGTCTTGATCAAAGAGAGTGGGAGTTATTGGTTTAATGATATCAGTAGCAGCAGATTATGGAGGTAACTACATGAAAGAGCTTGAATGTGATAAAATAGATGCCTTGAAGAAAGAACACAGACATTTTTTCGGCTCTTAGGTCCCCCTCTACAGAGGGTTGGGAGAACATTTTTTGGTGGTTAAAAATTGTGAGTTCAATACTTAGTGAAAAACATTGTCCCAGATCTGACCATCTCTGACCAATCTAGGTTGGGGGGCCGTACTAAATGGTAAAAAGGCCAATGGCCGGTGGAAAGAAGTGGGATTTCAGTGGCACATTAACGTGAAGGAGTCAGCGGCAGATTGGCTAGGACTTCTGAGTCTTTGCAAGGTTCAAAATACCTGTATTAAGATTGACAGACAACTACATACATCAATAAGATGGGAGGTGTAAAATCTAGAGCATGTCAACAAATCTCAAACCTGATCTGAAAATGGGCCGATGAACATTCAAATTGGTTAGTGACAGCCCATATTCCGAAAAAATTGAATGTCTGAGCTGACTATGAATCAAGAAATTTCTCTGACAATGTGGAGTGGGAACTAAATGATGATATCTTTGACTTGATCTGTTCTAAATTTGGGAAACATTTGACTTATTTGCTTCTCACATCAATAACAAGACTAGAGATGTATACAGTGTACAGAGTGTATGTCCTGGAATTCATTCAGTGCTCCCCCTTGAATGAGGAGTCTGAGGACCTTAGGAACACTGTAGAGGCAAAATGGATCCATCATCTAAAGACTATGGCCCCACAAGGTCTTAACATCATGGACGCCATTACATGGCGCAATCGTCTACAATAACTGGAAGGGGTCTCAGTAACAGACTATGGGGGAACTCCACTAGGCTGTCTAGCCACGTTCTAAATTTTTATTGACAGCTCATGGAATAAATCCCTCTTAGTGAGACCCCAACTACGCACACTATTTAATAGTGGTTTCCTGTCTATTTAGACAAAAATGCTCCTGTATTACACATGAATGTTTCACAAGTGAACATTGATGCATGGAATCGATATTGAACAGATTCCATGACTATTTGATTAGGACCAAGAGGCCACAATCACTATATATATTCAACATCACATGAATCATTGTGAAACTAGATATATTCAACTATTCACTGTTACATAATTTATAATGGGAAGAAATGTATTATTTCTCCCCTCAAGATCCCTGATCTGCCTGATGAGCCCATCAAAGGGGCGAAACCATGTAGTGCCAAACACCATCAGTGATGGTGGAGGGGACCCCCAAACACATGATGCCTAGCGATGTCACTAGGCCTCTGAAGTCAATAATAAACAAGACAATTTTTATTATTGCACCATCAATTATTTATATTTGGGAAAAAGGGTCCTACATCCATTATTTATTCATAAAAAATAATTTGGGTGTAATTTCCAGGTGTGCTCTGACATCACACCTGGTAACGAGTGCACCAGTCTATGATGTCATAGGCCGTAGCGAGGTGAAAAAGACCGTCGCCAAGTGAGAGTTCCTTCTCTCATTACATGGTAGCAGTACTGAAGGTAGCAGAGGTGTCTAGCTTCATCGCATTACATGGTAGCAGTACTGAAGGGAGCAGAGGTGTCTAGCTTCGTCGCATATAAAGACTAGAGATATTGTAGTTGGGGCCCAGACCCCAGAGCAGAACTAATTGATGCTTTCACGATTGCTTGGAATTTTAACAAACTTGTGTACATTTTTCCTCCTTTTAATTTGGTGGCCAGGGCTTGGCAAAAGATCCTGCTGGAGGATGTGAGAGCCATACTCATCGGGTATGGTATGCGAGCTGGTATGGTGGTGTTGTCAGCAAAACAAGATCAACATAGAAGAAAGAGTGGGAAATCTTTGTCACAAAGACACAGCAAAATACAACCAGTTGATTACAAGGATCCCCCTTATTGCTTGCCGCCATTTAAGCGGAATTTATTGAAATAAGGGTATTCAAGTAAGACAGCTGATCTTATTCAATTAGGAAGATGTGAAAACACTTGTAAAGCTAACAAAATTTCCAACGATTTTGATATGCATGAACCTTCCCAACGAAATTAAACTGACTTTTTGAGAATTCTTGTAGAATCAGGGCTAGCTCATGGTACTATGGGAATAGCTCGTTCAGCCATTGCAGTGGTAGCTCCTTGTAGGCCTACTTTGGGATGCACTATCGGAGACGAAAGGAATGTTGGCCTCCTGATTAAGGCCATTTACTTTAAGGACCAACAAAGCCGCGTTTTCAATTTACCCAAGTTTCCAGAAGACATGTTTGTGTCCTGTAGATTGTATGGTGGATTATCTAGATCTATCTAGATTGCACAGAAGGTATTAGGGACTGACAAGATCACTTGCTCTTGAGCTATATCTGGCCTCATAAAAAAGGGTCTCGTTCAACAGTGTCAAATTGGACTAAACAAACTCTGGCCCTGGCGGGCATCAATGCTGATAAATACAAAGCCCACCGTTCAAGAGGGGCAGTAACGTCTCAACCTTTAGACTTGGGGTTAAATATGAACATTCTACTTAAGCAGGCTTCTTGGCGAAACTCAAGAACGTTTGCTAATGGCCACCTTACACTATACAACTTACAACGAGATGGATTTTCCCGTTGGGAGGAGCAGTCGGGAGCAGTTCTAGCCGACAAAACCCCAGATTTGGGTCGTACAGTGTGAGTGCCAGTCAGGAGGCCTATGACTCAGGCCCAGCGAGTCGGTAGGCCTACGACTCAGAAAAGAGAAAAAAACAAGCTGCCCTAGCCGTTACAACAGCTGTTGTAACAGTTACAACGACAAAAAACACTCTTTTCTCATCGCCGTGCTCCCGAAGTCGGCTAGTGTGAGATGACCCGACTTCAGTCATAGACCCCCCGACTGTCATAAGTCGTATAGTGTGAGGTGGCCATAAGTTCTACAGAAAATAGACAATCCAAAGAATACAGTGACTCATACGATCCTTAAAGATAGACGCACGGACAAGAAGAAGGCACATGAAAAGAAGAAATGAGGTATAGTTATATATAATTGTTTCTATGTTCTGGTTATTTGTTATTTTTATATGTTGGAGAGGTAAAATTATGTCTCTATATTTATATTTTTAAAGTCCTTTTATCAAAGGCAACCAGTAAAGATCACCATTCTCCCCCTTTAAAAAAATTTTAAAGAGGGGTTTCCGGAGCTTTGGGCTTCCTAGTGAAGCTACAGAGTATCACAGAGTCTCGGAACACTAATGTGATGGACGAGACATAATTTTAATTTTACAGTTAAGTGAGACTTACTTCTAAGTTGAAAATTAAAGCTGTAATTATGTCGAGGACATCACGGTGTGTTCAAACTATGTGCCCCTCTGCCAACCCCTCTGTGGTTTTACACAGAGCTGGTTCTAAGGGTAGTGGCAGTTAACTTTCATAATACAACATTATGCAGACGACACTGTTCTTTTTTATAGCAGTAAAAATGAAACCCAGATATTCGAAAAATT
Organism: Sthenelais limicola; assembly: GCA_942159475.1. Lineage (NCBI taxonomy): Eukaryota > Metazoa > Annelida > Polychaeta > Phyllodocida > Sigalionidae > Sthenelais > Sthenelais limicola. The sequence continues at coordinate 52,405,800 of OW804098.1, forward strand.
ACAACAAGATCTGAACTGGATAGACACTTGGTGTAAGGTAAATAAAATATCAATGAACGTTGCAAAAACTCAATATATCACCTTCAAAAAGAAAGACAGAAATTCTAATAATACCCACAATAATAATTTAACCCTGGGGTCGGAAACACTGGCTCAAGTATGTGAATACACATACCTAGGTCTCATAATCGACGACCAACTATCATTTAAACCACATGCTAGAAAGCTTATAGACAAACTACAATGGAAAGTGAAATTATTATCCAATGCCAGGTATATGTTACCGAAAAAAGAAAAAAGAAATATTGTGAAAATGTTAATAATCCCTAACATCAGGGAGACATATTTTATCATTCAACAAATAAGCAACTCCTGAAACGAATAGATTCACTACTAAACTCTGCTGTGAGGTCTATCCTAAACATAAATAAAAGAACAAATGTAGTTCAACAAATGAAAAATATGAATATATTGTCAAACGAAGTGAGGAGGGAGATCCATACTCTTGAGAGTGCCTATTATCTGGCCCAAAATAATTTAAACTTAGACTGTCGAAAATTACCCACAAGAAGTCATGCCAAAAACAGAAGAAATTTCATCATAAATCACCCCAAATCAACATTATATCAAAATTGCTTTTCGCATAGAGCAAAACAAGCCTGGAATTCACTGGAAACAAATATCCAATCGATTGATTCGAGAAAACACTTTAGAAAACAAATAGAAATATTATATATGAACAAAGAATAATGGAACCAAGAGTGTGGAGCCTCCCGAAAAATACTTATTTAAATATGTGTCGACCAGAATCTCACTCGAATTACCTCACTACTTTACTAGTTTTCAGTAATTAGAAAACAACTGTATGTACAATAATATTATTCTCTCTTCCTATACCATTCGAACTAGTTTTTAGTAGTTAAAAAACTACAACAAACATGATGTAAAGCCTCAGGAAAGTACATCCGAAAGGCTATAGTGCTATATTTAGGGAAAAAAAAAAAAAAAAAATGTTACGTTTAGAGACTGGTTAAAGTAGACATAACCAGATAACATCAACGTAAACATGTCTAAGAGAAGGATATACTAAGTCAGAAGATTGTTAAAATCTCATTATTTAGTCTTATATGATATTGTACTATATCATAACTTCATGAATTGCCATACTATGTATCTGATTCCTACTGTACTGAATGGAAAAAGACATAGCAGACTGTGTATTTTAATAATTATGATAGCTTTAACTGCTAACACATAATTATGTATTTAATTATTGTGGGCCTAGAAACATATTTACTCTTGTTTTATACGCAAACTTGCCATTTATTAACCTCTAGCTTAGTTATATGTTAATATTCTTCCAAAAAATGGTAACGACTGGAAGAACTGGGACTCTCCCAGAAGTCTGTAGACCAATTTGTCATTTTTCCCCTAAATTGTACCTGTTATGATACTACTGACAAATAAAAGATTTTTCAATTCAATTCAATTTAATTCAACGTTTTCTTAACAACGCTGTCATGTTTATGGCTCGTCCATTTTTGGATAAGCTTTGTTGGTTATTTTCACTAGTCCCAAGGGCACAGACTGCAGCATAGAGATGTATGCTGACCACACCAAGCTTCACTCTATCATTGACGACACATCCAACATACAACAGGACCTCAACAACATCCAGGACTGGGCATACAAGATGCAGATGCGCTTCCATCCTGACAAATGTAAAGTGCTACACCTAGGTTACAACAACCCAAATCACAGCTATACCATGTTGAATGGGAAGGAAGAACAGCAAGAATTGGAGACTACAACGGAAGAAAAAGATCTGGGGGTCACAGTAGATGATAGACTAACCTTTGCAACCCATGTACAGAACATTGTCCAGAAAGCTAACCGGATACTAGGTGCCCTGCGGAGGACGTTCAACTGCATGGACCCAACCATGTTCCTACAACTCTACAAAAGTCTGGTGCGTCCCCACCTCGAATATGCATCCTGTGTATGGTCGCCAGCCTATAAATACCTCAGCGACATGATTGAGAATGTGCAGCGCAGGGCCACCAAACTAGTACCACAACTGCGTGAACTCCCCTACGAGGAACGACTCCGCCGACTCAACCTTCCAACGCTTCTTTACCGTAGAAGACGGGCTGATCTTATCCAGGCATTTAAGATAATTAACAACATCAATCAGCTAAAACAAGACACAGACTGCAAGGTCTGCGAGTCTAGGCAGATGTTCGAGTTGTCCTATGCCAGGAATACTAGGGGCCACAACAAAAAAATTCAAGTCCAACATGCCTTTGGGCACCGCTCACGCTTCTTCGCGACAAGAGTGACACCTGCCTGGAACCAGCTAAGCCAGTTAGCCGTCAACTCCTCAACAGTACTACAGTTCAAAATAAATCTCAGCCGTTGCCCAACCGAAAAATCACTCCTATACATCCACTAAATTCTATACCGCCTAAACTAATTAACACGCGAAAACCCACCATGCGCACACACAAATTAACGTTTAGCGTCTCATTATCCTTAAGGGATATATATTGACGGATACAGGTGAGATTACAGGTGAGGTGAGAAACCCTCGCTGTTTTATTTCTTTAAAACCTGACGTGTGGGCTGCGCATGTGTCATCTCACATAGTCTGAACACACCGTGATGTCCTGGACATAATTACAGCTTTAATCTTCAACTTACAAGTAAGTCTCGGTTAACTATAAAATTATTAGAAACCTTGATTAAACATTAGATTGTTGTATGGCTACACATATTTTGGTTTTGGGGGAAAATTGTCGGTATCAACATAACAAGAGGATATGGGCATGTGGCCATCAATAATAGCCAAATGAGGCAGAGCTTGTGGACTATATAGTCAATCATTAAGTCAGAAAAGTCAATCGTTGAGTCAGAATAGTCAATCAGAAAGTCAATCGGAAGGTCAAAATAGTCAATCAAAAAGTCAACCAGAAAGTCAGAAAAGTCAATTGGAAAGTCGAAATAGTCAATCGGAAAGTCAAATTAGTCAATCGAAAATTCAGAATAGTCAATAGGAAAATCGCAATAGTCAATCGAAAAGTCAGAATGGTCAATCAAAAGTCATTTTGTGGTTAGGAGCAAGACCTTAGACAAGGCAGATGAAAAAAAAATAATAAAAAAAATTCCGTCCTAATGGGATTTTAGTGACATTTGCTGTTTGGAAAGACAGACAGACAGACAGACAAACAGCGAGATATTACAATTACACAACTTTCCTTGTATTTGATGTACAAATTTCGTTCGAAGGTTGATTTGATTCTCACACTGTAAGCAGTACAGTTGTTCTAGGACTGTAGATATATATCCCATCTAAAAAAAGTTCTGAAAAAGGATATGCCAAGTCTGCCTCACATCTGGTCGGAATTAAGTTGATTATCTTAATGACTCTGTCTGTGATAACACTACACAGCCACGACCACCACCCACCGCCTATGAGGAAAGAGGCCCAGTATAGTTGGTGGGCTTAGCGCTCCAAACAGGCCATTTACTTCAAGTCATGATGCAAAGGTCCCCTTTGGTATGGTAGCACCTTAGGGCAATAGAAAAAGATTTATCCTAAGACACACGTGATATCACCCCCCGTTTTCGAAAAAATGACGTTTTTACAAAATGGCCACCAAAAATTCAACCAACATCCTAACTTCACTTCTATTTGACATAGAAAGACAAAGTTGGTGTCTAAACATAGGTTTTCAGGGTCAGGGAATCTGATAGAAAGGGTTTAAAGTCTGAAAGGACAATAATTATCCTCTTATAAAGAATATTTGAGAAAAAATCAGAAAAAAATAAATAAATAAAATAAAAAAGGTTTTTCTACCAGTTTATCAAACAAACTCTTGCCTTGTAGGGCAAATGCACTCTTCATTGATTATTACTAACTGCTTGTTGCATCCTATAGTGGTAATCTGTACAATATATGTAATAATACAGACTTTTTCTCTTTTTGAGCAGATACTAAGCATATCAAGTACATTACTAAGACAGCTTTTCCCATTACCAACCAGATATTTCTATTTCTATCATGTGAATCGGTCTTTGTGATAAAATCAGATTAACTATACATTATAATATTATTATATTAGCAAATATTATTATTGAACATGTGATTCAAAGAATCAGCAATCATTAATCAGCACATGTTTTATAAAACAAGGTTGCATTTTTGAGACCAGCTTATACTAGTCAATATCTCACATTCAACCATTGCAAGTCCACATAGCAGCACAACTAATACAGTATATTTTACAATCACATTCAAATTCTAATAATGGTTAGATCCCCCCTCCCCCTATCAGTATATCGATCTTCGACAGAGGAATACAGTCCTTTATTTCCTTACCCTCCCACATAACAATCTTTTGTTGACTCTTGATGTCTTTACCAAGCGTCATGTAAAAGAAAAAACAATATCAGGATTTCACAGACTTAGGAATTGATCAAACTCATTTATATATGTATTGTGTAAGTAACTCCTAAACTCTTTCCTTCTATTGGTAAGTTGGACCTTATCTGGGAGTTGGTTCCACAATGTTGGTATAGTAAAGACATATGATTTTTTGAATAACTCATTCTTTGGATGAGGTACTTTGAGCTTTTTACCACCTGTCAATCTTCGCAGGCCAATTGCTCCCCCTCCCATCTCTACCTCCGCCTCAGATATTTGGCAGCAAGAGACTGTCATAGAAATGGGGGAGTAGCGAGGGTTACTCTTTCAGCAAATGTGCCTAGCAACTGGACAGCTTTCATGCAGGTGGACCTCAAAAATCAGGAATTCTTTGTGTAGCTGGCCAAAAGGTTGAAGCTTTTGCAACTTCAGGTAGAATGTATCAAATGAAATATCTGGAATAATATTGTTCTGATGGATGTTGTAGTGAATGGATTATAAAGGATTGTTATTCCACTATTTCAATGTCTATCTTGTTTCACCACTGTACTTGGGAAATGTATAAGCTCTCCAGTCGGTTTTTATGTTGATGCAATGGCTTCTTGCACCATGAGAAAGCAGACACCAGGGTGTTTCTATACATTGCTGCAGCCACTGTAGCTGGTCATTGTCAGATTGTTGTTTGAAGCAACAAAAGTGATGTTGTTGGGCTAAGCATATTTGCTTTTGTGGCACTTGGAGAGAAGGTAGTTGCACTCAAGATTGCATTTGAGGTTTGTTGCAATTTCAGGTAGACAACTATGTTTGAGCTAGTTTAGGTTCTCTCCTCTTTTTATTTGATAAGGCTGATGAATAAGGGATTTCTTTTCCTTGTCAGGTACATTCCTCCACATGAAATTGGATCAACTCCTGGACCATCTAAAGCATGGCAATACTCTCATGTTCTCAGAGCCTCCTTGCCTTGGTAAAGGCAAGGAGGCTGCATGCTCCACATGGCAGTTGCTGCTGGAGCTTACATTGTTGTCCTTACCTACTACTGAGATGATTGAGACCCATTCACCAGTGTTTCAGAAATTTGTAATGAAGCTATAGTGTATCTGATGACAATATCGAGAGTGTAGCTGAAGGTTGTCACAATGTTTTTTCTTAAAGGCAAAGATTTTGACTTAAAGCTGCCTTCCCAGCTATTTTCTATACAAATCTCAGTTTTCACTTGTTAAGCTAACTAATACACTGCCCCACCTTATCCCAATCGTTTGGGTTTCTTTGTTAATGTTGGAGTTTAATATTTGAGAAGAAATACTCATCCTACTATACTGGTGATCACCAGTGCGACCTAAATAGCCTTGTTCCAGAACGAGGGAATTTCTGAGGGCAGACAGAGAGAAACATGTTGCTGGGCCTGGGACAGAGGTGCCACCATGTGTCGATTCACTGCATCTACAGTACTATGACCATATGCATTAACGATCATTCCTGTGTGTCCCCGATCGTAAAATCACAGAATTTAGACATTTATTTTACTTTTCATTGAATAAGAGATTGATAATATTGAGTTTGGGAACTAATATGAATGTAATTCCAGAAGAACCACTCGATCTTAATTCCTGGCAAGGCAGCTTTAATGCCACCAAGTTCTGATACACAGCAACTACAAATCTCATGAACAGCATATCAGGTATAATAGCTTGGGCTAAATGCATAGAATATAATTCTATTTGGTGATTATTTTACGATATGTACTTGAAACAACTTGTGGTGCATTTCTCTTCAAAGAGGACACATATGGGGCAACATGCTTGTCAGGAACCCAGCTATTGTCTCATCTTCTCTATGGTATTGGCAACATGATTCAACAGATTCACCTCCAAGAGCTCTCTTTTCCACATGATGAAATATGTATTCCCCTTTGTGTGGGCAGCAATGTAGCAGTTGCCATGCATTCTTATGTAGGAGATTTAAAAATGGAATCTGACAGTCATTTACTTCTGGTTTATTTCATCAAAATATTCCTGATCATTTTCAGTCATTATTCAGCTTCTTCTGACTTAATTTATGAAATAACTTTAGATTCTGTTAGTGGAATTGAATCTATGAGTCATGTACAGTTTTTAGTTCTGTTAAGATTAATTCCTTTCAATTTAGCTAGTCAAACATGGCCAAAAGTTACAGCGAATTTACAGAGTTTCTGACCTGCCTGCTGACAGTAGGCATACATTACTGTTTATTTGCAAGAAAATCTTTCATCTTTTTTATCATTATTCCTTTACTTTGGTAGCAGTTGTGTAGTAAATGTAGAATCACAATTCTGAGGTGGTATATGAACATGTTTGTCTCATGGGTGCTTGAAAAAGATTTCAACATACTTGCTATCACTTGTGTTTCGAAGGCAGACTTTTCTCACCATTCCCTTATGTTGTTCTATCATAATGCAACACATTTTCTCAGGATTTGCCTGAACTAGCTCTTTGCCACTGTAAGACAGATTGTAGACCTCCATGTAAATTCTGCAAGCAGAAACAGCCCTGCTAATCTCTATGTGGATGCCTGGGATCATGCTCTTGCCGTTGTGCATCATTCAGCTAAACACGATCTTTTCAACCACTTTTTTCAGCTGTAAATATGTTTTGCAGTCAGTTATAATCACTAAAGAGTGTGTTTACCCTACAAGGAAGGAGTTTGCTTAATAAATTAGTAAAACATTTTTTGGTGAGTTTTATTTGATTTTTTTTCAGATTTTACCTCTAATATTCTTTTTAAAATGAGAACTATCATTCTTTGAGACTTTAAACCCTTTCTATCACATTCTTTGACCCTGAAAACCTATGTTTTGACAGTAATCTTGTCTTTCTATGTCAAATAGAAGTGAAGTTAGGATGTTGGTTGAATTTTTGGCGGCCATTTTGTAAAAACGTCATTTTTTCGAAAACGGGGGGTGATATCACGTGTGTCTTAGGATAAATCTTTTTCTATTGCCTTAAGGTGCTACCATACCAAAGGGGACCTTTGCATCATGACTTGAAGTATAAAGTCGCTAAGCCCACCAACTAAGTATGGGTTTTTCTCTTCTAGACGCTTCTTATCAGCATCTGGCTGCTAGCCTTAGCGCAGACCTAAGTCAGCGACCTAAGTCAGCTAGCTCAGCCTACTGCAGTTTATCAGCCCAACCAATTACACGCCAATTACCCCCTTTGACAGGGGAAAAGATCTGTCCTGCCCGACCGTTTTTTCCGACATTAGGGGGAATGCCAAAAGGTGCAAAACAGGGAACAGGGACATTTTATAGTATATATATGTATAAAGGGGCCTTATCAGGGGGAAACGGGGGAAAGAAAGTGAGAGGAAAAGCTCCGCTGACGCTCCACTAATAATCTGCTGTAATCCGCTGTCACCCGAGAAAGAATCATTAGGTATGGTTATGACTCTTCTAATGATGTGAAGTTTCCTTTATTTTCTTCCAGTATTCAATTCATGTCATTAATCTTCCAGTGCTCCTTCTTCGAATACAAGGATATGAAAGTCATCTATCGTCGGTACGCTACGTTGTATTTCATATTAGGTGTAGACGAAGAAGAGGTAATTACAACTTTCCCATAATAAAGGTTTATCTTTGTCTTTATCCACCCACACACACGATTTGGTGGAACCTGGATGCACCATGCACAAGGTCCTTGTCGGATTCAAATTTAAATATGTTGTGTTTCTTTGATAGAAAGAATATCTTTTAACGATACATAAATTACCTTGAGTAATCTAGCAGTTAGGTAGCTTTAGGTTAACGATTTCACAATGCTGTTTCATATTTGCAGAATGAACTGGCTGCCTTGGAATTCATACATAATATTGTCGAAACATTCGATCGCTACTTTGAAAAAGTGGTAGGTATAATCTGACAGTTGACATTGATCTAACTGTTTTCACTGCAAGATTTTATTCAATATTTAAATGAAACTTTCTCGGGTAAGTGGCAGTGTAAGTGAGATTGGAAGAATTAGGTATGCAGGAAGGTAATCAGAAATGACGACATCAGACATTAGCCAGATCAGTACCAAACTAAACGATACAAATTAAGCATCTAAACAACAAGAAAAAACTCAGGAATACCACACTTTAAACGCTGGAATCTAAAAGATTATTAATTGTGTTATCTTTTCTTTCAGTGTGAGCTGGATGTATCCTTTTCTGGTTGTTCTCGCAGATCTTATTCTACATATTTTTTTCTAATTTTATTTCTCCGATTTAGGCTACATTCAAAGAACTGTATATAGAAAACACAGGGAAAGTTTCTGGTGCTGAAAGATTCAGCGGATATTTGTGCAATGAGTAGTAAAATATAAACTATGGTGAAACAGGTAGTTATTCCAATAAGGAGGGCAGTTCTTTTACAGGGAGATTCTACAGGGATCCTATTATTGGTGTGTTCTCATCCCTGATGTCCCCATTTGCAAATAATACCAATATTTTAAGGATAAATTCAATATTTCATTCTACGCATCAACTGACATTCATTCGCATTCGGTGCGGGGCAAGTATATTTCTGATCTTCCGATTGATTATTCTGCCACAAAAACCCATCAACATCAACATCAACATGTATAAGAGACTGGTGAGGTGAAGAACCTAAAGTTTGGGGCAGTAACGGAAAGACGGTTGGTGCGGAGGGCAACAACAATTGCATGATTTCAGGCAAACTGACTGACGGTCAAAGAGTAGCCAGAATATTTGGCTTTTCGTCCAACCTTTCATGCAGGATTAACCTTATATAGGATTTCACGTTAGGTCACTACTTGAAAATCTTTTTCCTTGGTTATCTGTGGAGAGAATATCAATTTGGGGCCTGATTTGTCTGTACCCTAATTAATGTGTTGTAAAAATTGACTTGTTTTTACAGAATATTATGTAGCATGAAACTATTTAACGCCTGATGGGCTAACTTTGGCGATGACTATATTTGTCCCGAAAAAAATCTCTTTTTGTCCAATAAACTGGTAAGAAATTTGCGAAACATTTATTCTTTTCAGTATGAAACTATGTGCAATCCAATTTATACTAGAATTAGAAATCCAAATACATTGGTAAGATAAAAAAAACTTACACCATTACCATTGATTGTGGCTTAGTTGATCTACCATTTGCATTAATACTCTTAATATAAACTCCTATTGTAATGTTTCTGCAAACACGATTCATGATGGCTTTATGCCATTTGAAAATGTATTTTTGTCATCACCCTAGGTGTGGGAAGGTTAGAGAGAATTCGCCTAGAGAACCGCATGAAATACTGGCTTCTTATCGGGGTATCTACCCCTAGTGTATTTACGCTCCTTAACACAAAAAGATCATGTTCAATCTAGATCGAGTCTATATGATCCTGGATGAGATGGTTTCCAACGGTAGAATTGTGGAGACAAACCGTACCAGAATTTTAGCCCCAGTCCAACTACTAGACCAAGCAACAGCTGCCAGAAGATGACAGGAAATCTTGTATTTCTAGATGTATATATATATGTACATATTGTCTGTAAATAATCTAAATATTTTTACATTATTATTCTCATGAATGAATAATTATAAATTGATACTGTTTATTACATAATGGAAGGACTTTAAACGAATTAATTAATGCACTACTAGAAAGAGGAATGTACCCTAAATATGAATGCGAATGCTTGCTTGCAATACATTAGAATGTGCTGTATATGGTACGATATGTACAGGTTCTACTCTCTTCTAAAAAAACATTTCATGATATTTTTATGGAAAGAATAAAAATGTGGAATTATAGGGCTCACCCGAATTACTTCGCATCGTCATATGCATGAGTATGATTTGGCAGGACCTGCCTATCCATGTTCCAGGCTCGTATTATCATATAATGTCCAATCATCGGCGGTTGTCGTTGAGGGCATCTTCAGGTCATATGTATGTTTCGTGCGTATATTTAAGTTAGATGAACACATTTTCGTTCAAAAGAATTGTTCAAAATTTAAAAAGGCGGTTTCTACTTTGAAAGTCATCATTTCCAATAGAAATCTAGACTATGAAATAAAAGGTACTTCAATTCATCACGGTAGTTCCTTCTAATATTTCGATTTACGATTAATGGACAAAAGAGAAATAAGTGAAATGAAGATGTAGAGCCGGTTCTGTCACATTTTGTGTGGCCTTGTTTATTTCAGTTAGATGAACTTCTTTTCGGAACCAATCAAGGTGTTCCCCAAACAATTTATTTACTGCAAGTTTACTTCTCTTTTGTCCAATTGAATTAATATGATAGAAAATATTAATTAAATGTAAATAGTGTTGTTTCCAAACAATAGCTGGGTGTGACCGGCAGAAATTTGCTAATGTGTACAGTAGTATTCACATTTTGCACCAGAAGCCCACGTAGTAGTAGAATGAAGTAACTGAAATAATTTGCAGTTTGAAGGGGAAGATAGCTTCGTACCATCATAATTTCCAGTTTGGAGTCACCGGATCTGTTTCCGTTTGTAGCCTACATGAGATATTAAAAAAACAAAATCTGAAAACAGTTTCCATGTATCTCTTTTTATTTATGATTATTATCAAATTTACATAGTTTGTGATGGCATTGTGCCTTGGTCTATAGTGATAGTTTACAGTCATATTTAGTAGGGTGAAGAAAGAACATGTGCCTGCCACCTAGTAGCCGACAGAACATTACACAATGCGCGTACTAAGGACAGCGCTGTGAGAAATTCAGACCGCCAAGTCCTATGTCAACTGATACATAGCGAGGTAAAAGAGGTTTAACGAGTAAGGAAGAGAAATGGGGTTGGTCTTTACATTTCAGCCTTTTAGGCAATCTATCTTCACGCGAAAACGTTACAAGACGTAGCTAATCCACCTAACACACATCCATTTGATTATTTAGCTCAGGTTGCAAAATTGTAGAAAATATATGCATAATTCATACACAAAGTGCACTTTATATGCAACTTACAAAAAATAGTTCTGAAATATTCATCCATTAAAACAATACTTTGTGATTAATCCACAATATATATTATATATATATGGAGTGTATTTGGTGCTTCTTGGTTTTTCAAATAAATACACAAAAACGTTTTTCTAAAATGAGCGTTCATAAAAGTAGAGCGAGTCTCCACTCTAGGGCATCACTTCTTTAGGTAACAATGTCACCAGTTACATTTGCTGGATATTATAAAAAGAATATTCATAAAATATGTGAAGTAGGACAATTGAACCCAAAATGTTCAAAACCGGTTCGTCAATAATTGTTGACCAAACCCCTGCAGAAGGAAAAAACACGAAGACCTACGGCAAATAAAATTTATGCACAATAATATGAAGAAGGTTATTCCGAAATTTACACGAGAACTAAATAGGCTAACTATAAATGATCAACATCTATATAAACACAATAAGGACTTTGAAGCACCATCTTGTTTTACTCATCGAAATGTTTGTCCGCTCTGTATATATATAATGCATTTGCACCTTTGTACACATCAAAAGTTAAATGCTACAAATACCTCCAACTCACGATATGGACATTTTATGGGATAGTCTCCTAGTATAATAGGAATAGTATATCTGTGTTAAGAGTGTATGTTAGTGCATCAACGAGCTGATCTATCTTGAGATCAAAAATAAATAAAAAGTATCACAAATAACGAGTTTACTTACACGAATAACATAACTAAATACAGATAACAAAAAAATCTCTAGGGCTAGTAACTGTCGGACACCAAATTAAACAAGCCTCAGCTTCGGGAAAATGGACACAGTAATACGCACTACTAACACAAATGTGCACACCATATCTGCTATGAAGCGGCAGTATATATACACTATTGGTACCAGTACATAATTTCTTATTTTCCCCAGCATGCATACAATTGTAAATACCTTCTCGAAAGTGCAAAGTCCTGCTTTGTTAAAGTTACAGAGATATTTTTTTACGATTTCAGGTTTCCTATGGCTTCTCAACCATCAAACCACCGATATTTTAATACCATATCAGAAAAAAAATTAACATAGAAAAGAATGACTAGAAGGTTTGAATCAAAACTTTGATTACCTTATGACGCCAGTTTTCTACCAGCGTGTTGGGGATACTGTAGATATTGCATAATGGATTCTTCGGGCATTTTACTGCCTCAATTGCTTTATAGCAGTGACAGCACTTTTCAACATACCAAGTCTCAATCACATGTCACATTGTGACACATAGTAGAGGCTAGTCGAACACATCTGTTTTGCCTTTTCGGCTTTCTCCAGTCCCCTATGAAACTCATGTTACAGTATATATAAAAAGTTGCTTCACACATATTAATATTTGCATCTCAGCAAATAGCAAACTTTTGGACAATTGCTCATATTTACTTCTCTCCTTTGAGAGAAGAATTTCCACTACACAAATAAAAAGCACATTGTTTTCTTTGAACTGACCATTAAGGAATGACAATGTCTTTCTGCAAGTACTCGAAGGCATGTTTTCATAGAGCGCAGCCTTTGAGCCCAAAGTAATTTTACATCGGAAAAGCACAATAAGCATTACCAATCCTCCGTATTTTAAAATTTGGGTTTGTCTAAAGACCACTCATTATGAGTTTTGTCGGAAGCTCGCTTTCTACTTAAAAATGATTTGCTACAGTTATGAACCCCCGTTGTTCAACAATACAAGAATGTCTTTCATGCAAAACTGGTTGAAAATCCCAGAAAACCCAATTTGTTTTCCGTGAATAAAGAAGTTAATCAGTACTTCTGTAGAAAAGAAACTAAGCAGAGGAAAAACATTTGGCATCGAACTCAAGAAATTATACTACATGAGTGTACTTCCATGTGGACAACATTTAAAGCAGTATCAAGTTAAAAATAGCTGTACCACTAATAGCACGTTAGTGGCACTTGATACAACATTTACAGATACAACTATAACTGCATATACAATTTCTCGTGTGGGAGTTATCAAAGAAGTTTTTACCGGTGCATTTTTCATGCGAAAGGCAATGTAACCAAGTTTTGCTAGTAAAACAGTAAGGTTATCCACAATTAACACACTGGGGCAGCTCCCCCACTATGTTTCTTCCAGACGATTGTGGCGGCACTGACAATATATTGCATCAACTACAGGGAAAACTCCACAGATGAGAAGACTAGTCAAGTTAAGAGAAAACATCGCTTTGCTTTCAGAATATAATACAAATGCTATTGTCGATCTAATAATCACACCTCAATCACCAGTACATATACCAGTTTGGTAGCGTTGATATTTAAAGGCCTTTATGTAACTCCATTGCAGGTGTATTTAATACAACTGCACTTAGGGTCCTGTTCCAATCCTATCCCTATACATGGAATCACTAGATGAGATAATTACAGTATACTGCCTGCTCTCTATTTGTCAGGTTTCTCACAATTTGCTTCGACCTTTTCGTACCTCAATTTATCTAGCTAAATTTTTAAATATCTCTATATTTCACTTTTCACTAGCTATATTTGCAATAGACTTCTTAATTCGTAATGATGTGCTTGTGTATATCCTTTGATGGTTCCGTACGAATATATTAGTCTCTCTTGATTATTCATCTTCCAAAATAGGTGGTCCCTTGCACTCTCTGGGAATGTGTGCTGTGAATATTTCAAAATGTTCTCTTTAGATGTCATTGCCCGGTTGATAGGTACTCCGTTTTGCAATTAGTACAGTGAGAAAGGCAGTGATATTCCATGAGGGTATTTAGGTATATTCTCTTGGCTAGAAAGGCCTGGTAGTTATATTGCATTCTTAGTATAGGAGCTGTGAGACCCTATGAGTGATCTATACAGTTTATGTTGCTTTGTATCCCGATCTCTCGCGTGTTACAGCTCCCACTGCTTCCTTACTAACGCGCCGACGCTGGGTCCTCTTTAGTTTGGCCATGTCTTCTGTGAAAACGTCACCCGTTCTTAAAGCCGATATTAAATCATCGAATTCTCCTGAAATAAAAGTCAAGAGCGATTAAATATATACATGCAAAATAATGCCCCCCTGAGAAAACTACTGCCCATAGTAATTAAGATAAAATAAGACCCACTGATTTGTTTTTAATGTTTTTATTGCAGAAATATACGATCAGCATCGTCACAGTGATTTGCGCATATCGATCATACCCTATGGAAATATTAGTATTCTATACCACAACTCTCCCAATATTATATTCCTTACAAATAATATTAGGCAATTATCCACTCATATCGCGTATGAATATAAAGAGAATAATGGAATAGGCACTCGTACCTTTATCTCCCTTTCCTCTATTACTGTTCACGCGACGCGCCTTTTCTTTCTCTGCCCGTATCTGAATAAAATGGATCAAGAATTGTAGATACAAAGACTAGGATCTCCACAATGGAATAAAGATGACTAATTATGCCACCAACGAGTCTGAAGTAGCTAAATAAATGACGAAGCACGCCTTTAATATTTTGTAAAAATGACTTTGCGTGGATAAATGATAAATGATATTGAAACAAAATATATCCACTAATTCAAGAAACAGTCAATTCTTGGATCTAGGTCTGAGTAAACTTTCCCTGATAATCGCGAAAAAGATAATATAATACAAAGACAAACAAACATAAGTTAGATATATTACTTTTTCTTCCAGTCTCTCCCGTTTCTTCTCTTCTTCCTTTAGCTTTTTGAATCTCTCATTTTCTAGGCGAGCATCCGTAAACGACTGGAGGAAAAGGTCAAAAACACCGAAGAATTCGTCTGGCTGGATTCTTTTGGGGTCCTCCCCAAAGCTCTTGACAACACGCTCGAACTGAAATAACAAGAAAAAACATCATAAGAACATGAATATTGACAAGTTGTCAAGAAAAATACTTCCTTAATAGATACATTTATTAATTTATTTAGTGGGGATTCATTTTTGTAAAAATATCTTGCTTACAGAGTGAAGCAAAAGAAGTGTTTTTTGTTAGTGTAATGTAGATATATAAAAATAGAATTTCTCCAATAAAAATTACCTTTTGTTTCATCTCAGTCACATTCTCCTCAAGTTCAGAAAAATTATAAGCAGCGACTGTAACGAAATCGCTCATGACTGAAGCAAATTTATCTTTTCGTTTATCGGTGGCAATGGCTTTCTTCTCATAGTATGACAGTTCCTTTTCAATGTCCTTTAGACCTGTTCTTAGAACTCCAACCTCTGCATCCAGCTCAGTCATGCTACAAAAAAAAATAGAGATATAATGTTTAAAGTCAATATATTTTACAGTAGGAGGTAGAGTAGGGATTTATTCCTTGGCATGTGCCAACCTACCTGCTTGATAAAATTCGTTTGAGTATATATTCAGAGAAAGGGGAAGATGGATTTTCACTTAGTTGTGACATTTTTTCCTTTATCTATTAATTCTTGTAAATATTACTTACTTGACTTTTGCTGCTTTCCTTACACTCGCTAATTCCTCTTCAATCTTAAGCAAGTCTGGGAACTGAAAAATTAGCATATAATATAAGTTATAAATATAACAGAAGTATACGGGAACTCTTTTAGCTGCCATATTTGCTTCTCCCTTTTATGATTTGCTTCTCCCTTTAAATCATAAAAAAAATCATAATCACCATTTTTTCCTCTCTTTATCATTAGCATTTACCAAGAGAATAACAGACATCGATACATCCGTGGAACGAGATTAGTGAAAATAAAATCTATCATTTTTCGTGTTGCTATATTATATAGTCTCCTCATTATATATACAGAACTTATGATGAATATCTTAAACACTGTTAAATACTAAATGTTTGTATAACGGGGGATATTGCTCATACCTGTTTAGCTATAACGTCAAGCATGTAGTGGAGTAATGTGACCTTCTTGTCTATGCTGGACTTGGTGTCAATAATTTTGTTTAGACTGCTGATTTTGAATCCACTAGCACCTCCTCGTGCACCTCTGTTCATGTAATTTCCAAAAGCAAGTACCAATTCTAGCACCTTCTTCAAGCGCCGCGATTTAGACATTTCTCTTGAGGCGTCCAACACAGCTGCAAAATTCATTGTGAGATATGGGTTAAGTTGGTAAACATGTAATGTATCATTTAAAAAAATCTACTGATTCTTGATTTTGACAGAATGCAATAATATCATTTTTAAAAAAACGATTGACTCTTGATTTTGACAGAATGTAATGTATCATAAAAAAACCCAACCGATTCTTGATTTTGACAGGACGCCATTCAACGTCAGATTTTGTACACATCTGCGCGGATTCATTAGATACATCACAGTCACAGGACATACGTAAATATGACCTACCTTCAACTTTAGGTTTACATTCACTTAATCTCTCACTGAATTTCTTCTTGAAATAAAGCGCTCTCAGGCGAGCTTCATAATGCTCAACTTTGCTCATTTCAAACAGGAACCTATCTGCTTTAGCCATCGAGTCTATGTCTGCTTCGTGCTCCGACAGTAATTGCGTCTCTTCTGGAGTGGGCACAAATTTGAGCAATTGCTCGCACATGTCTTTGGGTATCTCTTCTTGCTCATCCATGTTTAGGATAGCTGTTTTCAGTTCCTGGTTTGTCATTTTGAGTTTAGACAATAAAATAGTACAGTTTTGAGCTCGCCTGCCGTCAACGACAGACAATTCCTTATTCTTGGCTTCCTCATTAAAAAGTTTGGTGTAGGAGCCGGTATCCTGGCGTTGATAAGCTGAGAAGGTCTGTTCAAAGTCTCCCAAGTCAAGTGAACTATACAACTGGAAAAGAATGAATTCAGCACACTTATCAAATGAGCACATCTCTCTTCTACCTCCTTGTTTAGTCAAACAATTATTGTCTGCATGAATTAATATTTTGAGAAATATTTAAAATCAAAATTGAACATAAACACAATTATTGTTCAAAGATCAGTTATTCATTAAATATTTACCTTGGTTTCATCGATATCTGTCCACACAGTGCCTTTAATTTTGTTCTGGAAAAGATCAATGGATATGAATCATTACCACATTTGTGGGAGCATCTAAAATGAATTGAAAATTAACTGTACTGCACACAATAAAACTAAATATATGTGCTAGATATTAAGGAGCAGTTGATACTGCCGAATGTCGTAATATGATAAAATACATCTTGGATCCCCGAAGTCTTTAATTCTGATTCAGAATTTAAAGTGAACTTCTTATGAATATATTGAAAGAAAGAGAGAAAATTCACCTCAGGCAATTTGGCCCAGTTAAATGATTTGAGAGCGTTCTTGGGCTTGGGTCCATTCTTCGCGCGAACTGCAACGCCCGGGGCGCTTGAAAACATACTAGCTGACCCTGAAATAGATATTACATTAATGAACCATTAAATCAGGACGAATGAAGAGCTTAGTTTTACAGGTATGATTCCCACCCCACAGGGCGTATCATCTGTAGCGCTCGTGGATAATGCATTTCTCTTAGCGATTTACCAATAATACTCAAAATAAACTTCAGGAAAACGACCCGCAGTTCCTTCATATCTATTGCATCGGACATGAAAGCGTTCAGTTTATACTGGATAATGGTAAGAAAGTGGATTGAGGTAGGTTCAACTTACCCATACCGTACATCGGTGGAGGAGGTGGACCGCCCATCCCTATTCCAGGAGGTGGAGGTGGTGGGGGTGCACCACCCAGTGGGGGTGGTGGAGGCGGCGGGGGACCACCCATGGGTGGTGGCGGGGGAGGGATGCCAGAGCCCATAATAGATGAGGCAAAGGCAGCCACTGAAGCAAACCCGGCCTTGGCGTCATCAGGTAAGCTACCCGTCTTTACAGCATGCTCCAGTTTAACCCTCTCAGCTCGCTCGTTTTCAATCTATATCAAAATTCAATATTAACTTATTAAAATGGAAGCCATTTTCATAATCTAGCATAGAGAACAGGAGATATCATTAACAGGTGTGGAAAATACTTCCCACAAGATCATTTTAATGGCACTTAATACATATATGCATGCTGATTTGTACTGATATGCACGCCTCGAAGGCCGTTTAAAAGGAGATGTATGATATAAATAGAAATAGTAGACGTACAAGTTGTTGCAAATTGTTGACCATGACTGACAGCTCCTCCAGTTGAAGTTTGGTGTGTAGATGCCTCTCTTTCTCTTCCTCCAACTTGCCTTTCATCTTGTTCATTGTGGATATTAGTTCTTCCTGTTACGAAAAGATCAAGAAAGTATGAATAAACTTAACATATTGAACTCAGAATGATTATTAAAAAGAAAACATCACGTGACACAAACTTCAATTCTTGATGTACTTAGTTCTGACTTCAATTCCTCAATTTAATTCAAAGAGAGAATATTACAAGTTTGAAAAACGTACCTTCTCTGTTGCTTTTGCTTCACATTCTCTTTCTTTCTTCGCTAATTTAGAAGCCACCTCGTCATTTTCTTTTTGTATTTCCTTCATTTTGGTTTGCACGGCTTTAATTTCATTTTCATTTGCCAACCTGTGAATGTAAATATATGATCATATATTTGACTGTACTTTTGGTTAAACTCACTAAATTGCTAAAGAATATAGCATTCATAATCTTTAACAGAAACAAGACCTCAAACATACATTAGGTACGTCATTTATATCCAAAATAGGATAACCACTGAGACAATGAGAGTATTGTTTTGAGTATTATTAATTGTAATATTAAAACAAAGAAAACTTACTGCTTGACGATCTTTTTCACATCAATTTCGAGTGGCTCAACATCAGGGTCGCCCTCTTTTGTTTGGAGTGTAACTTGCTGCACAATGCGGTCTATTAACTGCCAGTGCTGTCCGGAGTTATTACCAGCTGTAGAAATAAAGACAAGAGTAGTAAATACGATATAAAATATGTGTGTGTGTGTGTGTGTGTGTGTGTGTGTGTGTGTGTGTGTGCGTTTGTACATGCTGCTAAGTCACTACATGTATAAGGTTAGACACCAACGAAGTCACTACACCATGACAAAGTCACTACATGAAACCATGTAGTGAGTTTGCTACTGATATAAACCAACTAAACCAACTCATTTCTATCCATTTTTCATAAAATTATTCATGTGTGGGTTCGTAGCTCCAACATGAAAGTGTGTGATCGCTAAGCACACATTTCAAAAGTCAAATTTCAAGCTAAGCACACTTGTATAGGGAAAATTTTTGTTGAAATTCTTCATAGGGGGAACGCTTACCCACTGTATAACTAGCTAAACTTTAGGTTTTTTTTATGTAGAGTGATATTCTTACACTGACTACAGTGTAAATTCTGTATTAAGTATGTAGTGAGTTTCCTGTGTTTTAACTACTGTAGTAGTGACTTTGCATGGAAATTTCATGTTGAGAAAAAAAAGAAATATGAAGATTTCCAGTTGATTACAGCCATATTGAAAGTAAATGAAACAAGAAAAACAAATAGAAATATCTCTAGAAGCCTTAATTCATAGTGTAGTGATTTCCAGGTGTAGAGTCACATGTAGTGACTTGGCAGCGAAGACGTGTACTGGTGTGTGTGTGTGTGTATACTTCGTATATGATAAGCCCCTTCTGTTTTCAGACATTCTCATGTAGGTCCGTAATCTCGACTAAATTTGATTCCTTTAAAGAATGAAAGGGGTGCCATCGAAAACAAATACTTACACGGTAGTTGCAGGAGGTGGAATAGAACTGATTGTAGATGGGGATAAGCCACGCTGAAATGTAACTTTTTCCTCAACAATTCGAACATGGCCGATGCGCTCTTTGTATCTATGTGGCTCTGTGGACAGTGAATAGAAGAACAATATTAAAACACATTTCTTTAAGAAACCTTTGACAATATGCATTGAATTAATCACCTCACACACCGATATATACAATATTCTTTAGTATGTAAATATCATCATCCCCGTTTTGATGAACAATGAAGTATATTCTACTTTCTCCATAGATCAAGGTGTTTGAATACAAAAATACTCACATTTTCAAACTTTTTGGCGAGTTCCCGCTCGTCTTCATTGCGCACCATTTCAAAAAAGTCTAAATGCCTACATCAATGAAGAGAAAGACACAGAAATGAGATGAGGAAGTCAAACCACATATCATATTGCAACATTCGCGATAAAAATATTGTTTGGTAGTAATTATCTTCTCATTATCATTATTCCGGCTTTAGATCAATCTTAATCACAATCTAACTTCATCACGATCGAACAGCAGGGGACTTATGTCATGGTTGCCAGATCCTGGCAGAAAAACATAACAGAAAAAATAATGATCTTGATAATTCTCCCTTGCATGCCTTAGTGTCCCACAAGAACAACATCTATACTCAAGATTCATGAATGGAAATTATAAAATCTCACATCTTTCCCCCCAGTTACACGATTTTGAAAACAAAATAATCATTCTTATGTTATATTTTTCGACGAGCAAACTGGAGATAAAATATTGTTATGATATTAGACAGTGAAAATAATAAGCCACTATGAAGGGACAGTGTCATTCACGTCAAGACGAGAGATTGACCGGCGGCGCATTGTTTGATAACATGGCAGGTATGCACAGAGGAGAAATTCCAGTGGCCAGAACTTCTGCCGCAGGCACAAAAGGACCTGCACCAACAGGTCAATCGATACATCCACATTAAACCTTACAGTTTACATATCCTTAGTATGGATGCCATGTGTTGTATAGATAAAAAGCCTTTGTCAATTGAATTGTTTACAATGACTTTTTTAAGAGATAATCATTTACTGGTTCCGGGGGGAAAAAACTAGCATGAGAAGCTATGTTATGGGGATGTATATGTCTTAAGCAATGTAGCCTCAGTAATGTGTGGACTCCCGGATCGTTATTATTATGAGACAACATCACCGTGGGTCATATCTATCGTCACGACGGTCAGTAAAACCCACTCTATCCCTAAGCTCACCCGGCGGTCTTAAGATACTCATTGAAAGTATCATTGCAGAAATAAATATGGTATAGCTGATAGGCCGCCATTCAGTAACATAACGTTTTTTAAAATCTAATAATTTAATAGGGAGGACCCTTATTGAAGTAGCCGGAAAAAAACTTGGATTATTTTAGCCACTAAGAATGTGTAAG
Source organism: Sthenelais limicola (assembly GCA_942159475.1). Taxonomy (NCBI): domain Eukaryota; kingdom Metazoa; phylum Annelida; class Polychaeta; order Phyllodocida; family Sigalionidae; genus Sthenelais; species Sthenelais limicola. Next base: position 52,427,294 of record OW804098.1, read on the forward strand.
ATGAAAAGCGACAAAAGTTGTCAGATTGATGTTTTGACTTACCGTTCTAGAGTGACGTTGTCTGTTGATCTAAGCTTTTCAAGTATAGGTTGAATTCCAAGCATCAAGAATTCGTAACGTAAATGTAACCTGAACTCTAAATGGTTCTGAAATAAAAAAGAAGTAATTCTTATTTTGAATCAATATGAATAGTACACTCCTGACAGATCAATTAAAAATCCTTATCATGAAAGAGGTTTTCCACTTGATCGCAATGACATGCAACCCATCCATCCGAAATAATGATAAAAAACAACTTTATCATTTGTTATTCACTTCATTCTGCAATGCAATTTGTGTAAAAATTACCTGGAAGCCGTAATCTCTCATGTTGACATAGTATAAATATAAATCCAAATATATATCCCAAGTTATCTATCTCCTGTCCACAATCATAACACCTTGTACAGGACGCTATGTGAGCTTGCACTATCTCTGAGTGCCTAATTAGAATGGCAAGATTATGAGAGTCCGTCTGAAGAAGCCTTCCTGCTACGTGATGCTACTTAGGTATGTGAGGTATTGGAGTAATGTGTTGACCGAGCATGTCACTCACGTCCAGTACAAGGCACGTCTGGCGCGTCACGACTCACCTCCCAGCTACACTTGGACGGTGGCTACTTTCAATGCATTCAACACACCATATCTTCTTTATTAACAAAACTATTGGGAATTGTCATGCCTTTGAAACGCAGGCTAGCGTCTTGGAACCCATATGAATGGTCGAGTTTCTACTGATTGTTTATTGTGGCAGTGCGGGCGTTTTAACGAATGACTCCCTATTTTACTTTGAAGTTATAGACAGCGACAGAACTGTATTCCCCCCTTGGGTATTGACCATACAGACGGTTCTCATTCAATACTTTATCAAATAAAACGATAAATACCGGTACTAGCATTCTATTCAGCTCTATATCACTGAGAGAGGACATCAAATGTATAACAAAAAACTGAACCTATGCCAAAAGAGTATGACTTCCTAGGAAACATTGACAGGGATCATAATGAAGCCCATCTCCATTCAAATAGGATAGGAATCCTTGTGATTTGGGCACTTCTACGTAAATTCCTGGATGATAGCCAATTTCTGTGAACTACCTCTATCAGACACAGCTTTAGCACTCTCGACATACCGAGAGAGCCATAGTGCCATTGTTAGTCGCCTACACCCCCTCCTCCAAGAAATTAAGTGGGTCAGGATCTAATAATCATTTGAAAGAGCGATGGATCTTTTCCACATACACAGCAAAGCTATAAAAAAAAATCTGATCATAAAGACATCTTTTTTATTTCTTTTTTAAATTACACCTTTTGGAAGACAAATAGTCTAGGTAGTAAAAAAAGAAAATTTCCATTTTCGTTCTCATAACATTGTGAAATAAATACATTGATAAACAAATGAATAAATTCGTTTGTGAAGTCTACACCCACTTCGCATAAGTTTGAGCTGATTTAGATCAATGTCTTACCTGTCCAGGTCCATATTTGAGACTAGCGTTGATGAATGACATGATTGCTGTCTTGAGGCTGACCTCCTCTTTATATATTCCCGTGTCACGGTCAAGGTCATTGATGAGCGTCTGTAAATATATTTATTGCATGAATTACAAGGAACATAAATTGTACTTATGAATTTATTTAATTGGGATTTCCAAAGTTTCAGTTTAAAATGCAGCAGAAAAGGGATAGGCCCTACGTATTGCGCTCGCATGAAAGGATGCAGAAAGATATCGGCACGCATATCCAGAATCGCAAATCCTCGAAGAAAATGGCAACCTTACCTGGAATCTGGTTCTTTCTCCGGCATATTTTTGATAATGGCACATTGCACTAAGGACCTTTTTGTGACCTCCCGGAACTAGACACACTGCTCCCAACATTTCAAGGACAGCGACTTTAGCCTTGATATTATCCGTGGCTAGACTTTGAGCTATAATGTCGATGCCAGTGGCGTGAGCTAATACATGCGCCCGTCCTTGCTGTAAAAATTAAATTGAGATATTTCAACATCACAGAATTAGCTACAATGACCAACTGATCTTCCAGTACCACGTAAAGGAGAGGAATTCATTATACAATTTTGAATTGAATAATTCCTTCTGAAACAACAGACCATAAGATAGTACCTTTAAATCTAATCGAATTACTCTTCCCCCACCGCGCTTTTATTGCGAAATAACCCTTAAGACCATCAATATTTTTAACCAATTTACAGAAAAGGAATCATATATCTGTAAGTTCGTGTTTAGAGGAAGTGAAGCGATCTTTAGAAGATGTACGAGTTTCTTCTATTCCGTCTCAGTTCATATATGTATACTGTCGTATTAATTATTGGTGCTTCCAGGCACAGAGCTTCTGCTTATAACAAATCAATGTCTCACGGACAAAGATAAAAGTGCGATTTATAGCGTACTCTTAGTACACTTCCCCTGCCCATATATCATAGCTTACTCGCACACAAGCATTTTATATACTGTACCAGAAATCAATTGGGAAATAACGAGATAATCGCTTAAAATAGCCCATTTGACTTCGGGTTCTAATTGATTATTTGCTCGATTATAGAACATAATAGGCTGATACACCGAATCAAATATTGCTGTAATAAACGACCTACATAACACTCAAGTACATGATTGTAAAATGGTGAATTCCTTACCGAATTGTTCATGAGGGCTTTTATACATCCTATAACAGAAGTATGAATGGGGCTGTGTGCCGTTGTGTAGTCCATGTTGGCAAGAAAGTTGACCAGACATTGTAAACCCTCCAACTCAATGAACCGCGTCACAAAACTGGAAAGACAAACATGGGATACCTTATACATCATACAATTTCTTAATATATCAATATCTCATAACAAAAACTAGATATCTACATAAACCAGGTTTCCTCAAATGATCTTACCTTTCTGTATTTAAAGGCATGGTGATAGAAATATGCTAGAAATGAACCGACTCAGATACACGGGAATAGCGCGTGTTACCTGTCGCCTTCGGAAATATCTCAGTATAGAATTGGCTCCAGTTGGGCAAGAGAAAATGTATATCTGAACATGGGAGTATATCCCCCTGTATATACAATGTTATCAAAGAATTTGGCCAAATAAGTGAGCTTCTGAATGATGACTGTTCAGTGGAGGTATATATGGTTACCTTCTGAAAGCAGAGCCAGACCCACCACACAACCTTTTACTCAGTGATTACCGACACCTATCCGCATGCTATAAAACCTCTGCTACTCGTGCATCAGAGACATCAATATACTTTACAGAACAGACCATGAGAATGGGCTAGCAGCCATCTACAAAGCTCAGAAAGCCTGGTACAAATCAATATAGATGGAATCCATTATGCCAAGAAGAATGCCAAAGAATATTTTTTGACAGAACAGACGTTAAATAGTTTATATCCCAAAACAAACGCCAGACGGGTAATCGGCGAAGAGAAACGGTCTAAAAAGGCGATCGTATTTGATTGCTTAAGGTACCCAAGGTAGAATCAATAAAGAAAACCCGACAGATTATGTTCTTCAGAATTTTGTTTAACAGGTGTGTAAACTGGATGTGATTTTGATCAATACTACTGCGCACCGCCAGTAATAGGGGAATTACGGTGGTCTCTAATCAACCCCCTCATGCTGTATTGATTGACCCAGGGTCGAGGTGACATTGGATATCGGGTATCAACCAAACTAAACAGTATTTCCCATTGAAGATGAAATAATTGAAGGTATTAATGTTAACGAAAATCATTCTAAAAGTTCAAAATATGTGTACAGACTATTTGGATGTCAAATATTACACAAAAGGATTTTCTTGTTTGGATGCGGAGAAAAGCTACTCAATCAACTTAATCAATGAAGAGACTTTTATATTCCCCAGAAAGTGAAAGTGTGATGGAATTTTGCAATGGCATGTGCAGAAGTCGGTGACATAAAGCGGAAGCAGCGTGCTTCCAATGGGTTGGGAAATACATGTCCGCATTTGACGTTTGCATACTGATATAAACCCTAATTAAAATTCATTAAATGTGGCGACGCGGAAAACCCCAACATGAACGTTATTGAGAGTACGTCCGAGGGTAACTTTTACTGGGAATTACCAAAGAAGAGCTATAAAAGTGTGTATCTCTTAGCATTGTGTTGGGACACAAATGCACTAAAATAATATCGTCAGATTTATGTTATCTGATGCATAGAAAATTTGAACATAAATGCAAACAACAACACATAAACTTTGATAAAGTGGGTGGATATATTTGCTAAGGCACAACAATCAAAGGACATTTTCCAATCCCTAATATAAAATATACTATAAGCAGGAGTGTCTTACCTCATTGGTTGCGTTCGGAGTGCTGTTTTTAAACTGTCTACCAGCTTTGCTCTTGTCTGAATTTCCTCGTCATCATGGGCGAAAAATACCTGTGGAATTGTAAGAGAATCTTTTAGATAATAGTTTCTACTTCCGAACTTACCTATTGAATTGAAAGACCTATATTCAACAAAGAAGGTGTGATCTCCCATCTGCTGAAAATAGTTCTCCCTGTTAGAATACCTGAACGTATTTAGGGGAAGTGTGCCCCATATATATTTACACGCACAAAATATAAATGTTGAATTATTATTTTTATTGTGACTTTTGGAAAGACCCTCTATTGAAGCTTTATCAGGGAAACAATCATTTTGATCCAATTATGTGTGTGTATGTTCTAATTCTAATTTCAAGAAATACATAATGAACAAGATAAAAGAGAGGCAAGACGCATTATCTTATGATTAATTATCACAGAAACATTTTAATTGACAAGCGTACCATATAATACAAACATTTTGGAATTATACAATGGTCAAGAACTTCCGTATCAAGCGAAAATATCTTTTGGAGAATGATAGACAAGTACAGTCTATCAGGATGGATAAAATACCATATTCCGAGACGGAACGCTGCCTCATACAAGGCTACGTATACTCCACCTAGTGCTTTTCAGACGCACGATACAGTTCTAACACATGCTGCCCCTACACCGTAGTCCAGGCAATCTTGTTAATCTTCCTACTTCACATCGCTAACGCGCAAAAATAACCCAGGACAAATACAAAACGTTGGTTTGCTGATAATTGATACAAAAAAACATTATGGAATGTTTCTTATCGACAGAATACAAACATCCTTCAACATTTGTAATTCACCTCACTGATTAAACATTTTTTGCGATACACATTTTACACCAAAAATGAAATAAAGAAAGTTCAACTTACACATGACATGGTGTTAACCCTCTCTATGTAATAGTCTGGCCAACTGGCAGAATTCGGATCTTCTTGCTCCTGAAACATAAGTGATAGATAAATTTTAATTTTCTACAAAGTGAATAACAACATTGTTGAGCAGAAGCAGGAGCAAAAACCAGGTCATTGATACATTTTTAACATTATTATTCAAAAGTAATAGACAATAACAAATATAGGCCAATTTTTGTTTTAAAAGAAAAGGGCATAATTATTAAGCTTTTTGATCGGCCCGCCATATCCATCAAACTGACCATTCAAGTAAACTACGATAATTAGTTTCAGCAATAGGCTATTACATAGTTAGCCCCCAACTTGAGAGCCATAATACCATCTGATTATCACATCACAAATCGCCATTACGAGGAGTGATCGCGTTACTCGCAACGTCATTGATTTCGGGGAATGGCTTGGTGTCTACACTTCTTCCTTTTGGGGTATTCGCAGACCTATCTTGTCATGGTCTCATGATGAATCGCCAAATCCATTAACTCATGTCAATTTGAATGATATCGCATCAGGCGCATAGTAGTTCCGATCCTTTATCACATTACAATGATAACAGAGAATATTGATCTTCACATCGATTCTTATCCGCCAATATTATCACAGTGATTGGCAGGGCGCCTTATTGTTTTTTCTCATGAGCAAAGCCAGGAAGCTTGAATTGGTCTCAGTTTCGCTACCCGATTCTTGTGACCTTTTAAGAAAGTGCCTGTTATTCTCAAAGGGCGAATTCAACCGGAAACACAAAGAATAGGGTTTCTCCCTTAGGCCCTTGTTGATTTTCATATGCCACTTGTGATCATCTCTTTCATCCAATTTGATTTAAAATAACAGTCGTTAATCCGGACTCCCTTCCAGCCTCCCAATTCACGCATCAGCAGGTCTTCTATCTAAATTTATAATGTGAGACGTGGAAGCATTGTACCAAATCCTCCCGATCAACTAAACCCATCAGTAATCCTTCATTTATTTCAACTACTCAATAGTCGGGGGAACTGTTAATGGCTCCATGTATGCATTGTGATGTCCAGTTTCCACTTTGTGGTATGAGGGCTTCAATTTTATCTGATGGTCACGGATTGGATCGTCCTTTTGGGGACCCGAATAGCGTCCAAAGTAATCAAAGAGATATCCATGGTAACCTTGTCAGGAGGCCTATTCAGAATGCAGAACTTGGGAATAAGGGCCACAGAGATAACTTTTCGAATGGCGTTGAGGCCAAATAAAGGGTGATGAATGATTCGATCGGCTAATCAAGTGAACTTTGAGACGTTCAACTTAAGAATGCAGAGAGCCGAGCTGCAGAGCAGCTCAGACGTCGTAATATATAGGTTCAACAACTTCAAGGTAAAAGGCATCTATTAAAAGAATCATTTTTTTTCATGGAATTTTAACAAATAACCAGTTATGGTAGTGATTCTACATCTTTTTAATTTAGGAAACGATATATAATTATTTGTGTAATTATTTAATACCCCTGGTAATAGATGATAATTAAAGATAAGTGTGAGAGCCCTCTGTTGGCAAGGTGTTTGTAGCTTAGGACCTACCACGTCACTCTCTGACTACTACTGGTACTACTCACACCTCTGACTCCCTGATTCTTTTTCTAGGACAGAAATTTCTAACAAGAAGGAATATACGATTATTGACGTCCACTCTTTTAGAACAAAATATAATTAATAAACGTATTTGATAACTCATAACCAATAACTGTTACGCAATATTACATCATTTTATATAATCAATTAGCGTCCAGACCGGACAACTATACCCCTTTCAAAAACGGCGACATTTGTTTACTCTTTCTGACTATTTGGATTAAAATAAAGCTGAAATATTAATCCTACAAACTACATCCACCGAAAAAAGAACTTTCCAGTTGCATACATTTAACAGATTTCCTTATATTTAACATGTTGATATACTATGGTGTTGATAGTATATCTGCCACCCATCATATACATGGTGGCTCATAATGTCTACACATCAAGAGAGTAAGTAACATAACAATGTGCGGTAGAGCTTCTTTTGAGGGTAAAAAGATTAGTCAAGACTCTCAGTATATCATTTAATAAAGCCGATCCAACTAGAGCAGCAGTAATTATACAAACACCGTCAGTTTCACAAAACATGCTTCCTACGTTTTTCTGGAAGTTTCTCAAAATTTATCCCATCACTGGTCAATTCAAGAGTCTTCTAGGAAAGTATCCCAGGAATACAATTAGCTTTTTCCCACTGATGCTATTCACTTTACTTCACTCAGATGGATTCTTTCACTCTGCAGAGCCTACTCCTGTTTGACATTGTCTGGGGTGAAGTTAATAAGGTTTATATGAGGGCACAGTTTGCCCCAAGCCGGTTTTCAGGCGCTCCTGATAACTTAGGAAAGGATGGAAGGATTGGAGGAGGAGTAGCAGACGATGCTCCCTGTCCAGAGACCTCCGTATGTGATAAAAACCAGACGCCACAGCCTAACTGCATTTGTTTACTGAGCAATATGGTTACGATAGGATAATGGCTGACATTTGCTTCTGCACTTCCCCAATAAACTTCACCTACATGACACTACAGTAGGATAAATTGTATCATAAAGTAGTGGTCATGGATCGTAGGTAGAGATGGGATAATCTGCAGAGATTGGCCATAAGATTTTAATTGGTCATGTAAAGCTAACACTGAAGACATTCCTAGTCTACTATTCCTCCCGTACGGAGCATCTGGACGTGTTGCTTTTGAAAGGAGATGAATTCAACAGTCGGAAAAGAGTTTAAGATAAATTACTAACTTTCACTTCGGAGAGCACTTGCATACGCCTTCCTTCATATTCGCTAACAATCAATTAGATCCAGACATTTTTCAAAATTATTCCAAAAGAACATGAACGCTGGAACACATTTCTTCCATGATAATACTTAAAATTCGTGTAATACATCGATATTTTTGCTTTATCGCGAAAGGTGATAATACATACATGCAGAAGACTCTTCCATTTAAAATGGCCTAGGGACTGAACAAGGACACGCTTTCTCGGGACACAGGAGGCAAGAACATTACCAGCGTTGGTTTGACAAGTGCGGCGGAAGCAATCTTCTTCTCCTGGTGTCTGTTACCTCTGTCAACAAGTAACTTCTTGTCCTGAAATGCCAAACCCCGAGGCAAGGGGAAAGAATTCCCTACTCTCCATTCCACTCCTGGAATCTGTGCATTACCTAGCTTGCGCCCATAACATATCAGTAAACACTGCCCAATGCAAGAGCATTCATTCATGTTATAAGAACAAACATCCACTCTTGCCACTTCCTTCCCCTTCTGCATTTCATTTCTCAGGTATAATAAACCTTTTCTTCTCGATGTTAAAAGGAAATTGCTTCAACTGGCCTAGATATTCATGAATAGTATTAGCTTTTATCCTGGAATTGCAATGAACCTTCAAAATATCATTCTTAAGATAGGGGAGGTCCTTCTTTCAGTCCACAATCTGACCGTTTATATTGGCCTACTTCTGTGTTCTAATCACACACCGTGTATCCTAAGGCAGTTTCACTCCAGGGAGTGAACCAATCTCTCTTCAAGTAGGGATGGGATCTGTCGAGGGCTCACAGCTGTACAGCCGCCCTTTTTTAGTTCCGCCCATACATAACCACGAGGCTTATAGGAATTCAACAAGTGATCAGTCAATAATTCAGCCCCACTACCTATAGCATTTACCGAGTAGCTTATCCCCGAGCCTAGAGTGACTTCATTGATTCACACCTTTATGAATCTAGATCTATTGTCCTAAATAATTCAATGGCTCGTCTCCAAATACTGTTTAGTTTCCGAAGTACACATCTATAGACGGCAGGAGTTGAGGTTCAGATCGATAGAATTATATTGATTGATAGAGCTAGGGACAGAAAGCTTGTCATATTACAGTGCACTGGAATCGACCGGGGTATGCTTCGATTGATTATTTAAGTTATTTCATTTCTTAACATTCGAACGAATAATAATGAAAAATATCGAATTTTATCAATCATCTATATATAGTGGGAATATGAATCAAAACAGATTATTATCCTACAAACTGGTAGAATATCTTTCTTCCACGACGAAGCTTCTGTGAATATGATTCCTTGTTCCCAAAAATATCAAGACCGTTCAGAGCCAGAGCCTATTGTTAAACTTTTAAATAGGAGAGAAAAATATCTAGGAATTCCACACTTTTATAAGATACGGCGGTCTCGGCGTACTGAACATATCGGTATGTAAATTTTGAGAAGTGAGGAACCAATAGTTTAGAAGATAAAAGGGGGTCCCAAATATGAAAAAAAATCCCAAGAATGCAGAGTGTAACCATTAATCTGTCCCTGGTACAAGCTCTCGGTAAATATAAGAAAGCACTGTGAGCTTAATAAAGGAAGATCCAGATCAGGGATTTCAAACAAGTGTGGGTCAAAGGACTCATCACTTCAGGTCAAGAGTTCATCTAGATCTAGGTCGTACTCGCCAGATCCAACATGGCAAATACATGCATGCCACACCCACATCAGTGTCTAATATTCACTTTGTTTCAATCCAAGGTACATCATAGAATACGAAAAAGCAAGCTAAGGGGTATTTTATGACCAACCTACTCGGACATACTCAGAAGGTAATTCGACGTTCGACAGATTGAAGAAGATAAATGTTTTTGGTTCTCTAATGTCTATTCAGAGCAAACACTACGATCGATATGATCACGTGAGTCCCCGTGCCTTCACTGAATAACAACCCATCAGCGATCGAGGGCTTGGGTAACAGGACGATGGATTGACGATATGAATATGAACTGATGAAAGGGTTAGCGGGATAAGGAGCAAGAGCATGCGAGTGAAGGAAGATAAAATACAAAAGGTATTTGCCTGAGATGTTTAATACAAGGCCGAATACATTAGAATTTTAAGTTTGGCTCTCCAGGTCAATGAATTTAATGTAGATTGCATTAATTACCATCTGTCTTGATACACTCAAGATTAAAGGATAACAGAAACTACTGTACATCAGGTAGATTAAAAAGAAGGCTTCTAAAACGCTTTCCTAATAGACAATCCATGATCACTGGCGTTAGGGCTCAATTTATTCTGCGGGCCAGTCAAAGCATGGACCTAGGCAGTACTGAATAATTAAAAGTACTACAAAGAGTCAGAGAGAACGGCAGCACCGAGCCAATCCTAATCTAAATGGATATTCTTGAGAGAGGAGGATTCCAGAATGATTCTCCTGACTCAAAGAGGGCTTGCAAGGAAGAGAGTTGAACAGATACCACATACCGGCAATCATTAATACATAGGTCAGTGTGTTCGTGTCAAAGAACATTGTACACAGGAACACAGGAAACTATCCCTGCATGAATAAATGAAAGGTTACTGCCATAGCTTCTAGGTAGAGAGCATCAAATAGCATCATAAAGAGCTAAACGTACTGGTATTTCAGACTAAAGGACCACTAGGTAGAGAGTGACATGTTTTAACATGCTCCATTCCGATGCTATTACCCCTCAATCATTCAGCGCAATGCATCTGATGCGGTGCCTCTAAGATGTACATGTATACCATGCGCACATGTAGCTTGACTGAAGGCATCAAAGCAAGCATGCATCCTTTGTGCTGGTGGAGAGGATGCCATCAGACGGTGGTGTGATGATGCCTGCCACCCACTACACCTCGCTATCAAAGCGGGTCAATATTCTAACATAGCCAAAGACTTCTTTATGCGGTAAATGTATTCAATGACCTCAAACTTTGGTGAGGGAGAGGCATGTCAATGGTATCATCTTCAAAACAAAGCTGCCCTCGGGACGATAAAAAGAGCGAGCATTCCTCTATACAATGCACTCTCTTCTTTATTATTCAGTAAAAAAGATCTGGCTAATATGGAAGTAATATACAGAAAGATCTACCGGTAGTTATAAATATGACATGGGTTTTTACAGAGAAATATGCCAGACTGTATGTGGTCGAGCCAAGCATAACAATTTGGTTGCAAAAAAGGTATACGACATATGATTTGCGCCACCTAAAATTATATAGAAGACCTCAGCAGAAAACGCATGTACATGTACCCCACGACCAAGGCGTATTATTGCCTATACTAGCCCTCAAAGTTGACAGGGTCGCGAGGCGGCGATATTAGTGTCCAGCGCCCAGCCCTTTGCATTCTAGAGAGGTGATATACCGTATACATCAACTTAACCACCCATGCTTTATTGCACTTGTCTAAGCCTTAGGCAATGTCCAGGGTATAGATCCTAATAAACTAACCCAATAAATCAAATGATGGGTGTATGGAGGAGTACAATGGGAGTGGCATTATTCCGAGATGTATGCGATCAATGACGCTGGGTTATCAGCATGTGACAGCATGAATGGTCAAGCAATTGTTTGATTAACAACTGAATACGACGCATGAATCTGGGGTTGGGGTGATAAATAGGTAGCTATAGCATTAGCTATAGCATTATATGGGTGTTCAATATTGGCTTGGACAGCTACCGGTTCGTTGTGGAGGTTTTTGCAGTCGCATTCTACCCATCTTTAAAAGTTAATGTTGAAAAACGTCTGGATAACAAAATTAATATTCATTATATATAATAATTATATTTCCAGACTATTTACAGTGAAGGCCAGGCATTTTTTCTGTCTAACAGTAACATACATACAGATAGGGCATACTGGGAAAAGTTCAGAAGAGCTTCAATGCATCAGCACCATGTCAGATAGAGCTACTTGAACTTATGTTTTTCTAGTGAGGGGAGTGTTTACCTTAATCGTCCACACTTATCCTCACTGGGGAAGTATTGACACTGTTAGTACAGTGGCTCTAGTATTAAGAGAGGGACGTTTGTTTCGCGATCACCACCATGGCCACTAGTTGGTGAAGGAGGTTTACCCACCAGATGATATTTTACTTCTTTCGTTTACACTCTGGACTCTGAGAGACAGATTTAGGTCAAGTGCAAAAATATGGTATTACCATGGAAACGCCAGGAAGGGCTTTCATGGGTGAGCACACTCCATGATATGAATATCATTTAACGGATCTGAAGGGAAATATGCATCACGTGAAATGCAATGCAATTCGTCAGGAGTCGATAACTAGGTTCATTTAAGTTCACGATAATATGAAAAAAAAATCCCTTTACATTTCATGGGTATTTTTGTTCCCTTTCCTATGAATCATCCATGTGAAACAAGATTTTCTTCACGCGACATTTGTGTGTGTTTCATGTCAATTTCTTTCTTCCTTATTTGGTCAATACTGATGCCGTATCGGGAATAAAGAACATATGGTCCGCACAGAATTTCGTTCTTTTCGTGCCCTTTTAATTGACAGCAAATTAAGGCGCCTTTATATTTTTTTTTTCCAAATATGGCACTGTTACGCAAAAACTCTGATGTCAAATTATTAAATTTACAAAGGGCAAGCGACCAGAGGTCGAGGGTGTCTATGATTGATCGGCCCAGTCCTTTGTGCGATCACCCCATGTAACGCTGAGGTTCAGAAATGAGCACATATATTGGAGAAAGAATTATTGAACCAATAGCATGTTCTCTTGACAATAGACATAATCGATGGTACAGTATGGATGTTCGTTTTCTACACACGTCTAAGTATAATTTTGCTACCAACCCCCGTTTAAATCACAGGGAAAATGAATAAGATAAATAGACTCAAATAGACCCGGCTTTGTCTATAAAGGTAATACACGATACCAAATCTTCCGATGCTCGGGTTCTACACTTGGTACACGCGCACCGACTCCAGTGACACACATACAAGCGACTCTGGGGACTGGCTCACAACCAAAGCTGGTGCGGCTTTTCAGTAGAAGGCTTTGTCTGTCCTAGGCGGGTGACTAATTGAGGTCGGACAATTGAGGTCAGGACAAAACTCTGACACCACTTGTCAGTGGCGCTCAATTTGACACCAGAGACCGCGTAATCTTGAATTCATGTATTTTAACTAGAATGCGGATATGGACATGAGGATAGTGCTGTTCTCTCACATAGCTGGTCGAGAGGACATTGGGTGAGTGCGGTGTTTTGGTATGAACCCAGAAGGGCATGTCTGGACACTTGAACGCGCGTGCGTAAGTAGTATACAAGGAGGAGGATTTGTATCGGTAATTACCAAAGTAGGCTATGGAAATGACGCGTTGGCGACGGTTGTCACGATGCGTACTGATCAATGCACTAAATTACTAATGCTTCAATGAGAGGTAGTTAGGAAAATATCTAAACAAATACGAAATGTTTCACTCACCTTTTTCTTGCTACAGTATATCTGCCATTTCTTTTCAGGCGGGAGATTGAACATAGCGTCACGATGTGGTTTGTCAAGATCCAACTCATCCTTAAAACATAAATTAAGTCACTTAGAACCAGGCCAAGATTGTATGAATCCTTCGAGAAGAAATATAATATACGATACATATACCGGTTCCAAAAAATAAAACAAATTAAATTAAAACATTTTGGCATGCTGCTATAACATGACGGAATTAGTATGATGCAAGTTTGGAGGGTATCTATATTGTGCGCCGATACTATGTGTTGTTCAAATAGTAAATTAAATTGTTTCCATTGTGTATAAACAAGCACGGGAAATTAAATTTGTTCTATACAGTGTTCACGCGACTGTAATCTTCATGTTGGAGCGCTGTAAAATAACAGCTAAATGTCCTCAGAGTTTTTCAGATTCAGATCTGGACTCCCTCTTCTGATCATACATGCCATCACGGAAGATATTAGTCACTGACTTTCCATATACAAGCAGATATACATCTATGCATATATTAGCTACTAAAGTATGGTTTAGGGAATACTTCATCATAATCTAAACATCTGAAAACCAAATAAGAAAGAACCGAAGCTGATCCCATGGTGAACCTGTCTCACATAAAACTGATTAAATCAAGTATAATTAACATGATCGCAAATTGCATATATTTATAAACATCCTTTGATACAAGGATTACAGTATTTGTGGAAGGCACTGAGCTCTAATAAATGTAAATTACAAACGCTCTCTCTCCACCCTTTCAGCGATAATCCTTGTTGATTACAAGACTGAACACTCTAGCCATATAATCCCAGGGGACCCATGCCCGGATTCTTGTCAAAGTATGTAGTTTAAATAATCAGGTCAGATGGCCAATCTAGTTGTCAGCGTGCGTCCGGGAAGACAGATCAAGGATAATGATAGGCTTCACCTTTTTCAGTGAATAGGTGTCACGTGCCTATAAGCTTAATCAAGTTTGAACACAAAGAGGTATATCGGCACTGGAAAGGTGTTGGACCAATACAAAATAACTCGTGTCTTTTTTCAATAGAAAACCTTAGGCCCTATATAGCCTCATTTCGATTTGATATACTAAGGAGAAATGAATAAGAATTCATCAACATAATGACATGTATATGTGTATATTTGCAGTAGATTACCACTGAGAAGTACTGAAAACCCTGGGTACACCCTGATAATTATAAGACCAGGCTTTTCAGCACAATGAGGGAGACATACAATTCAATGAAAATAGGATGGGAAGACAACTATTCCCTTGCTTTGGAAATACTCCAATCAAAATATAAAGTTTTGAATTGGGAGTCAATATGTACCTCATAGAAACCTATTTATCCATTCACAACTACCCAACCCGTGTCCCACTATATCTATAGGAGGCGCACGACTTCAAAGGGAACTCCAACAATGCAGTTTCACGGGTGGCATTTTACAGCCTGGGAGTCTGGCAAATTTACCCGCCTGAGCCAAGTGCTTCTATTCAATACATTATTACGCAATCACAATGATAGAGTTAATGAGCTTGGAAAGTCTAACAATAAATAGGGATGATCATCCAGCACTGTACACCACGCTAAAAAGAATTACCGCATCGCCATAAGATTAACATTGACTTGTGAGTCTGACTATAATAATCCAAGATCGAGCCGCGGGACACTTCGAAGTCTATGTGATCCATTGGGCTTGGCAACCGAACAAATGGACTTCTTATCCTTATTTTGACACACTAGGTTGTCCAGGGGCCATAGCATAACCAGAAAATATGGGCAATTCATCACAGTAATACGAGTGGGTAAAGGGGAGACGCTCCATTAAATCAACCCGTAAAAGCTTTACCCTATAAGGATTAAATTGCCATATCCAACATATAGTGGGATTTTCACTCACGTGACTGATAGATTGGTCCTCGCGATGTTAGTGGATTGTTAAAAGGAGGATCAAAATGTCCTTGCTGACATAATGGAGACATATTGATTTGAAAGATTTATAAGCTCATGAAAATCACATTAAAGATGACCATCATGATTTAAATATGATGCAAGAAAAATAGTAGTTCAGAAGCAGAAAACTTTCCAGACCTGTATTGTTTGGGGAAAAGATATGAGATAAATGCAAGAAAAATATACCGAAGGCCTCGCCGACAATCGACATCGATAGGCAGATATGAATATAAATTATTCTAAGGGTAGGACCTCACCGTTTCTATTGCTACAGGATAGATAGGTGTGATATAACGATCCTGGCAGATCAGTATTATTGATATCAGAGTGGTCTCTATGAGTGTAAAAAGTCAGCGGCATCTAATGTAAAGTCGAGATAAAACGATGGGATAATGTATCGTCGAACACACAGATTGGGGCTGGGGAGGGAATCGACAGAGTACGGTATTCTGGGAGCGACTTTGAGAGCGCTTTGCCTGTATCAATTGGTGCTATACTGAATCTAGTGATGGGAGTGGTGTAATATAGACGACTGAAAGCTTCTCACTTTGAGCTACATTAATCCCATCACACTGGAATAAAGGGCATAATTGCTAGCAATAGAAAACCCAGTCTTCCAATTCACGATTGTATTGGTCATAAATGTAGAATCTTACTCAGTGTTACGTCTGAGATTAACAAGTGGGTTAATCTGATTGCAGCACGAAATTCACAACTGATTTCCTGGCATAATAACCACTCCAATTGGTATTGCCGACGCAAGTGTTTTACCAGCAGCAATAGTTTGTTCCATCTCTCCAATTACCATAAATTTGCTAATTATAAAATGTGCTGGAAAGCTATTAGCGGCTCAGATAACTGGAGGAGCACACCATCTAATACATTTTGATTTTAAACAAGTGCATTACAACGTAGTAAGAAAGGTGTTGTATTAGTCTGAAAGAGGGCAGGTCTTTAGTTCACTAGGCCAATGATGACCTTTCTTGTACACCAAACATATGGCACCTTCATATTACATTTGTTGTGGCATTGCCAAGATGGCGAATCACATAGCAGGTACTGGCAAAACATCATTAACAGCATAGGGATGATCATTATTCCAGTCTGGTGTTCAATGTAGTGCACATCTTACTTGATGATTCCGGTCAGTCTTTCCCGAAAAAGATTTACAAGCAAGTCGAAGAGAGCAACTCATCTCCTGACTACACATGAATGATTGCTCACACTCCATCTAATCTCGTTAGGTAAGTAATAACCAATGCGACTTGCTGCATAACATTATTCAATGCCAATGGCAAACACTCTTTGGAATATTCGGATAGACCCCATAATGTATCATACAAGAACAATAAAGGGAACTTCGGCTTATAAATACCACTCCACCCGGAACTTGTCTTGATGGGTAATTGGCCTGTGGACAATTTACTGTCGATAAAGTTGAGATAAATGAAAGGCGGAAAACATGCTCTGGCTTGATGACCGATTCATTTCTGGCGACGATAAAATGTCCCATGACTGATATCAAAACAGTGACCCGTGACTCATCCCCCTCTAAATAGCCTTGTGGTCAGTGACCGGTTAATCCAACGATCAGATCTATTAACCCTTCACTCACGGAGCTCCTACATAAACCGCTGTTTGGAAGGCAACACCCATTTTCATCTTGAGTTTTGTGCGATAAATAAGAGAACTTAAATCCAACATAAGTAGCCTTGTAGCCTATTAGCAGAGAACGGAATCAATTAAACCTTGATAGAATTGGAGAGTACTGAATTCTTTGACAGATCTGCATGTTTCTTTATATTCGCTCCTTTTGCATTTATTTGCAAAGAATTAAAATGAATGTGAAACCTCATAACCGGAGCAGACCACTTTCTCCTTCAACTGCATGCATGAAGAATCGTGGGAAATTGAGCTTTAGAAGTGGGGGATGCTGGCAGATGGAATCGCCTGCCACAACGCATCTGTTACAAGTAGCGCTAATACCAGGGGACAAGGGGAGTTTAATCTCTCCATGCGAGTGGTTCACTCAGACAGGCGAGTCACTCAGGTATATATATCTCTCCACTTGTGCCGAGTGTCAGATTGTTTGCTGGTGTAACCTGTCTGGTGACAGCTGAAGGGCGAAAAACATTTCCATTGCGAGATCAATGTTGTGCTGGCCATCTTGCATGGGTTGTCTTTTTTCTGAAGGAAATCCTCTTTCCTAGTTTGGAACGTACGTTATCCTTGGCAGGCAGATCAAAGCCTTTGTACGCATTAGCCTCAAGTTTTAATTTGCGTGTGAAGTAGATCCACTTTACATGATAATGTGTTGTTTGAAGGCATGATTCCCATTTTGATTGATTAGAGGAGTGGGGTGCCATATTTGGGACAGTGTTTATTCAAATATCTTTGTATTTCGAATGGTTTAATAATGAAAATCCCGCAATTTCCAATTCGGTATTATAGATCGGTCAATGTAAGTCTACTAATGTAATGAAAAATATCCATAGTATATCAGTTGGAAACTAATTCAATTAGATGAACACTCAAGTAGATACTTGTTGGAAGGACTCAGCAGAAATTGGGAAATCTTTCATTTAATAAAGTAGACCCAGGTTGTCATAACTTAAATCTCCTGCCTCAAAGCAGATGGGCACTTTACAAGTGATGATGATGGTAAATGGATGAATACAGACACCATAGTGGTCGGCAATTCACTTAAAGAATGGAGACGATATAGCACCCATCTCCACGCTTGGACAACAATGACCATTCGTCCCCAGCTTAAGTCCTTAGAAAAACACTCGCGTTTCAATTCAGCACTTCAAATGTCCATTATGTACTGCGGAAACCTCCAGTAAATAGCAATTGGTTGCAAAGCACCTGGGGTCCTTTGTTATTGAATGGACGATGGGACTCCTTTTATAACATTCGAGTGGACGCAGGAGAGAAACATCTAATGTACATCAACATTTTAATCCATCAGGCCAGCTGGATAAACTGCCAAACACAAACACAAGTAGTCTAAGTTGGATTTATATGGACTAGTTGGTCAAAACAACGTCCTTATATAGAAGCCTACCGAATGGTAAAAGCTCCAAGTCCACCAAGCTGGGTTGTTTCTCTCTAGTCAAACAGCCAAATCTTAATTTGCACGGGACTTGAGCCAGATTTGTACCTCCATAGATTAAGGAAATGATCATTGCATAAATCTCTTAACATATAATTACCGCAATCGTGATACGATAGTCAAGGTCAGGACATCCTGAAAATGACTCGTGCTGTCTAGACGCCGAAAACCACTGATATTTGCTTTCATATTGGTCGCCAATACAACATATAATGCACATAGCCCATGACAGATAGTGATGCCAAGTAGAGCAGAGAGGATTTGGTCTTGGCCTGTTTATCGAGTGCTAAGCGGGCTCGATTGAACAGCAATGAAAACGTTGGCAGATAGTCTGGCAGGCTCCAAATATACATGGAGTATGGACATCAGAAACCAGCTGGATAGGTCTAAAGGCTGAGTCAAATAATACGCGAGAATGATGATGGGTGAGTCATGCATAGTAGTCAGAATTGATCATGGAACCTTCATACATGAGTATAGAATGATGGATAAATATACTTGCAAATTAATTAACAATATTTGATAATGAAGGTGATAAGTAGTAGCAAGCATGGGTAGAAAATGAAGCTTAGCATGTGCCATGATATAGTGGGACCAAACGCCGCTGGTGGCATATATATGTATGGGAAGGAATGACTATTGTTAAGCCAGTTCTCCTCCTACTCCTGACACATGGTTGTGCTGCAGGGGTCAGCATGATGGAAGTACCGTATTCTACAAAAGTCTCCAATCAATTCGTCTGGTATAATTGCATCGGTATATTGTTTCACTACTTGTTTATGGGTTTCACTAAAGCTTTGTGACTTTCCACTAGAAGGGAGGGTCCAAGAGAACATTCTCCCAGTTTACCAGTATCAAGAACTGTTAACAATCCTGCCACAGATATATGCTGAATATAGCAATGACATACACAACAGGCTTTTCTTGAATATATGTAGAATGTATAAGAAATAATGGGATATAGTTATATGATCTAGAGGTTAGAATCATCTACGTTTCTTCCATCCTAAATCTTGTAGAATGATTATATTGTCTCAAATGGCGCACAGCATCTTGTGTGGAATACACATTTTGACCCAGGAAATGTTTCAAGACAGCATGGTGCGACTAGACTCTGAATGGCTAGGCGTAATAAATATTTCTCCCGCATCTGAGACAATCTCCACAATATAATAGATTTACATGATTATGAAGGTATCCCCTAGCGCATTCGGTTTTCTATAATTATACTTCATAAACATATTCCTACAAGAATAGAATATATATGAATATAAATGATAAGGTATTCATTGAAAAGCGCTCCAAAACAAAGTAGCCCACCCATAGGCATAGATAGTTTTCGCAAACAACTGTTGTCTTCAGGACAGTAGTTACATGGATGCACTAAAACTTAACCTAAAATAGTAATGACTTGGGGGCTAGTATAGGGACCAGTGTCGGTCAGAGGCCTCGGGATTGGGGGCAAGCTGGGTCCATGCCAACCTTCTAGCATCAAACATTCTCGCATCTAAGACAATGACATACAAGGGTCAGAGACCAAAAGAATACAAACAACTCCCTTGCGATCTTAACCATATCTTACTGCATATAATGCACCCACAGGTTGCCTCCAAGCGCAGGACCTGACCCACGGATCTAGGCGCTCAGTGACCCGCAGTTTGTAGCAATAAATAAAATCTGCCCATTATGCAGGATGATTAGAATTTACCATGGCCATAACAGCGTAATACGATATAAATGCGCATGTCTACTCGGGATCAAGTATCCAAGATTCATGCACTCTTTCCCATGCACTTGTGACGACGAGTTTCCAAGACATTTGAGGTGGAGAATATTTAATGTTTCTAAACAGAAAGGGTCTTAGTTACGCCTCTGTCAAAAGCCTGGAACTAAATATTGCTTCCATGAATAGGTTATAAATCTTTACTAGTATCTGGAAAAAACTCAACGTTTACAAGTTTAAATGGGAGTGATCGTTCTTCAAAATTTCTAAATTAGAATCAAATATTCCGACAAGCGTCGCATTCATGAGTCGCTATTGTCATTCATCTAGTCGTCACTATTATTGCCGTTTTAATAATATGTGTGAGGGTCGTTTATTTTTCAAATTTCCTGAAAGTTTCACAACTTTGTTACCAATCCATACAAGGACAGTTTTTGAATTAATTTTCGAGTATATAATAAAACATGACCTCAGATTACCAAAGGCTAAGCACTCGTGAAGGACCTTTTAGTAACTGCATACTGTAAACGTATTAATGTTCGCGCAGTATTTATTTTCGCTATTTTCGCGCACCCACCTTTGAGCGTGAAAATAAATCCTACGCGAAACGTATAATATATTGCATAAAGAAGGTGTGAGACTTCGCGAAAATAAATACGTTTACAGTATATAGATGATCATTATTTTAGTGTTCTCGAGGAAATGAAAAATAAAATGATCGGAAAGTTTACTATCTGTATAAGTTCGTTAGTAATGCTAAACGAGAAATGGAATATTAAAGTTGAATATTCAATTCTTTTATTCAGACCAGCGAGAGATTCCGGACCATGCGAGTAGATTATTCAACCGGACCATAGAAATCGAGACACATAGAAATCGACCAAACCTAGAGACCGTCACTTGGGACTATTCCTGGCACCCTATACATCACCTGCAGAAACACTATGGCACCAAGTTCTCCCAGCGGAAGCCCTCTATCTTGGAGCCGTGACTTGTAAGCAGTCAGAGGGACATAGCGATCCTGATACACGACCCTTGGCCATGCATATATCATATAACCCACCAAGGTAGCAATGAAATAACCAGAATAAAAATACCATTTCCTCGCCAATCCAAACTATTGTTTCATTATGGCTAGTGGTGTTGGTGCAATTTTGGGCAAGGTATGTGGGGCCCCTCTGAAATAATGAACGATTTTATAACGGCTTTTTGTGTCAATTATTTCTTAAGCGGAGATGCAGCATCGTGGCTTTAGGGGATGGGGCCCCAATGCCCGGCCCCTGGCTTCGATCCCGCACATGCACATGCATTTCAGAGCTAATACCCGAAGCAAACACTGGGTCAAACCCATTAGGAGAAAGTGTCAATCTCCTTTAATGAATGTATCACGTCAGTAAATAACATTAATCTCTGGGCTTTACGGCGCAAACATTGGGACAAAATGAATATAAACTTATTAACATTAACGTGGGAGCATCAGTCCAATTATGTAATTAACCAAAGCTTTATTGGTCTGCCAGCCCTGCCTTGAGAGCTTTTCACAATGAATGCAACACTCTAGAGATGGGTTCTCACAATGCCAAAGATCCACTTCTAATCCACAATAGTGGACGTGACCAACTAAAGCACCTCTCTCGGCTTTGGGAGGTAACGTAATAACATGCCTTTCTCTCCTTAGGGTGTGAAGTACTAAATTAACCAACTTGGTCTTAATTATGATTAACCTAAAGGGGTTCACCGAGAATATAACGCACACTTCATTAGCAATTGCAAAGAATGTGCATCCAATATATATATGAAGTAGTTTCCATTATCAAAATCTTACAAATGTATGGAAAGTGTATGGGACGAATGTTTAAATTTACGACAGGTCTTCCTGGGTGTCTACAACAACATAGTTGGGAAAATGAGAACACTTTTATGCAACCTAATAATAAGTCTATATCTGCATTATTTATTCCATTTTTCTCGATTCAAAAACTCCATTTTCTAATTTCACCCGTTTAATCAGTTTTGAAATAGGAAAAGACTCCTCGTTACTTCTGACACCGGGACATTTAAGACTGCCACGTTGACATCACATTACGGCGAGTAACGCTCGGAAGATTAAGGAAACCAATCGGTGTTGGGCTTCGATCAATTAGAGATAGCATCGAAGCTCACAGACCTAAAGCCCTCAGGCCCCAATTCCATGTTAGCACTCACTTGGCATTGCTCACAGGGGCAGGAAGAAGCGTTTAGTGGTGTTGTGCTAAGGATCAAATGTCAGGGCAACATCAGATAGCTGCAGTAAATATGGATTTTCTAACCACTGCGGGACAGATACGGGCAGACACAAGATAGATAACCAACAGTGAATCCAGAGAATCGTTCCAATGCGATACCAGTCTGGCTTGCTGTAAGATCCAGACAGAGCAATTCTTTTACATAATGAGTTGGACTCGTACTGAATTCCATATGTTCCAGGTACTTAACTGATAACATGACAGTCAACCAATATATACCCCAGATCCTAATCAATATGTCCTTTAGTGAATACCTTAGAAAAGAAAGTAAACATAACATTTGGACTTATCAGAATGTAGTTTTAATTTATCAAAATAAATTTCACATTGACTTTTTAACAAACATTGTAAGTCTTTATTAGTCCAGAGAATCCGTAAGCTTCCTTCTTGTTCCCAATTATGTATGTGGCACGGTGCCAGGTTAAATGATATTCTAGTCATGATATTTCTCAGACCGCAAAGGGAGAATGACTCATCGTAAATAATAATTTTGTTTGCGCTATGATTATAAAGCCAGAAAAGTGGCGGTATGTTAAAAGGTAAAAATGCTTTATCCAAAAAATAAACCACAAATACATGTAGAAAGATATCCTTTCAGAAAACATTAAGAGAACACTCTCTTCACAAATGATATATTTAAAAGAGGCCTGGATCCCGTACCTTATTTTTTAGTATAGTTTCATTAATATTTTAATAAGTTGCCCATTTGTTTTTCGGAGAAGCAAGAGGGATCAACCCTTTTAAATACTAGGGGATGAGTAAGTTTTGTCAACGCCCACCTCATTAACGCCTGAATGATATTATTAAGAGAAGTATTTCCAATATTAAATATCGGAAGTCACTTTCAAGGACCACCCATATAGATATAGTGTTAGTACATTAATTACACTTGAGTTATCTTAACGTGAATCAATGGGGAATCTTTTTATGAAAAAATAGGATAAAATGATGAAAACTAGGTTACGAAGGATATACCATTCACGTGAGATATTGGCCTCGCTTACTTGCTGGCAAAAAAGATCTCACGAGTTGTTCAAACATTTTTTTCTTCTATCGTTCTATATTTGGAGTCTAGTCGCTGCATAGAGACTATTGATAATCTTGAATGCGATTATGGCAAGAAAATGGGCGTGGAGTATTGGCTATGAGACCTGCTCAGAATCTGAATCATTAATTTCCTTGGGGCTACAACAGAGAGGCCATTACCCAAACATAGATGACATTTAGGGTATTCCTCGGGGGCAAATGCCATTTCTCCTATCGGGCGTCTATTAGCAGTTATGCCAGCAATGAGGTAAGGGGGCATTTCTTTTCACCTAATAGATATTCCATGTCCCTGTAGAATATAAGAATAGAGCACTTAGAGAATCCAAAGGAAATGGGCCAGGTTCATAGCAAGCCTCTACTAGACAGGACAGCGGTATTATACCCACACTACGATAGAAGTCTTCAAATAAAACAAATCCAAGATGAGTAGAGGAACCTAGGCAGACTGAAAGGAAAGGGAAGAGGTTTTAACGTATGCTATTTTTAATCCAACTTACCACCAGTTCGGCGAACTTAGCATTAAGTTCCTCCTCATCGTTCGGCATCGGTATTTCCACCTCTATGGGCTTTAATGTCATTCCTCCATTTTCGATGCCATAAGAAATTTCTGGGGGCGCCGTGCCCCCAAAGCACCAGCAGAAGCCAGTCTTGGCTGGCATTCTCACCGCCTTGCCCAGCCTGGAAAAACAGAAAAAGTACATGTTTATATAGGATTTTAAATATTCCACTTCTCACATTCCACTTCTCACATTTCATTGAAATTATCAGCAATACTTCAGTCCCTCAGAATTCTCCAAGAGACCACTATAGTATAGAATCCAAATACACAATATTGCCATATATGTGTAATACATGTATTACCACACACACATCTATATTGGTATATGCGTACATACAAGCACGTGTTACTGCATGTATACAGTATACTGTGTTTGTATGCATACATGTATGCGTGTATGTATGCATTTTTGTATGTGCATACGTGCAAGTAACCGAGACAGATAAACTAAAACTAAGAGTTAATTGTAATACGTTCATGTGGGAAAATCCAGAACAGCAACCTCCCTGAATAATGAGACTATCGTTTAAAATGTGATCATTAAGATATTTTCAGCATACTGGATGACATCATTCCCATGATTACTAATTGGCCTTGTAGTTTGATTCAAATGGACCTTCACAGGCCGTATAGTCCTGAAGAACGGGAAAGTCGATATTATGATGTAGAATTATTATATGTAGGTCAGTTTTCTTCAATGAGATAGGGTGCTTCACTAAATGCAAAGTTAAATCTATATTCCCACTGGGCCTGCACGAAGACAGAATAAGAAAACAGCAAAAATAAAAGTGCGGGTGAATGGTAAATGAATGGTAAATGAGAGAATATCGTCTAACAGGTAAGAACAGAAAACAATCATTATCGAACTCCTAGAAAACAGCATCGACAAGCAGGCAAGATAAATAGCAGAAAATGGAGGCCCTTGTTCCAAAACAAGGGGAGTCAAGCATCTCGTTCAGCTGCTTCCCATTCATCCCCACTCCCAGAATCTAATCATAACAATGACTCATACGCAGAGACAGGAGAACCCTTTCGCTATAACAACAGGTATGAATGAAACAGGAATATAGATGCTAACGTCCTAGATTGTAAAGTCGGGAACTAGAAACAGGCTGAAGGCTGAAACGGGATGCAATATTGACTCTCCCATGCAACAACATGTCAAAGTATGGATTCGTTGATTTATTGCGGGCGCCTCGTAAAATACATCAGAAAGCTATCCAGTTGCCTATAAATATAGCTATACTATATTTGTTATATTATTTACCTAGCATAATGGATTGTATGAGAGAAGCTAGCAGGACCTCAGATAAGCTATTATTATCATGCGCCTTTGTATTCTGCAGCGCGGTTGGCCCAGGACTTATAAAGCCACTTAAGCTGACGGAGAAGTGCTTCTTGGGGATAGAGAGACAATTCGCTTTACTACAGCCTTCCATGACACAAAAGCCAAGCGCCATGGAATTTCATTTACTGCTACAAATTGGTCAATGAGCAAGTAGATGCACAGGATATATCTCCATCATCCTTATTTTGCCGCATTTCTAATTAAAGAAGACCATAAGATGAACAAATAATGTGGTCTTGCCTTTACATGTATATTTGTGTGTAGAGAGATATTCTATTTCTCAATATACCCTAACATCTTCATTGGTAGCACAACGACTGATCAATATTTAAAAGGGTAAAGCTACAGTAATATCCAGCAGGCTGAAAGCATTTCACTTTTCTATTTTGGCGAGGGTCCAGTTCCCACTGAGTTATATCGTCGCTGCAGAGACTTGTTAACTACCCCAACCTGACGTTTTAGTTAACTTTGAAACACTTGGTTGAATATGACATTGACAAGGGGTGCAAGTCTATGGGATGAATTGAAAAGGGTTCTGTAGCAAATCCAGAGATACATGCATAGTACAAGGACACAGAGTAATGTTTACATGTACTAGGGATCTGTTTGTGCCTCTCCCACTCCGACAGTATAAGGAGGCCACGTTAGTGATCTAACTCTTTATCACTATGCCAGCACAACCTCACACCTTGGCAGAAATATGCACTAAATACCAGTCACACAGCCCAAAAATCAAATGCCATTGCTCCAGAAGGGTTGGAACATTATGTTGTGTGACCACACACAACAATATACATACAAGTTAGTAGACCACATAATAAAGATTTCATGAAGTAAAACCACATCTGCCATATTTTTTTCATAGTTTTTGATAAGTGTTATCTTTAAGCGGAGAGTACCCATACTAAATTTGGTTGTTATGAACTATATGGATCTGGGCATTAAGGTCACCACATTTTAATAATATTTAATTTTTAGAAATCCGTGAAGCTGATCATTATGGTGATGATTAAGTAAATCATCCTTTCCAGCATTGGTAATGTGTGTCGTACGAAAAAAATAAGTATTGATGATGAAACGTCATTGATTTATCAGGTATCGCATGACCATATGAGTTATGACACTTGGAGTGACATGCGGTGAAGAGGTTTAAGAGGGAACGCTAGATGCATACGCCTTGAACTTCACCCCACATTAATGGAACTGTGTGAATAGGGGACTCCCAGAACCATGAGAGCCATCATGAATTACTGCACTACTAGATATGAAACTATAACAACTTCCAGGGGATCACTTGGGTGCTTTTAAACAGAAGCATCAGCCAAACGTGTGATTATTTGTGCGCTATCAAAGGACAAGGCATTTTTGGAAGATCAGCTGCATAAACAACAAGAATTAATAGTTAACAGTGATCAGTTTACATTTATTTATTTCTGGTTCATGCAGAAGATTGCGTTTCCAAGGGAAACGAAGATTGATGTCAGTTAAATGTAAGTTCGAGAGGGAGGGATAGTAGGAGGGAGAGGAAGGAGAGACAGAAAACATGAAATCCCTATCCCATATATGACTGGTCATTCCATGTAATTCTGTTGGTCCTTTTAATGCCTTTGCATATGAGGCATCTTACTTCTCAACTTGCCACACATGGTCTACCCTTTAATTCACACCTAAATGCCATCCCCTCCCCCTCCCAGCCATAACCAGCATGATTCTGATCCCATCTGCTGATATCAGAATCAACAGATTCTTCACACTGATATCCAGGATGGGAGGAGCCAAGATGCTATCAATGATTGACATACATCCCGATAATCTATTTAGATTGATGTTATCTCATCAATCTAAAAAAGAAAGCGATTACATATAGGCCCATAGAACGGCTGTTTTTTTTGTATATTGTGTTTCAATGAGTCCATACATCAATAACGTGTGTTTGATAATGCTGATATCACATTTCGAGAAGCATTTTTTTATAGATGTGTACCGACCATTTAGCACTGAATCATATTCATTCCAGCTCCTTCAGAAATTTTGGAAATATAATGATCAGATCCAAATGATGTCAGAATTCTTGGCCGCGATACTTTACTTGTTAAGCCCCCAACTACATACATTTAGCCCTGAGTGAATACCACATGTGCGTAAAGTTTCCGTCGCCAAGAACCATTTACACAAGTAAAGTGTAAAGGGTAGTGGGGCATGGGGTGTCTGTACGCATATCATAGGCGATAGCTTATTTCAATATTGAGCGATTTATAACGATTACACACCCATAGGATGTCTTTTCAGAACTGCTATTGATATAGCACCCAGAAGATGGAGACATGATAACCATTAGGTAGCTAGGAAAACTGTATAAATAATGATTCAAGGGTGTTCATGACGAATCAGAATTCTCAAACTATTTCTAAAGATACAGACGGGGGGAAAGTAATCTTTAAACCAGTATCAGGCAAAGATTCCCTACAAGAATAATCAATATGGTGGTAAATATCAATATGCACATATCAGTGTTTATGGCAGCCGCCAGGTCGCGAGTTACGCCCCTTCCTGGAATTACGAATGTAAACTCATAATGTGCAATAAGCGCAGCATGTAAGCCGCGTAACCCGGGAGCAGTCGATCATTTTAACAGGTTAGCTGGCGCTTAATTACCGAGACAATGACATATACCGCGCTCCATTACATGGCGTAAATATTGGCAAGCAATTCTAATATTTGCCATTAACTGAGACCACAGATCACCCGAAAGATGTAAATGCAAGCAATACCACGAGTAGTCTAGTAATAGGTTACTAAAAAGCACCCTTCTAAAGTGTAAATAGAGCAGAATTTGACGGAAATAAAATGATTAGCTAACTTCAAAACGCATATGGATTTTATTCTACCTAAGATCTGCACATTCATATCTAAAATACTCATTCGAATGAATATGAATCGCACCAAGAAATTAGGGGTAAACACATAACACCCGCGACATAACCCTGAAACTCTGTGGAACCTTCATAGACTTTTACAAAGAGTACAATTGACTTACTTCAACAATCGTCGACCGAGCGGATTGCATGAAACTGCTGCGACCAATGAGTAAACAAATACAAACATTCGAAAATAAAGATGTATATTATGTGACCCCTGGAATGTTCTGGGTAGTGAAACGGACCTGACAAACCTGTCACAGGTCCTCCCAGGGTTATTCCCAGATGTTTCCCGTACCAATCCGTATTTTATATGGAATCTGGACAATGTTGATGCAGACCCATGGGACACTAGAGTAAATTCACCAGTCATGAATACATGACACAATGGAAACTATAGTACAGATCATAGCCCAAACCCAAGATGCCAAACCTTGAAACAACTCTTTGTCAGGCTCGATGACTGACAGATCACGAAGTTAATTTAAATCAGAATAAACCAAACATAGACGCCACTGCATACATGAGCAGCAACAAACCCTTCACAACAAAGGTCTAGTGTTAGCAATGGATACATGTGGTTGTTCCAGGAAGTACACCTCACAGCCTGTATCTAGACATGCAAACTTCCATGTTCACACCAAGATCCTTCTCAACATTTCCTGCCCCCATGGACTACGTGTTCACTAAATCATCGGTACTTTTTTATAGAGACAGGAAGAGCTTTTGGTGGAGGGATCAGAAGTTGGAATCCAAGCGTTAGCAAATTGGAGAGATGCAGATATCCCTGGGTGAACAAACCCATAAATATGCATGCATATATATATACAAGTATATATTACTCATAAAGCTACTTAACCTTGGTAATAGTAGATGTATATTGTTGATTATCGATCTGACACCCGTTTGATTGAAATCAGGATTATTTTTAACCAGTGAAGTCGATAACCAGAGCAAAGTGTACATAACTAGGTGGATTTGCTGGCTAAATAAAACATGATTTGCTATGTGGGGTGAATGTTCTAATGAATATTTTGCACAATCATTGTGTACGGCAGAGAGAGGTTAATTTACAACAAAAATAAAAAGATAATACACGAGTGGCCTACTTTGGATGGCAGGTAAGCACGTTTATATACGTCACGGTAACATATGGTAACAATCAAGAGCGACAGTCGGTGGTCCCCGGCTAATTGTTACATAGCATTCCATCCTGCTCTTGCCATTACAATAAGCGAGTAACCCATGGCTATGGATCCCAACATTGTATGATTGAAAACAAGTCTTTCTATACCGTACCATTTTCATACTATGAACCTTTTCTTTCCATTCCTCTAGTCTAAATGACCTAATAAAATAAAAGTAATTTATTACTGATTTTATTTTAAATATCAATTTTAAAATTTCCCCCGCGGAACCCCAAATTATTATAATCTCAATGAATCATTTGAACAACAGCTGATATTACATGAAGTATGATTTTTACGTTAAAAACAAGAGGTGCAAATGGCAAAATGACCAGTATTATTGTTTATGATATTGCGCTTGTAGGTTAGCTAAGCCATACATTCTCCTTCAGGGCCCTGTGTATTTACCTTTAGAGAAAATGATGTTGAAACGATATTCATGTATTCATTTGGTAGATTTGGCAATAACTGTCAAACACTAAACGTCTCGGACATGTTTGAATAGGGGAATTTTCATGAATACAGAAACATGCAGTCAATATACAGAGGACACACACACACAATATAATGTAGCTCAAATATTGCAGTCGCTTCCCGGACTAAACTCTTAAATGCAAGCGCAAAAGTCGTAGATAAAATCGGCAAAATCTAAATATAGGATGCGTCACAGTCATCGAATAATACACATGACAAGAAGTCTCTATTTTAAGAAACAAGTCCCTCGACTCACGCAGTGTAGTAATTTATACTGGCTAAGAAGAAAATGTGAAAAATGGCCCATATCTAGACTGGGGAATGCCGATTTCTTTTTACCTTTCGAGGAGGAAGTTACCATTTCAAAGGAGAGAAACTCGATCACTCATGATTTTATCTTTACAAAATTTAATGTAGTCAGGGACAGGGTGAGTATGATCTACTTGATTAACAGGATAATTATAGTACATCGGAAATATCAGTCAATACAAACTTTCGTCGAAACTGACATACTTTAGTTACTCTCAACACCATCATGAGTTAGGGACAGAACATATATATATGACATCTATTTCGAATGTGATACTTACAATACACTTTGCATCTTGTAATAATGTGTGTAGGTATATGCGTTATACAAATCAGAACATGTAGGTCATATAAGCACCGGCTTCAGACTTATATTGATTGTTCTTGTTAATAGTCATAATCCTTGTCATCTCATCTTATATCTTCTGAGTACTACATATATGTGCTACCAATTGCTTGTCGGGTGAGACAATTCTCTTAGCTGATTAGATTCAGAATTCTCTGTGGTATAACGTTCTTCTCGACCATTATTGAAGACATTTTCACCTCTGAGTTGATATATCACAAAGCCCCAGGTACAGTTCTGAGAATGCCAGTATACATATTGTATGGATATTCGCTCGCATGACCTTCGCCATTTACCATTGTTATTTTTAGAAGCACCAGCTCAGTCTATTCCATCTAGGGCTCGCTCTCCACGATGACTGATGGTCACATAGACAGCTCCCGGAGATACACTAGGGTGCAAATGACCAGTAATGTCCTCTCGTAGCGCTGTCCATTATATCATATAGATCCCAGTATTGCGTCAGGTAATAATGTACACATGCCCGATGCCTGTGTTTATTCCAGGAACCGATCAATACGCATGTAAAGCAATCATATGATAATCTGGAGATAATAAGACGACACCCAACTCGGGCATTCGGTAGTCCTCTCGAGGAAGCAGCCTAACGATCAGATAATCTCCATCCGTCTGGACAATTAGTACACTTGATCCTCAAAATCCAATCCCATTTACTTACATATGTGGATCCAATAATGACTGCCGTATGACAATCTAAAGCTAGTACAGCTTGGATTTATAGCAACCCAAGGCCAAGCAGCTACCTCCCGACGTCCTAGATTCTCGTCAGCATGCATTTAAATTCCCCATGTTTTGGAATGAAGAGAAAGTAGAAGGCAGCATGTCCAATGCATGTGTGTGCCAGTGTTCCAGTGAACCAGTAAGCGTTGGCGTAATGTTTTAGCATAGATCCAACAGGTGATGTCACCTACAGCCAACCCAGTGCAGAGCCTGCAGACACCAACACCCACCCTGCAGCTCTGCTGGCTCCTATGTACCTCCTCCTCCCCTTCCTGCAGGACCCTGTCGTTGAAGCGACACAACAGCTAGTATTGGTAGTAGTATTATAGTAGTAGGCAACCTGTTCCTATGGATCCATTATGCCTTGGCAAGAACTAGTCGAGGTCGTTTCCACCCCCGCCTGCATGCACGCTGGGTCAAAAACGCCCGCCAGTACAAGTCAGATATCTTCCTCTCCAAGCAGCATGTCATATAGCTCTACTCCCCACAAGCACATGTATATTGTTGTTGATCTCCATGGAGGTCCGTGGGAAGACTTGTACTGACGAAATGACCTATGAGTGTAGCAGCAGCTCTAGCAGGGCAATAGCTCCTGCCTGCACGCGCTGACACGAGAATCTATAGAAGGAGGAGGCAAGGAATAAGACAGAAACAGCGCTATCCTATGCAGCAGGGCTATAGGTCTCCATCTTTGAAGATGATCATAAGGTGCGCATTTGTATGGAATGTGTAGTTAAGGAACAACACATTTCCCCATTAAATGGATTTTAACAGTGTCCGGAAGGGCAGGCTAGTAGTGGGCAGTGGAGGCAATAGTGGCGGTGGGGACAGACGAGCAGCGTGCAGCAAGCAAGCAATGCTGCATGGCATGAGCGATGCATTCAGTTTCAGCACAACGCTGTCCACTCACATAGATCTTTGTGAGTAGTATCATGCACGTGGTGATGCGCTATCCAGTCCGTTGTAAATAAGTCTTCATCGTGTCTTTAAGCGCGTCAGCTGTGGACGTTGATTAATGTATCATTATACCCAGCGATCGGTCGCTGGGTCACACTGTCCAAAAAATGTAACACTCCCATGATACATGGGCTTTTTCTTAAATGCCATTAAGATTCTTCTTTTTCCAATACACGGCGATTATTTTGTTGATGACAAAATATTCTTGAAATATATTTCCAATGTTATCAAAAGCTTGTGGAACAAAGTCAGATACAACCGATTTAATTTTGATATAATTATGTCCTCTTTTCAAAGAAGAATTATGTGGATCACTTCCGCGAATGAAGGACTTATCTGAAGTAGGGGAA
This sequence comes from Sthenelais limicola, assembly GCA_942159475.1. Lineage (NCBI taxonomy): Eukaryota > Metazoa > Annelida > Polychaeta > Phyllodocida > Sigalionidae > Sthenelais > Sthenelais limicola. Next base: position 52,460,249 of record OW804098.1, read on the forward strand.
GATATTTTTTCACATCCCTCTCACGCCGTTTGATATTTCTTATGTAAGAAGAGATGTATTAGTGGGTGATTCTCTGTCAGGCTGTCTGGCACAGTTTACCGGATAATACCGCCTTTACATCATAAGAAAATCTCTTTGGGGAAGTTCATTGTCCAAGAGAAAAGTCAGTGTTATTTATAAAGCAAAGGCCTATGTACCCGTCTCAGCCACATGTGCTGGGTGATTTATCATAGGTGCCAAGTTAGAGTATAATCTTTAACGAGAATGGGTCAAAGAGAAGGAATAAACACGCTGGACGGGGATCGATTCGGATCGATTCATACTTCAGATCCCAGCGATCATAAATGATCATGCATTACTTGTAAATATACATTCGTGTATGTATACCCATATCAACCTTGGTTCGTGTGGGTTGTGAATTGGGCTCATACAAATCCATACACGAGTGCTTTGATTCCAGCAGCATGGAAAAAGTGGCCCTGACCTGGACTTGGATCATGTTATGTTGCTTCCTGGCGTAGGAGAGTGAAGTATTGAGCGCCTGTTGACAAACCAGCCATCCATAGATCCCAAGGTAGACCTTCAACTGCAGACGCAGAGGATCGGGATTAATCATACTGAGGGACCTGATTCGATTGATATAGCATTCCCTCTACTCTGTCTCTGTCCCTTTAAAGTGCGAGCAGAGACATCGGTAGAATTTCGTCCGCTGGTTGAAATTCCCAAGGTGAAAGTTTAGGCAAGATGTTCTAAAAATGCCGAAGCATGAGATCACCTGGTGTGAGAAATGTTTGTAGATTGGGGGAGTGAGAGATAGAACACACTGCCCACATAATGTGCACAAAGATAGAGGGGGGAGTAGTGAGGCCCGTGTGTGTACCTTTTGTACAAACATGTCCCACGAGCATATACCGTAAACTCTTTCATATGAATGCTCCCATGTTTTAATGGTTTTAAAGGTAACTACAGAGTAAGTCAACAATTGGTATAAAGTAAAAGAAAGCATATTTTTAAGCTGACAGAACTGTTCATTTTAACTGTAGGATCGCGACAATGACCCGTTTCCACCAAGATCTATGAGGCTGGGCGTTGAATGATAATTATAAATTATTAGGTGCAACTTGTCACGATTCGCAAGCTCCTTCTGCTCTAATTATAAAGAAGTTTGCCATGGCTGACATTGTAGTTTAAGACATTTCAGCATATTTAGGGCAAAAGACTCGTATGCAGAGCCAATCAATTTAATTTAGATTGTATATACTAATTGAAGAAATACTCATTATAGCGATAATTTAATGTCTATTGCTATAAAGATGACGATGAATGCTGTGCTGTGTTGCTCGTCGTTTGCACACGTTTAAGTTAATAGGCAGATCCTTTAATTAGGAAAAAATGTCTGAATGTATCAAATTACCAGTTATTTTCCATGCATCCGGCTTTTATAGTAAATGGTCCGTGCTCACTAAGTAACTCTTTTTAGTGTCACGCCAATACCTGCTCCACACCTCATGACTTGAGGAATGACCTAACCACAAAGGCTTCATTATCGCGGTTTGTTGAGGTGACAGACCATTATGATCTCACTAAGTGTGATTCTGTAAGGGGGTACAATTAGTAAAAATGGTGGTTACGGTAGTGATAAGCGAAATGCGTATAGTGTTACTTCACCCCCACCAGCATGCTGAAAACCCACAATTAAAAGTTCTGCTAAATGATAGACATGTCTTGTTTAGAATCAGAAAGAACTGGAACTATTAATACATCGGTAAATGTAGAAAAGTGTTAAGTATCAGGTGGGCGTTTCATGCAATCATGACAGATGGCACATGCCCACGGGCGAGACTCCGTTACATCCACTTTATTCGAGAGAATTATCCCAGAAAATGACACAAGAAATGCCAGAATATATAGTTGCAAGAGGTCGTCAATCCATACCACTTTTTAAAGTATACACCTGTTATTCTATTCTAATGGATGAAAAATATGATATTACTCAGCACCAGCCATCTTAGTCAAAGTAAAGGATCCCAGACAATAGCTCTGCCGAATTTTACTCGCCCCTGCTTATTACTGGCATTTTCGTGCCGAAAGGAACTCGAAGTGTGCATTTCCAATAAGCTTCTGACCCATTTTCTCTTGGAGACAGGCTATTATTTTCGACAACCGGTTCACAACAGGTGTCAAATTAAATGCAACAATGTGAGTGGGCTTTAAAACAATTTCCGCCACTTCTCTATTGACAACAGTACTGTACATGTATGTCAATTGGTTCGGCCACAACCAATGCCTTGATAGTGATTAAAAAGGGGAAAAAATAGTAAACGACAATTAAACTATAGCTCTCAGATCAATTTGAAGACACCAAGAGATAACATATTATACGAAAATATAACAGGGAAGATCTCAATACTTTGGTCACTTTAAAAGAGTGTACAAACGCCATAATCTATACTGGTGTGCATATTATAGTGTACCGCCAATATCCGTAGATGCATATATATATATTCTCTGTTAACTATAAGGTAACTTTCATCCTCCTTTCACCCTATGCATAATTAATATTTCATTCTGGAATAGAATATATCGACCGATATACACTTACACCTCATTAATATTCTCAACGGCAGATGAGTTAACTATGTTATTGGCATGGACATGGTCGCGCCTCTAGTGGCTGCCAGAAGATGAAGAAGTTTGAGAAGGTTTTGTTAATGTTAACACTACAAACACATTCTCACCATGTACCCCAACTGTAGCACCAGTCACCACTTTGAGAAGGTACCCCAAACTGGCACAAAGAAATTGGTATTACAGACCATGGTTAGACGACAGAGAGACGGTTTTCAGGCTTGACAGATCGAATGAGTTGGGTGGATGGCAAATTTTAGCATCTAGTTGAGTGCTTCTAGATGTACTTCACAGTTCATATAGGAGTGAACAGACCGTACCCTATCAACCCTTTAATGTTGCATGCGGGGCATCATAAATGAAAATACGCCTTCTACACCCAGCACAAAAAATTGAAAGCAATTCACCTTTCCCACCAGTAAAAAACGAACATGACTTCTCACGCAATATTTGCTAATGCAACCGGTTTAACTTTCAGCACCCAAGAACAGGCTGGCATTTTGTACGTCCAATAACACGTTCACAAGGTTGTAATACCCCCAAGTGGGAAATAAAATATATCAGATGAAAGCACATGCAGTAGGCTTCGGAACATCACTGAACAAAAAACAGTCGCGAATATAAAAGCGACAATCAGGGAATTGAGCATTATATATATAATTTTGTTCACTAAAGGTCCTGGAAAATATACGAGACTAGGGAGGAATTATACCATTATATACCGTTTAGACTAACTAGTTTCTGTCAGCACGTTTTTTACCCTGTTTGCCAGTCACTTGGGAATGAAAACAATATCGACACCTGTAACGCCAGTTCTCTCTGGTATTTTGTGTGTGGATACCCCATACTAGGTAATAAGGAAACCTTTCGACACCCCAGCTGAGGAACGGCAAAGTCTCCTGCGGCTTACTACCAAAAGGTAACTCAGGAATTTGGAATTCCCCGCGGAGGAACATCCCACTCTTATTTTACCTAACGGAAAAGCCCCCTTAAATGACTAATACGAACTTCTCACTATTTTTAATACTGCGTGGTCAGTCAGTATACTTCTATCAAAAAATATTCATTGCTCTGATAATTTGAGGCAACAGTAACATTGCAAAGTATAATAAAAGAAATATGGTAATCACATTCTGTCATTACCAATGGCCATGGATTGAATTTCGAAGTGAAACTCCCCTTTTACAATTTGATGCAAGATAAGACATAAACCCAATTTCATTGTGTAAGGCCAATAACAATATTTTACAAAAGAAATTGTGCTAAAATACTTTCCATGAATTGCCTATCACTTGGGAAGCTACGCTCACTTAGGCATGAATGTGTTATAACATTACACTTAGTTCCAGAGGCTGCAGTCTTGCCTGCCATAAAACCTTCCACCAAACTGGAGACTGAAACCATCTCACTTCTCAGACTTGCTCATCAAAGAGTCCTGGCCTTTATTTGGATGCGTTTTACCGTCGCCTGCACTTGGGTGTTCACACCTGAGATGAGAGTTAGAGTATGTAAGATATTCGCTAAGTACCCGATGGGGTAAGTTGAGACATTGAACCAACAGTGGGGATCGATCAATCCATGAGAAGGCACAATTCCTAACGCACACATGATCAACTAGGGGTCTGGGCCGGGTTATCGTCTTGCATGACCAATTCATCCCCTTTTCTTCCCTGGGATCTTCAGAGAACTTCATTGCAGGTTCTTCTATTTATGGGCTGTCATTCTGTCCATTATTTGAGACTGGGTCACAATTCAATAGCAGGCTGTAAGTAATTGATTAGATCGAGTTACCCTTACATTTCTAGATGTAACTATAAATCCAAAGCAGTTTGGAGGGGCAATGGATCGAGATTTTCTTAGTTTGGGTATTGGATGCTGAGTATAGAACCCAAATGGAGAGGAGGGAGTGGTAAGTGTGTAGCTTGTTCTTCTCCATCGACAGGGATGTAAAATTTTGGCAAGTGCTCGTATCATCTCTTCACTCAAGCAGAATGTACTAAGAGGTTTTTGAAGAGTGGCAAGTAACTAGCAACATGCCTTTTTGTATTGCTCACGCACCCTGTCTCTCAAGTAGCATGAAAATCAAGCCAGAGATGTCCAACACGTTCAGAAATTTGCTTCAGTTGAGAATACCACCATTCACGGTCCTGACTTGACACTGCATGCCAATATATGATGCGGATAAAACATCTATGGTAGACATGAGACAAGGATTAATATAATATTTACATGAAATACACAAACTTTAGGGAGCAGTCTACCACCCTGGTTCACCAGCTTTACTACCAGTCATGAGTCGTTTATTTGCTTTATAGCTATGCTTTCTTTCCTCCCCATAGCAACTTTGACAGAATATATATCCATCACTTGGATAACCACTATGAGCTTCCCTTTCAATGATACCAAGTAAAATGAGATCAAAAGAATTACGGTGAAAAGAATGAAAATGCCTTTATCCGGCTTGGATTATTTGATATGAAAGCGAAGTAGGAGGTTTGATACTCGCAGTATTCGTTATATCCAAGGCCCTGTATGAGTTATGCCCTCTTTGTAAGTCTATATGTAACATGTAGGTCTATGGCATGTGCAGAGCTATGTGGATGCTCAGTGTGAATCCCCATGTATTGTTGCGAAAAGAAATGACTGCATTAACCCGGGTCAAATATTTGGAAGGCGAAAGACTAGAACTCTAGGCCATTACTCGTGCGTTCACCAAGTACATATCTGGAATGGTTTCAAAGTGGATACACTAAATATTAAAATAAAGTAAAAATATGTATTTTATATGAGGAAACATGAAACATCACTCAAATTTCTATCACGAATAAGACGCAATTACAGATGACTTATAACGTATAAATAAAGGATACAGAACTGAAAGAAGAACCGAAGAACTCAAATGTAACATGCAGACAATATCTGATGTATATCAATCATAATAATTCAATCTTCCTAAAAGTATGATTACGTTAACTGATACAATTTCCGATCAATGGCTATCGTTCTGCTCTTGGGGATCACACACCCAGCACACTTTATCTAGTGGAACTACTTCCCCTGATTTCATTTACTCTCCCTCGGCCGCTAGTCAGATATATGGGTTAGACACCAATGTTCATTAAGAGTCAGCTTACGAGTAATCAGTCAAGCAGAAGCAATATTTCATTACCTGCTAATGTAATCCATATCGAACTGTCTGTGGGAGAAGTGATCAAGCGCAGCTCGCTCTGCTGCAGGCCCGTCAAGGCTGGGGGCGAGGGTCAGGCAAGATCGGGTTTGTCCGTACTGATTTAATGGAGGCAAATTTTCAGGTTTCAGGCCAGCACTGACCTGCTGAACTGGCCTCGTATATTATGTATATACTCGGAGATTTCCAATGCTTGGTTAGGGGTTCTAGTGTTAATCCAACCAAATGGACCAGCGCATCGGTCCAATTGCTCCTTCATTCCCTCTTCAGACCAGACTGATGGATTCTGTATGTAGCGTTACGTAGAGGACTGCCTCTGTTTACATCTTGTATAGTTTTGAATGAAGATAAAATTGTTATCTGGAAACAGAGGAACCATCTGGGCAGGGAAAGGATTATCGCTGCCGTAGACCTGGCCGTCCTAACGTATATGTTACAGATACACACCCTTTGATTGTTCCAGAAACCAGACAGAGCTAAAGGATTTTAGGCAAATAGAACTAAACGAAGTGTATGAGCCTTTTTAAAATAATACACCTACTGTAATTCTCTTATATGAAAGTAAAAAAAAGGCTAATAAAGCCAAAAAGCCAAAGTATATAGCTTTGAGACTAGAAATCAAATATTAATCGGTGTAAAAACAAACAATCTAAAACTTTAAAAGGGACAAACAATTTGATTCATTACATTACATTTAGAAAACACTACATACATTACATTACATTTAGAAAACACTTTGTCAAAAAATGGTCAACAATTATATGCAATCATTGTGTGCTATATTTATACCTTCACGTACACACCCATCGCCCGATCTACGGTTTCCATAGAAACGAACTAAAATGCCTAGAGAGATTGGGGGAACCACAAATATTGCACACAGTTCTGGTTCCATTCTACTTTTAGTCACTTCGAACTTCTGTATTCTCACCACATTATTTTATCTATGGTTCATTTTCACGAGCATCATACAGTGCAAGGAAGTGTGTACATGTACACTTGTTAAACTTTTGGTAGAAAAATATTTGACTGAAAAAATATTCCATCGGAAGGTAAAAACAAGAGCTGAAAGCTAATCTTCTAATACAAAATAGTGGTTATTGAACATAAGCATAAGGCTCATAGTAAAAGTCCCAGAAAAGACTCCAAAAAATACACAGCTTTGCATGATAATAGTCATGCATGCCTAAAGGCTAATGCAGCCTTGAGCCAAGAAAACCATTTAAGAGAAAGATGTCAAGAAAAAAAGCCCATACGCCTCAAAGGGAACGACAGTAGGACTCCTGATTTTAGAAAACGGTCCAAACAAATAAATACTCCCATTTTCAGCTCACAGAGGAATAAGATCATTTCATATGGGAATAAGATCATGGGAATAAGATCATTTCATATGGGTTTTCCTGTGCACGGTCCTTAATCTATATAATACTCGTTCAAATTAGTTTTGATTTTTTAGGCAAACCCTTAGCGTGAAAACCAGGACAGATTCATTTAATACCCGATTCGAATATATATGATGTCATGCTTGTTAATTTTCCGTCGTAATTATCATTTAAAATCAATTCATTCATCCATATTTTTATTTCGACACATATATATAATACCTAAATTTGGACGAGTGTCGGGATATTCAACCGGCAATGAAATATTGGTGCTGGAAACATCCATAGGCTGCATCTGAATCCAATGTCCGTAGAGTGGTTGCATGCTTGGTGCCCGACTGCTGGGACCGGCACAATGCATAATTTAGTTCCATGGACTGTTTTACCACCCTCAAAATGTGAGTAAATATATGAATGTTCATAGTTATCTTCCCGGTATTTGAGGCTTTCCTGCATTTACTTATGTGACATGCGAATGACTTTCCCCATAATATCACGGTATACCCCAGAGTCATGAATAGTGAATCACATTAGCTGATATAGTTGCGGACTGCATGGCACAATACGGAAATATCTTAGTGGAAAAGTAAGGGAATAGTAAGCACCCGTAGAAAACACTCAGCCTACAAACACATTTATTAACGCATACAATGTTTTCCCACTTGGTCCTCTTGGCAAAGACTTGACCAAAAGGTGAACCACCTGCTGCCCGTTAAGCGAGGAAATAGAGTTGGAACAGAGCTATAGGGCCAATATAAGAAATAAATATTGTATTGATAAAATATTAAACATAATTATACTATTTAATGTATTATCACGAATAGCTTCCTATCTTATAAAAAGATATGGTTCGTTAGTTAGAATGAAACATGGCCATATATGCACATTACATTGTATTTGTAATAATTGGGATGCTGTGGGATGTTTACCAATACATGTATATAAGTATTTAATATACTGTGAAAACCATAACAGCTTATTCATAATCTGATCATCTAGGTTGAATATATTTAGGCATCGGAGGGAAAGAAGACTATGACATGGATTGGAGACACTGGTAGAAGACCTATTCAAGTCATGTGTCCTTGCCATATGGCCAGGGAACGGCTCGTATTCACAACAAAGCAGGTACTTGAATGTGTGATAAATGACCAGGCGGCTACTTGATGAAGCTACAAAGTAAAGAATCAGTATTTTTCTCCTAAAATCGAATGGTTTCAGATGGTTTCTTAGAACGGTGAGAATATTTTACTGAATTTCAATGCAAATTATTTCCTGTTGAGGGACGATAGGATCGCACAGCAATGGCATGTAGTCGTTATGTTTCCAACAAGGAGAACAATGTCTCATTTGCACCTCACGCCAACAACACAGCTTACCCCCAACTTGTAACTCAGCGGAATCAATCAAATATGCCTGTACAACATGGGCATGTCCAGCCGTGCCTACAATGTTGCTATTAACCCCATGGGATTATTAGGCCGTGTGGCAGACAAATGTGATTAAACTCCTCGGCCAAAGGATGAATTAAAAGGTTTGAATTAACCCTTCGAGAATCGTGGTCCTCTTAAACGATGCTGGTGAAGAATACATCACTTCCATTCTCAAAAAACCATACTTATGTACAAATAGCACCAGGCCTCTCCAAAGAACCTAGGTGATAACAGATGGGATGAGACATTTGTATAATATATCTAAGTAGATTGATTTATTAAAGAAAGAAGTTGCAGTACTCGAGAGTCCATACAAATCCACAAGGAACAAAAGGAAGAGTAGTTGAACGCAATATAGTTCCCTGCATTATTTGGTGGGCCTTACAATGCTTGGATATAATGGCAGGGGCAGGGGTGTGGTGATGGATAGTGCTGGGTCCATTCCATTCGCGGAGTGGACAAGGGACTGGGAAGCCCTGATATGGGAAATATTCTCATGCACGAGACAGAAATCCTCCAGTGGGGAAAAATTTGGTTAGATCAGATGTGATTGGGTAACAGTTGGCTGTGCAGAAACTGATTTATCTCATTTTTCTTTTTGAAAAATAAAAGATATAAAGATAGTATGAGTGATATAAAGGTGTGTGGATTCCGTGTTGGGTTCACCAGCACTAGGCGCGGATCACGACTCCCAGCTTCCAATACACATGTCTCACACACAACACACGCGATGATATGAAGGTACAACTTAAATCGGGGAGAGTCTCTTTTGTACTACAAGAGCAAGAACTGCACTGTGACATAATAAGATAGACTTCCCCATAATAAATGACTGTGTAATATACCAGCCCTCTACAGAGAGCCCACCAATATCTCCGTGTAGGAAAATATATTCTATTTATTGAATTACATTTTGGTTAGAGAGCTTAAGGTGAAATGGGAAATAGATTGCATAACCTACCTTTAATAGATCAGCAGGCACTAGGGAGGTCTTATTTATATATCTCCCAGCAGGTTCTTATAACAATGTTTCTTTCAATAATACTACCGGTATAAAGGATAGAACTTTTTCGTGTTTAGCAAGTTTCTTGTTTCGAGTTTTAAACGACTCACTAGAATATGCAGATCTAGCAACAAGATTTAGGAATAAAAAAACTACTTCGATGAATAGTATTGTGAATGATACATGTAGTGATTTCTAGATTGATATGGATCACTACTGCAACTCGGAATGACAAAAGGTACCATGCATGTATAGAAGTGCGTGTGCAAAGAAGTGTGAGTCGCCTTCAATATTTCAACCCTGTTCTTGTCAGAGGAACAAAGGCACATTTTACTCGATACCCATTCCACCCTTACGCTGCTCAACGATTGCATAAATGGGGGAAATGGCATATTATTTTCGTAATGACTCCTCAACTGCAGTGCGGAACTATGCTACAATTCTACGCTGCCAAGTTAGAGTAGCAGTTGGCAGATTGGTGAGGAACATAATGTCAAGTTGCTTGAAGCATTGTCGGCAACAGGGGTCTTCTCAGTATTTCCCCCTGATTGAGGGGTTATTTGTAACAACCCGAGGATATAGAAGGACCAGATTTTATGATTTTTTAAGTGTTAGGGGAATTTAATTTAATAAAGATACGGTCAGGGGGAACTGAACTATATAAGTCAAGAGTTTCGCCAAAGTGTAGCACAAAATCAATGTATTTATATGGAAGGGGAGATTATTGCAATCAAATTTGCTATCATAATATTTTTCTTAGATCAATTCAGACAAGGTACCACGTGATCCCCTGTATAACAAGAGCATTGACTCTAATATTACGATGAAAAATGTACCTAGTCAGTTCATCTTAAAATTACAAGTCCTCACATTGCATTTGATATAAAAGCATCAGGTGATCCGTTGATAGGTCCATCACTACCGGGATGTTACACAGGCATTATTGCTGAACAGAGAAAGATTAACGACAGCATATGTGTACAGCAACCATACAATTAAATGATGAGAAATCACCCAAGGATCAACAATATCCACTCCCCCTTTCTTACAGTTTCCGCTCCCGTTTTTCTTTGTCAACTAGGTTCCACAAAAAGGGAATCATTTACAAGTGATTATTAGCTATTATTCTCTGTGATTTAATGTCTAGACAAACTACAGCAAACTAACACATACATCAACCATGAAAATAAAAGGTATGATAAGGCGAAGAAATTCAATACTTACTGACTCAGGAGCAAAAGGCTAAAGTTACTAAATATTTGGCAACATTTGCAAAATATTCATGAATTTTGAGAAAATCAGTGTTAATGGAAGCCCCAATTTTAGAACAAATAAATTTGGGCACAAAACCATAAGGTAATGAATTCAAAGAACGAAGAAAGAAAGAATACATAAATGGATTGAATCAAATCAATTTTGGATATAATTATATGAATATATGTGTATTTCATAGATGGAATCATCTGTTCTCCTTTCTACGTGGGTGAGCACACACCAAGTTCGAACAGGCACCTTTGTACAGGGGTAATGGTTAGGAGCTTTAAATGTACCGTCTTCATTTTCAAGAATGACAGATAATTGCCAAAATTAGAAGCCTACACAATAAGGCTCTGATACCATAAACTCTTATCAGAGACAGGATTCTCTATTCACTTCGCAGACGGTTTGGGAGAACTGCGTTCTAGCAAAAACCCAGTCTTTGATTATCACGAAACATGTTCAAATTTAGATAATTGTTATGAAATTATTCTTACAACTGTGATCAATGGTTCTTATGGTCACACATATCTAGTACATGATACACAAGCTATATTATAATGCGCAAAAATAAGGGATCCAATTTATAAATCAAAGGAAAATGCGACATACACACATTCATATCGATACCATTAATCTAAAGCTACATACACAACGACAAGAAGTGATGAATTTCAACTATTATAAAGGCGAAATAAAGTGTAACCCAGGGGCTATGTTATAAACGTTCCTGGAGCCTGTGCTGAATTTTAAAAAAAACTTCAAGGAAACGACTAAATAGTGAACTCACACACAACACTGATTTCCATGCATTACCCACCTGAATGACCTTCTAAAGTCCATAGTGATGTCTTAGTGAGAGACAATGGACCTGCAATTTTACACCAAGCGTTAGCACGTTAGTGGCGACGGGTAACAAAAACATCAATGTTAGCAAACATATCAGTTAAAGAGAACAGAATTTGATATCATAACAAGCACTAGTAAGCGCGTGCACGGCAGCCAAGGTCGAACCACAAAATAATACGAGGTATATGGTACATGTCTTTATGAGCATCTTCTAATGGTTAGATCCTTTTAGAATTCGTAATGCATCTATGGGTGCCTGCAGGTATACCATGCAGGGTCTTCTTTTTTTAAAGATTTTATTCATACTTGGGTTACAGATCCCCTTTTCGGTGTTTTTCATCTGATCCAAGATGTCAGTGTCAGATAGTATATACAATTTAATCACAAAATTGAATGTTTTCATGTAAGACATGTAGATGTTTATAGTAAGTACTTAGACCACATATTTGTTAAGTGCGACGTTTTAAATTCAATTTCCTATATGACCATGATGTATGAGGGGTGCAATAAACGGGGTCCGCGTCCTACACGTACAATAAAGATTCTATTCTTTTTTCCCCCTTTTAACTTATAAATATATAGATACGATATGGTGAATCAGAACCCAAAAACAAAGGTTTATATTTCAATATATATACTTCTTTGCTTATTTGCTCTTGCCATATACAAGTATTTGCGATTGGAACTCAGTACACGTACTAGAATATATATATCGGACTCGATTCTTCCGCAATCTTCAAATCAAATATTCAATTATTAGCTGCACCTTATTTCATTCTCTCCATTTAAACATTTTCAACGATCTTGGTAACGCGATATGAAATCATTTTTTGTGACTCGCCACAAGAGCCAGACCCCCAAAACCTGATCCATAAAGGCCTTCATACCTGACTTCTTCGTTTATTCAACCTGGGTAAAGTTTTACAATCGAACTGCACCGACTCATAGCAGGTAAACTTTTCTTACGATGTGACCTGCATAATTTATTCTGGGTAAGGTTCGTCGATATAACCTGCCAGGATGCCCCCAAGACGAAAACACCGAAAGGTAACTATTAGACGTCGGTCTCTGTTGCCAATAGATGTCATTAAGGGAGTGACCTTACTTTCACTTTTTGCAACTGATAGAGGGTATTTCCAGGTTGATCCAAGGAATTATGAGAAAATTTGATATGACATGCATTCACTGTTAAGCAACGCGCGTTTTTTTTTCACGCGACAGAGAAGGATAGGAGTAGAGGTGGCGCAGAAATAAGGCACTTGTGTACAGTTCAAATGAAGACACCATAATGGCAACGACACTTGATCCCCCCAAGGAATCCTTCCCAGGACAATAGGTTAACAATTACAATAATTTTAAACAAAACAATGACCGGGACATCCTCAGTCCATATAATATTATACAAAAAGCGACCTATTTTCTGGGCAGACGACATTTGAAACGTGATTCTCTTGCGATCCCGTAAAAGCAAAAAGGGAGCATTGGTAAATAAATGCCCGTGTTTAGTAGGTTTAAACAAACTATAAGGAGAGCTGACAATAGTTGTAGGACAGGAAATGGAGGGTATTGTACTAGATCAAATGTAGGTGTTATTATTCTGCGTACAGTATCTGCTTATCCGGAGTTCTGATCACAAACGCAATACGCAATATATGAAGTACAAACACAATTTTACCGACGAATATTGGTAAATAATCCCCAAGAGTGTTTCAACACAGAATTGTTTTTGGGGGCCACAGTCCGTCATAAACGTGTCTAATCCAACATAAGTATTCTTGACCCAGAATCTGGAAGCCCTTATTTAACTACCGTATATATATATGCCTTTCCTATTGCTTTAACCCTACATCTTCACTTCGTCCATGGCTAATCTGAAATACCCACACAATGCCCCAGCAAAATCTGGCTACATATAACAATTTCCAGGAAGAAGAAATGAGACCGACACAAACAGATTTCAAACGTTTGCACAGGAAGCCCGGACTGTTACGGAACGGGATACTGAAAGACATCCTTTTCATACACAATTGCCAAATGCACATTATAATATGCAAGTTAAAAGCATGATCTCAAAGTTGTCTTCTCCATGCCCTATAACTTTATTAACTTTATTATTAAGATGGACCAGTGCCAACAACCAAACACCTACAAAATATTGCCATCGTTTTTTGTTCCTCGAATTACATCGGTAAAGAAACTACTTCACCATACAAACCTTACTTTGGCTAGTCCAATTTTATGATCATACTACCTCTATCCTGTGACATTGAAGTCCCTTTTATTCCTTGAAACAAGGTATCAATATAGTTCATTTGATTCATTACAGTGTCTTGTGAAATTCATCTTCTGGCTTATTCCAGAAGATACCCGTCTTGTATAAATAACAATCCCACTTCTTCAAGGAACTGGTGGCTAATAATACACATTTTATGACATTATACATGTATTTCACTGCTTGTGTTCCTTGCAATTAGAAGATAATTACGCAGAAAATAGTCCAAATCACAAGTCTGTACAGGGAACTTTCATCGATAGGCCAGACGCTAAATGAACTAAGGCCTGTGGTCCCTTATAAGTTCGATTCAGAGAGGCAGGGGAAGCAATTTGTATGGAACTCAGCAGTATGTATCACAGGACCTATACTGTCTCCACCTTGAATACCCATCACATAGACCAGCCGTGATCTCCCCACGACCTCCACCCTATGTCAACTGCTAGCATACCCTCGGTTGGAAATCTTTTCTTGTTTTCAATAACCCGAGGTATTTTCTGCTGCTGACTTGATAAAGGTTGGGTTATATGGGATTTCATTGTAAGCAATGCCCTTGTACTCGTTGATCTAAGAGGATAGGATTTTTTACAGAATAGAAAAGGGGAATTGTTTGGGGGAGCATAACTAAAGTCAATGCTCTCACTCAACACTAGAGGCGGAGAAACACATGGAGAACTATTAAAGTAGCAGACGTATCGTTTAAATAATTGAAGCTGGAAAAATAATGGTGGGATATTTTTGTCTGTAATGAACACGGTTTACTTGGCTTGTGGTTTTAACAAGTCCATGAGCAGAGGCCTTATTTATGAAAGGAAACTCGGAGTGTGCTCTAAAGCATTTGAAGATTATTTTACGAATGAGCCACTACCAGAAAGAAGTTTTTAGATATGGCATAAAAACGAGTTTTGTGCCCATGGAGATAATTTTATACCTTTAGACTTTAAAAAAAAGGCAAAATGAATAATGAGCAAATACGACTCCTCAAAAGTGTCAATGACAAGACTAATAGATATCACTTTAAGGAAAACAAATTTTAAGACTGTCAGGAAGACACATGTACACGTGCCAATCAAGGGGATGGTCTGTCTTAATGCCTAAAACTTCAAGCCCGGGTTGATATATCCTCTCGGCATTGTAACTGGGTATTATTAATAGTACATGTGAGTCCCATTTGTGCCTCATAGCACACGGTCCACCTCAATAATCTAGTAGTAATTGGCATTGACATCTATAATAATGCAGTTATCCTAAGGTGCAACTGATAAAGGGTAAAGTAACTCAGTTAGAAATAAACTATAAGTAGTTGTTCGCGTGTCTGCACGCCTCTCTCGGAACAGTTGCATTTACAAACACAATTTGCATACTGTACCCGATAAAATATTATCCAGAAGTACTATTTAAATGAGTCGGTTATCAGTAGGAACCAAATCAGTGAAATGTCATAGTGGGAAACATTAAAGAACTTTCAGTTTACAGAGTAATTGGTCATGGCTCTTGCCTTAACGCGAGAAATATATCTACATAATAAAGATATACATGGCGCCCTTTAAATATAGAGCAGTCTGAGAACCTTTCCAGTTCCTTAGATTCATGTTCCACCCATCACCTTCATTTTTTCCCCACGAGCATTGCTTATCATTGAAAGTGCAGAAGTAACTGGTTTATCTGGTTTTACGGGATTTTGATTTCGACTTTCAATAGATCTCCTTTAATGAGATGGAATTCCTCCGTCGTCATCATTATACACGCACATAGCTGTATTATACCAGACTGACATGGCTGTAGACAGTGACGATTATGGGACATTACAGTATGGCTGGTCAGAAGAATAAAAACAAACGTAATTCTACACTAAGACCACCTACACACTTTTATCACTCGCTTTTTTATGGGGGGTTATTTAACTTTCCAAATGCCAAATTAAGCATGCCTAAGGCAGTAAATTTCCCTCTTTTGTACCTGAGCTTATCTAGTCTTTTGTTAATGAAGATGGGCTGTCACTTTTACTTCATTCCTATTTGTTGGCCTATCTGAAGGAAGATGCAGGTCCAGCGGTAGTTTACGATATGGGGGCTTAGGGGCGCGGCAACAGTGCTTTTGCACGCCCTACTTACTCTCTCACATAGGTAATCTAGCTGGGACTTGGGCCCATCGTCTGAGGTAAATTAGCTCTAGGTCAGTTCATCACTCCCCAAGATAGAATTGCCCAAAGGGTCAGCAGTTCTCTTCCTCGAGCAGGGAGATGTATTGGCCCAGTGCATTGCTGAGAATTGGACCAGATGCAATCTAATCAAGACTAACCTATAGAGACTTGCGCTAATAAGCAGAGCTAAATCTAGCTGCGCCCAGTCACAATTACTTTCATGAGACGTATGTATACAAGAACGCGAACCCACATTCATTATCGATGCCCGTAGAAAGTGAAATGATGCATGCATGAAGCGCCATTTCTAAGGACAGGTAACCAATTCAAGTGATGTGCAATATATATAAAGATCAGATAACATTGGCTTTAGAGTTGTAGATCTTCTTAAAAGTGATATTAAAATGGATCCAAGCTACCCTAACATTTATCTTTCTTGGTATCCCAGGAATGAACCATTACCAGAAGAAGATGGACCGTGCAACCCCAAAATAGGCAAAAGCCAAGAAAACAAAGGGAGCCTATAACCCCAGAGTCATCATCTCGGCGAAAAGTGACCTATATATATAGATGCTCTTTACATATTTATCATTCATTCTGCATGTCATTTACCACGTGACAACATTCATGACAACCTTTATGAGACCAACGAGAATAAAAGGAGGCTTCTTTCCATTCTCGTTGAGGAGACCAACGTGAAATCTGTAAATGTTTCACATTTTGATGCTGACAAGGTGAGAAAATAATCTTTGCAAAAGAGTACGTCTTTGAATGGCACTTCTTAGACTGGAGATAGGGAAAGGGACTTTTTAGTATTTACCTTATGTTAAATATCCTACGGAGGATCATAACCAAATAGTGAATTGTTCCAGAAAACCTTTGTCTACCATGTTTAGTATACATGTTAACCTCTTTTTTCTGTCTATAAAATGTTTTTTATATAAATAATTGCTATGAATATGAGAAGTGGCCCCGCAGTGGTATTGCTTACACCCTCTCTCTCCCTGGCAAATAGCTGTAGGTCATTGGTCGAACCCTATCATATAGCACACACTGTATATATATAGTGTCGTTCTCCCATTCTAGAAACTTAGGCTTTTCATGGCAATAGCAATCATTTTGGATCGGATTCCTCCCCGCCCATCCAATTATTGTGGTTAAACAGGAGATATAATAGACCATTTCTCTTGGACCTCTAACGCTTCTCCTCATCAGCAAACCGTAGGAAGGAAAGAGTGACGAGAGTGGGAGCTTTCTAATGGTAATTAGTCCTTATTGAATAGAAGGACTAAATTTAAATGTCAAGGCATCGCAGTATCAAAGTGTTTAGTAGTCCCCAGGGTATAGGAAGAAACCTAAGCTTCGGGCTCTCATATCTGAAGGCACAAGTCAATCTTTAATAAATGTGCATCAAAACCTTTGAATTGATGTGTTCGCAAAGGGAATATTTGTAGTAAGCGTGAGATAGATTACCATATGGCCCAAATTAGTATAGACGTCTTTAAATAGAACGTATTTACCTATCATAACGAGCCAGTAAAGTATATGGAAGGTCTTTTTGATGGAAAAGTATGCGATATGAACTTCTGAACATGCAAACATGTGATAAACATGCTCTTGACTTTAATACAGGCGATTAACTCATGATGCTTATATAGCAACATTATACATCATATAAAAGATTGACAAGTGATTGGCGCGTGGAAAAATGTGGAAAATGTTAAACATGTCAGAAATTTATCTTCCCAGAAAAATGGAACATATTGTTTTAAAATCCAATTTCATGGTCAGATCAAAGAGAGGACCTTTAATGACAACGATAAATGGAGTCATGAGCAATCACGAAACCACGACCAGGGATGGTAGTATTTAAAAGTAATTTCTTATACTGGTTGTAAACATGTAATAGGTCTGTATTCTACGGTATTTACAATAAAACCCGAGAACCAGCATTGAAAATAACCAGTGGGATATTTGGGTAGACAAGGTATAAATCTGCGGCATAGTATCAGGGTCGTCCTTATTTATGTAAGGATTCTCTAGCATCCACGAGTGCAATCTGTTACATAGAATGTTACTCTTGGCCAAAGAGGACTAACCCATGCAGTAAAATACAGGAACTTCATAAATCAATGTAGATGCCATGTTTTCATTCAACAGTGAATGAACAAAAAGAAAGACAAAGAGCTATCCTCATGATGTTGGTCTACACAGGCTTCATACAATGGTTTAAAATATAAGTACCTGGGGAATCATTACCCGTCACATGCCACTCATCAACGTTTATAAGTCTCATTTATCATCGAGGATGGCTGTGCCAGTTGTTATGTCAATTTGCCAACAATAAAAGGACATGGTACCCACCAAAAACGTCAGTTTTATATACTTCAAACGATAGATGTGAGGGCACGTACTTCATTTTGAAGAGGAGTCTAAAGGGCACGGGGCAAAATATACATTGTGAAAGAAAAAGTGAAAGAAAAGTTTATAATTTCTCCTGTCCAAATAATCTGTATCTGGTTTTTTTTATAAATGGACTAGTTAACTTCCACTGACACTGGTAATGATCGAATTATAAATAATCGCTCTGTAGCAGAAAAAGAAATAAAGCACCAGCCCAATACCTAGTCTACGTTAACCATCGTCATATTTTCAATAAAAAGTCAGGAAACCTGATGTGAATAATGGCAGAACTAAAGAGTCCACAAAGTATACCCTAGTCAAGATTTAAAGCAAGTTTAATGCATAATGTGTTGGTTTTGTCTCCATCTTACCTTTCCTGGTCTTCAGGCACTTTGCGGGAACGTGATCTGCCAGAGCCCATGGTAGATAAGGACAATGAAGATGTAATCCAGGTGAACGACGGCAATCCCGGGTAATCGCTGTGTTATGTCATAAGAAATCCCCCAGACAACACAACTCGAGTCTTTATTTATTTTCTCTCTCCCCGATCCTCCCGGTGCAATATCAACCAGTCGAGTCAGGAAAATATCTCATCTTGATTATCCTAATTAATTCACCGAGCGACAAGTTCATCCTGTGTGTTTTATGCTGTAATAGGTAGGAAAGGCATCCTCAACAGCTATACCTCTGCTTGTATGCAATTAAAACAAGACGCAGTCTACCAGTCGGGCAGAATGCTTATTTCTGTCTGTTTATCCTCACTTAGCACGACACAGGTGAGGTAGAATTGATGACTCTCCCCGATCACGATTGCAGAATATAAGGAAGTATTAAATTCTGCCCCACTGATAGGGTACTGTGGTTTCTTAATTTGTAACTCGAAAGCCGTCCTGGGTATTTGGCTTAAGTTTAATACCTTAAACGCAGGCAGACACGAACTAAATATGAGGTAACTTTCTATGTGGACTCTTCCCATGGGGTAAGATACTAAGGTGCCAATATAATCGTGAATAAGATGTACTACTTTAATCTTTTCAGATAATATTCACGTGAGGATCACTCCCTCCTAAACCGTATTCATCCACAGTGTCCACATCCTGTAGAAGCTCTCGCAAAGCTTAGCTGTGGTCTCCCAGTGATATGTATCAGTAGAATTCCAGTGAAGTGGAAACCGATTGAAAGCTATTGAACAACTGGCTGGACAATAGATCTTACAGAGGGAGCACGATTCCTAATGGTCCTAGAATATTGCTCAATATTTGACTCAAGCATAGCACAAACGGGAAGTAGGTGTACTGATATAGAGTTGCATCAATGATAAATAAATATGGCCCTTAACCTCTGACGAAGGAATTTCAAGATGATAATCAATTCCTTTATCTCCTAACCTGGTGTTTTATATCACACGCCTGTACGTTCGATACAAACAATGGGAGCATATATATAAGTAGGCCTATATATTCCTGATCCTATCACCAAGGGCAAATAGAGTTTGTGAAAAGGCCTATGCCTATGGCCCGCATGTGCACACAATGCTTAGATAGGTATACCCATAATGATGGTCAGTCTTTATTACTGTACAAATATCAATGACTGACCCAGTGTAAATTACACCTGGGAGATGCAAAGTTGTACATGGCCGCTATACAATCCTGCATTTTCATATATTCCATTTGGATCAGAATTACAACTACAGAGTGCCAGGGAACACGCCTTATGTCCCTCAACTGTCCGCCGCATACATGTATATATATAGACACCTGACGTTCTCGGTACACCTCCAAAATATACACAGGCGCAAACCACCTGGCTAACGTCAAGGTTGCAAGAATTGCCTGGACCTCAATGCCAAGACAATCCTATCTATGAGTAAATGGATGAATTGCAGTGTTGCAAGTACATGCCATCCATAGATGAGCTTCTTGTTTCTAATGGCAAATCCTTTTAAATCAATGGCATTAGAAGGTAGTGTATATAAATCCAGTGTTTCTAGTCAATCCCCAGCTGACTCCTTAAGTCAGGTAGTGCTTCTGCCCCTATGCGGTTTGTATATAATGGTTCGCTGTGCTTCAAGGGCCACCTTATACCACACACACCTAGCTATACATACACATAAGCACCAAAAGAGGTCGTCCGCTGCTGTCTCCTCCTCCGCCACCGCCTCGCCTGTCCCAAAGGTGTGCCTATGGCTGCAGGTGGGATAGAGTTTGTAGTTTGAGGACATTTCTACTCCAGGGGATCCATGCGTACCTTTAGGTACAGTATGACTTAAGGTCATTTGATGTCCTCGGGCTGTTGTGATTCCAAAAGTCAGCGGGAAGGAAAAAAATTGTGAGAACGCACTTGCTTATACCCACACCCACCTTGTCCACACATGCACACATTATTCAGAGAAATTAAAGTTGTGTAAACGTCCACATCCACATCGAGCGTTTAACTCAAATAAATCTGTATGCCTTGTACCTCGTTTAGCAGTAGCATACATGGGTCATTTCATCTCAATGGTATTTCAATGTCAAATGGGACATTCAGTACCGACGAAGTACCAATAGGAATGGCAGTTGTGATTCATCAAAAGCGGTTCTATCTTTATCCTGATGCAATGCATCAAAATTATCCAAAATGTTTTGTGCCCAAGGTTTATGGATGATAATACATTATTCGAGTTCTTTTGCACTGAATATTATAGAGCTATTGCTACAAGAATCGGTGGACTGGAATCCTGTCCACGACCATTATACATCGCCTATCCTGGAAGAAACAGATTCCTTTGCACTTAAATTATGCGTAAAATGCTCAACACGTTGAAACAAAAGGGAAAATCCCAGAAAGTTAACCCATGATATCACAAACGCATGCGTGCTCTGTGCCTATGGTATGTTGAAAGGAGAAGGTTTTAGGGAACAGTTGGAGAGCTCTGAAGAACCTAAACCAAAGGGTCTCCACTGGGTGAGCCCAATTAATCCTGAGCAGGATTACCACTGCTTTGAATAGCTGACCAGAGGGTCGTGTGATATCAAGGCTTAAATATGAAGCCTATGGCCATGTTGTTTAGTGAACCGTGCTTACTTTAGGGTTTCTATTACCCCCTACACAACTCAACGAGGGGGATCCCTCTTGGAATATATCTATTTAGTTTTGATGAACATGATTGTAAATGCCACCATCCCGTGTATTTCTTTGCATTTAGAATCACACGCCCGTATATGCCAAGAAGCATATGCCTCGAATGTTTTAGAAAGTAAATTTATTAAATCAGTGCCACTGGTGCGAGGTTGTACGAGGGGCAGCGCAAGGGCGTGTGATAATCATTTAGGACATTAGAGAAGAACAGCTACATTCGATTTCTATAATTGAAAAAGACATGCAAAGTTCCTCTTACAGTTACAGAATAAGATGATAACTCGGATGGACTATTGTAACTATCTGAACGCATGAAATCCTACAAAGCATGGTAGAAATAATCAACTCGTTGGGATGTCAACAGGGTTGATGGCCTCGTGCCAGGATATTTATCAGCTCCTAATACACAGATAGCCCACTCAAGTTGTACAAACACGTGTAGCTTATATGCTTAATCCATAGTACAACCCCGGCCTCCACGCTAATCTCATCATAAAATCTTGGTTACGATGGACGAATACCCATGTCATAATATATCATTCGCACATTCTTTTCAGTGAGCTGAGGGACACTTATAG
The DNA here is from genome assembly GCA_942159475.1 of Sthenelais limicola. Taxonomy (NCBI): domain Eukaryota; kingdom Metazoa; phylum Annelida; class Polychaeta; order Phyllodocida; family Sigalionidae; genus Sthenelais; species Sthenelais limicola. The sequence goes on from OW804098.1 coordinate 52,482,507, forward strand.
AGGAAGAGAAGTTTTTTTAACATGGGCATGGGTTCATCACCAAGTATTCAAAGTGGTTCTCCGAGAGATGGCTATGTTATAGATCTGTTCGTTTTAGCCTACAGAAAGCATATAAAATGGCTTGGAAGTGAAAAAACGGCTTACACAAGAATTATTTCCAACATCATAAAATTCAATTAGATCTCAACTAACTATAAATTTTCAAAATTATGACAATGAATCTGAGTCATTGTGTGAAGGCCGCGTGGGTGCATGCTATTTTTTAGCATGGAATCTGATGATCCTGTTTTCACAATTAGGCCCTTTACAATGCCTGGTATTTCAATGTCGGAAGAGGCAAATACCGCTGTTTACATAAAGGATCGAGAAACGGGTCTAAACCTCTAATGAGTCTTTAACACCAGGTTTAAGGTATTAACATAGCCCCAGCTACCCCTTGTCCTTGTTTAACCCAGACCTTGCAGGTATGAATGGGCAAATAAGTTGACATGCGCTTCCAGATATCTACTGAATTCCACTAAGGCTACTCAGTGCCTGTACCTTATCTCCCTGGTGAAATGTAATGTATCATATACCACATACATAAAGAGAGGGTAATGTGACCTAGAGACAATGGGCGTCATATTAAAGGGTGGACATGTGGGGATAATAAATCTCACGAGGGCTGTAAATATTGTAAACGGCAGTATTTGATCTCGGGTATAGTTCAAGTTCTTTGAAGGCAGGCATAAAACTGGCGAGAAGGATGGCAGTTTCAGCACATAATTATGAAATTGTATGTATATCAAAGAGGGAGATAATTAAAACCTAGATGAAGAATGCGCTTATTATAGTTAAACACATAATATCCCATTTAAACGGCTTATAACTCTACTTTCCTTAAATTTCACGAGACGTCTCCAGTTCCAAACATAATAGATCGATTTCATCATCCCCATTACAATAACGGGATACCATTCTTGCATCTTAAAATGGTATATTGCGACGTTTGAAATTATTTCTAGAGTAGACAACCAAGGAGAACAAGGGAAGTGTGTTAAATAAACGAGACACAGGTATATAGCAAATAGACACACAGAAGTTTCTTTTCTAGTATATAATAGCATTGCTTGATGCGTTCCATTTGAGAACGCTCTGTTTCGGCGTAGAATGAATATAATTTTATTCCCTTCAAACGAATATGTATCCCTCCAGTCTTACGCCCTTCTCCTGCCCCTAAGAGGGTGATTGTAGTCATTGTCTTTCTAGAACTGAACTTTCAAGTCATACATAATAATGTTGATACAGAATTCACCCAATGAATTCCTAAGAAAGTCCATAGCCATTTAATTGGTATTCATATTCATGTAGATCTAAATAAATTCATGCGAACGGAGGTATATTATATGTGCATATCGTGGGAATATATTGAAGACTTATAATGAATAAATACATTATTTACAGTTGTTGCCTCGGAGGCTCGGTGAATAATATTTGGGTACATTTTGGATATATTCGAGATGTGAGAATCGGCAGAGAAGATCCTTTGAGTTTGACAGAGCGTCTGGAGATTGGATATACAACTTATCCAATAACAAAGAGTTAATGGCCAAATGTAAAGTGATTTTCAATACATCCAGGTCGGAGTATCTGCAAACCCGTAAATCAGGGTCCTGGAGACTATATCCGATAGTTTCATCTCGGCTCCTGAATTGACAAAAGCTATCTAGAGCCGAAGGAAAACAATAAATCTAACGCAACTAGTCCAGTCACTTGACAAGATCCCAGAGCCAGTGTCGATGGCAAGGTACAGGGGATCGAGATCAAGATTAACCAAGAAGACTTCCACAATACTCCACGAATCCCACCCACATGCATATCTCCTCGGGTTTTAGCAAATCAAATAGCACCAGAGGCAGATTGCTACCTCATGATCGTATCATTGACACTTGAAGAGTGAATTTTTATCTCTTCACTCACACAATCTGATTGACCAAGAGTATCTAAACAACCCTTTCCTCAAACCAAGATCTAAAAAAAGAGTTTCGGTACAGATTCGCTTAATATTTAGCTCTAGAAGAATTAAGTGTCCAATGCCACATTTATTTATTAATTAATTGTTAATGTAATAATCAATTAAAGCAAAGTAATTCCAGTGACTGGGAATTATCCGCCCAGCAGGGTAATTAGCTGTTATCTGGCCATTAGCAGTGGGGTTTCCCTGACCTCTTCCAACCGAAAAAGTTGCAATTTAAAAAAAAATCATTTTAAAGTTTTGAGTTTTGGATACCAGCATCAGGATTATTCTCTTTTACTCTAAGCTCTTACCCAAAGGTGCATCCCAACAAAGTATATGAATACCAAGACTTATCAATAGGCACAAGCTCTTTGTTGCTAGAACGATCCTTGATAATAAAGCAATACATATGATTTAAGACTGCATGACCTTGTTCCTTTCAAATCCTGTTACTGATTATGATGAGTATCTCACACAACCGAGCTAATTAATTAGAAAATAAATGGGCTGTACGCAATAATGACTAATGGGGATGTATACACTGATGTTAAATGATCAAGCTTACGGTACAGTACATTTATAGACAGGTATCCTTGCATGTAAATGCAATATTTTATTCTAGTCTAGAAACTGGCCACACCCAGACCACATTATTTACTATCGGCCCCCCCCCCCCCCGGAGAGCACAGACAAAAATAAATTCAATCGTAGTCAACAATGGCGTATGTACTGGTATGGAAATATTAGAAAGGATTACAACACTTGCTTATCAGGTTAGGATGGGCACCGTTGGGATATTTAACGGAGAGGCTCGGCCGATCGATACACCAAGTTTACCTTGGAAACGACTGCAGAACCGCTGGGACGTCAGATTGGATCAGACACCGAAAAATAAATGATTAAAAGCTCGTCTTCGGCTTCTTTCATTTCTATAATTCACTTCTCAAGAGTGACAGTTGCTTTTTTCAACATAAGTCTTAACACATTAATAACATCTCTGTACTGAGCCAAAGTATGTACGGTAACTTCTCTGAAAACAGATATCATGCCAGTACACATCATAACATTGCAGTCTAAATGAAACGTCAATTATAAACCTCATTATCCACAGTTAGTAATAAAACAGACAGTTCTAATCGGGATCGAATCTAATCGTCGAATCCTAGATGCGAATAAAACTATAAACATGTCATTTTGGGAACACGTTAGTTTTGATCAATATGGACATCCCCAAAATAACTGAGAGAAGAGATGCAAAGTGTGCTTATCGACTAAACTAATGGCTCGGAACGATCAACAATTGTTATCAGTATCAAATGACGTTACATTGGAAGTTCTAAATGAAAATATTTGTTATTAGTACAGAAGGTATACCTGTATTGATTAACACCTTAGATTGTCCCGTCCACTGAAGTTGAAATTATTATCAGCATAGTATAATAAATCGTTAGCTCAATATAATCTGGAGATACTATCTTTAAATACGGCAGTATCTCAGAGTAAACGAGGTACTATGCATAGGTCAGCAAATATTAGCGAAGATCTGATATGTATAGCTATGCTTCAATAATGAAACATAGGTAAATCTGGCATTTTGAATCAAATGCGGTAGCTACCCCACCGTCCTAAACTCTATTTCGAATTTTCGTTAAAAATGTGCTTAAGATGTGCTTAAATGTGGCCCACTTAAATCTGAATTTGCACTTGACTTTAATGAGGGGCAATAAGTATATATCAACTGAGATGACATAAAGATAAGGAGTGACTGATGCAATATAATCTTTAATATTAATAGCACATAAGCAATATCATACCAGACAACGATAAATAAAAGTCAACTCATAAAGCTGTATTAGTGACGTAAAATATTTGAAGTTTGGAGTGAAAATGTGACGAACTCTCACACCAAGCGGTAGAAAGGAACTCGCGCTAGACGGTATTCATAGTTGTTTTCCAGAAACCCAATCCAGTGATTAGAAGCACTCTATTTTTTTATATATCTTTCTTCTACCAGGTGGGATGTAGCACTAACATCGACGAGTGGGCATGGCACAAAGTGTAGCTGGGGTTGAGGTTAAAGTTGAGGAAAGCATGTGGGGATTCTTTGGATTGGCTCGAACACGCCCACGCCGAGTGTAGTGATGTGAGAATGAATTATACAAGTTCTTCTAAACAGCAATCACACATTTAAAGTGTGAGCATCTGGTCAATATAAGGGAAGACCTCGAAGATGTTATTTCTAAAATAAAAATGAATATGACCACTACATGTATTTATTCAGTTCCACTAACTCCGTCCTGGGTCACTTATGATAGTTGTAATTAAACATCTAGTGGCAACAAATATTTTTTTCACACTGTTGTAATTTTTAGATTTCTTCTGTTCTAAGTAATACAAATAAATCCCATCACTTCACCGATTTTTTTTAATACAGGGACGCAAGCTCGTAGAAAATTGATCGAGTATGTGCGCCGCATGCTGTCATGGAATATATAAATTAATTCCCGCTGTACTATTATCAATGTGTTAGCGGTTATCATTTTTTAAAAAGGACAAACATATCTAAAGCATGGTTCAACCCTCGGAGAAAGTTTGCTAGCTGTACCTTGAGGTTACCATAGAAACGGAGAGGTGTTGCAACGCTGTGCGCATGTTACATACGAAAGCACGCTCAGCCGTGCCACGGTTTAACGAGGGGGATAGTAATACATGGGATTAAGATTTAGGGCCGAGAGATAAAGAACACAAGATAACACGAAAGATAACAGTTTCTAGCACACTTCAAGCACAATTATCTTACACTCAACATTTCTAACTTAAAAACGTTTGCGTAAAAGGAATTTGAACAAACAATATATTGGGATGAGAAATGAATGAAAACAAGTAGGAAGCCAAGAAATGATAAGGAAGAAAGGGATTTTTCTTTCTTCTTAGTAGGGTATTTTGACTTGATTCCATTTTTCAGTTACAAGCACAACGAGTATACGTTCCTTCAGCTCTCACCTCTAGAACGTTTTGACAGCTATTAATATTTTCCACATAAAAGTTACCACCCTTCCGATCCAAGACACAATCCATGCGTAGGCAGGTACCTTCCTTACTTCCATATTTTTTTCCACCAATTCTATTTTCATATGTAGCAAACATCATGTCATAACCTTCACAGCGGGTAACGTCTGTCTAGCAACATGTCACTCCATAGAGCCTACATGGGTGGTATGCACATTACCATTCTTCACACTCAATGGTTCCCGCTCAACTATTCCACATGGATCCCCCATTCTATATTCCTGAACCCCTACAGCCTATTTACCAAGTCTAGAAGCTATATCATTTTTCACTATAAGCTTTACATATTAATCTGAACACCCACAAGGCCTGGTATAACGGGGGGAAATGCTGGTTAAGTAAGTAAACATGTCCACAAATAAAGCTTGTTGTTCATGACTCCAGTAGGGTAGGTTGGTGCGAGCATGAAGGGGATAAGGACCTTCTTGTTGACATTTTGAACTGTTTAGCAATTTTGATATTAAAGTTTTCCAGAGCATGACATTCATTGCATATTGACGGATCAAAATGGACGGTCCTAGGGTTGATATGCATATACCCTTAACAATGGATCTTGTTAATACATAAAGGGTTGTGTACTGAACCTTATGGTTATGTTTGTCTGACACACAGAGACTTGCATATCCATACATCAGATCCCATGATCTCAAGTCCTGAAGCTGCACAGACAGTTACGAGTCCATCGTAATAGATCGTCGCCAGTGGCGAGTGCTGTTTTTGCCCGGGTAAATAAACATACAACATCAAGTGACACAAACTAAACGCTATAATATAATTAGTATACATCTGAGAGACATCTTCTCTAGGTGTAAATGCGATGTATCTGTTAGCGTACATTTAAATAAGGAGGGTTGGTCGGCATTATTCTCTAAATAACCCACCATGGGTAAAAAGAAATATCCAACTGAGGTGGCCTATTCTTAGCCCTCCTAGGAGCCGCCTCTTCCCTTCAGTAATAAAATCTGTAAAACGCAAGTAAAAGAATTCAAGTTCCAATGCATACATAAAGGGGTATCCCTCCTTAGTATGAAACAGATCACCTGAAATTGCGGTATCGCCAACGTGGCATCATGCGATCCATAGAAGTGTATAATAGGAAATCTCAAAAGTGCTTTTTATACACTTGTATCCTACCCGGTAGCCTACAGGTGATCGTTGACTTCTTAAAGACTAAATTTCCCTGTTCACATAGAAGTGATGCTACAGCGAGTTAATACATGTATCAGAAACCACACCCCCACTTAATAAAACTTAACAATACTCACCCCATCTTTTGACCTCCGCACCTTTATCCGAAATGACCAGCGCCTGCTGGCAGGCCCAGATTTCAAGGCAGCAGCACCAATCCCTCCTCCTACACCTCATCCACCTCCATGCGCTCACCCACTTCCAGGAGCCTCCTGTGGAGAGAGAGCGCCTCTCCCCCTCTACACACACATCCCAAACCAAGAGCTACTCCAGCAGACGCCATGGAAGCACGAGCTGCTCCACCACAGCAAGAGCACGGGTCGTAGTTCCCTACGGGGATGAGTGCACTGATGGCCAAGGAGAAGTTGTAGGTGGTAGGAGGTAGGGATAAGGGGTTGGGTGCAAGTTTACTGGAGGAAACCTTCAAGTACCAAAGGCTGTTTGGGTGTGGATATAAAGTGGAAATTTGATTAAGCCCGGCACTCAGACCAACCAGCGGGTCTTTCCTAGGTTTACATGTATATCCCCTTGACCTTTGGCCACAGATGCATGGTGACTTGTGATGGAGGATGAAGATGCATTCCCCCTACAGATGTTCGCTCGTTTTGATCTGAGAACCCTAAACGCGAGTTCATCAATCTAACATTTGAGAAATGAGCATTCGATATAGTTGACCCTGTTTAGTCTATAATAGAGTTCCATCTATTTTTATATAATTACTAGGACATATGTACCTTGCATACCGGTATGCACATCATAAGGTTCTCCACTCCCCGATATGCTACAGGGACAAATGTCCATAGTTGACTATAATTGTTCAGATCAATTAGTAAATTGTGTTGGAGCGGGTCGTATTCGTCATGTTGGACACAATTACAGAACAGACTTGTCTCCCTATTTCCCCAGGCAAAGTGGAGACAAGTATATCTTCCCTGACCGATATACGACGGTCAGGAATTTGAAACAAACTAAGACAGGCCCGTAACTTACGAAAGTGTCTTATTTTTTCAGTCTAGTTCCACATTTACACACCTGGGGGCCCTGACCTCTAACCTAACACACCTGGCCTGCTCACTCTCTGCAGGGATTATAGACGCTAGGTGGCTGTAACATACTGTCACTCAAGTGTTTCACCATAGACTTGATTCGATCCACTTATCAAGTGGAAGTTCATAAAAGTTTCTTGCCACATAAGATTATACAGGCACATACTTCAATATAGAATGGTCCGATGTAAATCAAATGCATCACGAGCTATCACGGAACATGTGATAGTAATGTAACTAATAGTCGAAATTTTACAAGTGCGGGTTACTGGTGTGAGTTGGCAGCTGATGAATCTAGCTAAGAGGGTGCATAATGGGCTAAAGCAAATGGTTCTTAGTTAATAGGGTTTTTTAAAAGGATTCAATCGAATCTTATTTGTCACAATCTGAGACTCTGCCCCGGGCTCTGCCCCATACGATTTAAGGACTGTCTGAATGACTCTGGTTACATTTTTCCAGTCTTACTAAAAGTAATAAATTCCATACCTAGGGTCAGTAGAAGTTCTATCTTGGTTCATTTCAAAGTTATGATGATGAAGACAGCATGCCTCCATTCCGTGCAGAGTCTAGAGTCTCTCCCCAGACACTCTGAATCATTTCACTCCCGGTGGAGAGTTGAGTTCTAACTGACCGCATATATATAAGTGCAAGGGGCTTCCCCTCACTCACGCCACCCCTACCACCATAATGCGGAACACATGGAAAATATGTTCCCAATTATCATTACTCCGGATTTCATACGCTTTATTAAACTTTAGGTTGGATTACTTAGAAAGTCTTCCATCAGTCAAAATTAAAAACATGGAATAGGCATAATGGCTGAATACATCACTGAAATTAGAATAGTTCACTGTTTATCTCAAAATGTTAGCGCTTCGGGTTTTTGTTTTTTTATATACAAAAATATAAATACTATTTCGGAAGCACGAACCTTAGTAGACAGGGATCCCAGCTCTAGCCACTAGTAGTGGACAGAGGTGGAAATTCAATCTAGAACCTTAGTAGTAAAATACGTGTATTTTACTACTAAGCACGAACTTACTAAATTAGCACTTTAGGATTATCTGTTGGGTGTCTATCAAGCAAACGTTGTTTGGAATTATCAACAATTGTTCGGCGCAATCTTTATATAGTGCGTATCTAACAGAGATATTTGTCCAGAAATTATGACTGATTCCGTTTAATAATATCAACGATCCTATAGCTACACACGGAGTCTTCACAGAAGACTCTAATAAAAAGTAAATTTCTGCTAACTGATTGAGTATTGACAGAGTATTATTATAATGGGACGTCGTAATTTACTTAAACTGTCTGCGATTAAACAATGCACGCCCAAAACACTACTGGGGACACTCACACTACCGTATAAAAATACGTAAAAACAAGTACCAAATTCAGGTCAAAGTTTATGGGATAATTATTACTGCCATTAGGATACATACATGTGCAAAATTTATGTCAATATAGCGAGGGCTGAGGACAATTAACGAAAGGTAACCGTAGTAGATATCTAGTAGACCCCATGCGATAATGTTGTGTTAGCAAGACCACTTGTATACTCATAAATATTTAGTATCGTAACCATAAAGCAATTACATTAAACAATAATGATTCGTCCAACTTACAGAAGCTAATGAAATACATACTCCACTATTGAATAATTCATTGTCACCAGTGCATACATACTTATCATGGACATTTTACTGTACAAAGAACATCACAATTGATAATATGGGGACAATTATCATTCAATTTCTATGCATTCATTATACCAGGGCACACTTATTATGCAACCAGCCGTCCCCTTCCACCCCACACCACAGGGCTGAGTGTTTGTATACGCAGACGACCCAGACTGACTTGCTGCCAAACAAAAGGTTGTGATAACGAAGGGGACACATGGTCCGGCACATGTGGTAGATTCACGAATGCTTTGAACTGTTTACAATAAATCGGTCTTATCGTTTATCTGGCATCGTCGGGGTTACGAAGCTATAGATTTCATGGCCTGCGGGCGTGTATGCATGAAGTGGTCAATCCAACATCTGCAGTATCCTGCTCACGATGCTATATTCCGCTAGGTGGACAATGAACAGACAGCGTTCCCCTCAGTGAGCATTGTTCTTTACATGAGTAGTATATGGAAAGCTTGGTGATATGGTGGCAGTCCATTGAGACGGCGCCTCCCATTTATAACAGAAAACCTATCATTCCTATCCTGATTTTAAATTTCATGCTCATCTTAGGTATCAATGTCAAATAACCGAATTACTCACGCCCCTTGAGGCTTAGAAGGATCACTCACCCACTAGTTATCTACCCAAATTGTATCGAGAGCATGAACTGGATTTAGTCCTATTAATAGGAACCCTCTTTAGGTTTTTTAATTATAGCAGGGGAGGGAGGACCTTTGAACTAATTTAAGAGGGGAGGCTTACAATGGAGCATTCAGAGAAAGGACATTATGAGGCACTCGCGGCTGTAAGCCTGGCCTGCGGAGGGCACAGACTTATGTCTAGCACAGCGCCGACGCACCTGTCCCTTTCCCCTCCCACTGTGTTCCAGCGGCCCCAGATTGACTCACTCAGAGACAGAGTGAACGCCTGACAGGCGCCTGGCACATTTCCATACAAAATTTGATAACAGGTACAGCTTATATGTAAGCCTTTAGCGCCAATAGTAGAACAACTATCAAATAATAACGTTCTGGGGAACGTAGATATTGTTACTTAGTATTCCATATTTTACCAGAATCAGTGATGAAGACAGTGACTGAAATATCTAGCAATGCGAGTGAGTGATACAAATTGAGATATATTTGTCAGTCTAATTCTGCTTTACGCTCCATTGAATGGGAGTATTTTTCTCCAGCGATGAGCAGGCAGAGTTTGGACATTCTCAGTGGGTAAATCCCGCAATTGGGGCAACGACGCCGTTAGGGTACGGAACCATCGACAGCTTATCCAGTCATTGTTACCCAAATGACCTATTGGGCCATCTGGTATGGTAGAGCATTATTTTGATTACGGTATACAAAATTCGGAGTACTACATAATTTACAACAATATTATTCACACAGAATATCACGTAGGTTCAATTGCAGATAATGATCTTGGATATCTTGTAAATTGGTAATCTGAAAGTGTTTTATCTCACACATATTTCATATAATATGATAGAATTGAGGGATGGGGGGTGTCACGGCCATATCAATGATATATGTAATGAAATGATTTGTATGTACTCAATTGAACACAATCTCTCAAGTGTGTAATTCGCTTGACCGGTGTATTTGTAATTAAATAAGTTTGGCAGACAGCTTCAGGTCTTTATCCTCAGACTCTAGAGCATTGACAATGATATAAGGATCAGTTTAGTACCATTGCTTCCGCACCATTGATTTGATCATTTCCCCCCGACAATTGGCTTCTATTTCTAAAGACATAGCCTAGAGGATATTCTAACCTAGATTACTAAGCTTAGTATTCAAGAGATGTTGCAGGTATTTTAATACGTAGTCCGACTATGCAGATATGCATAAACTTATATAGAAAAAAAATGGGAAGAATTAGGTGTCAACAATGTTAACCCCCAACCCCCTGCATTTCAATGCCAATGGCCGTATATTTTCTATGTTTATGACATTATGCCCGGTGTTTATGTTTTGGACTTAGCAAGGGATCATCAATCAGGCTGATAACAAATAGAGGAACACGTTTTCACGTGATGCAACGGAGTTAGCCAGTATTATAGCTGTCGCGAATAATGTTGTTGATATTTTGCTTCAATAAATTAACCCTCTCCGTATAGGCCTACAAATTACATTAGCAGCTGCGGATTATGGTTCAATGTCTACAATTCCATTTTCGAAACCGTGAAACAGTGGGAGGTTGAGCTAGGTTAATTGTGGAGGGGAAAAAGTGGTCACATAGAACGATGTATCATCAAATGCCTAGAATCATGTAGAATTGCCCGATTGCTCGGCATGCAGGTTGCAGACCATGCATCGTGCTCGGATGCAGAGCTCGGCCTCAGACACCAACAAAGAACAATCAATATGCCATCGACATCACTCGATTTCACTTACAATTTCCTCGTGGAAATAAATATAATTTTGATGAATAAGAGAAAATACTTAATCGACAACAGACTCATATCTTCTGATGGAATGCATATCAATCTATGAGAGAGAAGCGAGATATTTTCCCATGACAGTGCCTAGTAAAACGGGCCCACCCCCTTTCGCACACGAAGCCGGCGACTGTCGCCGAGCACCCCGTCAACGCAGTGCCAGTGGTATACCCGCTGCATGGGTTTTGCGCGACCATGGCTTTGTTCAAGATGGTTTGGAATTCAGTTGCTATTCCATTAAAACAACATTAGTACAGATATGTGAAATGACTGAGTGTACGTACCTGTTCAGAAATGTTTACATTTCGCGCTTAACCAAGTATATTTCTACAGCGGGAGCTCGATCATGCTCGACTGTGTATCACTCTATAAACGGAAACCACCGAACGACCTCGGCCACTGTCGGCTGAATATTTTTAACCAATGGGATTCAAGATAATTCATTGGTGCGCGGTCAGTGTGCGGCAAAATGGCGACGAAGATACCAAAGAGAGAATTGTTTACATGTTGATCCGCCCATGGAATACCACTATTTCCTCTAATATTCCGAAAAGAAGACTCTGATTCAAACTTTTCAATCATGGTGAAGCAAACTATCCAGATATTTTCCAGAGTCAAGCCCACAAAGGGCAAAATCGGGGTGAGTACCATCAGATAAGTGGACGTACTAGTGTTACTGTTGGGGTAGTTTGGGACGGATATTTCGAGACGCGACATGCTCTGAGACTGAATCTGATTCGATCAACTTCAGATGTCAAAACCATTTCATGTACGTTAAAGCGTGCAGCTGATGACTCACATGGTAAATTTCCTTACGGTGTGGGATTTGGCCATGTTTTATGTGACCGTACACATATACATTTTGATATAAACTATTAATTTATTAAAATTATGACATTTTGTGTATTCATTTAAAGGCTACGATACAAGCTAGTCGGTGACTGGTGAAGTCGGACCGCCGTGATGTCGGACCGGGCGGCTTAGTGGAGTCGGACCGGGGGGTTAGTGGAGTCGGACCATGGGGTTAGTGGACTCGGACCACCGGGTTGGTAGACTCGGACCACAGGGTTAGTGGACTCGGACCACTGTCAACTCGGACCAGATATTTTAGTAGGGACAGTCCACAACTGCCTTTACTGACTTAGGACAACCAATTTAAGGTTAGGGTTAGGGTTAGTTTAGTATGGATTATTGTTAGGTACATTTTTTTAATGTAAGAAGTTCGGAAAACTCCCGTTATTCTCGGTAATATTCCCATAGCTATCCATGGTCCGAGTTTACTAACCCCTGGACCTGGTCCGAGAATACCTCGGTCCGAGCTCTGCCCGGTCCGACTCCACTAACCCCTTGGTCCGAGTCCACTAACCCCCTGGTCCGACCATACCCGGTCCGAGTATACGGCGGTCCGAGTATAGAAGGGTCCGACATCAGAGTGGTCCGACCTCTCTAGGAAGCACCTAGTCTAGGCCTAATAAGTAGCCTATAGCTATAGGCCTACTTGCCGAAAATCCGTATCGAATGTTATATAATATATGGTATCTCTAACTTTCATTTGTCATTAGTTAGTCGAACCTTACTCAACTCATTTAACTTAAAAGTGTCAGCTGGTGTTGTGGGCCTCAATTTACTTAATAATTAATTATGGCAGTTATGAGGATATTCTAAATTTTGAATGCAACTGCCAACTATAATAAATTATGATATAGACATAGTTGCATGAGAATCTCCGGATAACTATAGTCATATATTGGGAGAAACTTCCAAAAAAATTGCTGTCCTAATGTTATTTGCCAATTGGCAATGCCAACCACAGGCACAGCACTCCACTTAACTCCGTGAGATACTTTATGGAATTAATATTTAAATAAGTATATTCCCCACTAAACTTCTCTAAAGGTGCGTAAAGTTTGAGAATTATTTGAGACTTTCCTTGGAATCGTATCCATCCATCCATCCCCATTCGAACCTGAAATCCTTTTTCTTACGTACTCTTCATTTATGTTACAGGCGTATGAGGTCCAGTCTGAGGGTGATGGGTCAGCGTATCTTCACTTTGCTGTTCCTAGAGACCTCCAAGAGGGTTTCATCAACAACAAGAAAGAACTATTCAAGTTTAGGTGTGTGTTTTAAAGAAAAAAATTACATTTTATAAGAATGTCATTTATGTAAATGTCTGGGTTACATGTATTATTTATCCTGTGATTAATACGATATATACACTGATGTATCGAAGTATTATCTTAGAACAATGTAAATAATTTTACGAGTTTAAGTGTAAAGATCTGCATTTTTAAAGAGTGCTTTATATTGTCGTTTTATCTTATTACAAATATAGGTTCAACCGGGTATTTGACCGAGACACGAAACAAGATGAAGTGTTTGAGCATGTCGCCAAGCCAGTCATTGATAAGTGAGCACAATTACCCTGTTTCAAGGCACATCTTAATATTATTGATATAACTTATTTCGGGTTGAAATATTTTATCATAAAGTCTTTATCTAACTTACGACGTTTTTTTATTGTACCTGCAGTTTCCTCTCTGGATACAATGGCACCATTTTTGCTTATGGTCAGGTTGGTGGATCTTTAATGCATTTTATTTTTTATCTTTTTGGCATTCTGTTTACCATTGATAGCACATGAATTATTACCATGTTTTCTAGGGGTGATCGAAATAGATTCCTCTCTTTACACCTCCGACGAAAAGCTTTTGCAATGTAAGAGGGTGTAAGCACAATTTATATTGGAGGAGTGATAAGTGATCAATATTCCATGCTATTCCGTCAACTAAATTTACATTTGTGTTTTTCGTATAGATATAAGATAACGGCCAAATAGATAAGTATATAACGATGCATTATCGTAATTTTAGACCGGGAGCGGAAAGACGTTCACTATCACGGGTGGAGCAGAGAGGTACACAGACCGCGGTATTATACCTCGCACACTTTCGTACATCTATGAATACTATAAACAGGTGAGGGTCGATATAAGTGAATATTTCTTGTGATCCTGTTTGTCGCATAATTAAATTGTCATTTCTCGTGTGTTTTATTATATTCTTCTTTCAACATAATGAAAAAAACGTAATCGTATTTTATTGCAATGTTATTCAAATGACTTGTAAATTTAACTGTAACTTGAAACAATCTATATGTAAGACATTGGATGCTATAGTGAAGTGAACTATCAACTTTTTGCAGAATCCTGACTGGGAATACACCACACATATATCATACCTCGAACTCTACAATGAAAGTGGGTATGACCTCCTTGACCCAAAGCACGATGCTGCCAAGCTTGAGGACCTTCCGTAAGTATCAAATAGTTTTCGTGGACTTTCAATCTAAATTGATTTAAGGATATGCACTCTTGCTCTGAAGTATCAGATGAACTGTATGGTCTACTCCCGTCACCATGTATCCGTACTTGATTGATATTGATATTTGCTTTTTGTTTGACTAAAATCCACATAGGGATCTGACTATTAATTCTCCGATTTTAGGAAAGTTACGCTCCTGGAAGATTCTGATCAAAATATTCATTTAAAGAATTTAACAACTAATCAAGCATCAAATGAAGAAGAGGCTCTCAATTTGCTTTTTGTTGGCGACACAAACAGAATGATTGCAGAAGTAAGTTTGCACGTAGCTCTCTAATGCCTAACTGTATTGAATTTGCATTTGAGTGTCAAAATGTGCCCTAGGGCGTGGTCAAAGTCAAAAGTTGTGAAGTATTTTGGCGTGTATGTTTTTCATGAAGTTCACTCATGTATTGTTCTTACTTGAATAACAAATACATAAATAGTATTTGCTTGTATTCAGGGATTTTCTCTTTGACTAACTGGATTCTCGATTGCCTAGAATTCATCATGTCTAATAGTTTATCATCCGTTAAATTTATTTTCAAATAACTACAATTAATACCTATAAACTGGGGAGACCGGCAAGAATTTTTCGGGAGCCACAGGCCATGATGGACTTGACCTTCTATAATGATCATTGTTTTTCTCACCCTAGACGCCTATGAACCAAGCCTCAACACGGTCGCACTGTATCTTCACAATCCACGTTTCTGGTCGTGAAGGAGGTTCAGCGACACTTAGAAGATCTAAGCTTCATCTAGTCGATTTGGCGGGGTATGTATAACTAAATTTACCTTTATTTTACCGAACATCTAAATAATTAATGCGGTATCTTTTGAAGCATTCTGATATCTCCCACCCCTTTTTTTCGTATGGAATAGCAATATCATAATTGAGTATTTAATGTATACGTCTGTGCATTATTTTACCCTTTTTAGTTCGGAACGTGTAGGCAAAACAGGAGTGAATGGCCAGCTGCTTACCGAGGCAAAATACATCAACATGTCACTCCATCATCTCGAACATGTCATCATATCCCTTTCTGAGAAAAACAGGAAACATGTACCTTATCGAAACTCAATGATGACCTCTGTGCTTCGTGACAGTCTCGGTGGAAACTGCATGACGACTATGATAGCTACTTGTTCAGCAGAGTCAAAAAATTTTAATGTGAGTGTCAGCATTGTTTGCATATGTAGATTGGAACAGAACGTTGTATATCGAACAAAATAGAACTAATACAAATTTGAAATATGTGCTAAATGATAACCTAACCATCCTCTTCTGTTGCCATGAATGTCAATTGTAGTTCGTCCCACAGTCGGTAGACTGGGGAACAGATGATATCCAGGCGGCGCCACTAGCGACTCAGTTTCAGATCAGGCGCGAACGAATGCGACACGAGGATTAGTATTATCTCCTCTTTTTTCATCGGATTTACTGAAAATTCTTTAGGTAAGGATTTATCTTCTTCGCAATTGGATGAGTCGACATTTCGGCTTTACTTAGGATCTGTTATTTCATGGAATTTGTGCTTGTTGACCAATTGGGACCATTTACCACTCGAGCCCTCACCTCCTCGAGGCGAGCGCACGCTCGATGATTCATCTCTCTGATGTAATCTGACCTAGTTACCATTAAGGCAATCTCTCTGATGTCTTGGTACAGGCAATCTGTGGTAAAATGAAAGGACCCATCTCTCTGATGGTGTTTCCTCTTTCATTAATGGTTTTTATGTATATTTTGCAGTCTCTCTCTGAGGTTAGCGAAAACATGAGTTCAAGGGATAACTCGCCACGAGGCTCAACACGTGGTCCCGGTGGGACCTACAACGACGGCCTGCCCGATAGGGGTGACATAGACATGGATTTAGCCCGCTTTAAGGACGAGGTCGTTAGGGAAGTTAAGAAATTGTTGGATGATAGGAAATCTAGGTCTAGATCTAGATCTCGCTCACGGAGATCATCTTCTTCAGAGGATGATTATGACGACCATCGCTCGAGACACAAGAAACATAGGAAACGTAGGCGGGGTTCATCAGATTCCCGCAAGAGGTCTCACAAGAGAGCCAAGCACTCCCACCGGAAGTCGGAGAAGGAGGCTCGCAAACGCCCTTCCGGCATCAACAAACACACTTTGAGCCCTCGTTCTTCAGAGGAAGAAGGTGAGTGGCCTGACGATTTGGATTTAGATCCGGAGATCGAAGATATAGATAACCCCTTCTCGGAATTTGTGGAGCAGATTAAGAAAGATACTTCAGTGGGCCCGGAGTGCAACAAGAAAGTTGCGGAGTTTGCCGACCTTGTGTTAGCTAAAACCCACAAGGCGGAGGATATCAAACTTATCACCGACAAGTACGGTAGGCCTGCTAATATCTCTAAGCTTCAAGTCCCTCTCATGGATGAGGCAGTGTGGAAGGCCATTAATGCTAAGGCTCGCCAGAAAGATGCCATTCGCCAGAAACATCAAGAGACTTTTGTTAAGATGCTTACAGCGATCATCTCAGCCACGGATGATTCCAACAAGGAATATCTTCGACTGCTGGAACTTAGCAGGCAATCTTTGAAGGTAGAAGTCAAGGACGGACAAGACGTTAAGCTTGTCGACGTTGAGCTTCAGCCTGAGAAGATCCTGGTTCCTATTGGAAAACTTAGAGATGCCCTAACCCTCGGAGCCCACCACAATGCGGAGGATCTCACCAAAGGTAGGAGGTTGTTGCTGGCCTCTTTCCTCCCAGAAGAGTACAAGGATCTCGCTGCTGACTGCACCAGGTTCCCTCCGTCGGCCACTAACCTACTGGGTACTGACCTGGAAGAAGCTATCAAACGAATTGATGTCACTAATAAGCTTACTACCAAATTGAAGGATCAGCCAAAAAACTCCCAGAGGGGTCGGGGCGGCCGACCCTCCAGGGGCAGAGGCCGAGGCAAGGGTTCCTATCGGGGCAACGGCAAGAAACAGTGGAACCAGAAGGGCTCCCAGAAGTACCAGAACAAAGGGTACAAGAACAACCAAAACAACAACTACGACAACAACAACAACTACAACAACAACAACCAAAACAACAACCAAAACCACAACAAGAAGTAGAGGTGAGAAGTGAATTTATCATTCCGGGGAATTTAGCTAATCACTTGAATGTTTGGAGAGAGTTGACGGATGACTCTTTCATCCTGGAATGTGTGAGTGGAATCAAACTGGACTTCAAGGAAATCCCTGTGCAAAAATCAATTCCCCGCCCATACAGATTCCAAGGTGAACAGTTGGAACTGATGGATGCGGAGGTTAATAAGTTGATTAAATCCGGTGTTGTATCGCGGACAAGGTACCACCGGAATTTGTTTATTTCTAATATTTTCTGTCGTCCTAAGCCAAATGGAAAAATCAGGCTTATTATTGATTTAACGATTCTTAATACCTACCTCTCTTATCAACATTTCAAAATGGACCACTTAGAAGTGGCAGTTAATTTGGTTTCTCCGGGGTCATTCATGGCTTCCATTGACCTCCGGGAGGCCTACTATTCGGTTCCCATTCATGGTGACTTCAAGAAGTTCATCACCTTCCAATGGAAAGGCCAGTTCTTTCAATTCAACTGCATGCCCTTCGGACTTAGCCCTGCTCCTAGGATTTTTACGAAAATCTTAAAGCCAGTGTTTCACAATCTCAGACAAAGAGGACTACATGCTTTTGGGTATATCGACGATTCGTTCATCTGGGGTCAATCGTTTGAACAGTGTAGGGCAACTGCCTTAGACCTAGCCTCAACTCTCTCTGAGTTAGGCTTCACGATTAACTACGAGAAGTCTAGTCTGACCCCTAGCACGGAAATGACTTTCCTAGGTTACACCATCAACACAGACAGAATGGTAGTATTTCCTCCTCAAGCTAAAGTCGATAATACCCTGAACAAAATTGAAAAAATCTTGTTTGCTAAAAACTGGTTCTCTATTAGAACAGTTGCAAGGCTTATTGGAACCTTAGTGGACCTCTGCAAGGCCGTCGATTACGGTTTAGCTCACTACAAATGCATCGAAAGAAACAAGATTTGGGCTCTTACCCGAAATGCTGGAGATTTCGGGAAACACATGCGTGTTTCTAGGAAAGCCAAGGATGAGTTGTGGTGGTGGTTAGAGAACCTACCATCCAAGCAGAGAATTATTAGACATATTTCCCCTCAAGTGGAAATCTTCACCGACGCTTCTCTAGAAGGCTGGGGCATTTTCTGTCCGTTCGGTCGAACAGGGGGCAGATGGCTTCCAGAGGAAGCAGAACTTCACATTAATGTGTTGGAACTAAAGGCCATTCTGCTAGGACTTTTGTCCTTTTACCGCAACTTCTCTGACACTTCCTTTGTGGTTAGGTCCGACAACACCACAGCGGTGGCCTATGTGAACAAGATGGGAGGCACCAAATCTTCCTCTTGCAACGCAGTAGCGAAAGAGATTTGGGCTTGGGCAGAAACGAACAACAACTGGCTTTCTTCTACCCACATTCCAGGAGTCCTCAACATTGAGGCAGATCACGAAAGTAGACACTTTTCGGATAACACGGAATGGAAGCTTAATCCCACTATTTTTAATGAAATTTGTGAGGAATGGGGTGTCCCTGATATCGATTTATTTGCTTCTAGGACCAACCACCAAATGTTCCCTTATGCCAGTTGGTTCCCTGACCCGGGGGCTTCATTTGTAGACGCGTTCTCCGTTAATTGGAATCAATTTCGTTTACCTTTTCTTTTCCCTCCTTTCAGTCTCGTAGGAAGGTGTCTGAGGAAGATCAGGGAAGACGGATGCAGAGCAATACTAGTCGCTCCAGAATGGCCAGGGCAAAATTGGTACAGTACACTACTGTCTCACGCACGACAGGTGTTGTCGTTCCAACGGACAGCCTCTCTCATCCCTCTTCTTCCAAATCAAGACCTTCGTCTGACATCGTGCCGCTTGATAGCGGTAAGTTGCTGATTGACAAGTTGAACACTCTTAATTTACCAATGAAGGTGGCCAGATATTATTTGTCTTCATGGAGACCGAAAACCAGGGCTGCCTACAGAACATACCACAAGAAATGGAAGGTGTTTTGTTTCCTCCGAGACCTCCCCTTTTTAACCACAGATTTGTATTTAGGTCTCGAATTTCTTGTGGACTTGTTCGAGCACGGAGCAGCTTATAGTTCAACGAATGTGGCCCGCTCTTCCCTTTCGGCGATTATGGACAAAATTGAAGGTCACACTTTCGGCAGCCACCCAATCACAATTAGAGTTATGACGGGTTTCTACAACAAGAGACCTCCTAGGTCCAGGTATTGCCAAACCTGGGACCCTGACTTGGTTTTGAGCTATTTTAGGGAGTTATTCCCTCACAAGAACCTTACGTTAAGACTTCTTACGTTTAAACTCACGATACTCCTTTCTTTAGTATCATGCCAGAGAGTTCAAACCCTCACCAGCTTGGAAGTACAAGAAGTTCACCAAGTGGCGGACGGCTACAACATTCTGTACTCCAAAGTTCTCAAACACTCTAGAGTGGGGCAAGCATTAGGAATGCTAAAACTGGACTGGTTCAAGGAAGACAAACGAATTTGTGTTGCGGTCTGTCTTCGGGATTACTTAGAACGAACAAGTTCTCTTCGTCAATTAGACAAGGAAGGTAAACCGGAGGGAGGTCTTATCTTGAGCTTCACAGGACCATACCGGCCAGTGGGCACTCAATCGGTTGCTCGCTATATCAGAACCGCTTTGACTTTGAGTGGGGTAAATACGAAAATCTTCACCGCCCACAGCACCAGGAGTGCATCAACTTCAAAATTAGTTGCATTGGGGCTCCCCATCAAAGATCTGTTGGAAAGAGCGGCTTGGAAAACCGATTCCACGTTTCGGTCATTCTACCAAAAACCAGTGATCAGAGACAAGGGTGCCAACAAACTTTTGCAAGAATTTGCAAAAAATCACTGAGTTCTTTATTCTTCATGTACATACTTAGCTTACAGCTGTTATGAACTGTAGCTCCATTTAGAGTTAACTTTCTAAATTTCCTAGTTCAGGATTGGACTTTTAGTTATGGACCCAACGAACTCCTCGAAAACTTTAAAGTTATCATTTGTTCCCCAGTCTACCGACTGTGGGACGAACTACAATCGTTAGTTAATGGAACAAGTGGCTTACCTTGTGACAAATTAACTCAGATTGTAGGAGGAGTACTAGGAGGTAGACGTGAACAGATGCCCACCCACGACCACCCTGGGCTCCGTCTACTTCCTAGAAGGAACTTTCTTCAATCACTTGTGATGTTTTGCGGGGGATTCCCCTTGTATGTGGAAAAACTTTTTTCTTTCTCCATTGTTCCTAGTACTCTTTAGGTTACTCGTCATCCATTGGGTCTTCACCTTAAATTACTGAGTCGCTAGTGGCGCCGCCTGGATATCATCTGTTCACGTCTACCTCCTAGTACTCCTCCTACAATCTGAGTTAATTTGTCACAAGGTAAGCCACTTGTTCCATTAACTAACGATTGTTTTAAGTGAGTCAGTTGTTTTCCAGGAATCTATATCAACATGCCGCTTTGCTCAGCGTGTAGCAATGATTAAGAATGACGCTCTCCTCAACGAAGAATTAGACCCAAAGCTCATGATAGCCAAACTAAAGAATGAAGTGGCACAACTGAAAGAAGAATTAGCAATGGCCACAGGGCAACAGAGAACCGAGGCTCTTTCTGAAGAAGATCTAGAACGGTAAGAATGCACACAGCAAATACTTCACTGTAATGGCTGCTGTAATCCTGAGGTTAAATCTAATTAAATATATCAAACCTAACGGTTTGCTCAAATATTAATATACATATATCTAGGTTTCTACTCATTTGCACAAGAACGAATAATCACATACATGAGGGTAACATGTTTAGTCTGCATCCCAATCCTGATGCTTAAAACTATAAATTATTTTTGTAGAGCAGAGTTAACCTGTTAAGAGACAAGAAATGTAGACAAAATGATATTAAACTGATTGAGCATAAATATTTCAGGTGTGAAGAAATGGTCAAAGAATACATACAAATGACCGATCCAGACTTCAATATACGGATTGGCACTGATATGAGGAAAATCCATCGATGCTTTTGGATCATGAAGGCAAGAGATTCTGTCATATTTAGAAGTCAACCGCTTTAATAAGTACATGCTGTAATTCAACAAAGGCTTGTTTCAATAAGGAAAAGGGGGTAAAATAGTTGCTTAGATTTATATTTAACCTCCCTACATTTTTTTTTTGTCCAACATCGGATCTTTATTTCAAAACCTGCTTATAAAAACTAGTTTTATGCTATCGAGATTAACATCGAGATCACACAGGCGTAAGTTATGATGACTTAACAACCAGGATGATATTAAACTACATTATTTCTTTTCTTCAAAAACAACACTTCAGTTGGAGAAAACTAACCTAAGTATATGCAATCCTGTTTTCGTATGACTTAGTTGAACCGTTTTTATATGATCAAACTCATGATAATATATAGTGTGTGCCAGAGCTTCAGCAGGACACTATCTACAAGTTGTAGAAAAAAAATTTCCAGATACCAAAGTCCTTAGCAAAAGACGCTCAGTCCCTAGAGCAGTCCTTAATGACAGAGAGCTTCATTTTTATGATTCCTAGGAATTCATACAGGCATATGGCATTAGCACCAAACAATTTCTTTTTGTATATATAAAATCTTGCGTTGAGGAATATGTAATTCAACTTTGTATTTTCTGGACCAACCTCCCTACATTTAGTAACGTACTCCCTAAGTCCATATTCATCTTTTATAAACGGTCTTACAGAAACTCATTCTCGAAAGAAAGCCCAAGCAACTAGAAACACCACCTTCTGCCCGAGAACAACCTGAGCCAACTCCCAGAGATTCGAGCGATTTATCACCCATAAACTCAGGAGAAATGAAGAAGCTTAAAGAAATACTGAAACAACGAGATAATGAAATTAGTATCCTTTTCTCCCGCATAATTTCTCTTAAACTACAAATGTATTTGAAAATATGTGAGTGTGGGAGAGCCTTTGCGCCAAACTCCAGCGTGAGGTGTGTACCCGATCAGTACGGTTCGTATTCATTTTCCTTCTCATTTTATTCGTTTTATTTATAGTCTTAGATGTATGGAGTTGCCGCACATTTATTAATTTTTGCCTCCTTTACTTTGATCACAAAAAAGCCTTAACACGTTAAAGATATTTTAGTGAATATGCTTAAGAAAGAAAAGAAGCGAGCTGCAGAAGCTATAAGTCAACTCGACCAGATGGGAGGAGGTCGCCCTGGCTCTACACATAGTGAAGGAGTCCCAGTTGTTAACGGTCATGATCACAGGTCTAGAATGGCTGCAGGTCTTCCCGTAGCTGAACCAAACCACAAGAGAAGGTCATTATCTATGGATGGAGGTGCATCTGAGCGACGTTCCAAGAAACCTGATTCACGGGAACCATCAGAAATAGAAGAGAAGACCAAGCGAAAAATATGTGAGCTTAATCTCATTCCCCGACTTAAAGAATGTATCTCACATAAGAGAATTTACAGAATCAAAGTCAGATAACTGAATTTTCGATCAAGCGTGGATTTCTATTCGTTATTCAAATTGAAGATATAAAGTGTGGCTTTTTATTTCAGTGGGCGAAATGTCTATGGGTAGGCAAGAAGCATTTGAAATATTTAGGAGAGACTATGAAGACAATTCAAATATTGAAGATACCAAACAGGTGTTAAAACAAAGATACGCGGAAGCCAAAACACTGGGTGAAAATGTTAATTCAGCGAGGACAACCATCAGTAAGTTTAATCCACTAGTGATGTAGTGTAGTGATGAAATATAAAATAATTTATATTTCACAATCGCCTATCTAGAATAAAGACACAGGGTTGACTGGATAAATTGATTATACATTGACAGTTGTAGACAATGGTCATCTCCTCTGCAAACTAGGAATTAATGCCTGATGTCAGTGTCAGACGAGCATGATGTTACATATAAAGTCGAGACCTCTGATACTGATTTCCCGTGAAATTGCGATATTCCTTCTAAACCCAACTCCTCTGGTCTCAGTAGCCATTTAGTTTGTTGTATCGTCTATGTCACACTTCGCTGCATTTGTGCATTGTTCATATAATAGAGGGCCAAATATGACCCACTTCATAACCATCTATCAACAGAAGTAGTTCTATAGTTCTAAAACGTGTCCTTATCCACCAGATTAATGTTCTAATCCACGTACCATATATTCCAGACAAGTTGAAATCATCGATAGAGCAACATCGAATGTCACGTGTTATGCAAGGTACGCACTAGTTTATTAGTTTCTCACTTTCTCACTATGGAAATGTACATATTAGACACTGAAGCCATTTCTTTATTATGGTTACTGTTAGTATACTTAGGTTTATGTTCATCGATGTCTTATTATGTACCATACCCTATTACAGGTTTAGTTGATCCTGAAAATCCTGAACCTGACGATATGGAAATGGATATGAAAAGGAGAATAGAGGAAGAAAAACAGTCGTATGTACCTGTATTGTTTAAAATATTTCACGGCATTGTTCGATTTGGAACTATTTGAAATTCGGTTGAATAGTTTTCAATGAAATTACTGATTCCACAACATGGATATTCATGGACAGCGTATGGCACATATATTTTATTTTCCTTATTTGAACGGAATTGCAACTGAAGAACGTCACATTCTTCAGACGTGGGTTACTACGACCTCACTCGTACCTTTGGTGATGTTATGGTGACATCAACAAGGGGTGCTCTTGTTGCTTAGACCCGTATCCAAGACGTGTTAATGTCATTATTGATAAATCAAATGAGATTAAAAAGGAATTTAAATATAAAAAAATCCAGAAATTATCTAACTAATTCCAGAAATCTTCCTAAGATTTGTGATCCCAGTTGAAGAAGATTAGATTTATAATGAAGTCAGCTGGCGGCCCCTATGTCCCCCTGGTTGCCTTGCGGCCTTGCTATCAGTTGTATGTAATATTTTCAACATGGCTAGATAGGTAGGTTGGTGCAGCGGCGGGGGGCGGGGGGGGGGGGGGCGGATTAGTGGACCGTTTTCCAGGTCATAGCATCCCAATATAGTCTTCAAACGGTGGATCCACTTTAACTCCAGTTCATTTCAAACATCTTCTGAAATGATGGTTGGATGTTACACTACTAACTGGACTTGAAAACCGTTTGACTTGTTGATTTCTTGTTGCGTGGAAAAACGATGGATTCGTGGGTTTGGAATTCGTGATTTTATTGTGCCCAACGTTTCGGTGCTCTTTGCACCTTCTTCAGGGGTGCCGTATACAATAATGCTTGGTTCTGAAATGTGTCTATCGTTACTGAATGGCAGAAAAAAATATATTTTATTTTCCTCTCCAGATACAAAGATTCCTTCTCAAGGTTAAGAAGTTTGAAAACTGAGATAGAACATTTGCAGCATCTACTCGAGAAGGCGAAAGTCAAATTGATGAAAGATTTTGAAATATGGTGGGCAGAGCAGGGATCCCTAGGTCAGAACCAAACTGAGGCTCTACCTGGTGGTAATGTCAGGAACGCATGGAAGACGCCGCCTATGTCACCCAGTCTACGTGGTCAACAGCAAATACATTCTGCGAGTTCACTGGTAGGCACGGGGTATTTGTGGTTGTTTTTTTTTGTTATCCGCGGAATCACACAAACAAATGCACTTTTAACTCTTGGAACGTGGGAAATGCTGCTATTTCCGACCACGTAACCAAAAACTGTTTTGCGGGATTCTAGGAAAATATTTTCTTAAAGTTGATAGTTTGTCTAACTTTTAAATGTAGTATTTTGTTTTAGGGCTTCGATAGAAAGATATGAACAATGTAGGCGTCGAATTTCCCATGTTCACATTTAATGAAATAAGGATTTCAATAATAGTGGTGATAACAAAATCAAATCCCATCCACCTCTCCTATATTATACCAAACCTACGCAACAAAACATAATGATAGCTCTGAATTGAATGTGATAGTAATCAGAATAATCCATGTGAAGTTATCAAAATCACATTTTCTCCACCAACTACCCAGTATAAATAAAAGCTTTAAAAAAAACCCAAAAAAAAACCCGATGTTATCTGTTTCCTTTGTATTGGGCTGTAAAGAACACAAATAAATAAGAAATGACCAGTCTTTCCCCAGTTTTAGGATTTGGGGGATAGGGTGCTTAATAAAATTATGTTTGTACGAAATTTAGGGACACCTTACATATTCATTTTCATCTATTTTGTTTAGAATGTTATACTTTGAAGTATCCTATTTACCAAACATTTAACTTTATTATAGACGTCTGTAGCGAGTGATCAGTCAGGAAGGAGTGGGTACGACCAAACCAGTGCACCGATACCAGGCCATATTAGGCAGAGCCTTGCAAATGGAAACCTCAGTAGGCTCGGAAAGGGAGGCGAACCTGACAGCATGAAGCCCAGGTAACGTGGGAGACATTCGTATAATTATATTGGTATTGTACTGACGGTAAATGTATCACCATGAAAAATATGGTAATATTCTATTCACTACTATTAATGATACCGAATAACGAATACCGGTACCATTGCCTAAATTATATAACATGCTTCAAATCATCTTTTCCATGTCTGGTGTAATCAGGACACAGAGCAAGGCGGGGAATATCCCGCTTACTGGAGACGCCCAAGCTGATGCAGATATATTGGCATTCCTAAAAGCGAGACAACAGATTCTGAAACACCGTAGGTGGCATTCGCTCCAACATTTCCTAATGAAAGTGATATTCTAATTATCTGGTGTATTTTGTATACTAGATACAACCCAATATTGCCAAGTTTGTATTGTTACTTTAAAAATGTAATCGAACCTTGTCGTATTTTGATTTGCCATGAAACTATTCAATCGAGTGCCTTTATTATATGATTACAAAAGTAATTTCTTATTTATTTGTGTTCTTTACAGCCCAATACAAAGGAAACAGATAACATCGATTGGTGGAGAAAATGTGATTTTGATAACTTCACATGGATTATTCTGATTACTATCACATTCAATTCAGAGCTATCATTATGTTTTGTTGCGTAGGTTTGGTATAATATAGGAGAGGTGGATGGGATTTGATTTTAATAGAATGTATAATCTCAGTCCTAACTTTTCTAGCCAATATAACAGTTAAACCCGTAATGATAAGAGTTTAAGTTATGAAATAGTGTCAATGTTGATATATAGGAAGGCCCGGTACTGTGCACGCTCCCTGGTGGTTATGGCATAATAATTAGTCACACATATCATAAATCATGCATTGATTTTTCAAGAGTATGTTATATTGATGATATTAATTTAAATTAAAATACCACATACCAGATACACCCGGAAAGTGTGTTTGTGAAGGAGATACGTTTTGAAGAACTTGAACTGAACTTTATTTAAAGGGAAATGCTTTGGGTTCTGTCAGCTATACCCCTGTTTCCCAAAGATCTGCGCAAATACCTTTCACGAGGTTTAATCTTCCTGTGATATATTGCCTTGCTTCCATGGGTTTTTGTTTTTTTAAAAAAACTTACTCGTATGTATTCCTGTTACTGTCATGGGAAGTATTTTTACTTTCTTTGAGTTGGGTTTTAGATCATTCCGTCCTCTTCATTAATGGTTTTCAATGAAGAGCTCACCTACTTATTATTAAGAAATGAGAACCGAAGCTTTCCATATATCAGCGTGTATTATAAAGCGTAAAAAATGTAAAGCTGGTATAAAAACTCTCTCCTTACTTCGTTTTAGTTCTGATACCTACATTTCGCAAATAGTGCAGTCGTGAATAGTACGACTAGTCAATTAATTGCCAACTACTTTCAAAACTAATATTTTGTACCCTCGGTTAAAAGTAATTTTGTGAAATGGCCTCAAGAGAGAACAGTGTTTATACCTCGGGAATATTGTCGTATTAACCATCGACAACGAAATTGATGGCAAAGCCTTCCTTTGAACCGAAGATTGCGTTTGGAAAAGAGAACGATACAGCATATTGATACTGTAGTAATTTGCTGTATATAGATACCTAGTCCACTAAGCCGAGTCTCATGCGATTCTCACGGAACTTAGTGGAAAAGGGTCCTCTGCGGCGCAAAATCGCATAAGAATCGGCTTAGTGGACGCCTTAACGTATTGGAATGCCAAGTAATTAATTAGATTAATTAGAGAGCATACGTAAACATGTCATACTCTACAGTCCATTCCATTTCCATCTCCAGATTTAATCCTAGTATGTAACCTGTACACCACAGACGAAGCATAAAGTAGTAAAGACTAGAAATGTGTCCCAATATCAAAACACGAATAGAGTAATATGAAGACAAATATTTTCTCTGAAACCCTATTGTGCGGTGTATATTTTTAAGCGTTTCCTTTGTAAATTCTAGGCTCTTTCAACAATTCAATAATTGTGATATAAGACTATCTAAGACTGCTAGTAAGGTGCTGTTGAGCCGGAAAATGTAACTCAATCATTGTACGTGTATATTTATTCATTTGTATATAGGAGGATATAAATAAACTATAGCTGGAAGACTATGGTTTTAAAAAATCCCTGTACGAGTTTTTTTTAAATTATTAAAGTGGTAAGGATTTCGTCGGTAGGTGATTCCATGAATATTGTAATGACCCTGATAATTTTACTCAGCCCAGGGAGGTTTGATATACTAAAATGGGGACCTAGAACATAAACTGAAAGGTGGTGGGGTAAGTGCATGGCGTTCTGACAATAGAAACAAGAGGGCAGCACTAAACGTGAGGGCGTTACCGTATGTTTAGATTGCGTTGAATAGTTGAATGACCTGTGATCTGATTTAATTACCCTAGTACGATTCAATAATTTTATTAGTTATATGTTAATTTCAAAATATAGTAAATTTATCCATATTGCAGTGGATTTCACCACCAATAACAAGACTCATTGAGAGTGCACATAAGACAGGTGCAGGAGCATATATATGAATGAGAAGACACAACATGGAAAGGTATCGGTAAAGTTCTATTAGTCAGCACAAGAAACTAATAGGATAACTGAATACAGCTCAACATAGCTGTTAAAAGCTATTTATGAAATACATAAAGAGGTACAATTAAATCCTTATATAAAATATAAAGAGATATTCTTGCTTGGATATACCCTTGGTGCGCCTGGTGCTACTCATCGGAAACACACCCTTGTAGTATAAATCCCCTACACACATGTAATAATTGTCACCTAGCTAGCATTATCACTATTTCCAACCAAGTCTCATAATTGTATCGAATTCAACATACCAAATGTATTATCAACTGCCCCTGATGAAAAGACTAAAAATGAAAAAAAAACTTGTTCTCCCAAGAGACAATGTTTCTGTACCAATATAAGTGTTAAAAAGAGACCAGAAACAGAGATCAAGTGGTGGTTAATAAAGTGTGCTTAATATCTTGATTTTTTTTATAGAATATTTAAAAGAGCAAGATAACAAGTTATATGGTTAGAATATAGCCTACTTCCTACCCTAGTATTTCAATACCATACTGAGACATATATTTTGTAGTATGAAAATCTAAAGAGGTTGATTAGTGATACACCACCCAGTATTTCTAATACAAGTATGAAAGACAAAATAAGTATAAATTTACATCTCCATTACGTTATTTTAGAGTTCTTGTTTCTGATCTGAATTTAAATATAAATTTTCGAGTTGTTTTTGGAACTGTTTTTTATTCTATGGCCTGGTCTTTGGTTCGAAGTGAGTTCCTGGCAACTTTTACCTTGTACAAAAACTATTTTGTCATACAGATGATTTAGGGTGTCTAATTCTAAAGTTTTTTTCTATTTTCCGAATGACTTCGTGTTGGCAATTTTCTCTTGACTAAATTTGACGTAATTTCTCCTCAGATTTAAAATATATGATGATACATAGGCCTATTTGAAGCCTATACTTATGTATGTTCTCATACCAATAATGACCGTTAGTGACCCTTAAAATAATCAAGTTTAAAGTGGCAGTATCAAATAAAATAGGCCTATACAGTATTCTTGTGTAAATTTTGATGGTTAGGGGATTACCCCGAGGGTTAAATCCGCGTCTGAGTTGATGAATATGACTAAGGTCTAGAACATAACACTCAACACCACCAGACT
This sequence comes from Sthenelais limicola, assembly GCA_942159475.1. Classification (NCBI taxonomy): domain Eukaryota; kingdom Metazoa; phylum Annelida; class Polychaeta; order Phyllodocida; family Sigalionidae; genus Sthenelais; species Sthenelais limicola. Next base: position 52,512,485 of record OW804098.1, read on the forward strand.
ACCCTCTAACCGCACTCATTTTAAAAAATTAAAAAATCCCGGGGGAGCATGCCCCCGACCCCCTAGCACGTGTGAAGCAAATTAAAAATTTGTTTTGGAAAAAATGTTCAGTAATGACGAAAATGTTTGCCTTACATCATCTTAATAAGGCTTAATAATTACGAATTATTGGTACATTTCCAAAAGGTAATTTGGGTTACAAATTAGGATGAAGGTTTAGCCCCCCACCCAATATAGCCTAGGCCTATGTTCCGTCTGCATTACGGGAACGTGGATCTAATCGCAAAAGTATTCATTCAGCATATATCCTATGTGCTGAATTGATTTGATTACGGTCACCATTTTGAAATGATACTCATTTAATACTGTGTCTGGTCCTGAATCGCCTACGCAAGTCTGTTCCCTGCCTTCGTTGACGACGTATGATTTCTCTGAACATTAATTATTCGCGAAGCTAGGGTTTGGGTTCACCGTACTGTATGAATGGGGGCCATTGGTATGAATGGGGCTTGCTTTGATGAATTCAAAAATATTATAATATGCTGTCTGCAGTGCGCCTGCGCGCAGTGTTGTGCTTAGGGGGTGGGCGTTGTTAGAACAGCGTGCAGACGCGCTTTATTACGCGCCCGTTCATGGCTTCCTCTGCAGCATCCACGCAAACAGCCTTGGCGCGCGCTTCTTTTGAGTAGGCCGATAGGCAGTGGCTTGGACTGAAGTAATGCACTTGTCAATTGCAACCCCCACCCCGGGGGTATGGGGGAATGTCTTGGGCATGTGGTAATAATATGATGAAATCCCCTACAATTGACAAGTGCATAATGAAAATGATGCGCGCTTATAAATTGTATTGTTTGCTACTGTTAGCTACAATTAAGCTAAGATACAAATTTAGCACGATTTTTAACTCCGACCCTGCACTATCCTGTTCAGCCCAAGGCCATACTCTACAATGACATGCATTTATAAGTTTACTAGTATTGCAGGCCTACAGAAGCTCAGGAACAAACCTCCGGCAAAGTTTTAGTCGTTTTCCTCCAGGCTCATTCCCCAGAGGAAGACAATCCATATCCGCCGTGGGAAGAGAGAATCGGTGATGATGATAATACAATGGAATGTATGCATTCGATTGGCATACTTTCACTGAAGACGCTCATTTTAATAGTCCACCTCGTACACAATGATATTCTTACTATAACCTTCCATTAGTTCAACCTAATATGTGTTAGGTTCAATATAGGCCTATATGTAGGCCAATATTGAATGACCCTTTGGTTTCGCTATAGACGCATGCAGGAAACCGTGTCCATGTTCCCATAAAGATTATTGGACTTGGATTCTTATCTTCAAGAGTCCTTAATAATATAGTATGTACAATGGTTATCAAAATAGGTTACCGTAGGCCTGCTACTAAATGGATATTTGAATGCTGTAGGCCTAAATGATATGAAACTATGTTTTTTTAAAATTCTCCTCTGGGAAACATTGCGTCATCTAAGTCAGGAGTAGTGTAAATTATATTCATATCTAAGCATTAATTTAGCATGTCCATATTACCATACACGACGTATGCTATATATAGACCTATTTTATTATTATTATTATTATTATTATTATTATTATTATTATTATTCATTTAAGGCCAATATAATATTTAATAGTTCACATGTAAAAATTACCTTATTAAAAGCAGAAAATAAAGACAATAAGTTACGGTAGGAAGCCTACCAGTAACCATGGGAGTAACTTGTCTAGATAGCGAATGCCTTAATAACGTCAAGAGTAATTAGGCGTCCATTGATCCTCTCGTGGGCAAGGACAACAAATTGCAAAGGAATATTTGGGTGAGAGAAACGAATGGACATAAATTATATCGTTGAATGGCGATGACTCACTCTCCACGGAACTGGCTTCATTCACAGACTTGGCATAGGCGGCGTCTGGAGTGCGCGAGTGGGGAGGAGCGCGTGCAGCACCATGCACGCGCGTCCAACTAAAAATGCCAACACTCAAATTGATCTCTGGAGGCATAGGTTTGCATTCTTTGGTATCATCCTGGAATTCACCCCTTGCGAGCCGGCTTTCCGATATCATTAGGCCTATGTTAGTCAACACAAATTTCGATAACGCCACGCCTGAAAATATTCTTGAAGAATAGCGCGTAGGCCTACCGTAGGCTATTTTGTAATAGCCTAAATTAAATAATTATTGGCCTTTAATTGAATACCGCAATACAAAAAAAATATGGAAAACCAATGCGTGATGAGAACGTGCCTAGCCTACATGGCCTAATAAAATCGTGTTGATTCGCCGAATTTAATACTATAGCATATCCTACATGTATAGCCTACATGTACCTAGGCCTATCTATAGGCTAGGCCTATAATAGGCACCATTAGGCCCAATACTTGTTGGCACATGCCCTAAATTATTTAAAGTCGCCTCTTGTTACTATAGGCCTAATGCCAGGGAAATATAGCTATTATTGAATTATCCTTGTTATAGCTTGTTATAGGCATATACCGTAGGTCTAGGCCTGCCCTGCAAAACTGATTTAAGATCGTTAGAATAAATATTTAATTATTTTCCATCTCTGTAGGTTACCATTGTAGCAGTCGATAGTCTTAATGGAATCGATATGAAGCCGTGGGAAATAATCGAAACTATTGTCAACTTGTGGCAGTTAAACATTCAACGCGAACAGCAATCTGAAAGATGAAAATATGATATGGTGGGGGTATAGGCCCTATTATGGTGGGGGTATAGGCCCTATTGGTTGCTTTTGCCTTTAGCCTGCCTAGCCTAGCTCATCCAAATTTAAGCGTTAATTGGTTCGCAGTTTAAATTGTAACGTTACATCTAGATCTGGCCTAACGTTAGGCCTAACACTGAAAAGTGTTTTTTATGTCCCACCACTTTTCATATAAGATTTACCTAATTTTAGGGAGGCCTAGTTGGTAAACCATTTGACTTGAGGTTATAAAATGTAGGCTAGGCCATATATGATATTGATAATAATTAATAGTCTACCGCGGTAGACTCATAAGCAGGCCTCATAAGGCATTTGTTGCGTGTAAAATATAAATTATGTGCTTCCGGGTTTAAAAATAATGGATTTCTTACTAAATACCGTGGCAAAGTAGGTACTAAACGCTCAAGTAATAGTAGCCTCAGCCTTACAAACGAAGCAGTTGACAACCCTCTCTCTGGTTTGAACTGCTGGGAGGGCGGTGGTTGTTAGGTTTCAGCGCCAAGGCGCGAAAACTTGGGAAGATGCCAATCTTGAATGAAACAGTGAGCAACAGCTTTCCATGAAGTAAGTGACATTTTCCAGTATATTTGTATTATGTGTGTACCAAATTTTGTCTGTAGACGGCCTTATTTTCCGATGAGCAATTTTCTGGGCCATCTTGTAGTTACAAACCAAAGCATAAAATACGAGGGAAAGTCTAGTATGGTACGGGCACCTGCCTGCACGCACTTTCGAGAGTTTCCAGTACCCGCCATGCTTGTGACGTCAGATCATTTGCATATCCGTACCAACATGTGGAGCCAAAATAAGAGAGGAGCTGCGATGTCGGGTAGGATTTCTACCGTTTTCTCATTCTAGGTGACCCACCGTCGGTAAATATGGAGGGTGTAGACACGATAGGGGTTGTTATGTGATGGTAGGTGAATTGCTGAGGTCCATGTCATGAATACGAGGGAATAAGCCGTATTAACGGATGCACAGGGTGCAGAAGGAGAGTGTACTGGCGAGTGTGTTCCGTCAGTAGCCTGTGCTGCAGTTATACGTACAGTACTTCAGTACAGACAAGGCATGCGGGAGGTGTACACGGGTGCTGACAAATGTTTATTGGATGTGATACTATGTAGAGCGATGCATTCTTTCTGTTCAACTGTCAGAAGATTATACCACTTTCATAAGGACTACTAATACTCTGCCCAAAGGTTAACTAAAGGGAAATCGCGTCATTATTTATACAGCCAGACAGGACAGGACGCTCATACGAGCTGGAATTCCAGGTAAGCTATGGATAGCTTGTACGGTGTAGAGCTGTGCAGGTTCGGTCAATAGCCTCAACCGATTCCGGGTCAGGACAGCAGCTGCAAACTCTAGGGCCTAGAATAAATTTGGACCTCCTTCTGGCTCGTGGCCAGTGTTTTTGGGATGTTGCGGCAGGACCATGTTTAGTGAAGAAACGCTAAGAAAGCCTATCTTGAAGACGATGAGTCGAGATTTCGAGATATATGCAAGGGAATTTGGGTGATTGTCCAGTGGTTTTGACTTTTGTTTCAAAATTTACTGACTCATACTCATACTCATTAAGGGCTAAATGTGGGGATTCCTTGTTATAATAACTTAGCCTTGATCGATCAATTACACTATTCTAGTCAAGCCTGTTACTCTTTAAATTTTTAGGCTATATTATAGGCTCTATTCTGCCATAGACATTTTTAATTAGCCTATACAATCCATCTTGTTCAAAGTAGGCCTCTCTGCCTAACTCCTGAAAATATAGATCTCCATTGTATAATGTATTGTAAAGATCTCGACTTATGTTGTGCGCTAGTGGCACATGATTATGATGATAGTAACATATCACCTGCTATCTTTGATTCGTGATTAGGTCACCATTACGGAAGTTGTACTTGTACGAAGTATTTTTGAAATTTTAGTTTTCCAATGGACTCATTGATATTGATAGCCTGGGAAGCTCCCCCCCCCCCCCCCCCCCCCACACACACACACAGATTAGTTGTGCTACTCTCAGCAAGGTCACTCAGATCAAAACAAATTATGGCTTGATGACGGCTATAATCGCCTAATGTATGTCAAAAGTCAGTTGGATAAACAGGTTTTTTTTAAATGTGTGACTGGATTTAACTTATCGATAGTTGTTTGTAACAAAAACCCAACACTTTAAGAGGACCTTGCCTTAATTGACAGTCTAAAAAATGAATTAAATAGGAGTTGGCTAAAATATGGACATTGGACTAGTGTCTGGGAAAGACATGGAATTTTATTCACCACACTACCAGTGATAATGGTTATAGATATATATGAATTATACATAACGACTTTACCTAGTACTAATTATGGCCCATAAAATCCAGAAATAATCTCCAATGTAGATATCTGGTCGTAGTTTGGGTGTATTAGCCAAGTTTATTGTAGTGACTCACGGATTAGCCATTATTGTTATTTCATCACCTGTTGTTATCACCTGAGGACATTTAAAGCTGTACGAAGTACAATTACTTGTTCATAGAATGTCCATGTTAGAACTGGAAACATTGGCTAAACAATGAAATCCCTTGTATCAATATATCCTCCCTGGACGAATTGTTTGTGTAAGGCTTTGGGTATCAATAGATCCACCTAGATATTAAGATTAAGTAGCACACAGATAAACCTGCATAAGTGGCTAGCAAATATCAGTAAAGGTCATAATGTGATATCCCATTCACCATTTGCATGTTGAAATACGCTGTTGTACTGACTTAGTCTGGCTGACTATGGACTATGGTATAGTGGACTTTACCGCAGTGTGAATAATAGATGCAGACTTGGCATGGTCTTGTGTATATTGGGTATGGTTTTTATAGACTAGAATGGAAAGTTACGCTCATATGTACTCAATCACTCTGTGATTCATGCTTCTGGGCTTCGTCTCATCTCAAAATTGTTCTATTCACAAAATACTTCTCGAGTACGTATATATTTAATATATTTGAAATGTGTATTTGACCTAAGAATTAGTATAATGTTTATATATGGGGGTTTCGTGTCATGGACCTTAGGACATATCCATTGTAATTGAAGGGCGTGTGGGTGAGACAAGATAGTGTCTATGCTAATAGGAATACTTGGTTTGTTTTAGTGGTGTAGTGGGAGGGAAGTAGTTGTAGTTGTTTCCGTTGGTAGCGCATGTGACAGAACTGTTGCTGCAGCCTTCCTCCCCTCTCACTCCCCCTTCCTCGCCTGTCTCTGTGTCACGTCGTTGTTTTCATTTGGCGGTCGTCTATTCTGGCCCAGTCATTTCTGACGCAGTGTGTCTTTATGTCAACAGGCCCGTAGCCGTGACACCCTACAACACGACAACCACCACCACCTCCACTATACTTCCACCACACAACTACACCGCCAACACCGCCGCCGCCGCGGACACTGCCGCTTCTGCCGTGGATACAACAGCACACATTCCACATTTCTCTCTGCTCCATACAACTTGTTGGATACGTACAGCTACTATGTCCCTTTACCAGTCGGACCTACTCAGCCGGCCCTCGAATTGTGGATAAGTTACTTCACTAACAAGCCTACATGAAGATACAAACAACTGCCAAGATGAAGTCCACTTACATGTTCAGAGACCAAGTGAACCAAGTGACCAACTGGTTCAAGCAATGGAATGAATGTGAGCAGACGGTGGCTCTTTACTCACTTCTCAAGAAAATTGCGCCTACTCAGGCCAAGTTTCTGCTTCAGGTGCTTCAGCAAAGTGTGGCCGACTCTACTAAAGTCCAGTTGATGGAAACAGATGCCAATAACCCAGGTGAGTCAACTAAATCGTTGTTATAAGAGCTTTAGAGTTTGGATTCGCCTGCCCCATGCGTTTCTGCTTGCTGGTATGGTAAGGAGGAGGGGTCGAGCTGTGGATAACCACTCAGTCCAAGCATACTGTTCTGTATTTGATCCAACACAGTGGTAAGTGGGTTTAGGATCGACTTGACTGTGTCCCCGCTCAATATCTAATATGCCCTCGGGATATGTCACGACTGAAAAATTTTCAAGTTATATTGGAAGTCAACTGGTGAAATAGATTTGTATTTACCAATAATAACTGGCCTCGTTACCCAAAACACCCATTTTACTTATTTTTTAGCATTAAGTTATTCCGGATTAAGTCTGGCCATGTTCAAATATTACATCAGAATTAGCTGAGGTTTGTAAATGGAATAATGATAACGCATTAACTAATGATCCTACAAATAAATCACGGGAAAATTCCATGTGGATAAGGGGATTTCCATCAGAAAGGCATTTGAGTGGGAGGAGTATGGGAACATGCCCCACTAACCACAACCTAATTCCCCTAGCCTTGTACTGTTTAGGTCATTTCCATACAGAGCGCGTTGTGATCTTATGACGCTCTTTACTCAACGATGCAGTTAGAGATCCTGATACTTCATGATCTATTCTACCGAAGGGCAAACTTATTGACTGGTATGCCTATGTCATAAATACTATTTTATACCAGTTATGGATCTCTATTATTAACACACGAATGAATGGCCAGTAATTTAGAGGACACTTATCTCAGTAATTCATTAGAGCAGTATTTGGATGCGGTTGATAAAAGATCTTGTATATAATCTATAATTGACTATATGTTGTTGTGTTTGCTGACTTGCGACGTTTTTGTATCGAGTGTCTACGTGTGACCATGGTTTATATTTATAAGGAAGTATTAGTTAAGCATGTCTGGTCACACCCACACGGACTCTGTGATACATTTATGTATGGGAAACATGTATGAAGCTGCCCTGAATCTGTTAACCTAGCGTTCATTGCTATAAAATAGTTAATACTATCGCCATTCATTATATTTGTCACTCTTTATATCTTCTAAATCTTTTATTAAATGCTTTTTGGAAGCTTTTTGAACTTTTTTCTGTGCCCATTGTAAGAGCCAGGTCAGTGGCTTCATTTTATGCACATGTTCATAACTTGAGCATGTATAATGTTACTTACTTTTACTTACTTTATGGATGGCGGATTAAAGACATTTGTCAACTGTTGCCACAGGATGTGTACCATCCGATTAGCTGTTTTCGAAGTCAAGTGTTAGCTGTTTAGTTTATATTTGAAAGCAGTTTTTGAAGCAGCTTGGTTATGACAGTGCCTTATGCGTTTGTCTGTTTAGTGTTTGTAACCCGTCGTTAGTGTAGGCGTACCAACTTCACATGTGACTTGAGTAGTTAATCTTCGTTCACAAGTTTCCAGACTCGACAGGTGTTCTTTCCATCGCGTGCAGTCGTCATTAGCCTCATGTTTTCTGGAGCATTGAATGTGAGAACTCGAAACAAGTTTAAAAAGTATTCCGAAGAAAAAATAAAAATGTGATTGTAATATTAACTCTTCGGATACTTCCCAACAATGGGGGAACAGTAAATTATCTTAATTACTTTGATGATATCGCTGACGGCACGAGTAGAAGATTATAAACCATTTATACTTCTCAGTGGGAAACAATACACGGAAGGCTACCTGATATCACGAACCTGTGGTGAATCTATGTATTTTCAATTGTATCATCTTGTTGCTGCCAACTGGCAGTAACACTAAGCTCATGATTAATTTTTATACTTTGTTTCAAAACGACATGAATTTATTTGGATTCGTGACTTGCCTTGTTTCGGTAAAAATGATATGCCAGCAAGTGGCGTATGTAAAGTGAAACCTTTATGGAGAGTGCTTTATACTTTCATTCAACAGGTGTTTTCTGGTCCTCACAAGTCTCCCAAATGCCCCCCCTCCGCTTCCACTATTAATACCATCTACCTAGTCTTGTTGGGTTGTTTTTTTCAAGTACACTTCCTGCATACCTCCCATTGCCATTTATGAATAAGTCTATAGCAGATACAAGGTACCTAGTTTCTTGTGTAGTACATCACATCACTACCAAGTTGGGCTGGTAACCGCCGAATTCCTCCATATCATTACATGCCCGTTACTGACGTCATAGGGCGGCACTACTACAGAGTTGTTGCATCTTTAGCGGGACATTAATCGTGCGCGGTTACGTAGTAACCCCCGTGACTAGATGCCTGCGGTGTATCAGGGCGTAAGGTTATGTGCCATGCATCACTTTCTTCTCTTCATACCATTTGGGCGAGATCTTCGCCTTGCATAGCTCTCAATATAAGTGTGCTGTATGCATGAAGTTAAGATTTTTTTTTTAAGGTCCTAGTGCTGTCACGAAAACTCGTATGAAAGTATCTAGCTGTAAGCTAGGTCATGTTCGCTTGGCTTTGATCACTCATGCTTTTGATCTTTTGGATCATGGGGATTCGTATTTCCTCAGGTATTCCAACTATCCCGTTTACATTGTTGCACCAGTGGTCTAATTTAATCTAAATATATCATAACACTGGTTGGTATGATCCTGTGAATATGCCTCCCATAGTTAGGTACAGCAAAAAAACAAAAACAAAACTTTCAGACGAAGCCAGAACTGAATGAAACATTTAGCTGTGTTAATTCTTGAAATTCCAGAGCTTGACCTAGACCACATTTTCATATAAAGTCTGTCCGGGTCTCAGTATTTCCAGTCTCCGCCCCCGCACCACGAACCCCAGGCTTATTTCACGACCCCATGATCACCTCCAGATTGACTCTTGTTTACATTGCTGGCTGGTGAAATTTGTACTGGGTAGGGCGGCCAGGGCCTGTGGTCTGCCAAATAGTCTGCTGTATGGTGCTGATGTTCTCTTCTCCTCTCTTCCACTCTCCGCTTTTCCACCTATGATACATGTTTACCCCTGAGTCATAAACTAAGTCCATCATTACCCTGTATACAAAGTTTGGCTGGCGTGACAGGTTTTAATCTGGGTAGACTGAGAAAAACAGGAGATATCTATAATAGATAGATATGTATACGAGGTGGGATATGTTCCTGTCAGAATTATATATATAACTTACTTTTCTCAGGATATATAGATATATACTATAATGTAACGGTTAGTTTCTGTAACATATTACTGGAAATAGTTCTGGACTCTTACAAGTCAAATAAAGACAAGACAACTCACTGAACTTAGTTCTCTGGGATTTGATATTGTGTCAAAAACAGATCTGACACTGGTACTCAATCTAGCAGCTAGAGTAGCAGGTAGTTGCAACAGGTGATGTTCACAGCAGGAGTTCATCATAATAGTTAATCATAGTCATGAAGTATTCTCGAATAGGAACCGAGATTAAAACAAGAAAACCTAATACGATTCTCGTGTGAGATTGGACTTGAATGAAACATATTATCTGTGTTAATTCTTGAAATTCCAGAGCTTTACCTATACCACATTTTCATATAAAGTCTTCAATTATATTAGAAAGGTAAATGTTTAATTTTGTATCAACGTACACATACGTGTATAAATTTTTCCTCCAGTTTAGATTCCATTTTCCCCATTCCCACATGCTCAACCCCAGGGAAGATCATGCTCTAATTTTAAGTACAGCTGTACCCGGACGACTAGAGGCAAGACCAGAGAGGAGGATCCAAGTAGGCCCAAGGGGAACCAGTGTACCACCCAAAAACTCAGGAGTCGGGTCCTGTTTAGATATTGTTTCATCTATATTTTTGTCATCATATCTGCTGTCAGACTTACTAGGTTACTCGCCCTGTTTGAGATGAATAAGGATGTGAACATGAATCGCTCAACATCAGTTTCGTTCCCTTAGAAAACAAAATAAAAACTATTCTGGATAGTGTTTCTTGTTTCGATTACCAGATATTTATATACATTGTGCAGTTTCGTGCGCTCACATGTCAGAACACGTTGTCATGTGCTGAAGTTTCATGCATATGCTCTTTCCCACAATGCTTCAATAAATTGGGGCTTATAATACGCCTTATCTATGCAGTAGTGATATCCGGGCAGCTGTTGTAGCAACAGCTTGTACTTGTAGTGCTCATATATTTTAATCACTGATACGCCGACCTAGCTTGTCTGGTGTGGTAAATAATAAGCTTACTGAAAATAAAATTGAAATATTCCCAGTCATTTGGCGATGTAGTGTTAAGTAGGCCGCTTGTGTATGTACTACAGCATGCCCTTCTATCTGCGTCCTGTGTTAGTTACAATATTCATTGGTCCGTCGTCATGTTAACGCAGCTCTAGCGGCCTGAAGTATTCAGTCTGAATATATTACTCTTGGATCCCCATGCTTGGTCTAGGGCTCATTCATGATTATAATTACACAACTCCCATTACATTAGTTTATGCCATGGGCTTCATATTCAGTAGACTCGCATGATATTGGGCCAATTGTTCTTGACCATTCTTCGGATGAAACTTTCCTTGAAATTATTTGCTTGGATGAAAACCAAGGATCTGAAATGGTTTTTTTGGTGTGTGAAATATTCTGGCTGATTTGGAAAAAAACACCATAAAACAGTACCGCCGAATTTGTAATGGGTTCTGAACCCAGTTTAGGTTGTAGTGGACTGATATATTGTAGTTATTATTAGACATGAGCCGTTTCCCCGGTGTTTAATTTCACACGTGAGGAGCTCTCGTTTACCCCAGACTGATTTACTCTCCTCGCGATCCCGTTATCCTCATCATTAACACTGCCCTAAATCAAGTTCAGTTAACCCGGCACAATAGGAATATGACAACTTACCCCTGCCATGTATTTTTCACACCATTGTTCATCGTGTTTTTCCCCAGCAAATACTTGATGAGCGTGGAATATTGTGAAATCTTGCGAGCTGTGGTGCAGAGTTCATTTTCCCATGGGATGCTAAGTTTATGCTATAAGGACTCAAATACTGACCCGATTATTAAGACTCACAGGACGGGATCTTTTTTCTGCTATGGACGTGATCCAACAATTCTATCACGATTGACGAATAAGAAGAGAGGTCCACTCGTTACTGGTGGCGACAGAGTGCCCTCTACCCGTTCTTTCATTCTCATGTATGTGTCCTACTTCATGGGTACAAACGACAGAAAAAGCTCGCCAATGTGACATAGATTGGTTTCACATGATGAGATGGGTCGAGCCTGTGAGGAGTTAATGTATGCACTGTTCATTCATTCCTTCCTCCATTCATGGTGTCGGCATGTCGAGTTCATTGATCCCTTCGTGCATGATCATCCGTCGTCATCACGGCACACAGCAGCTATATAGGGAACTCACACTCATCAGTCTGTTTCTCTCCCTCAAATCTTCCTCCTCTGAACCATCTTTGTATACCTATATTGGTTTTTATTTTTTATGTATATAATGTATGTTTGTCTGCCTGTCAGCTATTTACACTCCTTGTAGTGCATTTCCCTGGCCTTGATATAAACATAAAAAAATATCGTCATGACATCTATTTTCCCCGCATTTTGATCCGGCCACTTTTGCCTTGACAATGAACGTATCATGTATGTTACTGTGTCTATTCAAATTGTCCCTATTTTTAAACTATTTATTTTATTATCTAGGAAGCCTCTTCACAATGCCTCTCATAATCTCCCCCGTTGCCCCTCTTTCACTCCGAGCTGTTGTCTGTCTGCTGCTGTTAGTCTGTGTGTGTATTATTGAGTGTAGTGTGTGGTGGTGGTGGTGGTGGTGGTGGTGGTGGTGGTGGTGGTGGTGGTGGTGGCGGCTGGCCCACTTTCCTCAGGTCAGATCACGAGAGAAGACTGAGTGGGAGTGTCTCCAGCGGCAACACAAGTCGTTCTCAGTTCTGAAAGCTTATTCCCTTCCGATAGACGCTTATACATTATTCATATAATATCCTCCGAATATTGCGCCATTTATTGATTTAGCATGTGTTATTGTCACAGAAGGAAGTCTTTCAATGTCGATGAGTTTGGCTAGAAATGTGGCGCTTTGAATGATTTTGCATTGACACCTCCAAGTGCACTTGAAGTTGGCCATCAAGTGTGGTCCACAATCATTAGAAAACATTAGTGCCGGACTGCCGCATTAACAATATTTCTGTGCCTCTTAAATCCTAATCCCCCGAAGAAAGAAATTGAGTAATACTACCGTCTAGATTTCACAATACTTCTGTTTTGAATGAAGAGAACGAGAAACTGAATCCTTGTTAAACCAATTACGACGAGAAAGAAAGTTAGTCTTTTTTCAACGCATACCTATTCGCTTCGCTACGCCCATTACTGGAATACCTATCATATATTATATATATTGGAGTAGGCAGTCCAAATATAAATGCATTGAAACACACATTTTTATATTCAATAGTTGTAAATATCAGATTGAGGTATTTGATCTTGTAGGCAAGGGAATACTAGAGGGGATTGTCTTCTTCTTGCTTGTTGATAGTGACTCATACTGCCATTACTGGGCACAGGTTGACTTGGCTCTGTATACGTGTATGCGCAGCTGCCGCCTCCTCTCAGTACCAGTGCTGGTATGCTACATTAATAGTGCATATTGTGAAACTGCCTGTCTGCCTTCATATAGGTATAAACAATACGTTTAGTGACACCACCAGATATAATATCCTACTGCGTATTTACAGGACCTGCGCCTATCATGGCTACTAAACCGTATGAGACCGTAGATTTATTAGTGAAGGTGAATCACACCCACATTGATTGACGTTAACAATATTATTTCCCGGCGTTCTTAATATTTACTTGCCTTACGGCTCAGATTCAAATAGAACACTTCTGGTTAGTCAGCACAAGAAATATACAAGACGCCTTTGAATTGGAATTTGAACGAGAACAATACTGTTGGACAGACCAAAAAACAGTCTGCAAAAATTGCCTTTATTGGCCATTCAGCTCTCAGAATAGTGTGATCTAAAACTTATCTGAATGTTATATAAAAAGCAATATCAATAATAGCTTAAAATGAGGAAAATAATAATCATTCAACCCACGCATCCCATGCACACGGAACAGAAAGTCAGAGAAATCCAAACCTGACACATACTGCGTTTTATAGGTGACCGAGGAAACTACTTCGTCTTGCGGAAAGATATTTTTCTTGTGCATTTGTATCATTATATTACCATTATCTCTACTGTTATCATCGTTATTGTAGTTTTTAGGTTATTTTCACGAACTTGGGTTGCTTGGAAGAGGAAAGAATTCTTGCACGCCTCGAGCGAGCATCATTTACAGGCACCCAGATGTGCTGAAGGCTGGGGGAGGGTGGTGGGGTGGGGGCGTATCATGGCATGTTCCTCCCCTCCCACACCAATGTTAACTCTAGGAGAGGCCAGGCTATACTTCACCCCGGGGTACATGTCTTGCTCGTTAGAAAGATGCTTAGTCTGAGGCCACCCGGCTTAAAAAATGTTCACATATTACATGCCAGGATGAAGTTCCTTCCAGAAAAGTCTACATCTAGGCAAAGTGCATAAACTTTCTAAGCATCAGAATTATTTGAAATATTGACCTAGACTCTTAAGCCTCTTGAGCTTTTCAAAGTTCAAATCCACATCTTAAGACTTTGTATAAGCTCACGGTATATAACTGTTATGGAAATCCCTCATTTGCCCTTCACTCTATCTTGCGGTTATACATCAAGAAAGTCCTGAGATTAATGTGTGTACCGAGTTTCTTAGTGGCGGGAATGTGTAGTGTGAAAACATTTGGGTTGCCCAGTGAGTCTCCTAAGCCAGTTTAGTATTGTCAGAACACGCTGTGGTTTTGTGTTTGAACTCGATACGAGTATGAGTACAGGTAACAATTAGTAATGCTTGGATGTACAGGTAACAATTAGCCTGCACCGCCCTTCTCCTTACACTCACCTATTCTGGCAACCTAATCGCACAATGTATTACTTACCTGGCCTTCAATTGGAGACCTGAAGTGAAACGTTTCCTATATACTTAATCCTGAGGTTTTGATGTAAATGAAAGATTCATATTGACTACTGGTCTTTATGTAAACACACATAGATCCTGTAGATAAAGGCATGTACACATCTCAAATTGTGATCCGTTCTGTTGCTGATATAAGTGGTATCTAGGAGCAGAAATCGTATTAGCTGATAAATACTTGTATGAGGGAACGTAGTAATGTGTAATAAACGGACGAACTGGTCATATGGAAAAAAATACCGAGTAATGGCTAATACCATGACATAATAATGCTAATTCAGGTAAATCGACCTACTTTAGTAATGGAACAGTAGTATTTCATTCAGGTGGCTATATGTACATGCACATTCCTTAATAGTATCGAAATATATCATAAACCAAACGAAATTATAATTCTCGCGGATGAATAGTGTGTGTTTGTTGATACATATTACATCTATAGGTAGCCTATTATAAAGCTTACAATAACAATAATGCTTAGATGTTATACCGTATGCCTGAGTTCAAGAATGGAGGGGTGGATGAATATTGTGACATGGCTTCATGGTGTACAATTGTACACCCCCCGACACACACCAGGTCCAAATGAACCATATGACATGCATGCCCCCAGTGAGCAACCACCAGCTGTATAGAAACATTATCAGTACTGAGTAGGTTCCTTTAAAGCGCAGTTAGATCATATTTGCTTAACTATTCATGGCCTGTCCATTTTCATGTCCATTCACGCCTCGTGTAGGAAAAAAAACAGCTGGGAAAATATGTCAAAAGAATTTACTTTAGGGTGTGACGATACATAGATACTCATGTTAAACTGTTTTGTGATGATGAAATGGATTGATCCTGAGGTTTGGTTCCTGGGAACCTAAGTTACATGATCACACACCACCACCACCACCACCACCACTAGTTGCGCCAGTCCCTATTCCAAGATTAGGGAAAGAGAAAATGGCCCCCATATGTTTCGCGATATTTTCATCGATTGATTAGCCCATCAAACCGGAGATATGGATTTTATACCTGCCTGATCAAGCTGATATGTATACGTAACTAGTTATGATAATATTACTATATTTTATAACTGTTCATGATGCCATTCCCTGCAATTATCCTTTAATTGAAATAATGCTCGTTTATACTTTGAGTACAATATTTTACTGATGTTTATACGACGATCGTCCCACTTGCCATATATGGTACATTGTAGATAATTATCTGAGCCAAGTCATGGCTTAGTTGGCCAGATACTAGCCAGAGTGGAAACTAGCGAGACTCCCCCTGCATACCTGCTGGTTCTAAGCTCTCCATGTGTAGTTAAGCCTTGCCCAGACAGGTGAGGATGCTCTGGTGATAGTTGCGTTGTTTTAGTCGGAGAAGTGGTGTTGGGGATGCCAGCTGACCACACATGCACCACTCTGGGGTCACCATTACATCTGCCTCGTGACTACTGGCCTCTCCAGATGGGAACCTGATCGTAGCATGCGGTCTTATGTGCCTTAGATGTGCTGAGCATTAGAGAAAGGCGCTTCTGTTTACATGGGAAACGCAGTTAAGATGGGAAATTGCCCCCCCCCCCCCCCCTCCGGCAGACCCCAGTCCTCCACGCTTGGTGGTCGGCATTTCTTGTAAATTTAATATTTTCCATTGCGTTTGTCACAATTTAAATTTCTTGTGCAGTGATTGACTATATAACATTGATTGTTAACTGGATAAATCTTGTATTCGATGTCAGTAACATGAATGGACTAAGCTTGGATCACTGGATCTCTATTAAGAAAGGGGTATTAAACCTAGAGTGATTTGTTATGGTATACTGTAAGTGTTCTTTCATTCATGAACCTAAGTGGCCCTCCGTGACGTATTAATTACTTAACTGATCCGCTCAATACCCAATTTTAGAGCCATATTGAGCCATAAGCAAATCGATAATAAGGGTTCCCTGAACTCACTATTGAAGATACTTGGTATGTTGATCTTGAAGTTTTTAGTTTCAGAAAAAATAGTTGTACAGTTTCCCACACTTAAATTGCATGATGATGCCTCAGGTATAACATGAACGTGTACTGACAGTAACTCAATGTTTCGATCTACTGCAACTGTGATTACTTTGTTAGGATTTTATTCAGGCCTTTAGCATTAGTTAGAATGTAGTACACACGTATTTGAATATATATATTACCAATTTTAACACAAATAAATGCATTTCAAACGATTTAGATTTAGAACTTAAATTGCGTTCATGCTCGCACATTGAAAAGACTCGCTTGTGCAAGCAGCAGTCGCGACGTTCTTGTGTAGAAATAAACAAACCTAGTCGTTTCTTCAAACTTCAGACCTTGTGCCTCAAGTAGGTGTTTAGGCGACATTTATCTCAATAGTTATAAAGCAAGTTATGACGCTCTGAAGCCGCCCAAAATATTAGTTCTCGGTCGTGGAGTCGACTACACTCTGTCCAGCCTCTGTAGAGCGCGGCACCCGCGTACTGGGGTATGTGTCCCTCCTTGAAGTCTCTTTGAAGTCCCAGCTCTTCAGAGGCTGGACAGAGTGTATGCCTCATGTATGACTAAATATTTGACCACCTCTAAACTTCGTTATTCAGCGTGCAAAATCAATATTTTCAACGTGAATATTTATCTTCGATGGACGGTATCAAAATAGTGTCGGTCTGCTGTTGTCGGAGTGAAAAGGAAAGGATAAACTTCATTGCCACTTAAGTAATTCTCATCGATCAAAATTACGAATTGAGATACAGCTTGCGGTACTGCATTTCATGAAAAATGAGACAAGTAATCATTGAAGTATGACTGACGGTTAAATGTTACGTATTATACTATACACCAATATACAATATTCATGTTATATTAGTTCCTACAAATATTATGTTTGGCTATTCTGGAAGTGTGCTCCATGTGTATTGTCAGGGGAAGAAAGTATGTAATCTCATGCATCACATTCTCTTTTAATTATTCGCTTATCACCACGTCAATTTCCAGTAATTACATCCGGTAATTGCTCCATTGTACCGACACGACCAACTCCAGACCTCCATGTAAAACCATATCATTTTCTCTCAGCTTCAACATCTCTTCCAATAGTGTTGACAAGTGTTCTCTCTGTTGATGCAAATACTTTTGACAATATACATAACATTAAATACAGATATCAATGATGTGAGTACCATTATTATATAACATTGTATATATGGAATTGTAGTGTGGTATTGGAATGTCATTCAGTGTATATAAGTAGGTCGAGGAATGTGGGGATTTGTTGCTTGTTCAGAAGGCTTCGTGACATTGCATCTTGGTCGTGTTTCTTCAAAACCTAGACTTGTACCCAATGACAACAAGGGAGTGTGGCCTCTTTTGATAGCTGCTAAATGATTCATGGCCCTCCAGACCTTTACTTCCCCCCGGGACCTAGTTGCTTGACCATTGGCCTGTCATTCCGTGGTTGTTGCGGTTTGGCCGGCCCCGCCCCTTCCGTCCCCACCAAGCTTGACTAATGGCCCCAAAGTTCAAAACTGGGTTCGTGGGTCATACTTCGGGTAGGGCTCTCCTCAGTTTACTCTGGGAGTGTTCCATCTTCATTGCGCTCTTGGTGGCACATGTTTCAACTTTGCCAGGGTAGTGATAGGTTATTTATAAATCACAATAAACTATATGGATAGAGTGTGTTTGTATTGGGTTCTATATCACATGGGAAATGTTTGGATTTGGTTTCTGCTTTAGTTTGGGGGGATTCAAACGCTTTTCAGATAGATGTTTCCCCTGTTTGATGTGACTACTCCAGTGCTATATGTGTGATTTCTAAGGAACAATTTTGGAAAAAGTGCATTTTCACAATTCTATTATCCTGTTCAATCAAGTGATCCTGTTTAAACAATGTCACTCCGTCTGCTCAGCAGGCTAGTTAGAGGATGCTTCCTGTGACGGATTCATCCATTATCACGGAGACTGTTGTAGAAACTGCAGGCAAACTAACTCAGTGATTTTTTTTTAAAGTGCAGATTCGTCGACTGAGGAGACTGCCACTATATTTTTTTAGTGCTTTTTTTCCTCGTGATGCATGAGCGGAGCGCTGTTCAATTATCTGTTATGCCAGGGTGTTAACATTAAAACTTACCGGTAGCTACAGGTGATGAAATCCACTAAAGTTTTTAGCATCTGCCCATTTCATTGTCCCCTCCCTCATCTGCTCTTCCGGTCGGTGTTTAAATGTTTGCCTCGTCTCTGGTTTTATTTATGAGTAATTATGCTTTCCACTGCCCTTTTCTCGATGCCCTTGAGTCGTGTTGGGGAGCAGGGCCTCGTGTCGCCCTTCCCCAGTTAGGCATGTTCACAACTTGCCACACGCCGGTTTGCTTTCTCCCCCAAATATAGTAAAAGATGTAGAGGTTTCAGGGTTCCTGGGAACCTCCAATTTCTTTTTAGGGGATTGTGTATGACCGATCGATCCAGGTTGTATAGAAAAGTGGTTCTTTCTTAGAACGTGTTGAACCGTATGAGTAAGGTCATGAGGAATGCTGAGGCCGAGATATTGTATTCTGGACACTGCTGCAGGTGCACCACTCATTCCCATAACTCATGAAAAAACAACCGTCAAAGATTCTGCCCTGGGCGCAGGTGAGGGCCTATATGAGCCCCAACCCAACCTGGACGGGGGAACGGAATTAGGTAATTCGACATACAGGGCGCCATGACAGTCCCATGATGAAGATGTAGGGTTCCCGGTAGGGTTAGGGTAGGTGAGGTGTGTGTAGTTCCAGCTCCAGGGAGATGTTTCTCTTATCATCTCGCGATGTCTACTTGTTAACACTTGATGTACAGGTTATTCAGAACGTATACATTTTACTGGGGGTTGCATAAATGGTTATTTATTCATTGTAGTTGAATATAAATTGATGATGCATGCAGCTGACCTTTAATTTCCCAATACAAGTTTGATAACAATATCGTTTGCCTGAAGATGTAAGGGAGGTGTGGATGGTTTCAATGAAAACATGACCCGATGCCGGCTTGAACTTTATCCCCGGGTACACCTGTATTCCACCCTGGGTGATGTTTGGCGGGAAAACCTTTGTGTCATCATTTAGGTAGTGGGGATGTAAGCTGGGTGGGTTGTCCTATGGGCAGGGTGCTTTCTGGATGGGGGAGGGTATGTAGGTAAACTTTAGCAGGTGTTGGATGCGACAGGTGCATCTGGCGCAGTTTCCTGGCTTTGTTGTGTACTGAGTAAGGCGCATACCACGCCTCTGGATTGACCTCGAAAGGTTCCCACTTGAAACAGACATCAAGATGCATATGATATATGTGAAAGGTAAAGTGAAGCCTTCACAGATTGCCCATCATTTATCATGGTCTGTTGTCACCCAAAATGGGAAAAAAGAAGAGAATGTTGGCGCCAGTAATTTAGGACTATATAACAAGTGTTGCATCTCAGACGTTCGCTGCTGTACAGGCAATCCTTTAATATCTCTTCAATAAATATTCTAAACGAACGGGAGGTTCTAAGAGTTTCCTGTCATAAGGATTTTTCCCGTCCTTGTAATTCTTAAGACCTTAATGTTATTCTGACCTATGGTGCGTATCATCTTGAGATCTGGAGCCTGGAATTGCCTCGCGAGTCATTTTTTAATCTATTAATAATTTTAGCATAACTGAACAAGCTGAATCAGTGAAGTGTGTATATTCGCAACTTCGACAGAATAATTACATACTTGAGAATGTTTTTTCTGACATCTTCCATCGACGTTCATTTCTCCACTTGGTTTCTAATAACGAGAGGGTTATAAATAAGCTAGGAGAAAATACATAGGGCGGCATGATTCATAGGGAGCCTGTATTCAGTGATTTTACTGTATGTACAACTTCATGTGGCTGTAGATTTTCGTGGAGGAAGTGCCTACACCTAGCCTACACTAGGCATAGCAACCTGGTCGTCACCTTGTGAGTGTGATTGTTTACACGATGATGTCCCTAGATCAAACGTCCCACTTTCCCCCTCTCCATTGTCGGTTAAGTACTAAGGTTGGTGGGGGTATTTTATTTATACCTTTCTGCAATTTGCAATTTCTGCAATACTTAGTGTATACAAACAGGGCATGACTAACTTAGGGTTTGATGTCAGTCCATTTGAAAGATATTCTCATTTGTTTCGTATTAAGAATATTTCTGGTTTCGACATCGTGAAATGTGTAGAGAATTGCTGGGAAAGAACTATGGAGTTTTGTTTCTCCGTACTCACTGTTACGGTTGCTAGACCCTTGTCAAGTACCACCAATCTCCGTAGCTTGGCGGGAAACCAGTTTCTCCTTCAGCAACACGCAAAAGTGTACGTGTATGTATTGAGGAGTATCGACAAGTGTTCCAAACCATTATGTTGTTGCCTCCATTTACCCTCTGCATATATGCCAGACTTCACTCACACACAAATCTGTTCATTCTTCAGATACTGATTATATGTCAAGTGAACTGAGATTAAATTATAAAGAAAGGGACTTCTTTATACTCTTTCCCCCTGTGGTGAAATCTAGAATTGAGAAGAGGGATGATTTTGACGAACGAAAAATAGATTTGCAGTTCATAGATTTGTGTATTGCTTTATGCAAATCCTTCTACAATCCTCCTCTTTCTAGGTCATCTTAATGAAACTAGCTGTGCCATTATCCCCCACCCTAGAAATTGCTTCCTTCACTAATTTCGATTTTATGAATAAAAAACCAGTTCTAAAAATTCATCAAGCCAATAATATACGAGTGCTCTTTGGCCTTCTGTTTATGAGATTTCTTTGGGAAGCGACTTCCTGCACATATTAATAGGAGAAAGCTTCCTTAGGAAGTCGATTAATTGTAAAGTCCCACCTGTGCCTGTCTCCATCGAATTTAGCAGTCAGTGTCATCATATGTTCTCTGTGTGAAGGGTCAGCAGGTACACCTTGTGTCTGGAAGTACCTAATAGAACAATCCCTTGCTCTTCGTTGTA
Organism: Sthenelais limicola; assembly: GCA_942159475.1. Lineage (NCBI taxonomy): Eukaryota > Metazoa > Annelida > Polychaeta > Phyllodocida > Sigalionidae > Sthenelais > Sthenelais limicola. The sequence goes on from OW804098.1 coordinate 52,534,050, forward strand.
TGCATGACAACGCAAACAGTTAAGTGAAGTTCCCTAGCGTTTATTAATCCTTAAGTTGGAGTTTCTGATTTAAGACATTGACGTCCTCCATCAATTTCTCTGTTCCATCCAATTTCTTTCATTGTTGGGCCCATGGTTCAGAAGCAAGTCTCTATTAACTTATGACACCATCAATAACGACATATTTATACTAGTATAATACATATAATACACACAATTTGTCATTGTGTTTTAGTCCAAATTGAAAGGGATGCAGTTACTGCAGCTGTACACCTCCTATGTTGTCTGTAAAGTTCCTAAAATTGTAGTCTGAAGATAGCTTAATGTGCCATAGTTTGTGGTATACCCTCTATTATCTTTGGTATACCTCGAGCGACATACATCCATTTGTGACCACTGAATTGTTGTTGTCATTAGAGCGACTGTCCCTCAGTGCAACTAGACTGCTCGGTGTAATGAGATGGAGCCTGCCACAAAACTGCCTCACTTGTGGTTGTGAGCAAATAATACTTGCCCTTTTTCCCTTTCAATACATTTACATGACACACAGTGTGCATAGCCATTACTTCCCTACCGCTAATGAATATTAGTTTATGAATATGAGTGTATAATACATCGTATTGCTATGTATCAGAAGAGACGTTAAATTAGACTCGCCGCACCAATCTTCATAATTTACCCACATTCGTTGACAAACGTGAGATTTCTATAATAAGAACGGCCTGAAACCTTGTCAAGCGATCCTAGCATCAAAACATCTTCCAGGTTTTGTTGATATCCGGGAGTCGTAAAGTATTTCCCAGACGCAAAGAAATACATGTAGATGAAAATGTTCTCAGTGAAAGCCCGGACTTATACAAAGTGTAGCGTAGACGATCCCCCTACTGAAAAGAAACACGTTTGCTCGGCTGTTACCTCAGAGCCTGAGCTGTTACTAACCTACAATGTTGTATACATGTAGTCGGTGGTAATTTGAACGCCTGTCAGGCAAAGGTAGACATCTTTCAGCTCTCCGAACCATGATTAGATGTATCCTTGCATGTACAGGTATTAGTGACCAATGATATCATAAGGGGAAGTTGGGGGCTTGCCCTGTATTCTTCCCAGTCAATGAAATAGGATGAATCGATACAATTACGCAAATCAGAAATCACTCACTCGGACTAGAAATATTGAGCTGATTAGTTATGTGAGACTGCTGGACAAATAATAAGATGAATAGTCACCCATTCGTTTGTCTTTCCGTTGTTAAATCAGGATTATACTAAACTTACTCTTACCAATGAAAGTATAACTGAAGTATATTCTCGTTGCTCATACGTTCTTTGGAAACAGGAATTTCCGTTCCGTGTGCCAGACGATGTGGTTGCAAATAAGTTAGCAGCACAAATGAGTTTAAAATAGGCATAGCCTCACCTCAACAAGAAGATGTTGGCGATGATAGTTATGGTAATGATATTACGAGAAATTACTAATACATTGTAGCAATAACAATGCAACGGAATCGCCAAAAGCTTAAATATTGATTGTGCATACGAAGCTATACGAGAACTGCAATATATAGTTGATCTTTTTTATATGTAAATATTTATGAATTGGTATGAACTGGGACCTTCTTTTGACCTTGTCCTCAAAACCAGTGAGAGCTAGTGAGTTCAGGAGTTTCCCATGTATGATGTTGTGCACACGTGCACGCCAAGGCACAACATGCATGTCCTCAACACTCGCGTCGTTATTTGCGCGCGGAAATACAGCCCACAGGCACACAAAGAGCTGCATACGCGTTGTGTTTCTGTCCTTAGTTTGCGCGGGAAATACTCTGCTGCTGCCTGCAAACACCTTTGTTCCTTCCCACCAGTTTTCTTGAGTGCTATTTTTTTTAAAGCTACCAAATTAAAAAAAAAAATCATGAAAAAAATGAATCGACAAGAGCAAAGTACATCAGAGTTAGAAGATGGGATCCCGGATGGGATCTTACTTTGTAAGACGGCTAAGAAAAGTGTATTTTAAGCATTTGTCAGTTGTTGCCTTAACTTGGCAATTATGTCGGGTACTTATGTTTTAAATGACAAAAAATAGGAAAGATACACGTGTATCTAGACTTTGTATTGGTTTCATAGTAGAACCTACTCTATTTTTAAAAGGAATCGGCTCCTGTTGATTGTTTGGGTTAATCGCGTGTATAAACCATTGAATACATCACCACTTAATCTAGTACTCTAGTCTAATTATCATATCCATTACGACTTCGGCTAACAATGGATAGCTTTCCTATTGTTCCCATTCCAGACGTTTTCCCATATTGTGTATCAATCTGACACTTTTATTCTTTCGTTTAGTTTTCTTTCTCTCAGAACTACTGAATCTGGGGCATTCTAGGGAGTTGAGACCGGGGGAGAACTGTAAAATAACAGGAGGAAATATGTAAACATGGGCGCTGTTACCCCTTCTTGTGCATGGACTGGATGCAAGGGCGTTAGAGTTTTGGGAGACGTTTTCTTGGTGTCAGTGTTACAATATGAATTAATAATATGAGTACTATATTGATATATGACGGTGTTACAATATGAGTGCCGTATTAATATGTGACGTTGATACATACTTGTTACTACCTATTACTCAAAGTTGCTACCAAGTAATGCTAATTCAGCATAATTCCTCTGCTTCCTTTCTATTAGATATCGTATTTGCTTACGTGTCAATCGCAGACTCTGTAACGAACGGTTTGTCTAATTTGATCCTCCTATTCAAACAATTCCTTCTGTTAATCAATCTTCTCTCCGCATCCTAAGGTATCTTCAGATTTAGCAAATCCCCCCCCCCCCCCCCCCACACACACACACCCCTGTATCGCATACTCTAGATAAACACAATTGAACATTTCCTTACACCTAAATGGATTTGCTCGACCCCCCCCCCCCCCCCCCACACACACACACACACACATATCCACATATCTCCTCAGCTGCTAGGATCTCTGAGCTAGGATAGGCTTGTTTACATTGCTCCGGATACCCACAGTGAGAATGTGTTGGCAAAGATAGTGGGCCGATGTCACCCATGTGGAATCAATTAGTGCGAGGCATCCTGGCCATCAACACTAATAAGATCCAAGATCATTCTAGCCTTGGTCATCTCTCTCTCTCTCTCTCTACCTGCTCATCTGTACTAAAAACCCAACTAGAGCATCTTTCACCCGGGGATGTATGTATCCTGTTTCTACAGATCCCCCCCCCCCCCCCCCCCCTTTCCCCTCCTTTCGAAAAGCCATTGATCAGAGACTGGTAATTTGATACCACTTACTTTCTATTACTCTGAGCCCTGACTAACCGCAAGGTGTTGTGGAGAGCCCGATCCAGGTGAAAGGTTCCCTCAAAACTTTCCCAGCCAAAATAAAGGACTCGCGACCAGGGCAGGTACTGGTCACGGTCCGGCGACATCACTTGCGGTCACACCGCCCCAGGCCAGGGAGTAAATATGTCCGAGGTTTACCAGAAGCCACCACAATCCCTAGTGGTACGGCTGGAATGCGGTCAGCTACACACATACACACACATTTATGTTTAGGTAGATAGATACACCCCTCTCACAATCCTACCCTTTTCCTAAGACAGCTCATGCCGACTGTCTTTGGGGTGACATTTCTGCATGGACCTGCATCGTTTGTACATTTGCGTTGATTCTGTTTGCGTTGTTATCAGAGTAAAAGAAAGGTTTACCCATGTACGAAACTGCCTTTTGTTTTTGTTTTCCATCCTTTTCTTCTAATCATAATCATATCAGTGGGAAGAACATCCTCAAGATTACAATTTCTCAGGTGAATGGCCCACCTGAATTGGAAGTAGGAATCTGTCTATGAAGATGTTAGAACTATTCTGCCATGCCATGATATTACAAGGAGATTGACTAATATGTAGAGTGACTCCTAGTCCTACTCAAAGTGTGTGAATCCCAATATTGCTCCCAATATCCACGAATCAATAGAAGACGTACAAAATATTGTTTTTTAATCAATAGAAGACATACAAAATATTGTGGGGTTTCTGTTTTTTTTATCTTTTGATGCAAAATCAGGTACAAAATATTGAGAAAACATGAATTGACGACTTGGGGAACATCTTACTTGTTGGCGGATGCAAGTTTTACACAACCAGTACACCAAACTTGTGCTTACATGAGCCTTTTCGCGTGATCCTTCATAATAGGAACCCAGGTTCAAATCCATATGCACGAAAGCTGAAACAGCTTGCAACTAGTAGTGTAAATAATTCAAGCATATAATTCCGGACTTTACTATCGTTGGAATTTATTTTGCATATATATATGAGCAATTCTCACGAATTGGGCATACTTAGTGACAGATATGGGATTTTTTTACTACTGCATATCAAATTCCTGATTCGTCCATCTTAAAGCTAAGTATTTGGAGGTTAAGTGGCAAAATTTGCTACATGATCAGATAATTCCCTGATTCAGGGTAGTAAATCAAAGTTCATGCTTGATTTTTATATGTTACCTCCATCTGTACTGCTGTGATTCACTGTATGAGTTTTTTTTTTATTAAATATTATTTCAGCTATAATTGTTCCTGGTTGTTTATCAAAAGGGGACATATTCTGAAGCAGAAACAGAAAAAAAAATAACTTTCAGTTATTTTTCAAAGAATATGGGGTCTGGAAATATTAATTCATTTGTGTTCACCTCCATGCAGCCTGAGTGGACGTTCTTTCATTGTTCACAGCATGAATTCTCACTAATGTCAATATTATTTCTCTATCTTCATTATTTCCTGGGATATTGAACATTGAAAATGCCAGACGGAGGTAACACCTTCCATTAATGCAATAATACTAGATGTTACCTCCGTCTGCATGGAGACAGAGGTAACATGAGAGGAAATGAAGATTGGTAATTTATCATATATTTTCCATAAAGCTAGGGCCACATCCTTTCCATTAATGTGAATTATATTCTTTTATATTCATTATTTCCTGAGATATTGAACATTGAAAGTGCCAGACGGAGGTAACATTACCTCCATCTGCAGTGCAGACGGAGGTAACATTACCTCCATCTGCATGTTCAATGTTTAATATCTAAGGAAAGAAAGAAGCTAGAAGAATAAGATTGACATCAATGGGAAGGACATGGTCCTATCTTGATGGAAAATATATAATAGACTATTAATCTTTAATTCCTTTCATGCTGTCAAATAGGATGTGATGTGTCACAAAAAATGAGTAAAATTTCATTATTCACAGCATGCAAGGAAATGAAGATTGGTAATACATTATATATTGTCCATAGAGCTAGGGCCATGTTCTTCCCATTTATGTTGATATTATTTTTCTATCTTCATTATTTCCTGAGATATTTAACATTGAAAGTGTCAGACAGAGGTAACACCTTCCATTAATGCAACAATACTAGATGTTACATGGAGACAGAGGTAAAATGAGAGGAAATGAAGATTGATAATTTATCATATATATTTCCATAAAGCTAGGGACATGTCCTTCCCACTAATGTCAATATTATTCTTCTATCTTCATTATTTCCTGAGATATTCAACATTGAAAATGCCAGACGGAGGTAACACCTTCCATTAATGCAACAATACTAGATGTTACCTCCGTCTGCATGGAGACAGAGGTAACATGAGAGGAAATAAAGATTGGTAATTTATTATAATTTTCCATAAAGCTAGGGCAACATCCTTCCCTTTAATGTGAATTATATTCTTCTATATTCATTATTTCCTAAGATATGGAGCATTGAAGATGCAGACGGAGGTAACATGTTACCTCCGTCTGCATCCTAACGTCCAATATCTCAGGAAATAAGGAAGCTAGAGGAATAATATTTTGGAATGTTAATGTATGCTATGTTTGACATCAGATAATTCTATTTCTGATTTAATTCTAGCATAATTATGGAAATAGCACAATGATTATTGTACAGATAGAAGTAACACCCTATTTTAGCCAAATTTTAAAAAAGAATTGTTTTTCTTTCTTATGCAAGAGAATGTATTAGGATTATAATTTTTTCTAACCTATTGGAAAAGGTATTGGTTAAATGATGTATTCAGGTTAAAATATGACAACTCTTGGTATTTTTTTGTAATGCTACAAGAGTGTTTGTATGCCAGACGAAGGCAACCTTTCCCAGACATACACTAAGTAAATCATCTCCCTTATTCTAAACCTGAGTGTATTATCTACATTATGCAAAGAAATGCATCCTTATGATTCCTACCAAGATATTTGAATATAAATTTCATTTCAATTGTTTGATGTGACAATATTATAGGGCTCCAAACTGAGAAAACACCAAAGTGTGCCCAATTCGTGAGAATTGCTCATATATATAACTATTGACATGAACTTGCTACATTTGGATAAAAGAAGACAAAAACATATTCTAAGTATCATCCATTTTCTAGCAACAAGTAAAGTTAATTCATACAACAGATATCTATCTACTAAAACTTAAGTAAAAGCCATGTACACGGTCGAAGAAATTTAAAAAAAAAAAAAAAATACTCACTCAAATCTTTTACATACAAACCAGTCAAATACTGGAATGAACTGGGGATTGAACCTGCAGATTGACGTGGCGTTGATGCCCGTAATTTGTTACTTGTCTATTAATTCGAGCCATATTGATTGTGGATTGTTTTGAGACTTGTACATGTATGCTACCCCCATGCTATTAACTTGTCCTCCCGGAAACACGATAAAATTGGCCAAGAGGCGGATATCTGGCTGGACATCAAGCAGATTCTGACCATTCCCCTATTAGCCACCAGCAGATCTGGCTGCAATAGTGGTTATAAATCTGCTCAATTATTACCATAACTGATAGCTGGTGAGGCACTGGTACATATGGCCAATAGCATATTGACCTGTTTAGTGTATGGTAAAAAAGGAGCAGTGTGGGGAACTGGTCTTCATTGGTTCATTGTAGTAAGGCATTTTTGCCTCTTCAGTATAAGGTGCAAATACAGTGTCTCTTAAGCACACTGAGTTGTTATCTATGTCCATGATAACTGTCTATGAAGCCATTGCTCTCCTTTGGAATAAATACTTCTCTATCCTAGACGCAGACGTCTAGACCCTCTCTGACTGCGGCTGGGATATGTGAGAGCTCCTGTCTTGCCATGGTTAGCATGGGTGGATCCCAGATTTCCTGGTTCTCCATATTCATCATTGTCTTTGAATTATATTCTGCGATTACTAGTGCCTAATATTGCTCAAGATAGATCTTTTGCTGATATTTCTATTGTTAGAAGCAAGTTAAAGTATGGGAACAAATAGTGACCAGTGAACCAGGTCAATATTTTAAGGGGTATTGCTCCTTTACCGGTATCATCTATTCTCCATTGAGGAGTTGTTTGGTTTAAGAAACTGTTCGCTAGGGAAAATGTTACTTGGGGGCTTGCTCCAAGTAGTTACAAATAGTGGCTAACCAACTGCATTACGATATTTCAGTAGGAGTTGCAGAGACAGGGTGTTTGGTGTAACCATAGTAACGCATCAACATGGGTGTGGCCAGTGTTGACTTAGTTGTGGCGGTCACTCGAATCGTACCTATGGATTGTAACCATACATGGCCTAACTGTTATCCCCATTTATTTATTCTGTAATCTTAAATTAGGACTGGGCTTGAGATAACCGAGTGCATCTTTTAGGGGCCTACAGACTCGAACCTGGTACATGAAAAGCCATGTTTATTGGGCATGTAAACTGGGACTGACAATTCGAAGAGAATGTTCTTTCTTCTCATAGCTTTCGCATGCAAGGTTTTGTCTTTGATGTGCATGAGCTATAGGACGTTTAGCTCATGGTCCATTCATGGAACAAATAATGGTACAGAGGGGATCGTGGCATTTTCCGGAATGTTCTCTAATAAATGTCTACATAGGGGTGCCAAATAGGTCGGCCGACAGGAAATGTTTATGATAGCGGTCAGGGCGATTGGGTAGCCGCCAGAAAACTTCGCATTGTGATCAATATTATATAATCAATATATATATATAATCTATCATGCCGCTATTTCTTTTGAAGATTTATATAGTAGGGTACATGGTAGTTCTTGTAAAAAGTGCTGCCTCACCGTATGCTTGATTTAAAAATCTAGCATGGACGTGGTCACTACATAATATTCTTTATTTGTATTACGTTAAACTTGCCCTTACAGAACACTTCCCTGTCATATCTATAACAACTGTATATTTAATACTTTAAGTGAGGCACATGCTTAATTTTATTTTTTATTTATTTCAGGTATGTATCAGTTAATGACCGCGGTAACCTAGGTCGAATATCGGTGGTAATGTATCCAAATATTAATAATTTATACTCTTGGGAACTTATTTAATATGTATCATTTTATAAAAACAGCTTTATTTACAAGGCTAAATCAATATGGAACGCATTACCCACTGTTGCTCATGAATCAACCACAAAAAAGGAGCTCAGAAATTACCTTGAAAATGTAAAAAAAAAAAAAAATCATTGTATAATGTATTACCATACGGTATCATCTTAAATCAAGTCAATTCTATCGTAACTCTTTATTTTATCTCATTTTATTAACTGTATAAACTGCATCTAAATTAATAGTTAACTGCCTTGAGAGAGATGGTAACGTCTGGGAGAGGAGAACTGGATCTGATCTAGAAGTCTGTATACAGTACCTATTTGTCTATTTTCGTAACTTCATAATGTACTGTGTGAGTTGGATACATAAAGTAGTATCTTTTTTTTTCAAGTAAAAGTGAGACGATTTTTTAGGCTTGTTATTACAGCTTGTTCTTTTCGTTAAACATAACTGGGTTGGTGAAACCTGCTATTCAAATGAATTTCCTCCAAGACTTTGTTTTGTTAGTTACATTAATAATTACACCATTCATACTATACATGTGTAGGTTCCATTAAGATAATCGTCATTATTTTACTACTTCTAGTACTTGTATTCTTCATTCCGTTAAATTAGGCATATGTGGCATCCATCTCTTGGACTTAAGGTTCTAAGTTGAGACAAATAGTTGTCCTCAGAGAATTGGGACTACTAGGATCATTTCCTTTTATGCGTCCTGAATGTGTTATGTCCAATACAGTAGGTCCATGGAATACCTGCTTTGACTACTTCATGACTGGTCACACGGGTCCGATCCACATGTCATTTTCCGACGCGCGAGTTTGGTCAGCTTCCGGGGCTTACTTACCTCTGGTGTCTGGATTTATGTGATTAGTGTGATTTGATTAGAACAACAATTTTACGTTTAGAGACATAGTGCATGCATCTTTTTGCTACCAACTGTTTCTAGGTTAGACTGCAGTTCATCATCTTAGGGTTACCGAGGTCCTGCTTCCCGTTGTTTTGTTTTTTTCGGAACTGTTGCGAGCAGTTAAGCATGTTTTGGCACATATCACAGCCAGACCCGAGCCCTGCATGCCTAGGCCCTAGTCTGTACTTCTCCAGTCCTCAACATACCTTTGTTATATTTGCATCTGGGGATGTAGCACCCACTGCCCCAGTTGCCTCTAGTTTGCAGTGCACACTGACTGGAGTTGGGTGGGAATTCGTACATCTGTCTGAATTTGAGACCTTCCAGCTCCTTCAACATATACTCCATGTACTGCTGAGACCAGCATACAAACTCTGATATCACTTTACTCTGTAATAATGGCATATTTTGTATTTCTATTGTTCTTTTGACAACCTACGTTGTTTTAGGCTCGTCAGAATTAGTGTTCTAGCTTGATGGTTTGGATATCATTAAAGTTATTAGATTTTGTGAACTTTGATCAGAGTATCTGGATAAAATCGTTTCTAAGATGTTTCGGATGCAACTAGTTTAATGCCTCACACTAATTGGCTTGCGCACGTGCCTAATTGGCAATCTTTAGTGATTTGTTAATTGCAAATTTGTACTCAATCTATTGAGAGATTATTTTATTATTATTTGTGAACGACCATCAAATTATTGAGACGCCATATATGTAATATGGCGTATTGGGGATTTAACATAAAATCCCAAATTTCCTAAACGCATGTTTCAGACTCATGTTTTGCATTTAAAAAAAAGGAAATAACATTTTTTAATCCCAACATGTCATTACACAGATATTAAGTACCGTAACCCTGCTAATGGCACGATGGAGGGTTTAAACCGATCGAGCGCCTGCTTAAACGAAGTGTTTACTTAGAAGAACTATTTCTCCATTGGAAGTGTATGGAGAAATAATCAGCGAGAAAACGGAGCAACGTGCCCCAGCCGCCTTTGATTAATCCTTTCCTATTGTTTTCTTTCGGACTACAATTAAAGAAAAGCACCAAGATGTGATGCACTCGAATGGTTCCTATTCACCCAGAGCAGCGAACCTGCTAACCATTACGAATAAGCCTCGACTGTAACGTAATGTAATTGATGTTTGACTTGCTGGAAAGTGGAGGCCAAGCACCTAGAACTGCATAATTTGCTATTTTAATTTAAATTTTTAAACTATCCATCTAAAATGTGACCTATATACGTTCAAATTATCTTATTTCTTTCCGTCTGTAACCCCCCTTCCCCGCGCCACCCCAATATTTCAGTAGGTGATCAATCATAGTTTCCTTCCCTGATGCCAGGATTGGAATCCTTCTAGCGTCATTTAATAATGGAATCTTTAAATTAGTGAAAGTACTATTCAAAAGGAAACAACCTCATACAATAACATTTCTGTACATAACTCCTCTACGCGTCCCTATGGTACTGTCCTAATGTTTAATGTTATGCTTGCATTATACTCGGGCTCAGTGACTCGTCAGAACGGTAATAAATCTGAGCGCGTCCTCACCATGGGTGCTGTACATTCAGGGATGTTGACAGGCCGTTTTTCTTGATCACCGCTTGATCACTGAGATCTATGTATTCGGCCTACCTTGCAGAAACGGTATGTGGAATTGTGGAACACATTAGCATCACTCAAGGGCGTTGGTTCATAACGCTCTACATCGATACGAAGCTGTAAACGTAAACCTAGCTCCCGGCGCTCTACCTTTATTATTCTCAGTACTCTCTGTGGTCACAATTACATACTTAATACTATGAAAAGCAAAATTGCCTACCCTTCCTTGATCTGCCATTTTCCTATTCATGCGTGTCTCTTCACGTTTGACTCATCCTTGTAGGCCCGTATACATCACGTATGATATAGTGGTCCTATTCCCACATCAGTACTACATGTATTCATATTCATTCTTATGAATGGAATGTCTCTTTGTCTCCTACCATCGTCACATATGTATACATGTATAGCTCGTGGTGTGTAGACTAGGCATCTTGTTCTGTTACCTAGTTAAAAAGTCGTATTTCAACTTCGCCTAGTTTATGTATTAAATATGAAGGTCTGTCTTAAGAGGTATTTTTTAAGACGTTGTGTTTGAACAATATGCTGCCACCCGGTGGGTCAGATTTTATTTTATTGATGTTGCCAGTTTGCGCAATTATTTTGCATAAAAATAACGGGAAATTACCATTACTCTCATCTTGAAATCGCCACTGGACTATAAAATAACCCGCAAACCGCTGATGCTATATATACATTTGTGATAGGATCGGAATTGGCTGCTAATTTCTTTTTAAAAACTGTTCAATGAAAGAAAGATCTGCCGAAAGTGACAATTCAATCAGTTACTATCTCCCCAGGTGGCTGTATTGGACCAGAGTGTGGAGAGGATCCATCACCGAGTGGCTATCAACTTGTAGGCGGGATACCGATACTATCACGAGCTCAGCTCCTATATTGCCTCCTCAAACTTACTCCTGCCTCTTGATGCCTAAACATGGAAAGTACATAGTTGGGGGGATATTATCCTGCGGAAAAATGGTATTAAATTAATTGGTTCACACTCCATTGGGGAAGGACCTGAGCGACCTATAACGTCGCGATTCATGGAATCTCAACAAGGAATAGTTTGTTCTATGTGAGTTTGACTCGAAGTACATTCTAATCGGCCAAGTAGTTTAATCATAACTTCCTGTTATAATGCATATTATTCACTAGGCATAAATCGGAATGCAATGAATTTCATGAGATACAAACTAGAACATTTAAATACATCTCATACATGTTGTATACATGGAAATTCAGTCACTCAGAGTAACAGTTAGTCATTAATGAATCGATATAGAATAAGGTCCCGCTTTTGGTAAATAGAATGAAAATGTTTTCCTAGGTCGTTATGGGCTTGCACTCATGGAAAATTGGTGAACATTTTGAGACCGTCAATAAATAAATTGTATTGTATTGCTAATAATATGTCATTCATCGAAGATGTAACTGTAAAGGAGGAACTCAGTGGGTTGGCATGTTACTATAATCATTAGGAGAGTAACAACAATGCTCTATGGTTGCTGTATTGGGCGAACGCTCTCGAGCATATGAGTTATGACCAATTACATGGTTTGCTATTCATAGCAGGCCATGTAGTATTGGTGACTGTAAACCTCATGATAATAGAGCTATGATTAGAGCTATATAATTATGGCAAATGAAGGCGAAGTGTTTAAAATATATTTGTAGATCCCATAGATTCTAAGTGTGTTTAGTTGTAGATCCCAGATATCAAGCCCAGGTCAAGATGCGACCTGGTATTAAGGCGCATACATGCGTACCCTGGGGCTTGTGAGACTGGAGACGGCCCTCCCACCCTTGTTTAGTCACGGGATCATCTATTGACCTCTGCCTGACCAGGTCCCATGCGATCATCTGTCTGTTCGGATATTTGCCATCCCCCTGAGCTGCGCGCCTACCATGTCCCAAGTCCCTGCATGCATAAACAAGTATTGCCCCCACATACCCACCTCACCATCCCCCTCTGGCCAACCTTTCTAAACCTTTTTCCCCTTTCTCTATTGCTCTTCCCTTGACAGCTACTTCTCTTTTACCGATTAGGTATGCATTGATTGCATTGGGGTTGAGTAGATAGCATGCCAAATGAACATCTCCTCTTTTCCCTTTATCTTCTTTGGCCCCAAGTACTGTAAAGACTCGGCTGCAGTTTTTAACGCGTTTTTTTCTCTTCAGTGGTATCCTTGAATGGGCCGGAGTTCTTATTTACATGATATGTAAATTGTTTGTATTCAGCTTAAATATCTTATAAATACAATATTGTCAGTCAACAACAACAACAAAAATATTCCTACATTGCAGGAGAAATCGAACGTAAACGGTCATACATTTTGGCTAGTATTATTTTTATAGTCTTTTATGATTTTTAAAAGCTACAAAAAAAAAGAAAATAAGAGAACCATATTGAAGTAGATCTATTCCAGTTGTATGCCTATTTTGTAGTACATGTATACCTGGTGGCCAATGACTTCCGCTTTTACGCCCTCTCTTTCGGATATTTCATCTTTGTACTATACCCAAATGCGCCCTATTTTCCCACAAAGGTCCAGCCTCTCCTGACCCTTTCTTGGTGACAGTTGCTAAATATGTCCATTCTGGTCAAGACAAGCTGGTCAGTATCGATTAGTTATCACCGACCAGTCTGGTTTACACAGGGTCGTGGTTTGGGGTATTTGTGTGTGCCCTCTGAAATAAACCACTTCTATTATCAGTGCATAACTTTGAAATGGCGCTTGTTTCGAATGCTTGCTATTTTCCTATTTTGAGCGATTATGAAACCATCCAAGAACTACTTTTTGGTGACTGGGTGTTTCTGACCTCACCTGTTAGGCATGTCTCAAAAATAAAGAAGCTGGGCTATGACTCATTCTGTCTCCACGACACCAGAACTTTAGAGGTCGCCTGACGGTGGTCCCTTGTCATATAGCCAGGTGGGGGTCTAAATGTGACTACATGTTCACCTCCATAGGAGAGAGGTTAGCATGATACCCCATGTCACTATACTCACATGCTTCTTGGTTTAGGAATCATTATTTGTAGATACAGTATGAAAATATTGGATTATTTTGTTTTAAATTGAGGTAAACATTGACAATCGGCCCACTATTCCCGTTTTAACCGTTTTCATTTTAGATAAATTTGGTCATGGTACCATATAGGCGTATTTGTTCCCTGGTTTTGTTCTGTATGTCCGTCTACTCCTACGTTGTGGGAGAAGAAGGGTGTATAGGAGAAGTGGTACGTAATAATGGTCCTGATCAGGCTTATGAGATTATCATACGCGCGGTGATATGGGAGTCTGACAACCGGTCTCAGGTTACACCCCACTTGTCATACATGCAAGCTTTCCCCATTGCCAGTAATGAAGCTAATAGTTGAGAAAAATGTGGACATCTCATGGGGTGAGATTAGTGGACATAGGGTGCGGATAATCTGTTCAACGAGATACCGTAGACTAGTGCTCGTCCCCAAGACAATGTAGGGCCCTAGTGCAGGTCTAGTGCTCCGCTTTCATTGATAGTTTGATTCCTCAGTCAGTAGTAACTAATAAGTACTGATTCTAATATAATATATTTATTTTTGTTGTTGAAAATCCGTTTTAAATTATGAAAAAGAAATCAAAGACTTAAGCAAGACTAGACCGTTATATCATGTATTTTTTATTTCGGTAGATACCAGGAAGTATTCTTAGATCATGTACCTTAGACATATATACATATACATGGCATCGTTATGATTTATTTAATTTTTGTTTGTTTCCTGTGTATGTTTAAATGATATCTAACTTGTACCTGACAGTATCATTATTGACGAAAGGAAGGAAACGGTAGACATTAGATATACTCCCCTCTTCAAGTACATTTCTATTAACGTTATTTATTACATAATTGGTACGTTGTCATCTTCCTTACATGGACATATCACCATGAACTAGTGTGTGGCGGGATGACTAATCAATAACCCATGACCATGCAAGTTGATCTGCGTCCCGCCTGTCCTCACCTGGTTTTATATGTGGCAGGGGAGCCGTATCGCTCTCCCATTTTTACACCAGGTGCCACAGATGTGACGTTCGTTACCTGTGTGACTTGTGACATTGACTCGTGTTGAAGGTATTATAAAATCGCCTGTTGGCTTATATGAATTAAATTATTGTGATTTTACTTGAAGACCCTCTGGGGATATTTCTGTCGATATACGTATTTCGTAATACCATGTATTGAATCGTATTATTTAGTTACATGCCATCGTTAATTAGAAGAGTTTTAACTTCAAAATTCGAATGCAAACAGTTGTCGAAAGTGATACACATGTATTGATATGAGATATAAAATCAGTGTCACAAGGAAATAAACGGTTCACATTGGAAATGGCACCTCCCGTTACTATCCACGTGTGAATAAGCTTGACCCAGCAGTCAGATTGTAAGATACTATGTAAATGATTTCGTTATCATGCCGTGATAAACATAGCCACAACGTTTAACGCATTCCTGGCTTGGCGCATTTGTCGGTGGTAAATATATTTGGCTTGCTTTTCATTTTCTTAGTGTATATGCTCAGGTCCCGTCACTTATTGACATTTTCTTTACGCAGCCTTTATGATGGTAATCTTGGCATAATGGGATATTCACTAACTTTACCCAAACAGATCACACCCTTGCATTTTGACTTGCGATATATCCACGGTGGAATTCTATTTGTTGTTGAAAAGCTTGTTTTTATTTCCATGGCTGAGCGCCAACTTACAGAGCAAAGTCTTCATTGATCCTTGAAATAGATTCGGTATGTTGAGTTGTGATCCTAAGCAGTAAATAGGGGCCTTAGTATACCGGAGGAAGAATTAATACTTACCACTGGTTAGGCCCAGACATGACGATTTCAATTACATGTTTGTTTGTCCGCGATATCCACAACTACAAATGTCAAATATGTAATGAGAAACGTGCTCCTTTTGATTTCACTGTTGTTTTGAAGACTTCTGTTACAAAATGTTTTTTAAAAAATGTGTCGGTAATGCAGGGTTTATCTGATGTCCACCTGATATTTTTCACATAAATACGATCCTTGAAAGGGAATGGTGCCAAAAATTCTTTTGACAAAAAGAAAATTGCAGTCGGAAAATTGCAATATAATTTGTTTGCCCTTCCTTGTATAACATTGCTTTATGCTTAGGGATTATGGATATAGGGTCTTAGGTTGTACTCGGTATGTACAAACAAAAATCGAATTTCTTTGCATAATAAAAGGGAAATGTTTCAGAACTTACATGTTCTTCATGGCTCCATATTCTTGGTTCAGTTAATTTTACAGTTAACTGAGACTTACTTGGAAATTGAGGTTTAATCTGTAATTATGTCGAGGACATCACGGTGTGGTAAAAGGAAAAGCTATAGAAAGTCTATGTGACAGCATTTTGGTTGTGACCAAAAGGCGTTGTATTTTGTATAGGGAAAACTGTAGCTAACTGTAACTGTTACTGTATTTTCGTGGGTCTGGCGCTATATCGGCCCGCAAGAATTAGTATCTGCTCGATTCCGCCACACTTAGGATCCCTCAACTAATGACCTTTTAGTCGTAGAAGGCTCGGTTAGTGCCCCATTATAGAAAGTAGCCTCTAATGGTCAAATCCCTTCGGTTTAGAATCGATTTTGTGCTTCAGACAAATCACGGTTAGATGGTGGTGCTGCCGCATGGGCTCGTGGCCCTCATTGTTGGCTCTGTTGTCCGATTTTTATGCAGTGAAGGCTTTTGATTCCCCTGCTCATGTTACGAGACTTGACATTCCATACAGTTTATTAGAGCACAGGTTCCCACTCGATAACTATCGACCTCTCGATAACAATCGAATCCACCGCATGAAGAATTCACAGAATCACATGTGTGTATTATGAATTTTGAGTGTGACCCTAGCAATGACGAAATATCTATTGATTCTTTCTGAACAAAATCTCCAGAAAATCTATCTAATGGGGGCAAATATGTTGCTGACGCCCATTGTTGCGTCCAGATCCTTTGAAGTGTGCCGATTGGATGGTGATTTTTGAAGATAAGCACGTTTCGTTCCCCTACTTCTATTTTTCCCCCTCTACAGGTCTCCTAAAATCCGACTTCATTATTTTC
Organism: Sthenelais limicola; assembly: GCA_942159475.1. Lineage (NCBI taxonomy): Eukaryota > Metazoa > Annelida > Polychaeta > Phyllodocida > Sigalionidae > Sthenelais > Sthenelais limicola. The sequence continues at coordinate 52,551,079 of OW804098.1, forward strand.
GGGATCTATCTGTTAATGCACCCCCTCCCCTTCACTCTCACACACGATCCCCGCATTCAATTGTTCAGTCTAAATATTCAGCTTGATCAGGTGAAGGCCGATATAATGTAGTTCTTGTGCTTCCTGATCACTATTTACCCCACGGACGAACTTTGTAACTCGTCTTGATACCCTGTTACTGTGGGGTAAACAGGTACGTGTGTGTACAGTGTGTCCATGGTAACCGCTTGTGTCGTCTTAAACTGATTGCTCCACTCAGCAGGTAGGAATGATTCTACAACTGTGAGCATAATTTACATATATTGCTGTTTGGAATAATATTCACACCGTCCCAAGATCTGGGAGTATGAAGATTGCTTGTTGGGACCATACCAATAACCGGATCAATTTTGTAGCAGTTTTACCCAATCTTCTAGATTTGTATAAATAAGTCTTTAATTCTTTTTGTTTCATTAACAAAACAAGGAAATTAAGTTTGATGAATTATTAGACCTTCATCCTATCCTGAATACAGGACATAACAGTTATCTTTTTAACGCTATCCTTTCATGCCTTAACTCTGATTATCCTTTCATGCCTTAACTCTGATTATGATATAATGTATATGTATAAGTTACGGAATAAAAGTTGTATAATAATAAAATGATCCCAATCATATTACTACTATGATATATTGGCTGGAAAAGGACTCCCAATCCAAGTAATATTATGTACCGATAGCGCAGACATCTTTAACATTAAATATTATTTTAGTCAGTCATTTTTGGCTTCAAATATGCTTTAAAGCGCATTATGTGGTAATGTCAACCGTTTCCATAAACCAGATCGCAATGATTCGATTTGCTTCAATTGGATTTGCTTCGGTTGTGTAATGTGAAAAGGTATAAGTAGAGGAAGCTACTTCAAGAAAAATATAGTATATTGAAGTGAACTAATGGTCATGACTTATTTCACATTCCATGCCCAGGACATCTGTTTTCTTGCTGTGTGGTCGTCAGATTAATATTAATCCCCGTCACTGACTCTTTCTAGAGGCAGCTGTTGTTTACACGTATCTCTTTTTCCTCTTCCGTCTGGATTCATTATTATTACCTTCCCTGTCCCAGATTGTCTGACTCTTTAGACCAGGAGCGACCGATGCATGTATACATCTTTATATAAGCAGCGCTGAAGTCTTTCTGTTTTGCAGGAAAAGGCCTAAACAAATCCGACCGACCCCCAAAAATTCAAGTGTTTTTTATGACAATGATAGGGATGTTGATCTTTGTAATGATTGTAACGTCATAGGTATAATCAAACACGTAGGTGAATGGTACAACGGTCTTGCTTTCATGTCATTGAGTTGTACCAAATAACTGAAATCAACCGCCAAATTCGAGTCGCATTCAATTAGGACGGTTATAATATTCCACAGGAATTGTTGGCTAGTCTGGTACCTAAATAGTCCAATCTTGGATCTATCACTCAGGTACAAAGTGTTAGTTTGAGTCCTGCATGATCAAAATCTACCAAAATTTCTATCATGAAGTAACTGGAAACATTTACTGGAAATTTTTGTTTAGGCCAAATGAAATGCTAAATGACTAGATCATTGCGTTTGTCAGATCTGTAGTTGGTGCGGCCTTTGCCTCATGTCATTGCCTCTCTAGAGCTGGTTTCCTTTGGCGTGATGCTCAGCCCACCTCCATTTCAGGAGCTGCTCAGGCCGCGACCACGTGGGCGGGCGCCTTGAGCAGCTCATTAGAGTGTAGTCGTATTAGTATGTATGTGTTTGTCTGAGTAAGTAGTAGTGAGAGCAGGGTAGGTTTTACTTTCCAAGTTGTTGAGCACTAGGCGTGAGTGGGTGTCTGTGTGTGTGTCCTCTAGCAATTGTCTGCAACATAAGGGCCATAATCATCATAACCATTGTTTTTACAGTTAACTGATACAAGTCTGTATTTTGTAAGTTAAAGTTTAATGCTGGAATTATGTTGAGAATATCACGGTGTGTTCAGACTATGATTACTGGTCCGTCCTAAAGTCCACAGTACAGTATACTTCTCATTATCCAGCACCGTTCCCAGGACGTGTTGATTCCGCCCTGAACTGCCCATCACGTGAATTCATCAATACATTTTATTCATTGGCCTCGATACACAACTTTATGTCACAAGAAATAGATAAATCTCAGGTTCAAATTTCTGTTGACGTAATACTGTTGAAAGATATATATGATATGGACCGATAATTCCCATTTAGTTTATGACGAGCAACCAGAGTGAAGCTCGGCGGCTCATTCCGTATTTGTTCTGGTGAGTTTTCATCGGTGTTTACCACCGATAAGACGGGGCAGAGTGCGGGGGCGTGGCAGGAGTGAGAACTATTCTCCCTCTTAACTCATCCACCCCACACATAAAGACATACATACATGAATCCCAGCACCAGATTCCAACCACCCCCTGCCCTTAACTGTAACGTTGTCCGCTGGCACCGTGGGCCAACCATTATGTTTCGGACATGTATATAATTATAGTAATGGGGTTTTGTATTCGGGGAGGTACCCGCGTGGGGCTTAGGATGAGACCGACAGGGTGGGGTCACAACACCCTCTCTATTTATGGCAGTCTGTAGCAAGAGCTCATGGCTATGAATATGTAAGGTCAGTATTGTCAATGTCAACCACGACACTGACCCTGGAACTCGTTGCCTTATGTGCCCTTATCTGTGAAACTTCTTTGTTTTATAAGTCTTGTTTTAAGAAAATTATTAATGTATTTGGTTTCCTTATTTATCAATATCCCCATTAAAAATATTTTCTGCTCAACGGTCCGTTGAGCAGAAAATATTTTTTCTAGATTAAACTAACAATCACATCTATGTGTGATATTGTATTCATTTATGAATACAGTACGTATACAATAGGCCGTCACATACTATGATAGGATTTCCACATATACAATACGTGTGTTGCTACGGGTTGACGAGGCTTTCTCTATGACGTTGTTGGAAAGAAAGTTGTGGATTGTTTTTGTGTGACTAAGCTTAATTCTATAACGCCATGCTTTACAGCATGTACTGTGTCAGCTTAGTGTCTCACGTCGAATAATTCATCTGGTATTATCAAATGCCTAGTGTATCAATATATTGTGTTAAAATCGGTACGGTTTCATAAAATCGGTACGGTTTCATCACATAATATTGTAGCTATTCTTCATGTTTTTCCCTTTTCTGTTAGGATATGACAGGGCTTCGTACTTACAGTCTCGTCACTAGCATGCTCGTCACTAGCTTGCTCTGCAGCAGGGACGCATGGATCTCGACCTGGGAGGGGGCGGGGCAGAGAGAAACTTTGCATTTTATGTCGTTTTCTCACACCAGTTTTCTCGTCCAGTTCTATGTTGCTCGAACATTAATTCGACTGTTGTATGAATTATGTATGTACGGTGTAGGGTACGAGCAGCCTATGAACCTGTGTAATGTGAGGTGTCAGGCGATTGAAGTCCGCTAAAGTACCTGATACAAAACATGGTGCCCAGCACTCTCTCCGCTTTGGTGCCATAACAAAGGCTACGGGTCATACTCTTAACTGTATTTGAAAGTCATCAGAATCATGGATCCTCTTTTGTCCGGTTGAAAGTAAATTTTGTATAACCTTATGAAAATGTTACCTAACGTTACATAGCTTCAAGGTCGATTGTGTTTACTAATGGAGATGAGGCTTTGAAATTGAGCCCCAAGTACACCAATCGCTGTAAACATCCCTTTTGAGACTGAGGACATCAAAGGGATAACTTGTATCATGAGTTCAAAAAATAGTATTGGGGGGTCTGTGTTTCCGGCTTAGGCCAGAGAACACCACACTGCACATTGCGCACTTCCCATCATTCTCTCCTCTATTTACGAGCTTACAACATTGATTATTCCATCTTCCTGCCGAGTTTAGAAGGTCTGCTCTTGGCCTGCATTTGAATGAATACAGCCCACGCGAATCAAACGGACTCACCTGCATTCTAGATTGCACCAATTGAACAGTATTTGTGTGGGCGCTTTGAACTGATATGAGAACAGGATTCCAAGCATGATCCATTCATTATGTGATCAGCTCACTAGCGGCAATTAGATTGGGATATTTTCGCTCTTTCCATTCGCTTATCTGGAACACTGAGACACATTTACTCCCGTCGCTCAGATAAGCAACTGCCCTCTATTCTATGAATGAGGAAAGAAATGATTACTATCAGATTTTCAATATTCTTCTTAAGAGGTGCTTATATAACCACCAATTACTTATATATTATATAAGCCACCCATGGCCTAAATAAGGCACCTTAATAAACCCCTTAAATTATACCATTGAAAGGGCAAGAGAATACAGGGGACTGGGGCCAAGTCTAATGGCGCGGCATGCCGATAGTCTCGATCCTTTGCCGAGACGGAGAGAGAGTGAGGGGTTATTTATAGTTGACAGGCTATTTGTGGCTCCCTATCCTAGAGGCAGGGAGAGGGACCGAGCCATAGTAGTCCTTCCCCCGATACTTCCCACCGCTACATGTACTACTAACATCAGCCGCGGGCATCTCCAAGACCCCGGATCCCTGTCCCACTACCACTACCACCACCACCACCACCACCACCATTACAACATTCTATCCTACTCCTCCACCTCATCCCACCACTGGTTTTCCTTTGCTAAAAGTGCTGCTGGCAGACATGTTTGTTGGCAGAGGGGCATATTTTCTGCCCTGGCTCCTTCGCTCAATGTATGAGACTGGGGTGCGTTATTGAGATGCTTATTGTATTCACTCAGTTAGTGGCTTCCCACCGATACAGTGTCGGTCTTTAGATCAAGTGCCAGGGACCATGGCCTCATGATGCTTTCAACCTCTTGGGTATTCAATATTTTCCTCGCATTTCGCTTGTCTTCAATTTGAGTTGATTAGCGAATGTGTTCTCAATTTTATCTAGATATGACAAATATTTTTTTTAATACTACTCTAATTTATATTAGAAGTATTGTTCATCTTCCCATTTATATACATGCCGAATTATAAAATGTACAGTTAGTTTGTGAAGTTCGGTAGCAATCATGAGAAGCCGAATGTTGCATTTTCTTAACTTAAAATTCCATTTGGTGATGAAACTATTCAGCCTTCTGATGCCCCGTTTAACTGATACAAATTTTAATGCTCGACTTTGATTTAGAGTACTTTCATGGTGTGGCATATTTTTCTCTTATTACATGTGGTTGTGTACTGGAGGCTGGAAGGGTTATTACTACCGCTTGCCTGCCTGCAATAGTGTTATGGGGTTAGGGGAACATTGCATGTAGGAGGGGCGGCCTATGGCTTGTTTGTGGCGGCCGGTCATTGATCTCGGGATTGAAGGGATTATTGCTCCGCTATTGACTATGATGCTTGTGTATATCTTTATGTGGGCGACCTCCTCGTTATAGCCAGCCGAGGGTTTGAGGTTCTGATTAGATTGCACGGTTGGCGTCTGTATGCTTGCTATGGGTATACCTGTTAGAGAAGGGAAATGAGAGTGCCTCCCATAGCCCTGCCCCTCAACGCCCACCTCCTCATTCATCTCAGCTCATTTCCTTCCATCAATCCTGGCCTAATCGTGTCAGCCAATGCTTATGTGTACAGGACCTTTTTATTTCCAAGGTCTCACCCATATCCTACCAGTACTCCTCCTGTGCGCTGGCCACTTTCCGAATTTGTTATTATTGGAGAATTTATGCATAGGCCTAAGCGTTATTCATGCCATCCTATACTCAATATGCTGTGTACATATTCACTACATGACAATTTTACCACTGGGAATTAGCAAGTTAGGATTAGGACGTTCACTTCCGGAAGACCTGTCGGGTTTATCCCGCGGATTGAATTTGATCTATTTCAGGATAAATATGTTCAATGACCCTATTCGGTAAAACAGCTAAATTGAGTCTTGTCAATTACAGAAACGAGTGTCCACCAGATCATACAATTTAAAACACAGTTGAAATATTTTATTCCTTTGACTGTTGTGGGGCATTTCCTTACTTTCCTTCACACTAAGTTTAAAATAGAAATACAAGGGAAATAAAGTCGGTTTGAACGATGAAAGACGTCATTTTACGGTGTCGCTGATACCTCTTTCATCTTTACTTATTGCATTGTATAAATAAACCGATGTACTTGTGGCTCAAAGTTCTTCCTAATGAGTGTCGTTAAGGAGATGGAATCGCAAAGACTGCTTGCCTTGTGTTAATTACTGTGAATGTCGTGCTGTATTGAATCCAAATATAGACATATTCTTGGCACCTGGACTCGGTTCCTTGCCTCGCTATTACATAATATTAATCGTGCTAGGACCTGCTTGTATTACCTTGAAATAAAAATTCCCTTCTTTTCATATTCTCTGTGTTATTAACTGGATTCATTCAAAGTCAACGTTGTTTTTTGCTGTAATAAATAATATGGAAGTCCCATCTCATTGTAGACTATGTGTTAACTATAAGCGGTGTTAAATTAATGAAGGCGAAGCGTCATTCATTTGGTGTTAAATTAATGAAGGCGAAGCGTCATTCATTTGTGTTTATACCCCACCTTCCATTCAATTAGCAGCCAGGATCATTGTTACTCTAGTGATATAGTTTGATTAAATATAGATAGATAGCAGGGCACAACGAAATTCATTCTTAACTAGGAAACAGCATATATTATATATTTTTTTCATCAGATATCATATGTGAATATGCGCAAGTCTTCCAGGCAGGGTAGCCTGCTTGATCCTTATTTTGGAAGATATCAGTTAATTAGAAAATTGACGTACGCTACAAATTGCTCTCTTCCATGTACGTTATGATTTCCAAGGACTTGCGCACCAACTATGTAGTGACCGGCCTGCTGTCTGGATATGAGGCTTCCTAAAGGGAGATGACCATTGCTGAATAAACAGAGAGTTCAGGCCCAGAACACGTAGCAGGCTGGGGGTTGAGACAGACAATTTCCTCCCCATCCACTTGGTCGTTGTCTGTCGAGAAATTGAAAATAGTTTGCCCCCTCCGGTGTAAGAAATGATACAAACAAGTCCGCTTTATTTGGCGCAGTAGCCCAGACGCGGTGATATCAGATTTAATCAGAGCGCACTTCCTAATTCCTTGGATTAGTGGAGAAAGCGGATTCGTCTTAGCATTACGAGTTCTACTACTTGTGCCGCCAGACATGGGTGGTCTTATTTGTCATACGTATACTATATGTATGTGCATGGACAAGTTATGAGTAGTGTATATTATAAACTTGCTTTGATGTTATAGTGAAACTCACTACTCTAGCTACGACTTGGCTAATACGACATTATTTGCCCGTACTATTGATATTGAAATAAAACATTAATAAAGTACCCGGTGAAGGTGTACTGTGTACACCGAAACGTTGGTATAAGAGATAAATAAAGAAAGTCGAAAAAAGAAAACAAATGGTTTGTTTATTCAACGTCCATAATCGAACGTCCACTCAAGTATAGATAAACAGCAGTTGGTAGAAAATAAACCATCATTAATATAGTGCTGTCTATACTTTCATTCACCATGGTCAACTTTACCTGCTATTCATAGTGAATATCCTGAAAAACTTTCTTATTCTTTAGCCTCTAAATTGGGAGGATAGTAAATAGGTGTGACGTACGATGATGCATTTAACTTCCCCACTCATCAAGCTAGCATTTGAATGATCTTTTAGCTACTTTCCCTAAATATTACTGCACATCTAACATAGGATTATGAAACACTGAAAAACGCCGCTTGATAATGTATTAGATCTATATAATAGCTTAATGTTTATTAGTGATATAGGCACATAAAAAGCGTGACGTACAATTAGCGACCCCATCTTTCATAAGAAGATTGTCACTTGTTTATTTAGGGCTCTTCCTCCTTTGTCTCATGACAGAGTGAAGCAGTGGGCGAGCTCCAATACCTGTTAGACCTGAATTATTCATAATTTTGTGTCATGCATTTGTTCCATTGCACCAGTCACCTTAAATACTCCTATTAGCAGAGCGTGCTAAGTACATAGTCACCTTCTCTAGAAACCTTACTATCGTTAGAACAGGTGGAACACCCTCCCATTACGGTCCAACCAGATCTTAAACATTTTTATTAAATTCACAGTTTGAATAAATTATATACGCCTACACGTTAATTTCATGTATTGATGAAATCTTCCTTTGGCAGTGTTTATCCAATAGTTCTTTTCAATACTGTAGCTCAAATATTAGGTATACAACCAGTGTGTAGGAAGGTCTTTTCGGCTTACTATGTCTAGACTTGTAATTACAACCTAACTTTCTCCTCTTTCTCTGGCACCAGATAGATACTGTTTCTCCGCTCTAAAATGCTTCATTATATATCATAGAATGTTATCCTCCTGGGATGAAGCCTTTCTTTACTTCATTTGAGAGAAATACTGAAAGTAACCCGCAATAATTTAATTAAAAATGTTGGTGCGCATTCAATGTGTTGTCTTGTTTCATTATTTGGATATATTTAATTATATATACGGTAATGAAATCATCATTACATGGTTTTATTGCTTTTATTTATGTTTTTGCAGACTTTTAATTGGCATTTTGATCAACCCCTTCGATGTGGGATACTGATCCAGCCATATTAAGATAGGATGTGTAGTTAGATTAGTACATTTATATGTCCCTAAATATTGTTTTCTCCTGAGCTGTTTTGGGTATGCATCAGCCATCTTACGTGCAGACCAGCGGACAGAACTAGTGAAGATGCATGGAGTGTGAGTGTGGACAGGGGTGGCAAGTCTAGGCAGTGTCTGCTGATGTTGGGAGGTGTGAGTAGGGAGAGATTCAAAGAGACGATCAATACATCCAGGCACCCGCCACAACTCCAGTCAGCTTGACTAGCCAAAGACTCGACTACTAAGTCTATTGTCTTGGCATCTCATATTGTATATTCAGTGCTCACCCAAGATCGGGTGCCAGTTTCATTCCAGAGGGATGTTCAATTTTGCACGTATGAAGACAATATCTTACAATGAAATGCGCAAACATGTCTAATTACCTTTTACTGTGCTGTTGTGTTGGTTCGGGTGGGAGTTGTTGTGATTGAATATATTGGCAACTATGTATCAAAATGAGTTGTTTGTAAAGGCGATAAGCAAATAGGAATTCAGATATCCGGTGCACCTGTCCGAGCATATATCAGTTATACACGTTCAGAGCGGGAATTGTTCATCTCTTAGTCAACTTGTGTCCTTCTCTGGTGGTCAGCCAGAGTAGTAGTCTTGGTATGTGTTAGTGTAGAATACTGCTTCCGAGAGTAAATAACACTCCCACCAAAAATACTCTCGTATCTTGCCAATGCCACCATTTGGGCAGGTGGGCGTTGTTTCCCCATGTTTCAGTGCAGGAAACTTAGTGTGCAACCGAGGGGAAATCTCGAACTTACTGGAACTTCAAGTGGAAGATTGATCTGGTTAAAATACTATGCTATAAATAAAGTCAATCCTTTAAAATGAGATGGAATATTTTTGGGTCTGTGTTTTGGCGAGTGGGGTTTATGGTTTGGTCTCCATTTACTATGAATATCGGAAGAATGTAGATAGGTCGTAGGGAGTATACTTTATGGTGAGCAGATGCTACTCCGGCTCCTGCTCCAGGCAGTCGACGACCGGCCGCCCTCCATGTACCGGTATGTGTCTATTTATAGCGGATATCTTGTTATATCTGAAAGCCCGGTTCCTCCTCCTGCTGCTGCTGCATCTCTTAGTGTTGGTGCTGATGGCGAGGTGCATGTCGTAATCCTTTGAGCCTCGCCATCAGTATTTAGACGGGCAGAATTACCAGTGGCCGGTCTCTGATCTAACAGACCAACCTACTTGCATGGTGTTTCATTCAGTATATATAATGTATTCTTCATTACCGGGATGCATGGTAGCTATCAAGCATCGAAGCACCTCCCTATCAAGTTGTCATATAGGCATCGCTATTTTTCTACGCTATTTTGTTTCAAATGTCGTTTTGACTCATTTATGTCAATTTACATAAAATGGTACGCGGAAATATATCATGGGTTCATGCCCTATTCCCCGGTCACTGCAAACCAAGGGGACATTTGCCAATTTAAAAAAAGGCCCATAGGACGGCTGCAGTTCCTTATACTTGGAAGCCAGAAAAGCCACGCCCTGCTTCCAACTCATGAACTGCCCATGTAAGACCAGCAAGGCCAGTTTACCTTGTATCCTCTATTATTGAAAGTGTGCCTTTAGCTTAATGTATCATGTCTAGGTAAGGATGCACCGGCCAGGTGTTGATGACTAGTCTGCGCACCACTACTTGGCGTCATATAATGAATGTATATGGGTTGTTACAGCTATGCAAATATCAGCCGTGATAAGCAGACGTGCCTTGAGGCATGGCATTCATTCGTCTTCTCTTTCCCACTGCTAGTATTGCTCTGTGTCCACGGTCTCTGCTCCTTGGACCAGAACACGTCCCCAGTTTGTTCAGACACAAATGATCCATGTATTCCGAATGTGTGGAAGCCAGGGCTTCTCCTTCCTATTGCACAAGGAAGAGATCTTGTCGCCGACGGATTGTTGAATTCAATTGCCTGCACAAAATGAAATTGCTTCGTGTTGATATAGATTCGTATAGATGCCTTGTGCTACCTCGTGTATACCACTGTCCCCTTTGTCTGTGTCTGTCAGCATTCTCGAGCTTTCTTTCGCTACGTTAATGTCTTGGGGATATTAGACAGATTACTATCAGCAATTTAAACGGGTCATTTATCACGGCATTACATCATTTAGGCTGACACTTTTGAGGCAACTATTGTTATTATCCCCGGAATATTAAAAAGCGAATTTAATTCATCTTGCTAGGAGGAGACAGAGTTGTAGGAGGTAAAGGTATTATTGACATTATTTGTATCCTGCCCCATTTCATCTTAACGCCCCACTCCATTCTGTTAAACGAGTGGTTGAAATGGGAGAAGATGATAAGGGGCCGGCCAGCCTCCCCATACTTCATCATGCTTACAGTTAAATAAGACAGACGTTAGATTAATTTTTCCTAGAATTTAAAAGAAACAAAACTACAGACCCCCGATTATACAGGTTGTGGGGATGGGGTTTGTACAATGACAATTTTGTTTGTACAATGACAATGCTCACACTGAATACGCATACGGTATTCCCATATGTACCCATAAACAGTGCCTCTTCATCTCTGGCGTCCTTCTATCCCGTCCTCTACTGCCACTGTCTTCGCATACATATATACCCACACGCTACACATGTATGCATACGTTTAGGCAGTTTATCTTTGCTGTTTTTGGTCAGGTACATATTTAATTAAGGAACTGAGATAGGGTTAAACATCTTATTTAGGGGAAATAAACATTTACGCTTATCGTGCTCCCTTGCCTATCTCCACCTAGTAATAGATCTGCACTCATGGACCTTGTTACTTGTCATTATTCCTCGGGAACGGTTATAAAACGTCGGAGTGCATTTCCCCTGCTCTATACCATTTCTTCTTACAACCATCTATCATGAATTCATCCTAGATAATTTACTTTTTATAACCTATGTGATGACCCCTCACTCTACTATTGAGTGCACTTGCTGTACGCGCCTCCCTGTTTTGGTTATGAGTAGTATATGGAAAATGCACCTTGGACCAGGCTCTGCCTCGAAAGGTCAAGGTAAAGGTACTCGGCCCACCATCCCATCAGATTGTGGCTTCACTGCCTAACGACATCAACCCCAAATCTGCTCCTGTGTCTGGGCGGCTCACCCATGGAGGATTTGTGTAGACTAGTCTGCTTGTGTGCTAACACATGGCATGACCGGATAAAGGTCTTGTGCCATTAATATTTGATGGAGAGCTGCGCAACCTTTTCCAGACATTGGCTTTGGTATTTGAATGCGATGCACTCCGAATGTCTCACCCTGATGGTCTCAGAGTAATCCTCTGACCCACTGGCAAGATATGAGACGCTCCTAAGAAATAAATATTTTTCTCTTTCAGTTTGGCGTCCTTCATTTGATCAGCACTCATGATAGTGATGATCATTAGATAAGGGCATCTTAGCCATAACATCGTTTAAGGGCTCATTTGGCCAATACAAATGTTATCTACAGACTGTATTCCTATAAAATGCTTTATTAAAATGCTCCCTTTTCCTTTATTTTCAGGATTCATCCATTCTTTGTGTAACGAGTCTAAGGAAGATGCAGTGCATTCCTTGCTGGCCCACCTGCCCCTCCTGCGGCCAGGCAACGCCGAGGCCAAGGCGGAGTACCTCAAACTCATCCCCAAAATCCTGGAAGACTCTATAGAACGTGGCTGTGACATAGAGGAGAGTCGCCAGCTGCTCTCCTACTCGCTCATCCACCCCGCCATCAACAGTGATGAGCGAAACCAGCTGAATCTGTGGCTCGGACAGTTGGAGGAGCGGGTCACCTCCTTCAATATATACCAACAAGCGCGCCTCAATCAGGCGGACTTATCGGACCTTTCACATGCCATGTCCTACATGGACAATCATGGCTCGAGCAGCTCACAGAATGGACTCAATGCCTTCAACACGGCTGGACACCAACAAGGGGTACAACTGCATCAGCAACAACAGCAGCAGCATGTACCCTCCTCCATGAATGGCTGGCAGAGTTCTGCCGCCCCCCGGCCCGGGGACGCAGCCCTCATTGGTACTGACCCCGATATGCACACTACTATGACGTCATCAAGTACGACGTCCTCGACCACTGGCGTCGGCCGGCCTATAAAGGCGGCCACGACGTCCGTATGTCATGTGAACAGTAACAATGTAATGGTGAATAGTAGTAACACAACCCTAATCCCTCAACACACGCCTCTCCATGCTACCAACTCTGGCCCTCCGTCATTTAACTCAAGTCAGCAAGGTTGGTAAAATCCTTCTCCTTCTAAGTGGTTGTTGCTGCTTTAATGACTGTAATCGGACTAAAATGTGGAAAGCTATAATTTGTAATATTAAACTTGGTAATATTTAGTTGGTGTGCTTCCTCTGCCTCACGGAAACGGACTCCACCCCTCTATTTTGTGAGACAATACACACAAACCTGTTCATTATACATGCCAATTTTTGCTCAGTACCGATAATTATTATATTGAGTCGGTATACTTTCAATCAGATGAATTTGAACTGAGAATAAAATTAATTATAGATTTTTCGATACTTTATTTATCCAGGTAATTGTAAATGGGTTATGGCATTTGCCAACCCGTTGTTATCAAGGATCAGTAATTGCCTGGTTTTCACCTCGACCCTGGCAAATTGCGCATGATATCAAAATAATTCAGTACTTCTCAAGATTATATAATTATGCTGGGAAGACTAGAGCAATCTTGTGACATATCTACGAGAAAAATGGTATCATTGGCAAATAAAATAAATATTATCAAAATTAGCTGTGATGGTACATATATCTCATCATGGGTCCTGGGGGTGTAGTACTCCACATCGCTTGCCAACTCAGTGCACACATTTGCTTCATCAGCATTGCTCTGTCACGATTTTAGGTAACCGCAATATGCAAGGGTAACTAGAAAAATGAGCTTTCTCAGAGTGGGAATGATGGTAAAGAACTACACCCCTTTCCTAACTACGACATGCAGTGTCAGTTACACAGGGTTTTGCAATGTGGGGAAATTAAACATGAATATTCTTTAATATAATGAAGTACATTGGAACATCTCCCTCACTCGAAGCTACATGTAGGACCTCTCCTTCAGTTTATGTGGTGTTATGGGTTACATTATGCTCATTGGTCGTTCTTAACGCTCACCTTCAGACTTTTTATTAACGATGCTTGCAGTGAGCTGATACCATTTCTCTTTTACTTAATCTCCCCAAGTTGAAGGTTTGGCGGTGAACCCATTTAGGTGGTAGTAGCAAATGAAACCTTTAATGGAATTAATTAAGTACTCTCACTAGTTAAAGATTTCTCAAAATTTTAGAGAAATGTAATAACTCATTTGCTCATATTTGTCTCCTCTGGCCCAAACTGGATTCTTTGGTTTTCGGAATGTGAAAGAGACTCAAGGGAACCATACCATCGGTGGATGGATATGGGAATTGTCCCCTCCGTCCTGACTAGTAGTTATGCCCCTACAGAGGAAGAGTTGCCATACGTTACCCAGTTCAGTACTGAATGAGTAACTGGAGGTCAAGTCAATCCTATGAACACAGAGTGAGCGTACTGGTGAACACTGGACCTCTCCTAACCCTGGCTGTTCAGATCAGGAGAACAGGGTTGATTACCCGCACCCGCACCACTCCCCTTTTCTCCTCATCTGCCGTCATTATTGTCTACTTTGGTCACATTGCTAGACTTAATGAGCAACTTCCTTATGATGAGGCTAATAGAGAAGAAAAGTAATGAAGCAATAAAATTGTTTTGATATGCATGAGTACAGCTATGCATGGAAAAGGCCTACTCAAATGAATGTTGAGTTAAACACTTCAGTCCGACCAAATGCAGCGATCTTAATTCTCCAGATTTTTAAAGTTTCCCCTGTGTAGGTCGTATTGCTTAAAAAACCCTGCAAATTCTCTATGAAGATTTGCCTGTGTTATTACCTTCTCCCAATATATCCCCTTAGATATCACATGTTTGTCTTCATAGCTGTGTTGCTATGGTAACGGTACTCCTCAATGACCGGAGTGCGCCATCTGTACTCTGTTGGTATAGCTAGAATACCGTAAATACCCCACTCAGTGATCTGCCAGTCTGACGTCCAGTGATCCATACATTTGGACTTATTACTGAAGTGAAGGATATAGCTTTTCTTACGGGTTTAACATTTTAAAACCTATAAATAACTACGAATCGTGTAGTTTTTTGTTATGGACTGATGTCGGACTGACTGCGTCAAGAATTTGAACTAAAAAAATGTTAATTCTAAAACCATTGTGATTGGAAGCTGATGGCTGGGGATAGTTTACCCTCGATGAAAGCTTCGGCATGATTGGTTTGTCTGAATCGAATGGTCATGATCCAAGATGTCCATTTTACAGTCTAGAGTCTCTGGTACCTAATTTATCATACCTGATTCAGGATCAGTCTTCTAAATGTCCAGGTATAAGTACCATATTCTAGATCAATATTAATGGTCTCAATCAATTTACTTAGTAGCAATGATTGCTTGTACACATAGCTTAGGTTAGTCATATTGGCCTTGATTAAATTTGATGCATCCTCATGTCTAGATCGCTAATCAATGCCCTAACTATCTCGACCAGCCTTCTACCGCAACGAAAAATAGCTTCTCTTTTTAAAAAATTACTTGTATTCAGATTTCGAGCTTATATCAATTATAACAAGGTATCGGTATTCATCAGCTCCTCGGGTCACCATGACGGTGGTCTTCCCCCGAGCCCTGAGCCGGCAGAAGAGATTGTATTATATCATAATTAGGAATAAATGGATACGCGGTCCAGCAAAAAAAAATAGAACAAATAAACATACATATTACACACACTAGTAGCAGAATATTATGGTAGTAAAGTGGTTTTTATACCGTAGTCAATTTAAGAGCTGATAAACATCTAATAATGTAGTAGTAGGTGGATGTATCTTGGCAGCTGAGCTTTTCACAGTTATCTGGGACTGGATTAGGGAGTTCCAGTTGTTCCGGTTGCTAGGGTTACGAGGTGGCAAACAATGAGGGAAGGTTTGAAGGATAGACCTCGTTCTGTCCGTTCCCACCCACTTCTATATCACTTACAATTGAATTTATGTTTTTTTACTGCCACTATTCTCCTAATAAATCTGCAACAAGTGGTTGTCAGCTATTTTAACCTCTACTATATTTCAGTCGTTGTTATAAGAATATTAATATTTAAACATGATATATCTCTCTCGCTCTTATTATTTGGCCTAGTTTATAAACGCTCGGCACCTTTTTATATGAAGGATGGTTAAAGGAAAAGTCATAACCAAAAATATTGTTTGACCTTGTAAAACAGGCGATGGCCGTTAATATTATGGGGAAGAGGAGGCGGGGTAATATTGTCTGTTGGGCACAGTACATGTTGCGTATCCCGTTGCTAATCGGATCTGTTTAATCTATACCACCAGCACCAGTCCCGTGCACAAAGTCTATGCTAAAGTATGTTCTGAGAGTAAACTGGCTTTTCCCTCTGAAGTCAATAGCATGTCGGGGCAGTGTGCGCCCAATCCCTGCAGGAGACCTGCCCAGTCTAATGTAGCAATTAATAAAAGGTCGATAAAGTCCATGACTGAGCTCATGAAGGCAAGTGGGAGCCGATCCGTACCTAACTGCTATTGATACATTTACATAGGTAGGCAAACTGTGCGCGCACTAATATTTGCCCGACTAGACATGACATTTAAGGGTTAGGCCAATTGTTCGGGGTATGTGTTTGTGACTTGCCTGGTTATTGAGTTCCAAGTTCAAACAATTGCATTAAGGATTACCTAGAAAGTGATTTAACGCCGATGTGCTTGTGTAGTATAAGGATTGGGTGGGATTTTGATTGGTTTTGTACAGGCTGCATTTTAGTGTTAAAACTGTCGGTAAGCATGACTGTTAGGTGGATGCCAATAATCGTGTTCACATTAATGTAAAGCACGAATAGGTCACCAGTTCCAACCAATGCATATAGTTTCCCATATCTGACATTCCGACTCTCATAGATAAGTATATGTGTTTTCATGTCAACAATATTTGAGCAGAGGAAGTGCACATATTAATTAGCAATTCTTCCTGAAAATGTTACCCAAATCTGATTGTTTGCCAGGTTAGATAAGAGTTTTGTTGTTAATTGTCTTTCAACTATCACAGTTTGCATCTCCTTACTGAGTTTGTCAATGCCTGTAAGGTTTCTCCCGAAGCATAGTGACTTTGCTGTGTATTCATTTGATTTATTCCTGGCATCAGTCACCTTAACCTCTCCCCTATTCTTAGGTGGCATGATGAACGCTCACCGGAAATTGACCAGAAGTTCCTCAGTCACTCCACCAATCAGCATGCCAGCACTGAATGTGTCCGATTGGCTCAACTCTCAGGACAACCTGCTGCGGGACAGCCGGACGTCCAACAACAACAACCAACAACAAGGCAACAACAATGAGCCGCACGCACCACTCTCGCCTCAGAGCAGCGTTACCTCATCTGGAAGCGGCAGTGATACGCAACAGCATGGGGACGAGCCGCAACAAAACCGCAACACCTTTTTGGAAGAAGCGTCGGGCATGAAAGGTAAGAGACTGGAGAAAGAATTAATCGAAGTCGCCCTTAGATGAAAGGAGCGAGGAGAGACATTGACATTAAATTACAAGTGATGTTCTTGATGGATGAAAGTCCACGCCTTTTTCTCAAATGATCAAAGGAACTGATTTATGCCATTTCAATTAAAAGATTCAATTGTGTAATTTATTTGGCCCTTGAAGTAAAGAAAGAAATCTCTTTTCTTTTAAACTAGATGCTAACAGTAGCTCTTAATGGATATATATTAAGCCTCTTTTTTTTAAATAACATTTAACCTCTTTTTATATAATTATTACTAAATGACAACTTTTCGTAGTTACTGTATTAAAAGCGCGGTTTCTATTACAGTTCCAGTTCAAAATACTGTAAAGAATACACCAAATGCTTATCAAGTATGGTTACCATGGTACAGAATGTATCGACCATTTCTAACAACTATTTTGTACTTGAGGTGTTGGAATAAAAATCCTATATATATAAGAACAATTTAAGATATAATTTTAGAAGTTCCAATAGGGGGATTGTACTATGGTTGGTGAGTTCTATTAAAGCTACTGGATTTAAAACATAAAAGTTGATATTACTTTGATTTAACACATTTTACCCAGCTATTAATTTATTTTTTCCCCTACGCCGGGTATTTATCTTCAAATTCCTTTAACCAGCTATTAATATTAGCAGGTAATGTTATCGGTTAAAATAACTCAAAAGTAATTATGTATAAAGAATTGTATTGTATTTTCAGAATTAATCTTATAATTTAAGGAATAACATATACCACATATTTAGTATATAAAGTATACTTTTCAACGACGAGTTGTTTTAGAGTGGACCGTTAAAAATATCTGTATGTCGCCACTTTGTGCTCTGAGAGCAGCTCAGGAATAGGGCATCATTAGCCCTCCATCTTGTTCAATTAAATCACGACAGAGACTGATACTCCCACCCACATACACGATTTGTCTGGTTTGCCTTTGAAAAAAAAAATAGTTTTGTATTTGCACTTCAAAATGGATTGGATCTGTAATAGTGCTCTCACCTCCAGTCAGCGTAACTTGATCTGGTCGACTCTCTGAAACAAGTCTCCCTGCTGACCACGCACACGCCTTCGTGAATGAAAGATTCGTGATATAGCCCGCCCTCCTGACTAGTAAATGTGACACCCACCTATATCTGAGTTTTGTAATGGCTCAAGACCGTTTCACCGATAGTGTATGATTAAGATTGTGTTGCAACCTTACAATATCTAAGTGGATTGCTTCAAATTTGTCGACGTAAGGCATCAGCGACTGGTGTATGTAATCATATATTTTAATATTCAAAATCGATTCTGTGTTATCTCCATTCATATGTGTTTCATTTTAACACATTTATTGCCTGGTAGGTGGGTCGGCAAAAGCTGGAGACCAACACTTTAAACTGTACTTGTGGGACTTCGGCGCTTAGAAACAAAATGCGGAAGCATGCAAGGCTTCTCTCTAGTTTTGTATTGCTTCTATTTTGCCGTAAATAGAGGCAGTCGACGCTTATAAAATGAATCCTTAATCTCCATGGTATTCATTACACATTATAATCGTTCTCAGTTTCAAATAAACGCGTTGTCATTAATATAACAGCATCATCTTTCATTTTCTTTCAGATGTGCCCATCTGGTTGAAGTCTCTTCGGCTGCACAAATATGCGTACCTTTTCCAGCAAATGACGTATGAAGATATGATGAGTATATCTGAGAGCTGGCTTGAAACCCAGGTAGGAATTCTGCAATTGATGCATACATCCTAAAAGTAGATATTATATGGTATCTAAATACATATTAAAAAAATGTTTTTCATACAACAGGAGAAATACACACACATATAACTATTTGCCACAAATTTATTTATTCTGATTGGCTAGTTCCGAACCAGCTTCTGATATAATCTTTATAATTTCATTTTTCAGAACGTAACAAAAGGTGCTCGTCATAAAATTGTGCTTAGTATCAACAAGTTGAGAGAGAGGCAAAATCTACTTCGAGCCATGGAGAAGGTGAGTGCTGGTCGTACAATGATATGACTGGGCTTTTCTTATATAACCCTGATTTGATGTTAGAAATACGTAAATCCTTACGTTTAGTTAATTGTTAAGCTAAATTCTTTTCATATTTAATTTATGAAGGAAATAATGGAAAGTGGAAACCTCAAGCAGGCGTTGACTGAGATCAAAGGTATCCTCAATACTCCGCTCAAGATGACCGCCCCTCATCAAACTCCTCTTTCTACAAACAACGGGCAGAACGTGCTCCCTTCCAATGGAGAGGGCGATGCTATCCCTGAGGGTGACCTACCTGGACAGCTGACCAGAGTCCTAGGCAAAGGTCAGTACTGCACTCATGAGTGCACTTGTCGATTAAAGTATTTTGTATTTTGCATTCGCCTACGCTCTAATACCAAGTGTTAGCTCGTACAGATACAGATTTTGCCTGAGCTTTCTGGAAGAACGACGATTCGCAAAATCTTAAAATAATAGTTTGATTAGATGTCCTATAAAGTATCATGAATCTACTTTTAATAACCATGATACAATACACAATAAGTCATATTCAAGTTTCGAAATCAGGAACTCTGTGGAGTCTTGGGTCCGAAACTCTTAGCGTTTTACCGAAAACGCAGTTTCATTTCGATCCACAAAGTAGTCTAGTAATTAACTTTTGCTAGTTTGGTGTGTTTCTCCCAGACTTGATACCTATTTACAGATCTTTTTTGTCGATCGGTTTTCAGTGTGTACTCAATTGCTGGTGTCCTGGAGTCCCGACGATGAATCTTTCGCGATGTACGTGCAGTTACTGGATAAATGTATGGCTCATGAGGTCAGTTACTTTTCATACACCTACCTCTAAGAATGTCTTTCAAAAAGATTTTTTAGAGCAGCAATTGAATATTAGAAAATGATGATACTGCTTTCCGCACCGAGATCATATAAAGCGGTATTTCAGCAGCTTCATACATTTTATGCTATAATCCTATCCCAATTTCTTCCGAGTGCCTTATAAACTCCCCAACATTTTGGGTTTTTTTTGAGTACCAATTGACAATCTTTATTTACCAGGCTTTCACGTCAAAATCTAAGAAGCTGTTGTCTTCATGGCGGCAACAAATCTACAAAATATGGCATCCAGCTCCCCAGAAGTATAATATGGACAAAAGCCGAAGGTGAGTTGTTAAACTAATTTTTTCTTCAGACCATAGAAATATCACCTGGATACATGTACCTCAAGATGCCCTGGTATATATGCAGCAGTTGCAAACTAGGTAATGGAGATACAATTGTATATCGGTAATTGTAGATGTTGGAACAACACAATCGAATCCTAAAAGTTAGCGTAATGATCTTTGAAAGTCCCAACTGTTGCAGTTATTGCAGTTTCTGTTATAGTCCCTGGTTTTGTAGATATATTTCCACGTTTCATAGATTTCTTAATGTGTACTACTTGATTTAAACCCACCAAAACTTGCTGTGCTTTTGTATAAACCATGTTTGTACTTATCAGTTTCTGGCATCATGTGCCTGGTTATGTAGCTATATTCCCTCTATTCTCAGGTTTGGTAGTACGTATCCACTGGCCGGCAACATCGTACGACAGCGCCCCCTTCAGGCTAGGACGATCGTGAAGCCAGCGCCACAGTGGGCGTTCAACCAACCAACGCCCGTGGGACCCCCGCTCACCGCCGCCAACCTTCCCCTCTACAGGAACAACTCCATCAACAACAGCTTTGCGGCAAGACCACAACTCTATGATGTCAACATGGTGCATACATACTTTCCCTTTATGTAGAGAAATCGTTCTCCTGAATATATCTCTTATCGATCAATGAGATCAGGCATATTAATAACCCTACCTGAAATAGCATACATTAATCTATTTGAAACTATATGATCAAGAATTTAGAACGCACTCATTTGTGAACACCCTTGTGAAAACGACCGATACAACTTTCTATGCACGTATGAGACCGTTTAATTAATTTGGAGGCCTAATTTCTTTCATTTGTAGCTGAAGCAGCAGGTCCAAAGGACACATTCAGCTCCTATAAAATCCAGCCAGTTTGGCGTGAATATTGCATCGCGTCCGGGTAAGTCTTTATTTAGAAATGTTTATACTTATTGAAGTAACGTCCTTGTTAATGTTGAAGTGCACTCATTCTAAGACTCAATGTGATTGTCCTCTTATATATACACGGGCTTATGTATTGAGCAGATTCTCCTTTCAGTGTGTTGAACTGATTGTCATCATGTTTTCTTCCTCTTCCAGTATCTGACATGAATGTGACGGAGACGCAGATCAATGCTCGACTGGACTCGCTGTGTTTGAGTATGACCGAGGCTGCCTTGGGCAACTTTGGCGAGTGGTAAGTAAGTCTCACTAGGGTGGTGCGTAAACAATGTGTGTACAGATAATTATATACTGCCGTAATGTGTATTGATTCATGGGATGGGGACACAATCGATTCTATATTGTATTCTGCTGTATTGTATTCTGCTGTATTATATTTTTTGTATTTGTTTTAGAACAAGGGAGAGATTGATACATTTTATTTGGCAGGCATGCTGTATCTTATTGGGCGTGTTAATATGTGTACAGTGAAACAAGATCTATTGCCTAAACTATGGGTCTATGAAAGCGGGAGCGGGTGCTATTTCGTCAAAATTAATAGTGTACCATAGTTGTATGTAAATCTGTATTAATCACTCGTTCAGTTGTATAGGACCCACGTGTTCCTGTATGAGTTAAGTGTAAAATTTAATATGGTTCCAATTTGTCATTGCAGATGCTGAATCAGATGACGGGAGATATTTGATGCCAAAGCTTGCTATTTCAGTCTCTTATATGGTCTGCAGGGACTTGCTGCTATAGTATCTTTCAATGTCCGGATCTCCAAACGTAAACGCTGGAGCTGAAGACAGCTGGCATTGGGTTAAGAAACAATAGCAGTGAAAGGCTGGATTTGTCGGCTAAATGATTGCACAAAGGGCAGCTGTGATTGGCCACGGAGTGGAAATAAGTGTTGATGCCATGAGTTGGCGTTTTGACGTAGTGTTTTTAAAATTAGTAGATGAATAATCATTTGTCGTTTATGAGACTGATGTGTAACTTGAGATGTTTTGTGACTCTTCCTCATATCCTGACTCCATGCTATGTATGGGGTTGCAGTGGACATGGATTTTGTGCCTTGTACGACCATAATATGTTTGTTGCCAGAAGTTTAACATGTTGCAAACTTTCACGAGAGCGGGAACTCCATAGACCGCCTCTGCGAGTTTTTTTTTCCATTTGGACTCACTTTTTAAAATTTAGATAGAACTAGTTCTTGGTGAATTGTTCTGACTGTTGGGCGAACAGGGAAGTTATGTATCTTAATACAAATGATGATTATTGTTCAGTTCTGTTGTCCAGTTATATTCAAAAACTTTTGAAAACGTACTCATGATAATAACTGATGGTTGAATGTTTGTAATTGAGAAACCAGGCCAGTGTCTAGGTAAAGGATACGTGACTGAAGAATTATACTTAGGAATGATATAACTTGTATTAATGATGAGGACCTGGATTTGCCTCCTTGAAATACTGAATTATGATCATCTGGATGATCCTTTGGGAGTTGGCTGTTTGTAATAATCTCATTTAATCATGTTGGATTTCATGGAAAGTCTCCAATGTGCTGCTTAACATGAAGTTTTAGCTAAAGAATCGTAGATGTAAGTAGTTAAAAATGAATGAGAATTTAGTGTAGAGTGTAATGTTGTTATCTCTGACGATATAGACCCCCAGGCCCTTTTCCGCTTGGTCGGAAATAGGCCTCGGCTTGTACGTAGAACACGTCGTGTAAATAGTTGGTAGAAACCACCGCATGTTCCTTTACCTAGGCACCTCATGCGTGAGGAGAGGAAAATATTGTCAACGCAAAGCGAGTTTCTGATGACCAAGAACTCCGTGACGGCATAGGTACACTGAGGCCGTGGCGTGTATATGCGGGGATACTGTCTAGTGTGGGGCAGGCCTCAGCAACAGCGCCACACTGTGTTGCGCCTTGTCATGTAACCAAAACGCCCCCAAACAAACACTAAAAAACCGTTAAATCCGTGGATCAAATTATAAATTTTGCCATGAGGCTTTGTTAGAATGGAAGGATTTTGTTTCCATATATTATGAGGAAAAGCTATATACTATTTTGTTGTTTACCTGTTATGACAATTTTTATATACTGGTTACGAAATGTCCAATTGTTTTGTATACAAGAAAAATTAGGTTAATTTTTAATCTGAGGCTAGGTATTTATCAAATGTTCCTTGAATGTTGTGTTATGAGTGAGCCCTAATTTCCTTTTTCTTTCGCAAGACGAAGATGTTATTGATAACGTGTGTACATTGGGATTTTTTTCTTCGTCTTTTATCCTTTTCTTTTACCGAACGCTAAAAAAAATGTGGAATGATAATGACGGCAAGCCTTAAAGAAGGTGCATGAACATATTAACAGTGTTGCTATTCTGGCCTAAGCTAGGTAATTGAGCCCAGGCTTTGTGTATATTCGAGTGAACTCGGCCACTAAAATTATCAGTGTGAAGTGAGATAATATAACAATGCTGTAGATGAGAGATGGATGGTTTGGCCTGGTGTCAGTCCTCTTCTCAACTTCTATTGCATTGAACTCATGTGTATCTATTGTTTTGTGCAGTAACCAATACACTTATTCCTGTGTTGCACCGAATACCCCTTATCCTTGTTCCTCGTCCTCTCCCCTCGTCCCTAGAACTCCCCGCTAGATTACCTAACACCTATTAGTGCATCTTATAAGTTTTCAGTCGTGTTCGAGCTGGCCTTATTGTTACGGTACGGAATTAAGTACACCTTGTCGTTTAAGTGTATTTGTTATGGCACTTTGTATAGACCTATATGAATGGGATGATGAGTATAGAGAACCCGTCATTCGAGGTTTACATGTTATGGTATATGATTTATACCACTAGCTGTACACCCCCACATGGCTTCATCCTACTCGTGTATTATATTACTGGATGTAGATCGCAAGTATACCGAGGCAGTACTCCCCCGAACACACATATAAAAACCCTGCTCCTTGTACCCAGTCGTCCAACAGGAATTTACTGCTGTTAAGTGGACTATGTATACATGAGTTGGTTTCTCCTCAAATGCCTCTCCATTTATAGTGCATGCAAAATGTGAAAAGGTGCAAATCGCAGTCCACCTATATATTATATTAGTATACTATATGGGAGACACTGTCAATGTTATCTTGACTTCTCCCTTCATCATTTTTTTCTGCAGTTATCCTGCAATTTAGACTTCTTTTTATAAGTAGTGGTACAGAACTCTGGATACCCAGTATATTTACGTCTCAGACTATGCATTGTCATGTACTCGTTGCCTGGCATAATTATTTTTCCACTGTGACAGTGAAAATGTCAATATTTACTTCTCAAATGGTAATGCTAAAACATTTGAGGCAATTGGTGTTTAAGTATCGGTAATCGATTTTGTTTTGAATTTCCTATATTCTAAGTGTTTTTGAAATTATAACAAGAAAATAATAGGGGGTGCACTGGAGGGAAAAGCAATACCTCTGAGAGGGAACTCCAGTCGGGTTATTTTTCAAGTATACGTTTATAGTCAATGATTAATAGTTATGTTGGTCTTCTAGATGGATAATTAGTGGGATGGGATATGTACGTTCTATTCTCATTCTTGATGTATTTTCAGCTTATGTCAAGTATTGGGCATCTAGATAGCAAAGCATGTCGTGGTACCTTATATTTGTAGCCTAAAGGCGAGAGTTACAACTGCTCTTTCATCAATACACAAAGAAAACTAAAGATGGGCCTACTAGTAGTACTACATTTTCTAGCCTGATCCGATAGGTCGTTTTTCTTGGGATGATATTTATAGTTCCCTCACTATGGTTGCTGCGGCTGATCTTGGATGTTGCAGGTTGTGTCAGTAGTTGATATTGTAGAGATACATGCACGTATAGACAGGGTATGATGGTCCGGATAGTTTTAATTCTAGTTGTAAAGCTACACACCAAGGTAGACAAGTATGGTGACTCCTTGACCAGCTGCAGCCAACCTCTCACAAACCCTGTTTTTCCTGTACCTATACATCTTCGTCTGTTTAGAAGAATGCTTCAGATGAAATCAACATGTCCTGAAACTAGTTGGGTTTTTTCTAGGCCCTGTGAGTGAAATGACAATCTAAATTCTTCATTGGTTGATCCACTGAACAAGTCCTGTAAATGATAGCTCATTGGCTGTGCCATTGAGTAGAAGCATATGAATAACAAAATATGATCGGGGAAATAGATTTTCTTACATCACCTGCGTTGTGCTGTTACATATATTATCTAAAATTGAACTGAAAAGTATGTACGCTGTGAGCATGAGCGGAAAGGAGTTTTGTGTTCAAAGTATTTATGTCTTGTTTTATATGTTTTTGTTTTGTTTCCTTTTTTCGGTGCGACTTGCCTTACTTTGCACGATATAACCTGAAATTGCATGTAACCTACCATGTTATCTGCGAAAGCTTCTAAGGCTGGATCCCCACATACAAATTAATAACATATTTACCAAAATATCTGGCATGCTACCCTGCTAGCAGAGCAGCAGCCATATACGCAGTATTATTGGTACTTCCCACACCCGAGCAGCTGATTGATCTGTTGCCGAGCCCTATATGGGTCATATACTGATCAATGGTTTTCTACATGGAAAATCCGCAAGGTAGAAAAAAGCAACAATTTCAGAGAGAAAGAAGTCCAACGCATTGTCGTCCCTTGACTAATAATTTTGGAAAATAATGCGTGAGGCTTGTGTATGGTTGTTGACAACTGTTTGACTTATTGTATACTTTTTGGCGATGCTATTAATTTTGACCGGGCAAATATATTAGTTTCAGCTTCCCGTAGTCGTAGGAAGAAATCAGTTTGCCTCCTTTGAATTAGCGTAGATATATTTTGACTCGTTGAGTATACTTTAAGTTATTATAAATGAAAATGTATGAGGGAATGACGCACTCGTAGTATTATTTTAGAAGCTTGTGGATAGGAAAGAACATTAATTAGCAATTTTAGATCCTACAAAAAAGGCTGTGCCAGCATTCGTGAGCGTTCCTTGTAAGGTTGATTTGGACATGGCAGTGCCACTTCCTATTGAATCATTGTAAGGCAGCTACTCTGCTACCCTTATTACAATGCATACGACGGCTTTGATGTACGTGTAGCCAAAATAATTCTGTAGCCCTCGTGTAATCAGGTACCTCTACTATCCACGAAAAAAATCTCCATAGCCTTTGTAAGAAAATAAAGAAAGAAACTAGATTTTCCTCCTTATGCGTAGACGCATAAGATAGAAATGACAAGAGCCTCTTTGACAGAGGTCTGTCTTTAATCATTATTGTTATTGTACAACAAATTTTATCATTTCAATTCTGGTGCTGTGCATTGAAACAAAACAAAAATCCCCAAAGTATATTGTGCTACCACCTCATCATCTTGCAGCCAACCTTGTAGCCAAGTACTTTTGTGGTCGCGATAACACCGAGACGACGACTCACTAAAATTGAAAAGCCACAACATTTAGCTGACTATTTTAGTGACACCGCTAGCTTCTGTATGTAGTGGACTATTATTACTATACTGATACACCAGCCAGGTTATTTTATCGGAGTAATGGTTATATTAAATACACTTTAAAAGTTCCGTATGTTATGCCATAATTCTGTGCATGTTGACAACCATACCTGAGCTAAGAAGGAATGAAAATAAAACTGCGTTTTACCTGTTGTGTGTCGCTGTTCTCATATCCAGATTCTATAAACAGGGAAGGTTGTTATACGGAATTTGTATAACTACTGGGCTTGAGGGCTAATGGAAAATCTTATCCAAACCTGCATTATTACATTTGAAAAGATTGTCAAATACCACGGATATTAGGTACATGGGTCTAGTTGAGTTAGACACTTCGTTGGTGCGTGTTTTAGCCCTTGAAAACGCGTTTTAAAAGCTTAATCCATAAGGCGTTCTTGGGACTTGTATTTGAAAAATTAAGTTGAGACAATGCGAAGTTCTTTAGGTCCGTTTCATTGCATTTTGGAGAAAAAAAATTCTAATTGAAATATTTGGGGATTTTGCTCCCTGTTAAAAGCTGGTTGGATTTTGTATTTTGTGTGGCGCAAGTAGACGACAGAAGGCGTCAGTTTTGCCAAGCTATGACATGACAAAGTGGCACTCAAGCTGCGTCTGTACATTGGATGACATCCCTGTCATTGTTTGTGTCCCCCAATATTAGACCAACTTTGAATAAAATTTTACTTGACTAGAAACGGTCTTCCTCTTGTCTTTTTATTTGCGTGAATATTCAGTTTATTTATATGATGTTCAGTGCCTAAGTAACAGTAAGCATGAATGCTGTAAGTAAGCGAGTATTAACTTGGGACACAGTCCACGACAGTACCCAAATACTGGTCAAAACTGAGTGAGTACGAATAAAATGATCTTATTCCTTAGTTAAGTAGTCTTGATGTATGTAATAAGCGGTACAGGTTGAGATGCTTATATAAAAGATTTCTTTTTTGTGACTCATTTTCCTGGAAAACATCACATGAAGATGTAATAATAACTAAGGGTAATAATAAAGACTAAAACCAATAGGTATTTGAATATAAAATTCTAGGATAGCAATGATTATACTATAATTATATTGTGATTCGACAATACTGAGGCATAATATGGCCCAACAGGCTCAGTTGCAGCTAGTTGCTGGGAGGTAATATAGCTTAATATTACATATAATAATCATATGATATAATATAGGGGTAGCTCAACGACTATTTCGGCGACATTATTTATCATATTTTTAATTTATTTTTGTTGGACTTAATGAATTGACTTATTGGTAAACTTTTATGAACTATTGGTCAACATTGCAGCCGCATTTTCGGCCGAATTTTATAGAAACTTCGGGCAAATGTTTGGGCTGCATTATCATTAAACAAATCCTCATACCTTGCCGAAAATTTCGGATTTTATTTCATAGTTTCACCGACAATTTCGGAGCACCTTCACTAGAAATTTTCGGGGGTGGTTGTTCAGGTTGCCATAATAATTATTAATATAATTTACTCTTAATGTATCGGGCTCCGGGAGCATAATGCCCCGCCAGCTCTCTCTGTGACGCACGAAGTGCGCATGCACATGGCGCCCTAGTTTTGGTTTACCACCCGCCTCCACAATAGTCTGTCCAGTGCAATATGTTTTGGGATTCTGTTGTAATGTTCTTAGTGCTGAGGTCTTTCTGTAGCACAGACAGCCAGGTGCCCGTCTGCCCGCCTTTTCTCTTTTTTACTTTCCTAAGTGCCTCCTCTAGAGCAATCTTAGCTGGTGCTCCGTCTGGTAGTCTTATTACATGACCATACCACCTTATTCTTCAGCATTTTCCCCGCCAGCTACACCCGTCGTAAAACAGGTAAACGGAGCATGTGTGGACAACGTCATGATACGAACGTATACATGTGTGGCTAACCAAAATACCCATGTCGGCCCGCACGAGTGCGTCTGAAGGAGAACGGCTGCTGCAGGCGTCACGATCGGATCGAACTATGGACAGGATCCCTGATCATGTTATCATCGACAACAAGTCAGATCCGCCTCCAAACAAAAGGTCAGATTTTGAATTTTCTAACTAGGGGATTACTTGTAAGAGTGTTGGCACTGGTCAATAGTGAGCAGTGGCCAGTGGCGCACGAGCCTGGACCCTGCCTGTGTCCTGGGGGACAGGCAGGGTCGGGGCATGAGTACACGACCCGAGGTCACTGTATGGCAGCGGACCACCTGCTCACAGCTGCTGGTCTTAGGTTTGATGTTTGCAAGTGCACTTGGATTGTAGAGGCAGTTTTTGTCTACTACTTATAGGAATCCGACCATTTACTTAACGTTATTTTGGGAAAATATAGGAAATATTTGTATTGCCACTTTTGGGGGGGAAAATTGCTAAAATCACAGGGTGCCTACGTCGGGGTAGTAAAGTCTATAAAAAAAAATGATATGTATATAAACCAATAATTTGTCATGGTAAAAGAAATACTGTAAGTTGTAACGAAATAAATCTTGCTAGTATATCTGCCTAGGTTGGGGGACAATTGATTTGATTATTCTGTTATTAGGCTATTCAGCTTTCAAAACATAGTGTCTGAGCATTCTGAGCATATGAATAATATATATTAAATATGTGGAAAATAGTTGACAAAATGGTCGAAAATCTTACCTTGATGTAGCCCCCCCCCCACACACACACACACACACACACCTACCCTGACATAGACCCCGCCCCCACCCCCACCCGACGTAGACCTCCACCTAGTGCATGTAGACTCATGGTGGCAACACATAGGCTCTATATATTCTATTTAGTCCAAATATAACTTAATAGTGGATAAGCATTACAGTAGGCCTATGAATACCGTAATTTACATATTAAAGAAAAATTTAAAAAGTGTGCGGCAATGTACCCGCATTCTGGTAGTGAGTCGTCGCTCTGTGTATACGGTACTGGGCAATGCGCCCTCGTCTTATATATATAGGGAATTAAAATACCAGAGCCATACTCAAAAGTCTTTGACTTGTGGCTCTGACTGACAATAATCAATACCGGTACTCAGTATAGGCCTACCTAACCTTAGGGAAAGAGGAACTCTAAGGCCTAACCTACCTCATTATTGGTACCGTAATTCTGCCTAAAAGATTATAAGTAAAGTCTATGTTTAGTAACTTTCCTGAGTAATTTTAACCGAAATTCGCACAATGACAGATGGTTAATTCCAACCATAAAGTGTTGAAGTGGAGAAAGATGGATACACGCTTGGTCATGTTCTTTAAATGGGCCGTTGAGGTCGGAGGGAGCATCTACTAATAATAATGTGGACAGCGAGCATCTATTTCAAGTACATCTATTTTAAGTAAGCCATTTGGTCATGCATTGTCATGATCCACGTTTGCTTTGGGCGCGGTTTCGATAAATTAATTGAATACACTGTATCAGCTTGCCCAAACTGCTTTGTTATTATGAAATGGACTACATGTGTGTATTTAAAATTCATTAGCAAGGTTAAATTCAAATGGACTACATTGTACATTCAAAATTCATTTGCATGGTTAAATATCTAACCCAGAAAAATAACAACCTAAATTTTGTGATTTTGGTAGTAAATGTAAACCCTCAAATAAAAGTGAGTGGAAAGCTTTCCCCGACCAGAACTCTGTAGCGCATATATCATCACCCTGGCACTATCTTTTCATAAGTCGATTGATTGTCATTCCAGGTTCGGCTTTGACTGGCAGTTTTTTAAACGATTTTACCAGTTATTGAAACTAATGTTCCCAAGATGGCGGCGAGTGACGTTTCTTTTATTCTTCATGCTACTTGCTGTTGTGGTGCTAGGTAAGTTCTATGTATCTAGCGAAGACTATGGTCCTTTTTTCTATTGCTCATTATCGATTACATAGTATCTTAGTATTTTGTTTGTTTGTACCGTATCATAATACTTGTCATGATATCCAATGTGATAACAGTAACCGTATGAGTCGCGCTTTGGCCTAATTTCTGTGACCATTATACATGTGTTGTACCCTCATCAACTCATTCCGAGAATAATGAATGTTACATAATGTCCGATGCTGAATATAAAAAAATCTTATGATACAAAAGTACCCCGGTTTTTTTTAAAAAAAAAACAACAACAAAAAACAAAAACATTTTGATTGAGCACTTTGCATTTAAATTTCAAATGGTAAATTATACGCATAATCCTCTGTTTTTCGCCGCTTGGTGTAATACCAATCAACAAGTTATTTCACATAAATATCCTTGTGGTTAGCATTTAGGATAGCAACAGGTAAATTGTTCTATAATCTAAGGCCGGAGAAGGACACACCCCTTCTCAATCTCATACATTCAGTATTAAAATGCCACCTTGAGCCGGTCGCCTCGTCGTTCCGATTGGTGATGCCAATCCATTTGTCTTTTTCCTGTCGTATAATAAGTTCGGCAGGAGGAGGATCCTAGTCATCGTCAACATATTATAAGTTCAATATACTGATCACCTTTCCCATACAAGGGGAGGCAGATTAGCTTTTTGAAAGTTGTCTACAAGTTGTCTACTATACGCTATAATTAGCCCTCTGTAATATATACACTTTCTTTGCAAAATCATATTTGATTAATTCATTGTAATTCGAATTGGAATAAAATCAATTGAACGAATGAATGTATCTATCGGAATTCATGTTTGACTGGAGATATGTTCTTCTTAAACCTTGAATATTGTTAAGAACGTTAAAGTGTCAGCATTTTCCTTTTTTTCCTTTTCTAGAACAATTTGTTATTTATCAAGTGGGTATGCTACCAAGTCAATTTTACAAAGTGTTGGGTGAAAAGGATGGACCCGGATTTCGTGATGCTACGTTTTACGCCCTGATGATCGTGGCATCAATAGCATTTGTGAGTGACACCACTATATATTACCAGCATGTCGATTTCATGCTGGAACAGTATGTCTACCTTTGTGCTACAACTATAGTGTACTTAAACTTTCATACATTCATCATGTTTGTTTTACCATTAACGTTTTACGTTTTACCTCTATACGGGTAAGAGTTTATTGTAACAATTTACGATTTCGTTTACGTATCACTTTTGTAGTCAACATCCACTGGGAATAATACCTTGAATGAAGTGTTAAACGGTTGAACTACTTTTTCCCTCCTTAAAATGGGTAAAATTCACTAAATATTAGTTACATTTGAATAATAGGAAAGAAGTTGATTTTCTCATAATATTTGGGGGTTTTGTGAAACTTTAATGTATTTATTTATTCATGTAATAAAAGTGATGTGAAAACAAAAAGGGTGGATCTGCGCACTAATCTTAACATAAGGAATGTTCCCCTCCTTATTTTACGTTAATATGTAAAACAGAATCATTGTATTTGGTTTAAATAGGTTAGACGCTCAGGTGTGTGTGGAATTAGTATCCCAGTCATGATTTATGTAAAACAGTAGCAGTTCAAAACCAGTGATCGTGGAAGGCCCGACTCATAATCAACATTTTGTAATTTAGAAACAGATAGTGTAGTTTTCGGGGCTCCGGGCACTGGTTTTTAGTTTAATGCCAAGCTTGGAAACAACCCTTAATTTAAGTATTTAATCCTAATTTTGTTTTAAGGTAAGCCTCACACATCGCTTCGTCCATTCATTTAATCCAAGATTTATGATATATTTCGATATGCGGGTGGCCTGAAACACAAACAAGTTTTGGATTCAGGTGAATGAGGGAGTGAATCTTTACCAAATCTACTAATATATAAACATATGCGTCTCCCTGACATTGACAAATATATATTGTGTCACGTCTTTTGAACAAGGCAGGATAATAATATTATAGCCAGGAAGTACTTTTCGCTCAGCCATACCCATCCCTACACATTACCCAACAAAATATAGGTTAGAATGAGCTAAAATACGAATACAAAAGCCTCCTCTTCCCTTTGGAAGTTTTGATGTGAGGTTTGACGTGGTAGTAGATATCGGCATTAAGATATCACAATGGTTGGCACGTCGGTGTATCAGAAAGTTTTATTTTAAAACAGTATTTGAACTAGTAAAACCTTAAATACAGGCTGGATCAAAATGAAAATCTGGTTATTTTCTTGCGAAAAGTGCATCACACGGAGGCGAATTAAATCTCCTGGCATGGATCAACTGCTTCGGGAATATGCTACTGAATACATTCCACGGGCTCATGTATCCTCAGGCCTATGGCCACTGGTGACTGAACGTTTCTAGGATGCGTTTATGTATTGTTTCATCTTTTCTTTTCCTAGGTGTTGTCTACAAAGCAGTATGTATCAGAACTTCTCCATGTCACCTGGAGAGATAACGTCACTCAGAAACTACACTCCCGATATTTCACAGATATATTCTACTACAGTCTAAACGTCCTAGACCCTGAAATAGATAATCCGTAAGTGGTTTATACACGCATGCGAGCCCTGCTTATCAAAAGCATATAGTTATAAACTTTTTTAAATTAGACTTTCGGAGAAGTTTTCTTTTTGAAAATGATTGTTTGCTTTATATTGGTTTCTATGTTTTTCTTTGTACTAATAATATATTGGTTTCTATAGATATGCATAGCTTAGGTTTATCAGTAAAATTATTTATTCTTACGTCTATTACAGAGACCAGCGAATCACCCAGGACGTTGACAAAACCACCCAGTATTTTAGTGACATAGTTGGAAAATTGTTGATCACGCCATTTACGGTTACATTCTATTGTTATAGATGCTTCATCACGTAAGTCCATATCCCACGTTCATTCGTTTTGGGATAGTTCAGACCTCTGTAGGCTAGATGTGATTATCTAATCTGAAAGCGTAATTGTTGGTTTGTTTAAAAACGATAACAGAGATGGTCGCATGTTTCGAACTTACGACAGGGAAAAAAGTTGTTCTAACTTTGAGCATTGGCATGATCTCTGATTAATTCATTGATAGACAGTTAGGTCAAGTAAGGGTGGGGACAACGTCATTCCAATGTAGTCCAATAAACGTTACGATACTCCCTTGCTCTTATTGCAATGTTTGTTGAGGTTTGCTTTCGAAGCGTATCGGACCCATATTCGAAACTCAACCTCATTGAATAATTAGCATGTATAATATCGTTAATCGAGTCAATTAAATTCTTTTGCCGGGTATATTTACAAGTATTTGTCTCCTTTACCAAAATTCAATTGGATTTTATGGCATTCTGTTATACGGTCCTATTGGAGCTTCATTACAAATTCACTTAGTTATAATTGCAAGCATACAACTATATGCAATGTAATTATATATTCATTAACATATACACTACAAAAGAATCACAGACATAATATCAGAGCAACTGCTGCTAACATTTGCATGTATTTGTTTCTGTCAACATTGTAATCCAGTATGTCGTAAATGGCACTTGTATTTGTAATGTCTGGCAACTTGAGAGCCCTTAGGAAAAATAGTTGATCATAGACTAACGTTAAAAAAACATACTAGTAGAATAAATATTTTCCATTTGTGATGGTGTCCTACATATTGAGATTTTCTAATTGCAGCACTGGGTACATCGGACCACTTTCTGTTCTAGTTTTTTTCATTCTTTCAACCATTGTCAACAAGTTCCTTATGACTCCAGTGACAAGGCTTGTATACAAACAAGAAAAGCTAGAGGGCGATTTCAGGTAAGGTTGGAGCTATGTCTTGTCTTTTAACATATAGCATATTTTACTTTTAACATATTTATCGCAAACGACTACGCAGTAGTGTTTTTTGTTGTGCTTTTAAACGGTTTTTATTCAACTTTCTGCCATCTGGGTTTAGAGACCTAGAAACCTAGGTTTAGAGGGCGCTTCACCCTATTTTAATGCATTACAATATGAATGTGAATATATTTGAATAATTTGAATGTGAAATCGTCATATGTATAATATGTGTTGAAATAAAAATGATTATATATATATATACACATCAATTGTTTCGTTGCTGTCTCCCTCTTTCTACTTGTGGTAGTGTTAAGTCGATGTCAATAACTCGAGATTGACATTTTACGAATTGAAAGTAGTACACTGCTCAGTGTATTCAAAGCGTATTTTCTATCACCAGTTGATGACCAAAGGAACTAATCCCTGATGTAGCAAGTTCAAATCTAAAGACTGGTCTGTGATTTTGCAGGTATAAACACATGAGCATCAGGTTAAATGCAGAATCCGCTGCGTTCTTCCGATCCGGCGGGCCCGAGAAAGAAAAGGCTGATGATAAACTGAATAAACTCATTAAAACGATGCAACGTATTGCTGCCACGCAGTATCTCTTGAACTGTATGTAGTTATTATTCATGTTGATATTCCCTGCCATTTTCTTTTATTAAAATTGCAATTCCTGTAGTAATAAAACGTCGGCATTTAAATTTCCCGCCTATAATAAAAGTATTTGATGCTATACATTCCATCTCGCTTCATTGCAGTTTCGATAAACATGGCTAATTACCTCGGATCAATTCTAAGTTATATCATACTGGCCATACCTATTTTTGCTGGTAAATACGACAATCTCGATGCTCCGAGTCTTTCGGCTCTCATAAGCCAGGTTGGTCTTAATCCTTTTGTTTTTGTAAAAGGTCGCTGAACATACATTTTTTGTCTGCATTCCAGAGCACAACATAATATAAGAGATTAATGTAAAGTTTTGACACAATTTGGGGGGGGGGGGGGGGCTGTGAATATTCTTTTGTTGGCACTACATATACCTAATTGTCTATCCTAATATTACCATTATCTATACATTTTCAGAACGCCTTCGTTACGATCTACCTTATCAATGTATTCACTAGTCTTATATCTATGTCTGTTCAAGCTGCGGAAATAGCTGGGAGTACCCATCGGTATATATTTTTCCTGTCTCTGTTTAACAGTCATAGGAATTTAACAACATTAAAAGCTGAATTGACAAAAAAAATGTCTTTTATGACGAAAAAGTAAATTTATATGTTCATAGTATTCTAAGGTTTAACACTTTATTCTAATTCGTTTCAGTGTAATGCAACTAATGGAAAAAATGGACGAAATGGACGACACGGCTTTGTCAGACACCTCTTCTTATGATGGAATTGTAAATCCCGGAAATTCAACGTAAGAATAGACAAGAATTCCATCACAAAATGCATTTCATTCTTGAAAGCAAGAGCGCACCACAACTATTTTAAATCTTCTGATATCAGGAAATCTATGTATTCCTATTACATTCTTCTACTTTATACATTTTGAATGTGTATGACATTTCATGATTGAATTAAAAAGTATTTTTCTTACAGGTCTAATATGAGTTTTGATGAAATAAAACCAGGTTATACGGTTGAATCTCTCACTTATGCTGTTCCTAATAGTAACATACCTTTAGTCAAAGGTAAGTTGTAAATTCCATTTCAACTTGATTACCGTACTGGAAATTTTGGGAAATAGATGAATATTTCACCGGTACGCACTATTTGATCATTTACCCGCTGAGTTCTGTTGATGATTCTTGAAGTTTAATTTTCCCAATCTCAGTCAGGTCCAGACGGCCACATTCCTCGATTCCACATCCAGCGATAAGCTTAACCACAAGGCTAAGATTAAGGCTAAAAGTGTTAATGACCCCTAAAACTTATGGGTCCAAAACTGCCTTCTGAACCTGACTGAATCTGTGCATAATGAAATATGTTCGTCATAGCATGTAAAGAGCAATCTTACATTGATTTCAGACCTGAGCCTTAAAGTGGTATCAGGTGTTAATGTTTTGGTTACTGGAGAGAGTGGGTGTGGCAAAAGTTCCCTCCTGCGTGTGATTGATGGGCTATGGCCTTCGCTGTCTGGTAAAGTCCTTTATATCATCATTTCAACATATATTTGCTCTCTAATCAATACGTTTCTATCAGAGTAATCCTTTGGATAATTAAATATCCACCCCTTCATAGTGTCTACCAGTTGGCAGAATTCCATTCCAGTACATACTTTTCTGCTACTTTTTGTCTAAAGATAAATTGTTATTATGGTACTTGGTAGTGTGGTATGAATAATTCATATCTTAGTCATTTTGTGTGTACTATCTCAGTCTACAGTCACTAAGAATTATTTCGTTGTATTTTATGGTTTCTATGTAGTTTAATAAAAGGCATTGTACTAGCCAACAATTTCCCGTTTCAGGGAATGTAGAAAAGCATGTAAACCATGGCGCCAGAGGAGTTCTTTTCCTTCCACAAAGACCGTTCCTCACAAACGGTACGCTGAGAGAGCAGGTAAGTTAGAATATCGTCCAAATCCTCGGATTAAGATTAGTATTAATTTGTCCTATTATTATCTGAGAGGAATTTCTGTTAACAACACGGCAGAAGTGATGATTAGAGCTCTTATTGATACTTGATATTCAGTTTTACCAAAGATTCGTGATTTTTATTATCCTTATAATTACCTTGCCACCTGACCATTCTATCATTCTATCTATCTTAAAGATAATCTATCCGTCCCGAGAAATGAACGTAGCCGGTAAGTGATCCACAATTATTTTTCAGCTCAATTCTGTAATCTACATAGCATTCTGTTCCTTAGAATCAGATGTACAATGTAGTTAGACACAGCAGTGGGCGGAAGACCATTGTTATTCTTCTTTGAATTATCGGCCGTGAGCCCATATCTTGATATGCAAATGCCTTCAATTCACTGAATTGATTATAAATTTCATTGTACACTGTGGATTGTTTGTTTGTAACTTAACTGTCATTTACCAGGGAGGTATATACAGAGGGAGTGAAAGCCAGGATCATGCATGTCCACCAAAATATTGGGAGTAATGCCACTACTACTACTACTACTACTACTACTAGCGCCACTAAGTATATCAGTAATGTATGCTGCTGCTGGAAAAGGGCAATCAAAGCAACCTGGGATAATTGATATTTAGTGCTAACAATAACACTGCAGTGCCACCTGATATTCAGTTTTATTTTTTATTTTTGTTTATTTTTACTCTATTTATCCATTTATCCATACTGTGGCTACACCATATAGGACATGCATGTTCTGCTTGAATCTGTGTGCCATGACTACTCCCTCTGTATATACTTCCTTGCATTTACGGAGGATTTGCTGTATAAAAATACTAAATTTTAAAGAAGATTTTAGTATCTTATTTTTAACTATTTCCCCTATGAACGGAGTCGAGCAGATTGTTGTTATTGTTTTTCTGTTCATTGATTTCTTCTGATACAAGGATCAAAGGCATACAACATCAATTTTGATCATATCATGGTATGTGACTATAGCATAATATGACGAGGAGGCTCAGCCTTCCCACATACTAAGTGGTTATTCTGTGGGGAACCCTACAGCCCCACACTAGGGTACATCCAGATTTATTATTATTTTTATTATTTACAGAAATCCTCTGTGATCATGCAGACCTCAAAAATTATCTTTCACTAGGGCCACAAAATTTCACCATAAAGGTAGACCTAGTAACCTAGGTTTGGCATACATGTACATGACTGATGAGCTACACCAAGCGCAACCAAGTTGTGCGAAACATTATACAAAATAATGGAGGGAGTTTCTTGTTTATTTTTACTCTATTTATCCACATTGGGTGAAAAACAGTCATGATATTCAATAATAACTCATTATCCATTGTCTCCATCATGGATACAATGGGTAATAGGCTGGGTTTATTCACCTGGATACCTCTTTGTTATGTCACTGTCAAAATCACCAAATTCATAGTAGGTAGCATTGAGAGAGAAAGGCCAGTTTTGTTTCGTTCAAATAAGATTGTTGTTATTGACCACCCATCTATTGCCTCTTACAGTGAGTGATGACGTATTGCGTACCTTCATCGTAAAAGCCGACTTGTCTCAAGTAATGGAGAGGACAGGTGGATTTGATTCACCTCTTACAGAAGAATGGAATTGGTGAGATATTCCATATCAAACATGTACACTAAAAACATTAAACTGGACTGGGGGGAAAACACTGAAAAAGATTGTTAAAGGATTTGGAAGTGTTCCCCTGGTGTAAAGATATAAAAATGATCATACGGGAGATGTATAATCAGATTAGGGGATATATTTGTGCGAAAAAATCGAAGTGGTGTTGTACCGATGTAACTAAGACCGACCTAAAAAATAGTTTTTCGTTTTAAGGTACGATGTACTGTCACCTGGAGAAATGCAGCGTCTCAGTTTTGTGCGCCTCTTCTATCATTGTCCAATGTTTGCAGGTATTTTCTCTCATGTTCTTGACCTTATTAGAAGGAAAATAAAAAACGGGGCTGTCTTATATTTTGGGGGTATATTTTCTATATAGACTAGTGGAAGCATACATGCACATGCACAGCCACATTAGTTAAATGTGTCTGATTCGACGACAATATAATCCTATAGATATATTATGATAACAAACCCCGTTGTTTTCTCCACATTCTACCCAGTGCTGGATGAAGCTACCAGTCAGATAAGTATTGAAGCAGAAAGCAACCTCTATGCAGCGTGTGTTGAGAGAGGCATCACCCTGGTGAGCGTGGGGCACAGGGATACATTGCGCGCCTTCCACGATATGGAGCTCCATTTAGACGGACTGTCTGGGTGGACCCTGACCGCTATTCAAGGAAATGCCAACGTTCAAATGTGAAACAGTGTTTGCACAATTATTTCAAGAGCTTATATTTTTAACCTTTGCACTTTTTATTTTATCATGTTTATATTTGGGACTTAGATTAGAAGGGTCCGTGAGCGCCCGTGCCAGTATCTTTTTAATCAAATCTGTATTCAGGTTACGATCGTTTGTTTTTGTGTACATTAATGATTCTGTAGTCACTCGGGCTTGCCATGTTATTTGTATTTTTTTAAATAAATGTTGGATAGTTGTGTGACATAATAATAACGCGCCCTATCAATGATCTAATTGACACTTAATTGTAAATTATAGTACACGGGTATTAGTTTAAAAAAAATTAAATGTGGATGATTCACCTCGGTTGTAGGAGACATCAGTATATCTTTTATTGAAATAATGCATTCTTAGTGCCATGTGATATATTTTGACTATATCAAAATAGACAGGGTGTTGAATGAATCATATAGGAGAGAGAATCATACCTGGAGTTTTTAAGTAACATAGTGGTCCTATGTTATCTGGGGCCTATAGTCACATTTGGTCCTGCATCTCTTACATTCCTCAATGCATCTCAGTATTGCTCTCCTGGATTCATTCAATGAGGACAGTCCCGACCCTAGTTGGCTCTGTCAGTCAATGCCGCCGTGTATTGTAGCGTGCTAGTGGTGCTCTTCTGCCGGTAGCTAGTGACACCTACTGCCAAATTCAAATATCATTTATCGAAACTATTTTTGCGATTCTCATAATGGGCGACATGCGTTCATACTAATATGTAAAATGTATTATATATATTTACTGTAATAGTTATCTATATGCCTCGTGCTATGAACCCAAAGGTCTAGTTTCATATCAGGGGTATCCTATATAATAGTTATTGTACTTTGGTTTTATGTTGATGGCCTGTGCTGCAATTCTGTTTATTCCATACATTTCAGCTGAACCCTGATTTATTTCCCGATCAATGAACCTGTGATATGACATCCATATATTATATGTAAAATGAGCAGGGAGATACATCTCGCTTTTGTTCATGGAGATAAAAGTGTCCTTTTTATTAAAATGGGCATACCCCATATTTGTATCCTAAACAATTCTGAGATTATATCAACTTCCACCGGTGATAATGATATTTCGTCTTGAATCTGAAGTCATTAATCTGATGTTTGTTGGGTTTACAGACAATTGTATTTCTTATTGACGCAATAATCGTGTAGTATATTTTGTTTTTAATGTATGTAGAAATTGTATAAAGCCACCTCAATAATGCAAACTACTTTATATATTGTTTTAAGTTTTTAGGGGCCAACCAATTACTTTCGCTGAATGTTATTGAATTTAATTGACCATCCACTATTGACATTCTTTGGACCCAATTTTAAAGAATAGTGTTCGTTCTATGTTTATTGTTGGATTTGCAATATTATTTATGAAGATAAAAAATGAAAAATCATACACGTATATTTTGTTTATTGACATCTTCATTAAATCCTCAAAATGGCGTCATCGAAGTCAAATGCTTAACATATTGTATTGGAATATCTTTATCGTTTAAGATAAGCACGTAGTAAATAAACTGTTGATTCTGAATCATAGTTCACATTTGAATGTCTATTATTCATGGAAGCATCAACCCACTACCATCGTATCAGTGCATGAACTGCTCTGCATGCATTATATTTATATTAAAGCTTTTCTCTAATAACATCGAGAAATACTGTAAACAGTAATCACTAATGGCCAGCTTTGACAATGTAAGGGAAGGTAGTCGACCAAGTCAATACTTCGTCCTATGGAAGAACGAATAATCATACCTGGAGTAACTTAGTGGCCCTATGTTATTTGGGTCTTCAGTCAGAAATACTGTTCACATTGTATATATACACATTGTATATATACACATTGTATATATACTGCAGGCAATTACCGTCTTTGAGACATATTCCACAATTGTTTTTGTAAAAGCACCTCATGGGGAAAAGAGTCCAAGAAAATACCCTCATTCACAGTTAAACTATCAACATGGGTTATATCACAAAAATAACGAATTTTCTTCATTTGGTTTGCTGTAGTTAATATTTCGAATGATCAAAATCACTCGGAGGTCACAACCTTGTTAAGCTACCATACCATGGTTTGCCAGGGGGAATGAATGGCTTGTTAATATAAATTCTTATGGCACTAAGTAATGAACACTAGCATTGATCCCTGGTTGTTCAACAAGCATAATATAATATCTCTAAATAACATATTGAATTGAATAAATCCTCAAAATGGCGTTGATTCTGAATCATATTAGGATTATAACGACTTTGGTCAATACATGGAACGTACCTCGAACCATGATCAACTTTTCAGGCAATGTTATTGATACTAACATAGTATGGGGTCGAATGGAAAATTGTATTATTAATACCTATCTAGACGACTAAGTAATGAACACTAGCTGTTAGGTATATTATGGATCCGCGATTGTGTCTGAAGCATAAGCTAAATGAAAAGTTACATAGAATAGTAACGCAAGGATATATGCAATTTTACAACTCCTATGCAAACACAACAAATATGGCTAGTCTTGGTTGTTCATTGATCCCCCAGCTTCGTGTATGGGCAGCATTTCATGTGGTCTTCCATTCGCTTACATTTCGCCCTTTCTTCGGCAATTATCCTGCGCAGGTCTGCATTTTCCGCTTCCAAATTATCTGCCAGCTGAAAAGAAAGTTCAGGATGTTATATTTTCTATTCTAACATTTGTTAATCAATGACGTGACATTTTTCTGCATGAGTTCAGTTACGCTGCATAATTTAAGGCAGTTAAATGGATTTGCAGAATGTGCATACAAGGTACTTTCCTTCTCTCTTTTAAAAACAAGTAACAATCTTCTGACGAAAGATGATTTTGGGGGTGTAGTCGCAATAACTAATTTTTGAATTTTTTATATGTATAGTATTCGGCAATAATTTGGGTATGAATTATTAAGTATTATTCAGTATTATTTCGAGTTGAGTAATATATTAAATTCATATAGAGTAAATAGGGTAGAGTATTGTTAGGGTAAACTATTCATTGGATTGGTTCATTTGATTAAATTTCAGAGGATAAGTAGGGTAAATTAGGGTAAATTATTCAGGGTAATTAGGGTAAAGTAGTGTAACGTATTCATTTAGTTGGTTCATTTGATTAAATTTACACAGGATAAGTAGGGTAAAGTATTCATAAGTAGGGTAAAGTATTCATTTAGTTGGTTCATTTGATTAAATACATGTGAATCAGCATGTGAATTTACAGCATGTGAATCAAACCTTGCAGATATTAACAAATTCTACCAAAGAAATTTCTCAAAGAGAAAAACATTTTTGACTCTTGATATTTCAGACAAACAATCTCAATATACTTCTGTATTGTACTGACTTGTTCCTGAATAATAATATCAAGGTTATAATATAGAAATAAATAATTTTGAAAAATGTAATGACAGCCATGATGTTCTTCGCTATAGCCTAGGCCTATGTGAATCGAACCTTGCAATAATTACACAATATCACAGATTCTAAGTTCATGTATAGACAAATCAACATGACATATCATTCAACGAGGCTCATAAGAGTTTATATTGAGTGATACTAGCCTATACATTAGCAGATTTCTAGCGATTTCAACCATATTTGTTCATTTTCTAACAGAATTACGCAGTTGATTTCATCACCGTTTTTGTAAGGTTCCGCTGCTTGCGATTAGCCGTGTAATGATTAACCAACGACTGAATATAAATGCTTGAACGTTTAATCTAACCTTGTTTTCAACCTCATATGCCAGGATTATTGTGTAAAATCATTCAAAGCGCTCAGAAAGCCTGTTGATGTTAGTTCGACAGAATGTGTAATGATTAAACATCGGCTGAAAATAAATATATGAACGTCTAAGCTAAGCTTGTCGAATTAAATCTAACCAACCTTTTTATTAGTTAGGCTTATACAATTTCACCCATCGCACATGCTGCCGCCATGTTTCCGATTTGTTTCTGGTCGCTGACACAATAATATCCATATAATCTGCGTAAATCAGTCATGTCGACTTCAAATATTATCCCAAACAATAGTTTATGAACATATTAACGTCTGATGATATTCCTTTTGGTGGAAATATCACGATTTCACCACCTTCGGAACCATGCTTCCGACGCCATGTTTGTTTGCTTTTGGCCCATGCGCATGCGCGTGTCTACCTACGGTTAGGCGGTTGTGTTGCCGGGCTTTGTCACTGTACACGCCGTGGCGGGCCTTCTCGCCGGCACGATGGACCTTCGTGCTGGCGGACCCTTATGTCCACCGTGTCATTAGAGCCCCAGCCTATGCTCGTGGATACTACGAAAACCGTGTAATGATTAACCAGCGACTGAATATAAATGCCTGAACGTTTAATCTAACCTTGTTTTCAACCTCATATGCCAGGATTATTGTGTAAAGACATTCGAATCGCTCAGAAAGCAGTTT
The DNA here is from genome assembly GCA_942159475.1 of Sthenelais limicola. NCBI lineage: Eukaryota > Metazoa > Annelida > Polychaeta > Phyllodocida > Sigalionidae > Sthenelais > Sthenelais limicola. Next base: position 52,595,117 of record OW804098.1, read on the forward strand.
AATTTTGTTTCTGACGTCATGTACACAAGGGGCCTTGTGAGGCTTAGCGCGCCGATCGCTTATAGCAACGATAATAAGAATACAAATTTATAATATTATGACACCAGCGACTGAATATAAATGTCTGAACGTTTAATCTAACCTTGTTTTCAACCTCATATGCAAGGATTATTGTGTAAAATCATTGGTTTGTTCTAAAAAACGCATCAAATGTTGACATGAGTGGGATCGCTATGGCCGGCAACGGCAACGGCAACGGCAAGGGAAGATACAGACATCACCACGGAGAATCCCTTAAAAACGCTTAAAATCGCATTATCGCAAGGAAATGATTATTTAAAACTCTAAGTATAACATGTATCGAAGCTATCCGATCAATAATTATTTTCAAAAGTCTTCGAAACGTTCATAATTCCAAGTTTATTTCAATGATCTGCTGACCGGCCAAGACGAGTTGAATCGGTTTGCGCATGCGTCAAAATCTGGGTCGGGATCTGGGTCAAGGTAATCACGTGATCGGAGGTGTGGTTAGGATCTGGGTCAGGGTAGCGCTTGGGTCTGTCCACGTGGACAATGTGTGATTAGGACGTGCACGTGAACGTGCGCGCCTTTGGATTGGTTTATACATGGGTTCAAGTGTGGGGTCAACGTGCTGTATGACCTACATACACCGGTATTGGGGTCAACGTCTTGTCGGAGCGGTGTACCACTTCCGGCCCGACGAAAACTTCGTGGAGACGGGAAAAATCAATTCCACGGACCTTGGTTCGGACTCATAGTAATTCTGGGGGTGGGGTTGGGCCACCCCCAGAAAAAAACAAAACAACAGGAATTGGAATACGTTATTTTTTGTATATTAGAACATTTAGCGGCATCTTGAAATAATTACGTGTTATTTACCTGCTTCTGTTCTTCGTCTTGCTGTTTCTTCTTCTGTCGACATTTTGACGCCGCCCTTCTGTTTGACGCTTGCCTTCTCTGGAGTCTGTACACGTCCGCTTCAGTCAGCTAGAAACAGTGACAGATTTATCTATCAGAAAAATGCAAGAACATTAAAACCATATACCGATATATATTGGGCATACCATAGGGAGTTAAAGGCACATGGCAAGACAATGAGAGGGAACTGATTATTTGGAGACAAATACATAAATATATAAATAAATAAATAAATAAATAAATAAATAAATAAATAAATAAATAAATACCTCTTCTTTCCTGGGCTTCTTCGGTTCAATAACGATATCTGACATTCCCTTGCTCCGCCGGCGTTTCTTTATAGCTTCCTTGAGGGTAGTTTTAACGGAGGGGGCTTGGCTTTTTTCATCTGGATCAGGTTCCGGATTCTTAGCAGTGGGCTCGTTCAGAATCGCCGCTAATTCTTCAACTTCAAGGACTGGTAGTTTGCTATCCGGAAGGGCAATACTTCCAGGTGGGCTGAAGCAGGTCTCTTCAGCGTAGTTGGAGAGGAAGTGAGCTTTTGTCAACGATATATAGGTACTACCAATATCAAGACTTTTGTCGTCTTCTCCCTCATGTTCTTCAACTGATTCGGATGGAGAAGGAACCTGGGACACAGAGGCGGGGTACATCTCTGGGGTGGGAGGCTGGCCATTGTGAATGTCGAGCTGCTGTTCTTCCTCGAGCAGAGGATCCCAGGAGAAAGGGCTCTTGGCGGAGCTGGGCCGTGTGGATGACGAACATTCGTCAGGAGGACTACCTGTGTTGTCACTTGGGAGGGGCGTGTAGGGACTGATACCAGACATTATTTTATCATAGCTCGTCAGGGAGATATTGGTGTGGTAATCAATCTCAGACGTCAGGTGAGAGAGAGCGGTTACAAGAGCAGACTGCTCTGATCCTGTCTCCATCACAGGCGGTGCAAGAGAATATGGCTCGTTGATTAGGTCTTCTAGACAAGGTGTGCTTGGCCATTCAGCGGAATTAAATATACCGGCAGAATTCATGTGAGCTGGGTACTGCAGATCAAAGAGATCGAGATCCAGGGAGCTTGAGGGCTGTTGTTTCATCTGGAAGTGAAAAACGTATAATCATAAGACTTTGATGATGTATATTGTGCATTGTCTGTTTTAGTTTGAATCTATCATTCCAAGCAAATATGTAATTTGGGCCTGGACAAAGTGATCGCTGGCCTCGCAGCTCGACTACCTTTGGGTAACCGGAATATTCACTGAAATAATAAGCAAGTCCAGAAAGTGTATCCTGATATATCCAATTGCTATCTGAGCTGGTACGGTACCTTGAGTGCCATTAAGTGACCATTAACGGTAAGTGTGCCGTTAATGAATCTAATAACTTCCAGTCCATTCAGCATAACAGAAGGGAGTAACATATATTTTAGAATTTTGAGACTTACCTGTTGAGCAGTAAGTTGAATTAAAATTATGATATTTTCGAGGAAACTCGAGGGGTTGCAGGCGATGCCTGTAAATGGGAATTTATGTAACGCGATTCCTGCAGATTCTCGTTCCATACATTCCCATTACATGCGTCGAAAGCTGTTCCAGATATGCATTAGTTATGTTCACATTTATATGTATTATGTACCAATGTAACGATGAATATGTAATAGTTGCTTTGTAGCCTACAATTTATGTACAAACCCTCAGATCAGATTAGAATCATGTAGAATGGTATGTCAGTGATTAGACGCGTACTTCACTAATCGGTTTCCTAACCTGTGACTCGACGTTTTAATGAGAATATAATGACATTTTCCGGTCTTAATGGAATTATAAGGGCACTTTTTGGTTTGAGGCGAGAGGCTTTCCCTCCATTTGAAGGGACTCTCTCAACTTTGGGCCTGGACTATGTAAGCACACTTGATTGATAACAATTGCTTCTCGATACAGGTAGGCATACTGGAGGAAGGCCACCAACCCGGCCACCAACTAGCATGGTGGTGCTCTAGAGCTTGTCATGTTACTATAAATGAAGTTTTTATTCTGATATCCATCACACATTACATCATATTGTACATATGAACAAAACAACGTTAATTAAACAAGTCAAGGGTTTCCATGTCCTGTGTAATCCGCACCAGAACAATACACGCAGTACCTTTCTTTACGTCGCGTAAAATATCCTAAGTATGATCGAGCGTAAAGATTAAGGTCAATGCTCCTTCTTTCTTATGTCAAAACATGAATTAATATATCCATATGATATGGGAATAATTTGGAGACCATTCGTCATGGAATCGATAGCAATTCAATTATTGCCAATGTGAATTAAAATGCCGATAGTGGCGACAAACAAAAGTGTCTCATTACAAATGCCTAACAATAGCGATGACGCATGGCAGACGTTTCTCGCTTGTACCATAATCACGAATTAATTTATATCATATGTCAACAAGAGTGACTGGGCCTTCTGAAATACGATTTGATTCAAGTGAGAATAAGAAATCTTCAGTAATGCAAAGAGAACTTACGTGAAACCTTGATAAAGAAGCTACAACTACTGAAAATGATTGAGGGGAGAGAGGTGTGTACACACGTTCGCTCGTGAGGAGGTGGGTGGGGAGGGGGGCAGGACCACGGGCCGACTGTATCTGGTGTTGCAACACACCCCAGGCCTTTCCTTCGAGAATACCCTGGAACCGGCTAGAACAGTCAGGGAATATCCATTTGCTCGAATTTTGAGGTGGTTATATATATATAAACTATATGTGGTGATGTCAAAGCAAGTTAATTTTCTATGCACAAGGAGGAGTATTTGTGTGGAGTATCAGAGCTGTAGGCCTATACATGATATATTCCAATCTGGGTGAAGTTAGGCCATTTGATTTTGTGTAGCCTACATTTGTGAACTTTGTTAATTTCCCGTGTATTGTCTAAAAAATAAAAACTCATAACTGTAGCCTACTTAATATTAATGGCATCAGATAGCCTAAAGATGTAAACAGTACCAACGTAAAACAAAGCTAAAAGTTCTAAAACAAATCATCCAGTATTCACCTCTCATGAAGTAGACGCAGGGATGCATTCGAGAATTAAAGGATGAACAATAGGAACAATATAATACTGGGCATATAAGGAGTAGGCCTGAAATGGGCATACCAAAAATCAATGCTCTCGTCAATGCTCCGAAACAAAACATATGACACAATTAAGCAGACTTCCAAAAGTATTGACTCCATTAATGTAAAGTTTAAATTCTTTAGCATGATAATTAGTTATGCATTGATTGCAAAATAATGTTAATTCCATATATCCCTGGACCACCCAGGCATATTATATAATACGTGTGTTCACGGTTGGTTTTCTATGGCAATACACACGTGTAGGCCTACACAGTGCATGCAACCTCTGATGTGAACATACATTTCTCAAGAAGAAACAACTCAGTTCCCATCACGGAGTCCATGAGCTATAAACTATTGGTAAATGGTGCATCCATGTAGGCTACAAATAGTATAACTGTACACCAAAACGAAAAAGAGACATACAAAAGGTATATTTGGGGAGGCAGGGTAGTTTCCTACCTCTCTGGAAATATAGCAGGACTGATGTGTTCCCGGGATGTGCTGGATACAGCAATCTACATCTATGTATGATGAAATAGCCTATATTGAGTTACAAGACTCAGTTCCTGATAAAGATAAGGTGAATTTAAATAGGCTAGGGGCCTTTCCGCCTCTAGGGGCCTTAATTACCGCCTACCTTTCGAAAGGGCCCATCCAATTCAATGCAGTTGCACACTAAGTTATCCGTCTATTTAACCTTCCTACTTCAGTGGAATCATCCAAATATAGAGGCACAGCCGTACACAAGGCGGGGCACAGGGACAGTGTGTTGCAATGTCTGGGGAGTTTGAGGTCAGTGGAGCAATTCACCTAAAGGACCGGCTAAGGACTGATGCAGGCAGCGATCTCTTTAACAAATACCCTTAGAGAAGAAGTTGATGGATCCAGCCCTAACGTTGTATAAATCGAAGAAATGTGAGTTATACCACGATATATTCCATTTGTTCCTCTGGTACCTTTAGTGCATCACGCCTTCAACCTTCGGAACAACGTATGTACAACGTTTGCATCAAGTAAGGCCCCTCGCTCGGGATTAACCAAGTAGGTGGTTATGGCACCAAAATACACAGACCAATATCCACCCGGAAGCAATGTCTTCAGCATCGGTATAGTTTTAATAAAATCAACGCAATGTTTTACTTATATCTAGTTTACAGAAAATGACTTACCATAAGGGGAAGAAGCCTGGTTAGGTGTCCTGTCACCTATCCGCAACTGATGGTAAGAGATCAGCACACACGGGGTGCTAAAGTGGGAAGTCCCTTCTGTTTTGGTTGGACGACTCAAAATATTATAGGTAATGTAGGTAGGAAGAAATAAGAGGAGCGCGTTTCAAAATAACATTTATTCACATGAGTATTCAAACACATACATCCATATGTTTGCATACATTATTTTTCTCCTCTGAAATATATATATTCCATTTGATAGTCTGGTAGAAGTGTGGGTAAGTTGTGCTGGCCACCCCTATAATGTGGTAATGGTAGGGCCTGAGATGTGTCTCAACATGTTCAGACAACACGTGCCCATGTTTTGACATGTGACCATTCTAGTTTTCTTCCCGCGCTTGTCTAGGCATAGGCCGAGATGTGGAAGGAACAGTTCCTCATAGAGACACTAGAGGGTAGCACTAGCAATAATCTACCTACGTTTGGGAACGATGTCAATCAGGTTTTTCTTTTTTTCTTCTTTTTTAAAAAAAATTAAAAAATCAGAACATGGATCCAACATTTCAGCAGGGGTGGTTCGGGCGGGGGGGGGGGGGGGGGGGGGGCCTCAAAATTCAGACAATTTTACTTTACAACCATTCATTTTATTCCGCATGAACACAATATGAATAAATAATTATTTAATTTTAGATTTTTGCCAATTGTAAGGCTACCCTATAAATATTGCATAGAGGTCAATCTGTTTTTGCAATCTATTATGGACAATGAACACACAGGAACTGTTTTCTGGTTATTGCTCCTTAAATTACTTGGAAGTTCCATAGGAGGAATAGGGTAGACTAACATGCTTTTTTTCCCTTTTTTTTAAAAAAAAAGAAGGAATATCATATCTTATTGCGTATTTTTGTAAATGTATTAAAAATGATGTGGCCAATAAAAACATTTTAAAAAAAATATTTTGGTAAAAATGGCCAAAATTACAGGGATTCCTGCACTATTCGCCCCCAAAAGGGTTAACTGTCAGCTGCAAAGACTTAAAGGTAGAAATATATAATTATTTTCACTGTTGCTTGGGTTCATCATTACGAAATGAATGCTATATATATATATATACATATATATTCCATGTCCTACACCCCCTCCCCCCAGGCCCTATAGACTTCACCTCCTGGATCCGCCCTTATTTCAGTAACTTACACAAATTCACGAATGTTCTTTATGGTTTTTCATGAACAAGTCAGACATGCACATCCCATTCTGGACAATCTTAGAATGGAATCAGATGTGACATAAAACCCTAGTATATGCATCTCCAGAATTGTATTGCGTAATTATAAGCTAGGCATTCTTTTAATCGAGTTCAGGAATTAGAATACACAAGTCATGTACGCCTACGTTTCAACGAATAGAATTTCTCATACCGGCTTCGCTTGCTCAGACAGAAATTTTCGCGTAAGAGATAGCCTAGGTCGAATCCCGCAACATGAATTATAAATGATTGTTCCTGGACGGCTCATTGTATTGCTGACCAAAGTTGGTCATGTTTGATCTCTAGCTAGGTATGATTGGAAGAATCATTCAAGATACTCAGGGGTGGGGGAAGGGGTGCAAATTACAACATATGGCAGAGCCAGAACTGAGTACATGCACAGGTCGTGGTAGATCTAACCGTAACGGAGCTGAGGACACAAGAAACTCTTAGGATGATATGTTATTCCCTTTAAAAACGACAATAAATCGTATAACTCTCAAACTCTTGGCATAGGTGTAGATGTAAATGCAATAACTCTATTAACGCTGGTTACTTTCAAGTAAAATAACCAAATAGAAGAGCGAATTGAAGACTCCATCACCATATGGGAAAGACTTAGGAAGAAGAGGATTACAATTGGAAATCAATGTCCTGAGAGATTGGTTTATGTGAAAGGCATCAAATACAATTATTAATCGGTGGTTGGATATGATATCAAAAGAGCAGATTAATCAATGCATATCGCACCTTTGGTAGCGAACTTTGCCCTCTAGGAATAGTAACCATGACCTTGCACTCTAAGCCTTATATACTGTCTAAGCCATTACTCAATATTTTTACATGGTGCCGTCTGACCTTCAGACTTGAATACATTCATTGAAATGATAACGGCTGCAATTTGCGTACATTCCACAAATGAATTATAATTATAAATGTAGGAATAATAAGATGCCAGTACGGTATTTGATTTATGTGTAGGCGACATTTGTAAACTTCGTAGGCTACTTTTTCCCTAACTATGTATTTGGTAGGCATATATACTGTTAAAAGACATAGGGCTATATATTATGTAAAAGAACAGCATCAATATATTTAGGGTGTATTCCACTATGCATACAAATATTTTATCAGACTTGTTTGAGAGACCTGAGAGACTTAAATACGTTCTCAAATACATCAGTTTAAAATGCACCAACCCTCGTATCCACTCTCAGATCAGACTCACTCAGATCAGATCACTTCGCTAATCGGTTACCTGGCCGTTTTAATGGGAATATAATGACATTTTGCCGTCTTAATGGAATTATAATGACACTTTGCGGTTTGAGGCGAGGGGCTTTCCCTTCGTTTCAAGGGATTCTCTCAACTTTGGACCTAGACTGTATCATAAATTTTAGTGCTTTAATTCTGAACAGAAATCAATACAAAGCAACAAAAAGGAAGGTTATGTCTACGGTATGTGGATGTGAAATATGATAGGCCCACACTTTCCTCAATACGTATGGGTTTTTCCTATGTGAACTCGTTTTCTCTTTCTCCAATCAACTCATAAAGTATTTTGCACTATTAAAAACCCTATAGCGCCGGGTCAGACAAGGCGCTACGAACTGTAGAGAGAGATATAGAGAGAACTGCCTTTGCAAAATATGCAGAATAATGATGATATTATATTCAGAAATGCACAATCAACATACTATTTAATTCATGCACGAAAGGTATACGGTATACACAACAATTACTCATAGTGATAATTATAATAGATATAGCCAATCGTGTATTAAAATAATGTAAGGTACCCTTGGTGATTCGAAATTAGGCAATAATGTATCAGCGGTTATAGATTATAGTTAGTGAAAATACAATTGTTTTACGCTTGATTACCAAAGTTAGGCTTTCAACAATAACACTCTTACATTAATCGCATCCTCCCTAGGCAGGCCCTATTCTCCGCAACCAGTGTCTACGTACTAGCCTAGTATGGAGTAACTCATTGCGGAATAAAGGGCCCTGCCTAGGGAGGATGATCAATCGCGGTCGTGTAGTCCGTACCGAAACGCAACAACGCCCAGTTGATGCAATGATTATGCCCACGAAGCGTGACTAAAATAAAGTAAGTTACCACGCTTGGTGCTCTCAACAACTATAGACTCATTCTATCCTCATTCGGACAGTCCAGTCGGTATTACTTTTTCTAATTATCATTAATAAGTGTTGAATGCTCGAACAAAAATGAACTGAAGATAACAGAAGTTTTTTTTAAAGAGACCGCATTCGTGTGTGTGCATGCTTTTTAAATATGAGATTCACTTTTAGAAATTCACTTCAGATGTTAGACACCTGGTTTCCTTATTCCCTAGGGATCATAAATCATTGCCGAAAATAACTTTTTTCCCGCGATTCCCTGCTCTGGAATGCTATGGTCATTTGACTCCGTCAATCCTATAGAGTAACATGACATCATGATTGGAATGTTGCGCTGAAGATGTCAAGGGTTGGGAAATTGAGAGCTGGGGGTGGATGTGTATACATACAGGATAAGACAGTGAATAGATAATCGTGAATAGTATACGCGGAGCCATTCCACTAGTATATATACCTTCTATGAATTAGTTTTTAAGATAAATAATTTTGAAAACTCCAGAGAAAACATTAACTTGTGAAAAATAACTTTATAGCAAAATAAATAAACTTATTTATAACACGAGGAGGATGGCAAATATAAAGGTGAGTTTAAACAAGACATAAGGGAGATTAACCTTGTTGGTGACCCATGGAAGCGGTGTCAATAGCCACTGCCCCTCATTTACAGTACACCAGCGGCGCAGGTCCCCCTCTCCGTGAACTCCGGGAGGCGAGGAATGTGCCGTCGTCAGGGCATTTTGCCTATCTCAGTATTTCTGGCGCAGCTAAGCTTTATTTGTTAACACGGCTAAAAGGCAGAACTATGGATAGTTCACGTGCCTCGTCCATAGATAGCAGTGACTGTGAGCAATGCCTGTGGTATTTGGTTTACCATGTTTAATGCAACATTGAATATACGTACAGGTGTAAAAGAAAAAATAACCACGAGTTGGCAAATTTTACCGCACCTTGCCGCAAGAGAAGAAAGGCATCATGGAAAAGAATCAATCATTTTACTTTTAGAGGTTGCCGGGTGACCGAGGCATCACAGCAATAAAAGTTAATATTCTGCAATTGATATGCAATTGATAAAACATTGTCAGTCGTATAAAAATATGCATAACTGCATCGTTTTTCACGCGACAGTTGTTTTCACTAATGCCGTATTAAGTTGACCAACGACACTCCCGTGATATCATTCACACAAATGTGTTTAATAGGGCACATTTTTTTACCTACTTGTTATAGTATGTCCATGGGTTTATTGTGATGTGGCTCATTTCCAGGTCATATGGAATTATCTAGGAGTCGAGGGAATTCCTGAGAGGTTTGATTAAGTTCCAGGTATGAGTTGCGGTTGGGCGGGTCCCGCGATTGTACCCTAGGAAAGGTTTGAGATTCCTATGAACATTTTTAAGTAGGTATATGTGCGGTGCGTCTCTTGAGGAATTTTTCCGGATCTTTTGCCCATAATTGACTCATGTCGACGGAGGGAAAGGTTATGACCAATGCCCGCCGATTGGTTGCTTTGATTTATCATTTTTATCCCGGTAATCACTCGCATATTGATTACTTTGCATGTGGGACCTATATACAGAGCGGGTATAAGCGCTTCGTTGCGGGAATTTGCGCAAGAATCCACTTTCCGGGCCCATTTCAAGATCGAGCGTGTACAAAAGCACTTGAGAATGCACTCAATCATATAAACGGTCACGTCACAACTAGATGATCATATTTAGGAAAATTTCACGCCAATGATTTTAAAAGTCTTACAGTTCAGAACACATCCCCAGGAAGAATTGGCATTTATCAGATATTTCCCGCGGGGAAGTGAAAAGAAAAAAAACCCGTAGGACAACTCAAACTGAATACATTTGTTGGTAATTACATTATTTATAGAAAATAATATATGTAAAAAAAATATGTATACGCTTGTGTGCACTGATATGCACATCTCAGCGTGTATGGTGCGCAATCCAAAACACTGGATTCCAAGAAAAACTATGTGGTTTGCCGCAATTCGGGCGTCATGCGAGTTGGCATATACCTATCAATTAATATCTGAAACATTGATTAGCTATGCCCCTTCCATAAATGATGCACCCAACATGCACGGTTTGGGGGTTCCCCCTAGCCATTGTCAATAGCTTATCATGCTGTACGCTGCCGCTGTGTATAGATCATTAACCATGCTGCATGGCTTTTATTATTTTAATCTGCACTCTGAATCTGTCATCCTTGAAATACTTAAAAATTCTTTGACATCATCCAATATGATACTACAGTCGAACCAAATATATATACATTGCGTCCGCTTTTAAATGTAGGGGAAAAGTGTTTAAGCTAAATAGAGGTCTGCAGAATCATAACATTCCTTTAGTATCAAACGCGAGTCATGCATGGTCCATTAATTAATTAATTACTTAATAGTGTCCTACTAAGGGTTAACCCAACAATACTGCGTGGCGTACCCGGATGTCAAGATTGTTTAGGCCGTCCTACATGGGTGATTGGAGTTCTTTCCTTATGAGATGTGAATTTGGCAAGCATTAATCATTTTACCATTTCGGGACAGACACACTGACAGCGCACCTGATTTTATTTCTTACCTGTGCCTCATCAGTATTTAGTAAATAAAAACTTTTCGGTGTCGTGGCAATAGTACGAAATGTCAGTTTCTTTTTTATTTTCGGCCAATCAATCCTAGTATTTTTCTTTAGACATGCAATTTAGATGTTATAAATTAGCAATCATATAAGTTTATATAAATTTGCCTTATTTATTCTTCGCCGAACTGCACCTCGATTAACCCTCAGAGTACTCTGAGATTAAAACATAAAACTGCTGGCGCACGGAAAGTTTTCCCTATAAGTGTTGCACCAAATCGCAAGGCAATTTCGACCAAGTATTCTAATCATTTCCGAGGTGAGGAAGCTGGCTGACTGGCGTGTGATTCTGGTGATATAAAGATTTGGCAGGGTGCCCGTATTAATCTACCTGTAACTGTGTGGTGTCCCATCCTGGAAGTCCTAACATTCCAGGCGGCCTGGCAGAGAAGCAGGCTACAAACCTAGAACCACGAAGAGCACGCACGTTTGCGATTGAGTGGTTGCTGATCATTGAATGTGGCTGGGACTAATTTGGTGGGCCTGAGAAAACGAAGAGTTTCTCTGGACGAGGGTCATTTTTCCTGTTCTTGCCTGGAAGGTCACTGCTACTCCATCAGGTCATCACCTGAAAGTGTGCATTGAGTGTCAAAAACCTCTGGACCGTATCTACCCCCAACTGCGCAACATTATCGCCAACGATTAAAAGTAGCTGAACCATAATCAAATTAATATTACCGATATATGCACCTTAACTTGATCCTCACTCGCGAAGATACATCATTTGCATCAGAGACGAGAACACTTTGTTTTGCGAGAAAGATACCAGCTGATTCAAATTAATTCGGAGATCTAGAAGGGTTCGACACCCGTTAGGCAATGCGAAATGATGTAATTTATGTTTAAGGTTTTTTCATCGATCTTCAGCAGGTTTACAGTCTAATGCATGCACATTGCATTTTCAATCGTTTGTAGGCTCTTACATACAACATTTAAGTATTATGTTACATCGTTGTTTTTTTTCAAAGACAATTTTCTCGTTCTTACAAGGTGCTCGGTGGAACAAAGTTAAACTACATACAACTCAAGACCAACGAGATGCTCTTCTGCTGTCGCGTTCGGTGTGGTCTTAAGCAGAGGAATGGTGTTCATGTGGAAGACAGGGAGATAGGGTCATTATTTCAAATACCACTGTGACATAACGAGCAAACACACCTAGGGGCGGAAGGGGACAATAGCTGTAAATCAAAGCGAGGCATATCATCACAAATCTGGAAGGTATCACGCGTCAACCCGAAAATCACTACATCTCAATCATTGCTGATAATATGATGTATATGGCCAATTGATTTTGCAATGGTATTTGTTCAGCATATATCCAGCATTCATAGCAATCTCACTTTTCAGTTTGTTTTTGTCAGATTGGTAACTTTGTCCTCAGGTGCGTGTCTCCCACTATAAACGGGATGAATTATCGATACGAAAGGGAATTATCAGGGCGTTGTTCTGAACAGTTAAGATAATCATGCCTCTCACCAATCGGAGCCTGCATTGAATCTCCTGATATATTATCAGCTTGCCACTCTTGTTCTCTCCTAACTTATGTATGAATTCATGAGCCGATTAAAATTTAAGAAAGTAAACTCATGATCATAACCTTGCAAACGTAATGCTATTATTCATTAAGGAAAAGGCCTATTGCATAGTTGGTATAGAGAAGGAATGATTGTGATACCCACTTTACGGCCTCTTTGAATCACTTTCATCGTGATGGCAAGACTTGCGGAAACATGCATATATAAATATAATTGGGGGACTCAAGAAAGAGCAACATAATAATTAAAAATAAAGATGCGCATAAATTTCATGAAAGTATCTATCAGTTTTACTGCATTTTAAAATACACAATGTTCTTATTATACATGTATGTATTTTCTTTGCCCACGCAATTTTGCGACCTTGTATGATATGACATGTTAAGCCATAAATGTTACTTCTCATTCAACGGGTTCTTCGGGAATTTCTTTTAAAACAATAAAAGGTATTACTATAGGGACATGCCCTAACCTATTGGATAAAAGAATATCAGATGTACGCGAGCCTCATTCCTACAGTTTGTTTCAATGTATACCTCAGTTTGGCTTGACTACAGACTTTTCACCTCTTCCAAATTCCATGACAAAATGTGGTTTCCATAGGCTTTGTTTGATTGGCTCTCTCAAGAGTAACGCTGACACTGGGCGTCAACAAGTTCTCAACCTGTGCAGAACTGGATGTATGTATTGAGCAAAGCCGGAATCCCAGCAACTCGACTTATGCAGAGACACTCTATAGACAACGTGTAGCCAGTTTTTGCAGGCCTGGTAATTCATCGGCCAAGTTAGAGATACCTTCCATAGTTAAATGGTCGATGGGTAGGAACCCAAGCAGTGCGGTAAAATAATCTGCATCTATGCACCACGGCCAATTAGTAAATGTCGCTAAAGGTCATCATTGATCGCCATTATGTATAGATTACCGATATGTGATTGATAGAAGCCAATACTCGCAGACGCTACGTCAAGAACACCCGTAAATAATTATTAATGTATATGTTTTCTGTACGCCAGAGAGGTGTTTAACGGGGTATACGGTTGCCGGCAAGGAATAAAGGGAAATGAGGTTTCATTACGTATCTTAAATAATGACAATTGTGAAGAAAGACTGCGTCATGGTAAATCGTGTAAGGGGCAACTCTTATTCTGGTGAATGAATCTTTCTAGATCCGCAACTGGACGTTTCCTTAACAAGTTATAAACTGCTTCTAATGACCGATTATACTTTTCTCCAACAACTACCAAAACACACCTGAATTGGGACTTCTTTAATATTTTTTCAGTGATATCTGATAACATATGATCAAATTTTATGCACATATGATAAATATAGAATGGAACTCGCCGGCAAAATTTTCGATTATTGCCGGCTCGTCCCATTCTCTCTATTTATATATTATTAGTATTACCCTCATGGAGATGAAGATTATTAAAATCAATTTACAGATACATGATACGATCTAATATCTAAACACTTGGTATCCACAACCTAGTAGTTGGCTGTGTGAAAGAACTGACGGAAGTATAATACATGCATGCAATATTACAATATTATAACTATTGAATGCTATCAAAGATATTATAAAACAAAGTTACAGTAGTTTCACATTTATTATCATGAGATTTAGATTGAAATCGGAACCATCCTGTATATATATGTATATATATGAGTAATATATGTGTATATATGGTTATATTGTAGAAAAGACTGCAGGCCTACTGCTACCTGAACCTCAACTCAACACTGGTTGCTAGGGATATTCCCGCCAGTTCACCACAACAAAGCTGACCGCCTCAGTGGACGGAGGTGTATGTCTGTCCTCGATTTCACCCCCACCCCCACCCCATCCCCCACACAACAATATACAACAGCCACCCCCATCCCCCACACAATATACAAGATTGACACCTTTCAAAGTGACGCGAGAAGTGTTTTCGCATGTACTCGGAACATCGAGTGTAGTTGCGTCAAAAGTTTAGTTCAGCTTTAAATTTCATCAATCTAGATTTCCCCTCCAGGTTCAACAATTAATAGGAGACACGTGTCTAAAATGTATGTGATCAATGGCAATTGGCTTCGGTTCGACATAACACGAGAAGAGTATTTTGAAATAATACCCAATACCCTAAAGAAGCTTGGAGTAATGAAAACTCCGTCATTTTCTCATTCCTGCTCCTAAAGGTCATTTGTGCGGGTTTATTACTACTACTATTATAACTTATATTACCTATTATAGGTATGCTTACCAGAAAGATGGCACAATGTCCTATGCGATTTGTTCATATCGATAGGTATTCTCTCGATGTTAATCTCCTATGGCCAATGTGGCGACGGCCCGGGACTGTTGCAATCTCTATAACAGACTTATAACGGCGCAACAGCAAAAGTAAAGTAAAAAAAAAAATGGCACAGCGCTGACCGCACCCCTTTTGCACGCAAGACTGTAATTACATTTGATGGACGGTCAAAACCAAAGTGTACACACAGGAGACGAGCAAATGAGACTCGGTATGTAGGGAGTAGTTAAGTTTTTATTTCCAAGAATCGATGAAATAATAATGAGATCAGTCTGAATCCGACTGCATATAATTATATGAACCTTTCGAAGGAAGGGCCTGCACAATTCAGGTATCCACAAACATATGGAACATATATTTAAACCTTGGAGTCCAGCATGAGATTTTATGGTGGAGAGTTACTAGTGACTCATGTAAAATACATGCATGTGAATCTATAGTCATAAATCCATGTAGCTCGCACACAAAGATTCATGACCCAAATCTTAGCCTCTACTACATGACAAAATTATACTTACTTTTTAATTATTGGGTATTTCTGCAGTGGCGGAAATTAATACGATTAAAGCTTGGTGTCGCTTGAAAGTCTAAGTTATTAATAAAAGGGAAAGAGTGTACTGCGTTATGCATAGGCAGCAGAATACCACCTCTCCGGCGTGATGACTCACGATGCTAGAATAAACTGCATCTACAATCCACTTTTGTGTACACCTGGATGCGCGACCAGCTTATCAAGACACCCCTCCAGCACGCTGCCCCTAGAGCACTCGGACTAAGAATACTAATATGCACATATAATATAATACATATTACATATAATTATAATATATACAGAAAGGCAGAGAGAGCAAGAGAGCGAGAGCGAGGGACAGAAACTTCAAAGAGAGAGAGAGAGAGAGAGAGAGAGAGAGGTAGATGATTGAATTAGCCTCTTTGTCCGATAGACGACTATGAATAATACTATGATATCTTAACAGAACACCAACAAAGGTGTGTTCAAGAATCATCTCTACAGGAGGAAAACCCTTATATCGAGTAGTTTCAATGTCTCTGGTGCATATATCTGTAAAATGTCTGTGGTGTTACTTAGGGATCAATTTCCCAAGATTCTGACACCTTTCTGGCTGATAAGAACATGGCACTATATAACCAGAGATTACACATCTGTTTCCAACTATGTACCTGGAAAGAAGTGAGTAGATACATTTGCCACTCCACCTGTCAAGTTCTATCGTCCTGCTGTCTTGTTGTATTAACAGCAAACCTCGATGCCGAGGGTCAAACTATAGCAAAGAAGGAAGGGAGTGATGTTTCCATAACCCAACAATTACATTAAGAAGCTTGGGGTGTCTTTCTCTGAAACAGATACAGTCAATATCAGTGTTATGGTAACTGTAGCATTGTGGTCAGTGGGCTGATTTATTTTGACCGCCAAGTATTCATGATAGCAATTTCCCGTCTGGATATTATGGTTTGGCAAATACATAGAAGTTTTTTTTCTTTTGGTCCATCCCAATAGATATTCTCTATTATTACAAGCACAAACAAGAAAATTATTTATTAAGAGTGTTCGTATGCCAAGGTCTGTTCATGGATTAAAGGTACCACAACAGAGGTTTCGGTCGATTGTTGTTGATGGTGAATTTATCGTTTAGTCTGACCCCTGGGAATCGCTATGGTGTTATTGGGAATTCCCGCGGTCAGCAGTTGAGGAAACCTCCATGGGAATTATGACCATGTCGATATATTTACACTCAGCAGCCCTAACTCGCTCATAAGACGGCTATCACGCCATATTATCAGCAATATTTCCCAAACAAAAAACATCTTATCCAATATGTTGAGTGGATTATGTAGTTCCATTGACCGGGTATATCGCTCATTACGGTCTTCATTATATCATTTGCGACCATGATTAGTAGATTTCACTTTTGAAACATTGCTTCTGTAAAATAGAACTTTGCATTGTCAATTGTGGCGCATATTGTTTTAATGCTGCATTACCAAGTTAATTCCTTAAAAAATAAATGTTCTATTTTGTAGTCTCCCTAAGGCACCAAGGTACAAATTGATATTTAAGGATTTGGACTCGTTCTTCTTGGTGTAGTAATCCCTCATAATCTCCCAAATTATTCATTTCGGTGACCCTCTGAAATCCCTCTTTTTCTAATAGGGCTCTCAATCCTCTTCTTAAACTTTGGGAACCCACAACGAAAGATACAATTTTAGAATATATCTGGCTAGGTAGGTATACTATAAGATGTTAAAAAATGCACTATTAATTCTTTTTACGCGAAATTACCATTGTAGATCAGCAAAACCAAATTTATAAAAGATTCATGAAAAACTTGAATGGAAGGAAATGCAATTTGTTCTCCCTTTTCAGTATTCAAATTCTTCAGTCTAAAGTACTAGGGATCAAAGATTTGGCCGATTTGGCCGAACAATTGGCCGATTTAGATGGAATAAAAACCTTTAAATACAATACAATTTTAGTGAGTTAAGACCTTCTATATTCAAACGCCATAATATTATATGGAACTTGGCCTCTTCACGTGACACTGTATTCGACTATACAGTTAACTCAACTGTTAACGTGTGATTCACATGTATGCGTAACCAGAATGAATTATTTATGTTTAAAATTTCATAACCCTTGAAAGAAGGATGTTCTTTGAAATGCTCTTCCCCCATTCTTCCTTAATGGATATGCAACAGTTAGTGGTGATAGGACACTTGTAAGCACACACGTAGGTTGCGAAGCTAACAAGCAATGTGGGACTCATATCAGAATACGACTAAGCTATGGGTATGTATTATCTAAAATACTTGTGGGAAGATTTACAAATTACTGTAAATGTATTAATGTTCGCGCAGTATTTATTTTCGCGCACCCACCCACCCACCCACCGCGAAAGGTATACTAGTTGCATAAACAATGTGTGAGACTTCCTTTCTGCGCGAATTTAAATGCCCGCGAAAAGGTGTCAAAGTAAATTAGTGCGCGAAAAATTATCTGCGCGAAAATATATACGTTTACAGTATAGCTATTGAGCTCAAAGAGAGTATCTGATAGTGTTCATTTTTCTTTAAAAACCTGGATGATTAAGGTTAAAGCTTACATACATGTTCTAATATCACTGTGCGAAACGTTTCTGTATAACAATATCAATGTTTTTTCGAATATTTAATTATATCACATGAGAATATCGGGACTTGTCCACGAAATTGTATGCAATAAAAACCTATAAAAAAAAGTTGATCATGCATTTTTCTAATGGGCTATGACTACTAACGACATAATTGTTTTTATGCGTAACTAGTTTATGAACTAATGAAGGGTCATTATTAATTTTACAAGTGGCAAGACGCATTTTGGTTTTTCATTTTTCAGTGGGGGTTTTTTTTTCGATTTGTTTCGAACCACAAACGTTAAATAAGCACTATATTATGCATGGGGACGGAGGCCCAGGGAGTGCACCAAAATGACATGTTCATCATGTCTCGGTTCGCTTTTCCAGTGCGTACACAATGAAATAAATAAATGAACAAACTTTTCATTAAAATCTCTGCATGTTCTACAGCGCTCTTCCATACGTGTATATTATAGTGTGTGTGGTATAACTTAGGCATACCTCATGTTAATACCTTTCCAGAATTATGGAGATGTCATATACCCTAATTTCGTCGGAATTATCCGCGAGAAGTAATCTTGTCATGGTAGCATACAGAACTTTAGGGTTGAGCGAATGGTCAAGACTAATGCAAATCCTTGGATAATGGCCAGATCAGGCGAATCACTGAACAAACTTGCCACTCTGGTGCCCTGGTTAGACGAATATCCCGACTGCTGTTGTGGTTGATTCATTTTAGGTTTTCCCCGCCGCATGCATTGATAGAAATTATTCCACAGGCGCCTATAAATCAATGACTGACGTGACTAGACAGAGCAAAATTATGTCATTCCATAGAGTTTATTATCTGTGGGGATCGTTACGTAATTGCTCCTACAGTTATGATCGTAACTTTACGGTTTTGAATTTACGATCATGTGAACTCTCATTTATAAGTGGTCTAATGAGGTTATCTTACATACTAAATCATAATCTTTTGATATAAACGATTACGAAGCATTAGTTATGGTATAGTGTGACAGGACACTACAACGATATCTATGTACGGCAGTAGTGCATATGGGGACTGATCGTCGTGTCGTTTTACAATAGTACCCTCCAGGCAACGGAACCGTGCCCTGTGCTGTCAAATGATCCCCGACTGTGTAGACAGGAACCAAACTTTAAGCTGATTAAGGGGATCACAGTTTTCATAGATCTTTACTGGTATCGAGAAGTATTATCCCTGGGCTTCCATCGAAAAAAGAATGGAACATACGTGAACATACATTTAAGGAGCTGATAAAAATCCTCATTTATTATTTGTCTTGTAGTTGAACATACGAGGAAATTGATCCTACTTCTAAGATTCATCAAGGTGTTCTGAAAGGTTAATGGGATATAAACAAGTCAATGATTGTTATTGAGATAAATGCTCTGCACGTGCTACACCGCAATGTTACGCACTTTGCGTTCTAACATTTCTTCTTCTTGTGCATGTGCACATGTGCTGCCTGGGTGAACCGCTCATCTCAAAAAAGACTCCTGGGATATGAATCTCTGATCATTATTATGAACTAAAGATTAATATAGAAAATTCAGTATGGTGATTATGTGATTAATGTGTATATATAATATTAAAACTCGTTGTTTAAAACACAGCATCCTATGATATCCTGTATAGGCAAATATTCCCATGGGGTTTGGGATTGGATCCCATCGACACAATGTGTGCAATTAATCTGTACCATGTCCATTTGGAAGAGAGTCTTCAGATATATTTAATCTGTCTGGCGTGTATAGAGTTTGTAACGAGTGCATGAGTCTACGCGATACTGCCTTTGTCTTGTATCCCCACGCCTGCATGAAACAATGCTTATCGCATCTCATCGATTGGTTACATTCTCCTGTCTCCCTTTATCTTGCTCTTTTTTAATCTTGGTCCACGAGGAAGCCATTCATGACGCGACTAACTACTGCAAGACACTCATGAATCATTACACATACGAATGGTAGATAGGCAGGCTTGTGGTGGAGACAGGGAAGTGGGGGATGGGGTGTGGATTGACTGCATGACGTCCCCCGCCTCAATGGGCACATAATACTAGGAAAGGATCGGAGGCTATTGTGTGGGGGGAACTAATAAACGCTCGCCCCTTACACCACCGTGTAAGGGGAGATCAGCGTGTGAGGACGGCTGTTCCCCTGGGGGCTTTGGGGGCATAAGATACTGCCATGCGGGTTGCCTGTTATGTGTGCGCCTAAAGCTTGTCCCATGTAATTAAAGCTACATGTTGTTCGTGTCATCAGCCAAGCTCGCCCCAAGCTACATAATGTTTCCTGTAATTGTTTATCAATTAATCAGTTCTCTCATAAGTACGTTAATTTGGTTAAAATAGTGTGTTTAATATACATGGAGTATTTAATCTGATTGTTAAACTTATAAGCTTAGTGTAAAAGAGACAGGGCAGGGTTGCTTGGGGAGTGGACAATTAACAATTAACGTATTGGAACTGTTCCTAGATGCCTAAGATTAACATCTGTGCTTTTAACTTTTTCCTTTGATGCAAAACATTGGCTACGTTTTTTCGACCATTTTTCTTTTCAGGAAAAGGAAAAAAACAATAGATGAACATTTTCGTACATTTTGTTTAGTAAGAATTTTGCTATGATTCGGAAGGTGACATTTGTATTTCATCAACAGGGTGTGGTGTCGATAATCTGGGCACCTCAAAGACTCATGGGCATTGAATTCTAACCCCCAAGTAGGGAATGGTAATCTCATTGTTCACATTAAATGAATTGAAGAGAGCAGTTTGACAGGCCTTTAAACACCAGCTTTGAGTGTTTATAATCACTCGCTTGAGGAGCCCCTTTCTTGCGTGTGTCTACGCTCATCCCAACTCGGGAACACGTTGCTGAGTTCACTTTGTGGATCACTCTTTGACAGTACACCCATGCCAAACACCTGTGACGCTCCCATGGTCTGACTCAACCACCCACAAGCCGAGTACTATTCTTCCTTTGATCCGGCGCGCGCCTAACATCAAAATGGACACCTAATGTGCATAGCGGCAAGCTGCGTGACGCCCTCCGGCTGGCCTTGTTATGGTGTCATCTTAGAGGAAAAAGTCAAGCGATACTCTCTCCCCTAAAAATTACACTGCTCGAGACCCCACAATACGCCTTATTCAATCACGATCTCCTGATCGAGATTTCGTCGGTTTTCATTTCTGCTGTCTGAATTTGATACATTTATTCTCAGTGGTGGCGGTGAATGGGATTGAAGCGCCTAATGAGGGGCAGGAAAGGGGCGCTGGTCATGTGCGTGTAATCATCCTTTATCTTTATTGGGGGATGCCAGACGTCTGACAGATTCGGGTTGGTGGTTGGTCGTGTGATTGGCCTTGAACGGGTCTGGTGGAGAGGTGGGGTGGTCAGAAGGGTTGATGAATAATTTATGAATGGCCTTAGGCGTGGAAAGGCTTATGGCTTGGGCTGGAGTCAATAGAAATGGGGGTACTTCAATCAGAAGTGCACCTCAACCTTCACTTGATAAGTACACCGAATTCAACTAGCCCTTAACAACTAATTGCTTTATCAATGAGCAGTGTGTTAACCAGAGCTTAGTGCAGGAAACAAAAGTGTCAAAATTCGGTTACCTTTTGAAATATTTTATTTACCTCATTTAAACGCAAATAATGAATATTATCTTATTGCTACACACTGATAATGAATACTTAATTCTATTCAAGATACACAGGTTTACGTTT
Organism: Sthenelais limicola; assembly: GCA_942159475.1. Taxonomy (NCBI): domain Eukaryota; kingdom Metazoa; phylum Annelida; class Polychaeta; order Phyllodocida; family Sigalionidae; genus Sthenelais; species Sthenelais limicola. The sequence continues at coordinate 52,617,092 of OW804098.1, forward strand.
TAAATTCATGAGAAACTCAAAACTGTCATTCTATAATAATTATATTCGCAAAGTTATCCAATAATTAAACATGATTTTATCAATAGCGACCGTAATTGATCCAAACATCTACCAAATTTGGAAGCTCACTATTGGTTTTAATTAAATGAAAATGACCAAACGAGAACGCAAGTTTGATATGACATCAAGGTAATATCTGTACTTTTTAGAAAAAAAAATAATATCTGTGGTTACCACCTAAATCACTTACCATCATGCATTTGTTGTGCCTTACCAGTTAATTTACAACTAGGTCCATAGGGAAATACATGGGGGGTTTGTATATATTCCTGATAATATTGCAATCGTTCTAATCGTTTTCGATATAATGTATTATCGTGTGCCAATTCCATACACTACTTACACGGTTGACACCCTATTCCATGCATCTGTATCGGCGCGGTATTTACGCATAAGGCATTCTGTCCGCAGATCGCCTTTATCCGGAACTATTTTATTGTTTGACTGTATATCATATAGCGACGAGTCTTTGATGAACGTATTATATAAATTTAACATGTAGTTTTATAAAGACGACATAATATATGTGTAATGAATCATATGAAAGTATTGTTTTAGACTCATTTTATAGCAATACGTTTTTTAAAATGGCATGAAGATTCCATTATCGCTTTTATTAAGAGTTGTTTGCACAAAATTCATCAAATTCATGCCAAAAGAAGAGAAGTGTCGTGATATATATGCTCTTCTAAACCGTTCTGATGAGATTTCTCTTTTAACATTTAACTCCCTCCGCCCCTTGATGAACATTGCTGGATTTGAAAGGGTAAATCCCCGGTTTTATTTAAGTATCAGGGCCGATATCTACTATCCATGGGATAAATAGTTGAGAAATTTGCAAATTTCATCTTTTTGCGTGTACTTTTTGCCGTTAACTTATGACTTTAGACTTATTGAACTATTGAACTTTATTTTTCTAACGTTAATTATTATATGTACATTATAATTAGGCCTATATATGTATAAGAATGTTCATATTATTAACGTGGCTACACACGGAGACATCTCGGGAAGAAACATTAATTTCCTTCCCATCATTTCTGATTACCATCACCTCATACCTTCTTCCTTTGTATTCATAAATTTACAGACCAAGTCATTAAGTTACGATACAATAGTTAATAAAATACGCATCCTGTCGTTCAACGACGTGTCTCATACGTTGCCTTACTAAAAAAACAAACAATACATTTCGGGAGTATATCCCATTCATCCGAGTGAGCGATGCACTCTTTAGTATAAAGGAAAGAACCTCAACGGCTACATGAAACCTTAGATCGCCTAAATCTTTAGTTCTATGCTATGTACAGTCTCTCGCTATTATGTAGCTTAATAATTAAAACACGCTGCTCAAAACTCACCTAACTTGTAGAGATTCTTAAGCCTTACATCATTACTTAGAGCAGTTACTTAGAGCAGTTATCAATGTCTCAGAACGGGAATGTGCACTATAATCACAAGTCCTTTGAGTGATACCATGATTATAAACGTCATTTGTCAAAAAGATATGATACAGGATCACCAATTGAATTAAGGGCTTTAAAAAAGTGGACATGGGGCTGATTAACCCCCATTTCCATACACTACTTTGACACTGTCACGGATCGCCCGATCGGCATTAGGTGATAATCATACTTTCAGCAGAAGGTCAACTCCTAATCGGGTAAATCAATTAATTACATAATTGAAGAATGAACAGTAGGCCTATACACAATGCATCACAATTGATTATGATTTTGGGATGTTGTGAATCAACCTTGAAAAGTATTAGGCCTACAATTATAGGCTAATCGAGTAATGGATAAGACACATGTATTATGTATCGTGATGACTTCTTTTCCCATCGCGAGCTCTATGGTGGATAATTAGCGCTGCCCCCCCCCCTCCCCCGCTGGAGCATTCGACCAGATCGGGGGGGGGGGGAGATCATCAAATCAATTATCACTTTTACCAAAGAAATAAGTAGGCTAGCCATTGTTCTCCAAAACACTAATCTCACTTGCAACTCATTGCAACTCCCTTTACACTAGGCCTACCTAATCACGATATGATAGGCCTAGGCCTATAGTATTATGTTCTAGTAGGCTATACTGCACTGTGGGCATATATCAAAAGGTTGCAACATTTTATGTTGACCCGATGAGACATTTGTCACAAAGGCATTCCAATACGCGACGTCTGAGTAGGCCCTAACGTTAGGCCTATGTCCTTTAAATGTACATCATTAAGACACATTAATAAAGACTCGTTCATTTCACACAGATCACAAAGACATTGCTTATCAAACCCCACAAAACATTTCAGAGTCACTAGACTTAATTTGATAAACCCAATTAATTCATTCGCAGAAGCTTATCTCATAGCCATTTAGAGCCCGCAATAATTATTCCGCTTTTGCCCCCTGACCAGTCTGGCGTGAGCTGCTTTGTGAACATATCCCTGAATCGAGTGACAAATGTTGACATTTAATTGCTTTTGATCCTCCTGGCTTGGTAGCCGCGTGATCCAAGCTATTGTTCCCCCTTCATTGTTATCACTCGCCCATTCATGTCTTTATCCCATACAGGTTGGATCGATCGTGCTGCCATTCAGCACGGACAGACCTGGGGAGGTCACATCATAGTAATACACTTAATTAACTCTCCATTCTCCTAATTGGGCCCCAGCTGTGGCCGCTACAAACAGCGCAGACGACATCTTCCATTCGCGCGCCACAAAAAGCACCTGTAATCATTCTACTTCCGGCTGAGGGACTGTCGCCTGACAAAGTTGCCCACGGGGAGTCTGCCTCGCCCTCGCTAACCGCCTATTATATCTGGTCGCCTCCACTCGCTTCCAGGATCAACTTCGCCATCGTGATTACATCCTAATGGTCCTGGGGGATTACTGGGCCGCTGGTGCGCTAAATAAGAACAATAAAGTTGAAAATTGTGAATGCCACGTAAGCTATCCGCTCGATAATTCAGGAGGGAGGACTGGCTGTGTAATAAACAACCCATGATACCTGCATAAAACAATGACAATTCTTGAAGGTGCAATAATACATGACAAATTATCTTTTTCGAGTCATTATAAAAAGTGCAAGTTTCTCTGCCTTTCTTTCCCCTCTCTGCATTGCCCCCATAGGCCTACACATGGGTAAAGGATGCGGGTGATCCAAATGTTGATTAGGGGCATACCTGAATGCGAGCGTGGCATGAGGCGCGCCTAAATCACACACTTGGATCCCGACAATCAATGTGACTGATGACAATAGCGCGAGGCAGGACGGACGCCGGCCATCTGTTCACAATGACGGCCAGGCAAGATCCGAAACGGAAAGGAAGCATGCATATGAATACGCTTCAGTGACCACGCAGGGGCGACGTGGAAAACACCCACCCAGCAGGAGCATGAGTAATACTGTCATAAAATCAAATGTAACCTTTAGATGTTTTATTGTTGTCTTTCCATCGAACCAGCGTTGCGGTGCCACAGACTATGTCATATCCAAATAATTTGTATACAGAGAAAGACCACAATCTAAATTTAGATCTTATAATATGCTATGATCATGACTCGTCGAAGTGCTCTTTCCTTCCCTTATTATCGCGTATGGTGCATTAAATTAATGACGATTTGGTGTCGCTAGGAAGGATCAAGAAGTTTGGTATCTAATTACCACCATGCGGGCACCCGTCCCCATGAGCCATGAAAACACCTGCGCTGGCAACAACCCCCCCCCCCCCCCCCCCCTGGCCCCACCGCGATTAGCGAGATAAAGACAGTCAGTCCACAGCCATTATCATCTAAATTATTCTGTTAACATTACTGTTCAGCATGAGTGATGTTGGTCATGACAGCGGTATCGCCTGCCCCAAATGCTCATCATCAATTTATTTACATCCACTCGTCAACGGTAACCTAGTCCTGTTTATAATGATCTTTTACTTTAAGTGACGTAATACTTTAATGCGTTTTGGAGGGACGAGCTCTGAAGGCTACGGTATATGTGGTTTGCGAAGAGTATGTTTGCCACACGGTGCTTGTGCAAGTTGTGGTTGCAATGATTGAGGGACAAAAACAGGAAATGGCTCTGAATCAAACTTCCCCTACCATCTTTCATAAGCCATGGCGTGGAAGTTTTTCACGCCATGACCCCACTTTATGTGATGACAATAACCCAGCACACCACTGCACTAGTGACTGGATAATTCACTGGACACATTAGCCTTATAAAAACAATTATGATCTGAATATGTAAACAATCGGGCGCTTCCCTATCCTTGTCCCTATCAATCCTTCCGTAAGTTTTGTCTTTGCGTCATCTTTCACTTTTTTCGATTTCACAATTCCAGTTTCTGCATTTATGACAAGTAGGAATCACAGTGCCACACAAGGAGGATGTGCAGAAGGGTGACTGGGTGTGAGCAACGAGATTATATTTAACAGATTATATTTAACACAGAGGTCCAGGTCCAAAGCCCTAAACTTCTAAGGCAGAATGTATACCTTATCGGGTATAAGCTCGACCCCAGTGTCCCCATATAGGCCCCTTCAGTCAGACCTCTGTGTTAAATATAATCTCGTTGGTGTGAGTAAAGGGGTGAAGGGAAGTTGTCGAAAGGGCAGGACAGTGGCGCGCCACTGAGACTGGCAGCATAGGGACAAGCTAGGGACACGGTCGCGGGGGTGCACTTAGGGCAAGGCGGCTCTTAACGTGGGGGCTTCCGTGGGGATCGCTTGAATCGCCACTCTATTGGTGTTCTCATCGTTCCCAACAAAAGGGCAAATATACATTGTTTCTTAGCATAGACATAGTTTGTAATCATTGATAATTTTATGAAGGCAAAATTAATGTCAACTGTATTTACACCGGGTGGCGAGAGGGAGCCTTGTATCAGGTTCTCTACAGAGGTATAGTTTATGGCAGGGTAGAGCGGGGATATCTCTCTGATGTCGAGGTGTGGAAGAAGGCATATTCCATTAGTTCCTCTTAATTAATCAGTTCACATCCCCATAAAAAACAGCTGGGCTAGCCTCCCTCTACCCAATTTGGGGGGAAGTTCCTCCTGTCTTAGATTTAATCCTCTCTCCTCTAAGCCAGGTCATAATAGCACATATCAAGTAGGCGACCTTTAATGGCACTTAAAATCATAAAATGACGCCTAAATGACCAATGGATATGTGGCCTTCCCTCCCCTTCCATCTACCCCTTCCCACTTCCCTCTAAAGGAAAGGAGCGCTAAACTATAGTGGATCCAGCGGTGACATCTCATGAACAAACATATACCGAAACAAGTCCAGACATGTCCACCTGGAGGAGCGCACCATCACACAAATAGAAAAAATAAGTTCCTGCCAATATATATCATTATTTCCATAAGCGATGAAAGTACAGTTAAATCTCTATGTTATAAATGTATTATTGAAATAATTTGTGCCATGCCAAATTAATGAAACTATTTAATGAGAATGCAAGTAAACACCTCAAATACTAATGAAGAAGGAACGAGGCAGAATTTAACCCCTGTCTTTGTATCATAAATGAAACGTACACCAAATGTAATGTGGGAAAGAGGAGGTGCTGGCCTATTATATTATGTGCTATACCGCACTACCCACAAAAAGGATCTGTAGGGTTTTATAAATCTCCTCATCAGTACTTGTAAACCAATTTTAAATAGTCTTAATAATTTTATCCCGGATACACAAATGGTGATGAGAATAATATTCAAGTATTCCGAAATTTCACATGTTTATTTGATACCAATATTTTTATTGTTTGAAGTATATGGCTTTAATTGTCTTTAATGGTATTTAATGTTATCAATCAGTCACATTCAGTGGTTTCTATAGGCTCCAATACACAAATCTCAGCTTACAACCAGCAGGGAGTGACTCACCATGAGTAGGGCAAGTGGAGGGTGAGCGCCGCCTATAAAAACATAATATTATTCACTGGAGGCAAGTGAGCAAAGTAAATAGGTTTATTCGAGATGTGCATGGGTTTGTAACTTTGGTCATACGGACCATATGGTTTGCTTGAACCCTCCAATGTACATCCATTTCTAAGGGTTAATAACTTTAGTTATCGTGCGTTTGAATTTTAATCTGAGTGGGCGTTCATGAGGCACGAGTTGTACAAATATTTGTAGTTTGATTTGATCTGATATTTAAGCCAAATTTGAGTTATCGGTAGCCATTGAAAATACGTACAATTATTGCTTTGAAATTATTTGATAAAATTTGGTTTGGCAGTTCATTACAAAAGTCTACAATATTTATTATCCTGAAAAATTGATATTTCAAGATAACCTTCCCATCGCATGACCTCGCTTTGTGCCCAAGTGACCACCCGAAATTATAACTTCCAGACCCCGAGAACATTTCTGTGAGTATACTTAGTCATCTGAGCTTCTTTGCCTCGGTGTGTGTGTGTTCCACGGTGAGTGGGATTCGGTTACACACGTGTCTTAGGCTCAATTAATTCCCATCTTTCTAAACAGTGGAAATGTTACTAACTTCCCCATGATCATGTATACTTCTTCCCTATATTGAAGGGATTAAATGTAAAGATCCTATTCATCTATTCGACTAAATCTGACCATCCAAGGTGAGGTCACACATAAAAAGGGAAAGGGAACATGCCTGAACTTGTTTAGGTGTTTTCCCACTCATTTAAAGTTCATCCTTTTATGCAACAGTGCTCTCCTCCCCCTAGAAGCGCTTCGGACAAACTTCTCATAAGCCACCGGATGTCACCCATTTTAAAGATGACCTAAGGGTGTGGACTTGAGTTCGCTCCCGAGAATAGAATTATTTTGGTGGCGTGTTATGATATTCATGTACTTATTTATTTTAAATCGATGGATCATGAAGTAAATGTGGTATATAAGCGATAATTTATGGGAATAAAAAATAGATAGTCGTCGGTCTTATTGTACTGATAGTGGTTAACCAAGACATCAAGTCCCACGCAGGAAAGAATTTGTTTGCAAGATGGTTAGTTGATCTAAGCATTCTTTAGACAACACTGAAATCCTCACTTATTTAACTCACTATTAGAATCATTTGGGGAATGTTTCAACCCTGATGTATTACCCACAATCAGATATATATGTGTATAGATATATTTGCCTCGATCATTGTCTGAGTTTCATATTTGTACAAACATGAGGGTGAGAAAAAGTTCATTCCGTGTTGTTCTGTGCATGAATATAAACAGCACTGACTTTCAGTGAAGTCCGGTTAGCCCGGAAAGAGCGCGGCAACTGGAGGGTGTTGCAACGTATAATCCACGCGCCCTGTCAGCAAATACGTTGATGTAAAATGATGCAATAGATGAGTTGAATACGTTGGACATTGTGATACAACTTTAGAACGATCCATATTATCTCACACAAAATAATTCATGTCACACAAACTTGCTCTATCTTTGAACATTGCAGTGTTCATGTAATTATCTTTCAATGGTGTACGTATAGTAATAAACTGACGCTAGTTTAATCATTATCTGGACTGACATTTCCATTAATCCCAAAGTAATTATCTCCAATAAAGCTTAGGCTTTGTGATTCCCTGTCCACCTCAGGATGTTTACTCGAGCATGTCAGGATTAGAGACATATGTAAGTACTCCTCCAGGTGTGGTGGAGGGATCCCAGCAGGAGCTAGGGGTTAATACTTGACTCTCCAGGGGACTGGATCCTTTATATATAAACACCAAAGTTGATTTCCACTGAGTCTATCATGCTCCATTCATACGTTTACAAAAACGCCTAAATTACACCATAAGCCTTAAATTGCGCGTTTCGCTAAATGTATGGTTTGAACGCGCGTCACAGTTGGTTGCACAAGTTCAAATAGGTGTCATGAGACACACTGCGTGAAATACCATATTTTCGACAATAAGGATTTATAAACATGAAATTCGATTTTCTCCGGATCATGTCACCTACGATAATGTATGAAACAGTAATGAGTTTCGTTGGACTTCTTTAAACATTAAAGAAGAACATATACATAGAATAGAAGCAGCGAGCACACTCGTGAGAGACTATGTTTGTTGAAGCATTGCTGATTACTATCTATGAGTTCGTAGACTTAGATGTTGTACCACCCAGCTTTCATCCACTGACCGGCAAGCTATAGTTGCTATCTCGAATTAAGAAAACATCGTTAGTGGAGCGCCCCCCCCCCCCCCCCCACACACACACACACACCCCATTTGACAATGTGTAACCGATTGGCGGGCGGGCTAATACTTAATCTGCACACCTGTAAAGGGCATTATAGTGCACTGTTGACAATGAGCAACTGCTTGTGGACAGTTCACTCTCTCACAGCCACAAAGGGTAGGGTATCAGCCCCCTACCGAGCTTGCTGACGTTATGGGCTCCATCCTTGCCAGGTTTACTTAGCTGACCGATCCACAGTGGCTTTATAATTCTGTGTGTACATGCAGCTGTGCCTCGCCTCGTAAAACTCCACTTATTGCTTTGGGGGTGATAGTCAAGTGTGGTAGGCTTCAGAGGTGGGGTGCTCAAACGTTAGACGCTAAGATGAAAAAATGAATTAATGAAATTAATGACAGGAAAGCAAATAGTATTCATTATTTTAGGGAAGAAGAATCACTGTGTCGAGATGCTGTGACCACGCCTCTTTTCTTTCCTGGTGGTAAATGAGGAAGAATATCGGAAAGACATGTTTTCATACACAAAATGCAATGTCATCATATTCCCCCGTGGTGTAATGACTGCCTTGTTTTGCTCCATGACGATATGTATAATGTGTGGGCAAAGACATGTTAAATAAAATTGTCGAACCTCGCTAGACTAAAGCATAACGGTGTGTTTGTGTAAACTTACTTGTATATAATATCAAATGGGCATTGAAATTGTTTTGTAACACGCAAGCGTAAGTAATTACCATATATATTTTTAAAAAATCGACATGTGGCAAACATTATTCTCCGAGTCATAGATCACATGGTTTTATCGATGTGAGGGATTCATTCGACTTGCAATTTTCAACACACAAAATATGACACAATAAATCAAGGAAATTCGAGAGGGCACCTCCTATTCAGGTATGCAACTCTTCCTCGTTGTAATGGGAACTGCAGTTGTTGTCGGGCAAACTATCTATTATTTTCACTATAAAGGTGTCTTTATTCATATACATTCAAGTATTATTGACACAAGATCTGGTGGGTGATAAAAGGACCACTCAATCTCACCCGACAAATGTCTGGATTAAAAAATCAGCACTTACACCCTTTAAACTGGACTTTTATAACCAAATGCTTCTTGTACCGAGTTTCGTTGTTACTAATCCCAATTTCTTTGAAAATCCAATGCAAATTATAAATAAATGAGGAAATGCGAGAATACTTTGTACGATTTTTTACAAAGCAATACATTAAAGATTAATTCATGATATAATTGAACTGTATTTGATATGTAAAATGCGTAAACATGGCCTAAGTTTCCTATAATAGTTTCACGGCATCCAAAGTAAACACAGAAAGGGGATGTCGATATGAGCATCAACTCACGTCTATACATAATGTTATGAAAATGATCGATAGTCGTTTTTATCAATAGCATCAAACATCATAATCTAATCATGTACGTAGATAACAATGTCTATTAAACAGTATTTATGAACGGACAGGCGCAAATAAATATGAATGATGTGAACTCATTAATTGAGAATGACACTGAAATCTGTCATTGCCTTAATACCTGCCAATAACAATATATTTTGGTATTAACACTGTTCAGTGGTTGGAAGAAGAAACAGATCTAAAAAAAGCTGTCAAATGAACAAACCCGATTGAAACCTTTCTCAGCGAAGTGTTAATTACACGCACGCCTACGTTAACATGAAATAAATCATGGCTACGCCTGTGATTAACTTCTCGTCTGTTACTTCAGTTTGACTACCGGTATTACTGTATCACGGTCTATCAATTACATAAAATGTAATGTGCATTGGAATATTTACAATGATGTGCATTGTAATATGTGCACACATGTATGTATATAATGTATGGTATACTTGGTACTTCGTTAGATAGATTTGACTTGGAATAAACGGTTAAAAATACTCAGGAGTTAATTGTAAACTCATTGTAAGTTTTTTACTCAAAGTTTACGATATGCAAGACGATTTTCCAGACGTTTGACCTGGCTTTTCTCCAGCCACACGACAATAATAAGCTCCGCCATAAGACATCCATGGGCACCATGACAAAGTCAATAATGGGTTTTTCCCTCTTGGTCGGTCTGTACGGAGATGTTTCACGTTTTCTTTTGAATAATTATGTTATCATTTTTTGATATTCATTTAATTTTGGTTGACTAAATTTATTTTTGAAACATTGCACCCCCCCCCCCCCCCCACACACACACAGTTGCTCTGATAATAATTGGCATGAGGTTTGTAAGGGATTATAATTATTAGGTCACTTACAATTGTTATTGCAACATAATAATTATTACTATTATTGTTGCAACATATAATCCTACAGTCTAGGATCTAATTAGAGCAGGACAGTACGCCTGCATGGTAAAAAAACTAACGGGGTCTTAATTGTATTGCAATTATCAAAATTGGTGCACTATTTCTAATGACAGTCCTTCCCATTTAATAAAGGTAAGTCGACGTGAACTATTACTTTATTACATATCTGAGACATGTAACGGCTAGGCGTATAGGCCCTTGGCACCAGACAGACCAAGAGTTATGGTATAGGAGAGGGAGAGAGTGAGTCATCTCCAGAAATATACCCAGCCACTGCCTCGCTCAGTCCCCGGTAAAACCCTGGAAATAAGTCCGTTTCACTACACCAGACAATACAGAACTTGACATTGCAACCACGCTATAACTGATATGTGCAAAGTTGGCCAGACTTTTACGTTTACTTGTGTACTCACAAATTTTACTTTCAGATTCTAATGCTACAGATTATGTTTCAGATATCCACAAATAAGTCAATGAGGTAAATAGCATCAAGGTTTCCGCTGTCTGACTTGATTTGCCAGATTTGGAATTTCGTATACTAAGCAAAGATTTCATATTCACAAAATAAAAACAGAAATGACAATACGTGTATTCCAGTCCCGACTATTGCATTTTCGCCTCAATGAAAATAATAAATCAATTTGAAACTTAGTTCTAGAAAATAGAAATCGGTGCTTTGCAATTCATAAAGAGATAACAAATGTGAGTCCAATTTCAAGCAAATTGATTATCAGAAACTTTAAACAATTAAATCATAATACTTAAAAGGAAATAAACGTACCGAACGATATGTTCGACCATACATACCATGGTGAAACGGTCCTCAGTAGACGGCAAGGCAGTCACCGACAACATTCACACATGGAGCATTCTAACAAAGCAAATCTGGTGCGTATACATATCGCATTTCTACACAAATCCCAACACACATATCATCACTCTTAAATGGACCTAAATACATCAACATCGTGGACATTTCACAACGAATTGGTCTTGAAAAAATAAATTCTAAATATTAGCTTATGAACTGAAATATTGTATGCACGTCCAATTATTCATAGCTAATGCACATAATAATTGCAAGGTTGGGCATGCTGCATATATACACCTTTCAAGGGCTGTCAATAGTGAGGCATAGTTTGGTATAAATGCAATGTTTTTTCCTTCCTTATGGGATTCATATATCATGGAATTGAGATGACCAAGTAACTAAGTGTAACTTTATAGATCCTAAAGAAGTAACCCATCAGCCACTTGATAACATGTTGCATACAATTATTTACAAGAGATTAAATGACGTTATCACATTTCCATATGGTATTTATTTGTTCATTTTCCAGCAGCGCTATCATGAGAGTACACCACCACCTCCTATACACTCATTGGGTTCAACATGACAAACGTGTGATAGCATTGTCACGACCCATGTATTACTGTATAACCCATGTCATATCATGTCACTCTCATATGGCGCATCCATCCATGACGCATCATTGGTGTAACCCCTAACCCACCCCCGCCCCGAGGTGATGATACACGCCTGAGTCTAGGACTTGTTTTTCAAAATCTCCAATCTACATATGATTGTCGTCTGCCCTGTGTTGGTGGCATGGTCTGGGTTGTGTTTGCATACTTCCGCACTTGTGGTTTTCTGTCAAACGGTGCGGTGCTAGAGAGTGCAGAAAAGGAGAGACGTGTAGGGGGGCCAAACAGTGTCTTTTGTTCCTATGACGACTCAGCCATGATATAGATATTGCGCACTATACCAGTTTTAATGTTGTGATGCAATCATAGCAACGGCACACTATAATTTTATTTGTTATTTTTGTGCAACACCTCGCTTCATGTAATACATATCGCTCAAGGTTATCTAGCGGGCCGATTCCCATGCATGTTTAAGGATCGCTCTTTTATGGAGTATAATGAATGTATTGGAGATTTCTCAATATCATCATGTTCATCAATGTTCGGCGTCTGTGAGAATCGCTTTCTGTCTAGTTTCGGACCATTAATGTTGAAATAAATAACTATCACTCAACCAATGATTCACTCTCGCAAGTAGGTTTTCATGCTAATCCGATTTACGTTGATTTCAATTTAATATATTAAATTAAATGTGATTATAATGGAATCTTCTTCTTGGAATTAACTTCTGATAATCTATCACCCTCGAGACATACTGAAGGTAAAACTGATAGAAAATGGTGTTATTTGTACTTTTAAGGTAAACTTATGTTTAGGAAATAATTTATCGCACTATATATGGTTTGCGCCAATATTCGAGTTCAGCAGACCATGGAAACCGATGTATTTTTGTGTACCTGGAATTCCCTCATCTTAGTGGATGTTTTAAATGACGCATGATCAATGCCATATATATACACACTTAAGTACACACGGGCGTCCCATTCACCGTTTGCCTTTAAACCATGCATGTCCCTTCAAACTAACAAAAGTTACCCGCCAATGGGCTCCCGTATGTATACGCGCTCAAGACTCTCCCTCCCCTCCAGACAACTAAACCCCACCATGTGCACCTTCCCCAATGGAGACTTTAAACGGTTCAGTCTGTATTATCTTTATATTATCGTTATTATTCAGTCAACATTGCAATGTGTTTTTTATTATGAGATATTCAACTAACGCGTGTATGTTTATTGGTGTGTTCAGGATTTTTATATCTGTTGACAACAGATGCCTCGTCCGGGTGTGAGGGTGAGATGGTTACCTGAGCCGCTGATGTCATTATAACTAATAAAGTGTTGGTTGTTCCTGTCTCTGACACTCGGTCACATCATGATCCAATCAAGGCACATCGTCCGCGAATACAATATCAATTTCTTCCTGCATGTGTGTAGCTTTTGCTTGTTCTGTTTGTGTTGTCAAATCAACAGGGAATGTATTGTATAATGGAAATGAACTTGGGTATATTATTGTTCAAAAGAGGACAGATTTCTAAAATGGCTAAACTCCCATATTATTATGGGAACAGTTCCAACATTACCAATTCAAACTGATTGAATAATCATTAATTGATGCATACAAAGAGAGAAAATTAAAAATACAGTTTAGACGAGGTTGAGTGATATACCGATTAGTTCTTTGAAATTCTCTTTCCATGCAGCACTTGCATTTTAAAAACTGTTCCAATCTGTTTCAATCGTTTTTTAAAAATCAGTACCTCGAGTAACATCGATGTGTGGCGCTTAATTTAAACACCAAATGTTCAAAGGAATGAGATCATATACAATGCAAGCCCTTGTCACGTTGAAATAGACAACTAAACGTTATGCTTATAGCTGAATCATGATTGCGCAATGCTTATTGCTAGAACTGACATCGTTTCACTGTCTTCTCTATACGTGTCTGTATGGACCTCAGAACACATGTGACATGATTAATGATGGTAATGATTTTTTCTCCGTTTAGTCCGACTTTGGACTTTGGTTATTTGCTCTTTCCTGCCAGGAGGACCGCTTCGATTTCAAAGGCAAAGGGGAAACTGTGCTTCCTTGACTTTTTTCACAGACGGCCCCCTAGCCATACATATGGATCATAGATTTATACTGAAGAAGGGAAGTAGCGGTGTGTAACTGGTCCCAAACACTTTGATGGTCCTGACGCTTACTTATCTGTGTCTAATATAATACGGTATATGGGTGTAGGTGGACCATGAATTGGGGAATCAGGGAACTTTGCAAGTCGAATAAGTTTTAATTGCCTTTGATGATATAATTATGGCAAATGCAAGTGGTCTTTTTTATATATATGCTAGCTTTTTAAAAACACCTGAGAGGTAGCTGAACGGTATATTAGGATGTGCGCTTGAGGCAGTATTATACCCGCACGGGCACTCATGCATTGTTTCACATAGAAGTCCCTCAGACTTTTATATCATACAGATTACCACAATATAATGTTATGGTGGCCGTGTAGCTAATACCAAGCCCTGCAGAAAATAGATGCCTCAGGTCGTAATGTTCGCGCTCCTCTCTTCTATTGCTCTAGCTGCCACGCCCAACCTGGCGACCAGGTACCAAGAGGGCACGAAGACTGGCGCGGGGGCCCGCTCCTATACCTCGGTCACCTTTATAGACTAGCGCATCACCGCCCCTCCCCTACCATCCTCACCCACCTTGCCAACCCAGACATCAATTTACTTAGCTCCGTGGGCAGGTGCACACATTAATATGAATGTCCTCTGCAAGTGGCGCTAACTATATAAATGTGTGTCTGGTTCGTTTAAAAATAAGTTTCTAGTGTTTCAACATTCATAATAAGTTTTTTTTCTTTTTATTAACAAGCACCTCTCAAGAATCATTTGCCATGCGTACTATCTCGAGTGCTCGAGGAACATCTTTGAATTGTTTTTGGCAGAACAATTCCTATTCGTTCAATTGATTCCTCGATTGTGACTGGAGGATCTAGCGGATAACCACAGGGTCGGATGGACCACTTATAACATAATAGCAATACAACTCGTCATCCTATGTTTTGGGAAAATGATGTGTATAAAAACAAAGTTTTTTAAAAAAAATTATAAAAATGGGAATATTTTTATTTCGCATTCGTTTGACACCTATTTTCCCATTTAACCAAATGTAACTCATCGGGCAGAGGTGAGTGACTGGTGTGCTGAGTATAATAATACGCTCATTGTGGACACATCTCGCCTGGATCTTATCTTTCTTTAGTCTTCACCTCGAGCCAAGGATAACGTAAGCAGAGTGGATGAGTCACCGGTCAATGTGAGAGGAGTAGGGAGTAGAGAGGAGGAATACACGAAGTCTGCTGCCCCTGCATTTAATACACTCGCTAGTCAGAGAAACACGTGCACGACTCAGTCAGTGTTACTCTGGGCTGTATCAGAATGTACACAAGCTTGTCGCTCGCTACTAAATCCTTTGTCTCCGGGCTGGGAACCGCCCGAGGTGACGGCTATAGAGCTCGGCCGAATAAAAATATACCCTCAATCTTCATGACTTGAGTCTACTTTTCAGGATTCTTTTATTTGGATGGAAATCTTTGTGTTGACATTCGAAGACCTGTTTAGTGCCTTAATGTCAAGTAATTACTCTTTATTTCTAATCAGGGGGAACACTTTGTTCACTCTGTGTAACTGTAAGGTGATTTTCCGTCACACCTATAGGGACATGTTTGACATTTATTTTGTAATCTATAAACAGAGCCGAAGTTCAGTGTTAGCACTATTTACTCGCGACTTGGTGCTCATAAAATCATTCATCTGAATTTTAGAATTTTGAGAGACTTACCCGTTAGGTAGTAAGTTGAATTAAAATTATATCTTCGAGGCAACTCGAGGGGTTGCAGGGAATACATGAGAAAAATGTGAACACGATGAGCCATGGCAAAATTGTGTTTTCCTGAAACAGTTTTATTTTTCAACGCTTCATACAAAAGTACAAATAAAATATCGTTTTCATATATACATATAAAGATGACTTGATGAATCCAGTTATGTTATATATCTGACACACTATTTGTTGATGTTGTGATATATGTATTATGTACAAGTGTTTACACACAATGTCATGTGAGTTTGAGTGTCTTAAACACACCGACAAACAAGATGAAGCGCGCTGGCCAAGGGAAACCCAAGTTCTGTATGGAATCTGTGGAGCATAATTCTTTGCATATCACTAGAGCCCGAACAAGAGCCTAAATTTATACATATATGAATGAATTCCTCATCAATAATTCAAGAGGCTCTTCTTGCATTGAACATTTTGTCCTCAAAAAGTGATCCAAGTCGAACTTTATAAATGTTTCCCCGCAACGCCTTGACAAAATATCAGATAGACATGGTAGGCTGTTTTATTTATTTAGTTATACCTATAGAGGAGAGTTGAGAGATGCTGACATCGACTTGAATGCGATGTTTAGTCTTAAAATTCATCACAAGTGATTTAAAACTATCAAGAAACTTATAAAACAACATGAGACGTTTGAGAAACGTTCGCAATATATCTCTGTCGGACGAGATACCACTGAGATACTAAATAATAACACACATTTAACCCTAGTCCTCCAGGGACAGAGCCTTCTGTTAACAAAAAAAACCAAGCGTTTTCGAAAGCAAGTTGACAAATAATCCCACCGTCGCTGGTCTATTCCCAAAGATACAAAACGCGAATGAACACAACAAATATCTGTTACAAATCAACTGAATGAAATTGTTCTGTACATACTTCCCAACCGATTCACATAAATGAAACACCACAGGGAAGTTTCTAGGATGGTCGCTACTATGCTTTCGAATCTGCGAAAGAGAATACACAAAAAACACTTTCTAGAGAAGAAAACACCAAAATTGACCAGAAATCTCACCAAAACATGAGCTAAGTGGTCGTATATAATATATACATACATTTCCCATTTACTTGGTGACATTAAAAACCTTTTAGATGAACCATATGATCTTTTTTAGTTGGATAGGAAAAAGCTTTAACAACTTCATGTTCAATATCTCTCGTAATAATACGAGACAATAGTTTTGAGGTACCACTATCATTCAATTTGAAAAAAAACCAAACTTTTTGACAGATTAAGGAGACATGGTCTCCTCTGAGGTAGATGTACTTTATTTCTATGCGTAATATGGCAGATATCTTGAAATATTTTGCACAAAAAAGTTATCATCAGTTAAATATGGCACGGTTCCTTGTAGTTTGGATGTGGGCGTGGTTAATCTTTTCATTTTGTAATAATGGAAATTTTAAAGATTTCAACAATGAAAAATGGCTATATATTTATAAAACAAGTGAGCCATTGTATCAAAATATAGCAGAAATGTCACTACTTACAATCTTTGAAAGAAAATAACATGGATGATGCGAGTAAATGATCCTCCTTTCAAAACACCAAGAACACATTAAACGGCGGTGTGTGGACCCTTGCCAAAGGCCGTTCTGCCATGGGTCGTGCCCAACGCCAGCAGTATGCTCTACCAGGCCACAAGCCTTGGTGGTTATGGAACACTGCCAGGCCAAGAAATGGTAAGTTTTGTTCAAATGATAACAAGCTAAAAAAAGTTAAAGACAATTATCTAATAACAGCTGTATATCACTAGGGGTCTATTTGATATATTACAACCCCCTGAAATCGTTTCCTTGAAGTCTCTCTCTCTTTTACCACGAAATACAAATATTTCGGTCGTAATCTCGGCGTAGCTGAGAAATATAGACCGCATCATTTTATCGTAAGTCATAGCCCATGCACAGTTCAATTAACCTTTCATTTACCTATGAAAGACCGCGAGGGACTTCACACCTTTCGCATAACAAACTAAAAGGACCACAAAGAAAATCTCAATCAAGTTAGTACAGTCATGTTTCCCTGCATAGCAGTCCGTTGTGTGCAAAAAGGATGATGTGAGACAATGAAAACTAAACTGTGACTTCTCTTCATTGACGGTCGCCACCGTTTATGCATGCCTGACACGATAAGTATAGCATGTCTTCTCCCTAACGCCTCCTCCCCCATACGGAAGCTCTAGTCATGATCAGCACCATGTAATCTGCTTTTGCGTGAGACCGTTAGTTACATTTAACACATTCAAAAACACAATATGTTAGTTGGCTAGGAGGATTCATCGATGGATGTTCGGGTGGACGTGTCGGCAAAGTGCCAGATGCCTCTCAAACTTCGTCTGCAACTCCGACCGGCTCGAGCGGAGCTTGGTCACTTCCGCTTTCAGAGCGGCGTTTTCATTTTGTAGCTCTGTCAAAACCTGGTGGAAAAAAGAAACAATGTCAAGAACGTCTTCACCATTGAATGCATCATTTCATTACAGGGATAGATAAGATGTAGGGGATTACCCCACTTCCTTGATCGTTAAAATGTATGCCGCGTGTACTGAGAAAGGAAATCTGGTTTCAAGGTGATGCCAAAGTGCTTCCTTCACTTATCATTTAACAAATACGATTTTTTTCACTCTGGCAATTCTGATCTATTTTATGTAAAGTGCCTTTCCATATAATACAGTTGAACAACAAGGTCCATGAAAAACGTAAATGGATACCGTAGCGCTTAAACAATGTACTGGTATACGGAAATCCTCCTTTATTTTTTCCATGGAAAAGTCAAGTGTAGGCTATAACGGCAATGAACCTTTATCATGTCTTTAGATTGTTTCTAACATAGCGCGGTATATAGATTTGTATTTTATGAAACCAAAAGCGAAGACACAAATCATTTAAAACCTACCGTCTTTGACTCTTCCTCTTGCGCCTTCTTCTTCATCCGGCATTTTGTCGCGGCTCTCCGGTTGGACGCGCGGCGACGCTCGCGCCGAATGATGTCCGAGCGCGTCAACTGCAATCAAGAGATGGAGGGTCAGAATACTCCCGTTTACATGATTTTAGTCAAGCCAAATGATTGTTTTATGGATCGTTTACAGATGTTTGGTAATAGTACATGTGGTGCATAGTAGCTTATTACAGTTCCGGGAACGACAGAACTTTACCCGGAACATCTGCCAACTTAGAAATACTCGAGGCACAGAATCATTTAAGATTGATGTGTAAATTTGAAATAAGATCTTTGATACAAAGGCGGTGAATAGCTATGTAACAAGGTAATTAACACAATAGAATAGGAATTGGAAGAATATGCTTATTTATTAATTATGTTGTTAAGATTACACAAACGGGCAGAGTAAAGTTTTCCCAAAGAAGGAACGTAGATTTATGCGTCGAATATATTGGACATCATGCAGTTGTTATACATCTTTGTGCGAGATATGTATTCACATACACGTAATGAGATTTCATTATAACACTCACATTAACTTGGTGACAATGAGGAAGATACACTTATTATCATCTACATCAGCCATAGACACATTAACACAACCTATATAGAAGATTTGTGAACATTTATTTTACCTGATTCTTGTCTACATCTACACTTTCAGTTTCATCGTCGGACGGTATTTCAACGAGGCCAGATGCTCTCCGGCGTTTCTTTATGTGTGCTGCAAGGGCCTGATTTGTGGCTGTAGCAGGAGTCTCATCCTTCGTCTCCTGGTGTTGTATATTGTCGGGTATAGCCTCATGTTTGAAAAAGAGGGAGGTTGTGTCCATGCTGGGGCAATGCGCCAGGCAGTCTTCTAACATGAGAGCTGCCTCGGGGGTGGGGGCCTGTGGCGGGAAGGAGAAACTGCCGCCGCCCGTGCTCGAAGCCATGGACGGGGCCGGACTTCCCGACGGCTCACTTACATTTTCAAAATCATTCATGTAGCCCATGTAGCCAGACTGGAGCTCGTCATTTTGAAAATTTGTCGCGTCATCTAGATTCTGTATATACGGGCTGCGGTCCACATCGGCAAGTGTCGCCAAAGTTTCGCCGAGGGCGTCGGCAAGAGGTACCAGCTCTCCCTCTGCGGCGACGGGTGGCGTTGGGAAGGGCGCCATGTCGGGCGTGAAGTTGAGAAAGGCCTCTATAATGCTTAAATCACTCTGTGTGTCGTCCATCATCTGCAAAAATAAGAAAATGTATTTGCTTGACGCTCTTACATTGAAGATTCCAGTCAGTAGTATACTCGTAAGTAGGAAAGACCCAGGGAACACGTCCTGGGAACACATGTGTATTATAATATAGCACATGTATATGCTTAGTTACTGGTACAAATGAAGTGAAGATAGCAAAAAATGTGATGACTTTGCATGGAGAATAATATGCTTTGTTACTATCCAACAGATCCATGACACATTTTTTAAAAAAGGTTTAAACCCGCGGTTACAGCTTGTTAATGTATGTGTGCGCGCCCTAGACCTATAGGACTATACTAATAAACAATCCGTCCCTACATATTGAGCTATCATGTCTTGTCTTTCAGTTGTGCAATACCACTCGTCACGAAACATGTCTATGTGTTGGCTTGTATGCTGCGGAATTAAAGCTGCATTCTCAGCTATAATGACTAAACAAATCTTAACAATACTACTCATATTATGATTTATAGGACTGAATTGATCAATATTCTGCTGCTGTTATGTTTTTATATAATAATTGGAAGTGGACTAGGTCGAGAGAAAACGGACGCGGGTAAGCGATGGATCTAATAAGTGATGCCATCATAGGAAAGGATTCGGGCGGGTCATCGTAATACAGATGAGGACGTTTTAGAAATCCTGTAGACAAAATCCTCTCAAATTTTGGTCCAATGACTTTTAGATGGATTGGAAAAGAATGGAACAAAAGGTAAAAAATGTTTTGACCGACGTTAACTGAGAGTGTAGCTTTAACATACATATAGGAATATTCCGCTCGTACCTTCGCAGGGAATTCCGAGAAGGTTTTACCCAGGATGAACAGAGGTAGACCACTAGAGATCGACACAAGGGGCGGCGATATTTTTTGTAGCCGTCATGTACGTACTTGTACCTTGGGCTGTTTTCATCATAGCTATACATTAAATATAGTAAATTTAGATCGGTTAAAATGCAATAGATTAGCCCCGCCTCAATAAACTGTTTTCACAATTGATCACTAGCTCAATTACCGTGCACCTTCCGCGGAGTTTTGCTCGAAATGCATTTATTTCCACCTTCCTGAATGACGACAACTTCGGACTATATTAGGAACTGTTCACACCCCTTTTCATGTGTGACGCGTATCCCAGATATTACATCCAGTAAATCCATTACCTTGTGTGATTCCACCATATCAATTTGGTCCCTATTTGTATCGATCAATAACATTTTAAGAATCCTAGGTCTGTTACCAATTGTTGATCCTTATAACCGAAACTGCATCGACTCACTCTTGGCCGCAAACACATGCTATCAATATCATTTCTTATCCGCCTATAGTTAGATGGGTATGCAAACAAAACTCCGGCGTGATCTTTATTTTTTGTGCATGTCGTATAGATATATCCCCTAAATGGAAAATTACAACACACAACTAAATGCTAGGGAAATGTATGGAGAGAAAGAGGGGCGAGATGACGGATATTCAGATTCAATCTCAGCAAATAAACAATTAGAAGATAGATTTAATGGCAATGATGGACACAAGAAATCCATTCTAATGATAATGAATGTAATAATTTGTATTTGACTAAGTGTTGCGAAATGTTTTGAGATACCAAAGATCCAATCCATGGATCGTATGAGATTCAGGGAAATATGCCGATACAACCACCAAAACCCCCAGCATGCAGACACGGAAGTCTAGAATCTGATACCGACACGTGTATATACTGCCTCCAAGTTTCTGTAAATGGCTATTGATATAGACTTGGGCAAAGAATAAATCCTCTCATGAAGCATCTAATCAATCATTGCTATCTATATGTTAGCACTAGGTATACCATTTATATTTCTAGCGCTTTTTTGAAGGGAACATATGCGATAACCAATGTTGGGACATATTTCAGACGATTTAAGACGCAACCATCATTTACACTTTTATTGAAAAAATAACAGGGCTACTCGTCACATCTGAGGTCAGAATTACTGGTGGAGATTCTCATGAATCGAGTTCTCAGATTCTCCACCTTCGGGTTGTTGATTCTAGTGGGGTCCTCTATATAGCTCTGCCGAAAAAGCCTTCGGGGATCGAAGTAAATGATGTTAAATAATGCATGTGATGGATACAAACAAGTATTTATCTTAACCGTATCTTACCACAGCACGGACAAACGTTACTTTTACATGATGATATTACAACGATACCCTTAACGTGATAATGAAGTGGATTTACAGTCAATTTGCCTGGTACTGGGGATTGGATTACTCGTAATCCACTTTCCACCCTTGACAAAACAAAACAATCACACGACCCAACATTAAACACTTGTTTTGTACACTTGATTCACAAACCCTAAACCATTTGCATTGACAGGAGTTCTTAGCTCCCCTGGGATCAAATCATTGTTAGTACTTAGTTGAGGCTGGCCACGTGCTTTCGGTATTACCACGGGAACACAAGTAATCAAGTGCCATGCTGGGCACGTGTGCCTTAGATTCCACCAACTCGTAACCTTGTGTGTGACACAGAATTCTCAGCCCCTCGTGCATAAACATATCCCGCCGTTAGATATTACCAACATGTTCTCCATCCCTGCACTTCATCCCTAAAGGATTAAACTGGTTTCTTTGTATCCTATAACCACCACACGCAGCAACAACTACATTGCAATTTCGGAGATAATTTCAGACCCTCATGAATATTTATCTCAACTATTTCTCCGCCATGCAGGAAGAGTGTATTTGAAAGAAAGGAGTTTAGTAGTGATAGTAGCAACATAGAAGAGCTGTCTGTGAGTAAATTTATCCTCTCGAAGGGTTTAGCTTCGCCCGCGTGAAGCATGCTCTCAGTCTGGGGATCAACCGTTGTGAAGGCTCTAATCCATAACACATGTTGGCTGACAACCATGCACTGGAGGGAGGCCCCCCGCGCAGTAAATACTTTAATTCCCAGATTTGACTCTTCCATTCTTTTTTTCGCCATGCAGTCAAGATACATCAGTATTGAAGATCAAGGTACCTTAATAGCAGTGAGAATTTGGAAGCAATATTTCAACCCTGTGTTTCGCGGGCCGTTCTTTGTTGGCAGATTCAAAATTCTGCTTCATGTTTTATTATGTTTAGGGCCCTGGATGACACCCTGCCGGACCAATATAGCACCGGAGAGGGTGGGCGGGGGCACTGGACGGTGGTGGAGGAAAGCTTACTGGACATGCAGTCTGTGCGTCTGTGCACGCCGGCTGGTTTGTGCACAGGACCGCACCCCCTTCTAGGAGCCCCCGTAGGAACCCACCCTCGCCCCTCTATAATTTTATCTAAGCACTGTGCCTTGCAGAAACGTCCTCCTCCCGCTTCTTTACTGTTCTCCATCTGAGGATCGGGTATCACTCACCTCCCTGCCTCAGATTGTTTTTCTTTCTCAGTGGTACCGTAAAAATCCACTCCAGTCGGTCACGAGATAACGGCCTAAAGAGGTCCCTGGCTCTAGCCGATCAGCCTGTAAGAGGTGTTCTGACAAGATGGACACATCGCAAATCTGCCATGGACCTCAGCGGCACCAAGCCCAGTGATATACACAGCCCTGGACCCAAGGCCTCCAACACTCTCTAGCCGGGCCCTGGGAACTGGCCATGCAAAGTAGCACAGGACAAGTGGTATTAATGACGGGCAACACTTAGGTTTCTCCAATCTTCTCGTCGCGTCCTTATCACAAACTCACAATCATTTCCCCTGCCGACCCTGATCGGCAGAGAACAATGGAATGTAAATAAACATATGGGATATATATATATATATATATATATGCAGCCACAGCCAACTAGCTATAGTGATATGTTTGCTTTGCAGTCAGCTCCATTAATAATAAATCGCGCAGAGACAACAAACAAGTTGCGGGATCCACTTGCGTATCTATGACTATGCACAGGGAATCTATAAATGTTAACCGTGCAATTTGCAGCTCACGGCAAGCACGAGTTGGCATGCTTGCCTTCCATAAAAGAATCAGGTGCATCCCCGTATATATACACGCGTGACTGGGGTGGAACTGGGGGCATTTCTCCACAGAGTTCTGATCCCTGGATTGAATGTGTATTAATATCACGGCGCGGCACCCTTGCGGTCTCCAACACACTGATCTACCCAGCTATATACAACAGTCTGTCCGGTGCTTCGGTTTGGATCGGAGCCAATTTCAGGGTCAAATTATATCACATAGAAATATCAGACATAAGTTGCAGGCTGCGGGACAGACTATTAGGGTGTTTGTACTTACACACCTGCTGTTGTTGGATTACACTGGGAAAAACGATGGGGCGGTCTTTTCTGAAAGACTCCAATAGTTTTGCCAGCGCGGGTCATGGGGTGCTCTGAGTGAACTTATTCCCCTCTCGTTTATTTACTTAGCGATGCCAAAAGCACCAGTTTCACGCACGGTTGCCGCAATAAACACCTGTGGTCATTGCATGGAGCGAGCAAACCTGACATTTTCTTTCACTTTGATTCAGAGGTGATACAGATACTCAGCTTAGTATCTCAAGGCTTCGGTAAATGGTTAATTAAACAGTAACGGTAAATGGTTAATTAAACAGTAACTTTAAGCTTTGATACTACAAAACCACTATTGTAGGCCTACGATTGTTTGTAGTTGTATCATGACCAGGAGATCCCCAGATCATGGTAAGGTTGGAAACGAAGACTTAGAATGAATGGTAAAGATTGCTTTAGGGGAAAGTAAAACCAATAGCTTCCAATATTTAGGTGCCTAGGTATGTATGACAATACATATACCGTATGCTGTAGATATGAATCTAGATGTTCGTTACAGGTAAGGACATACGGTATCTGATGGAAGGTCAATTCAAACGGTTAGAAAACTGATGAGAAAATGGATTTAAGATGCACCCGATTCATGAATTAACGTTTTCAACCCAAATCAAATCAATGGATAGGGCCTACATCATGGACATGCATGGCCGCATGGACGCGTATTCATTCACTGGAGTGAGTGAGTGAGATTGGTTGCTTTACGCCCTTATCAACACTTTGAAGTGTTATATCAAGGGCGGGAGAGCAGAGAGAAAGGCAGTTTAGGATCATACCCAGGAAATAGAGATAGAGAAGAAGGGAGAGAGAGACAGTCATTCACTGGAAGATAACCACAATGTCTCCATGTGTGTGGTGCTAATCAGTTGGTAAACTACATCAGCTATAATTAGCTATACCTTGTTATTGTCCATGTCCATCCAGATTCTTGATTGAATTCAAGTTCAAAACTCTTATTGACTTTGACTCTGAGCGCGTTTTTTGATTGCATTAGATTCTCGCTCTATTTCATCGCGAATTTGCATTGTCAAAATTAGGATTATAAAATAATGAAATTAGACTGCCTGATGACACCCCAAATTCGAGATAGGAACTTGATAAAGATGAGATTGCCTTGCCAACTTCACCTTACCTCGACATTAAGGATACGACATTAAGGATAGCAAAGATTAGCCACTCATATATTGGTTTGTTGGAAGAAACTTCCATGCACTCAAGTGGACATTCGGGCGGGAGAGTGTATTCAAATCACCCGCATTATGTAAAGTCGCTTTTTACTGCACCAATCGATGGCAAACACTGACAAGTGGCACTCATTAAAATGCAATAAAAAGTGATCCTGGGGTTGAAAGCGCGCGAGAATGATTAATACCCTAAAAGTAAAAGACTTCCCACCACACGCGTTCATTTCTATTGACTATTGGTGTCGACCTGTCATGGTGCAAATATTTCAAAATAGGATGTGTGATGGTGATTTAGAAGAATTTGTCATGTTGTAGTCACGCCCAGTAATGAGGCGGCCCTCGGACTGCCCTCTTCTCAACTGACCCAGCTGACCATACATTTTGATAATTTTATATTGGGAAATCACAGTCACATCCTATAGACCCACAGTAGTTCCTTAGAGGACCTAAACAAAGACTCAGCTCCATTATCTATGAGACAGTTTTCCCTTTTCTACAATTAAGGTATGTACATTAGTTTGTTAATTTTATAAAATTAAAAAGTGCAATGAGTTATAATGAGTTAGACTACATCTCAAACCATTTGACGGCCCAGATGGGCATGAGTCAGCTGTGCCAAATACTATGGGGAAAAGAAATAAAAAAGAATCATTCTCTAACACTATCAGGAGTTCTTTAAATAATAGCAAAAATGTTGAGACACTTACTTCTAGGTGACGTATATTTCTTAGATAAATAGGGTAGTTGTGTCCAGTGCCTAAGATGTAAGCCTCTCTCTCACTCCCAGCTTAGGTAAACTGATGGGAAGTTTCAATGTCTAGCCTATTAGAAATCAGGTCGGACCAAACCACTTTACTGGCGGGGGAGAAAGGTATCGTCTGATTCCTTTTACTACTGTATATTTTGTCATCTGTCATTTCTGAGTGGGTAGTAGTGAGAATGACACACTAACTGAAGAAATAAGCAGATTAATGCGAGTTTGTTGGAAGAAACTTGAGAAAAGGGCCATGATAGCGAGATGAGAACCCAATGTTTACATTTCGTAGTAACCTGCCACCCCTCCCGTCAACGCGCACTTGTTGCCGTCCCCGGGCAGGTCTGAACATGATTCATCAGTGATGACCGCACGTGTGTGTGTGCGGGTAGTTCAAAACGGCGCCACTCAAGGGCGCCACTGTAGAAAAGACCGGAGTCGGCGCGACGGGTGACGACGAGTGAATGGAGTCGAAAAGATCTAGAAAATGAATGCAGCTTTTCCGGGCGCATATTTCCTGACTAATTCATCTGTTAGTATACAAACAACACTCCAGCTTCCTCATGAGTCCATGATCTTATAGATAGATGCATACATTGTGTTCAGTGTGTCCCAGAACGAAATGAACTTCTTGTGATCGGTTTTCATATTCTCAAACTTAAACCACAAGTTAACCTGAAGTATTAAAATGCAACATGAGTCATAGCTTTCCGGGCGGGGAAGGAAGAAATCCGTATTTGGGTGAATATTGACTACATTTATAGGCAGTGGACCTAAGCATACGACCCACACGCGCATCCCCAGTGTCCAAATGGTAGGCCTAGGCCTATTGGGCCTAATCAAGACTTGTAAGCCTAGTACCTACTGTAGGCCTACAACTACAAGGACGAAAGTAGAGGTAATTTAACAAGACAGACATTTATGAACAACGCACACTTAGTTTATTACAGATTACTGTTAGGAAAGTATTGGTAATGATCTTCACGATAGTGGGTAAAAGGAGAAACCAATAAAAGTTGATGTGAATGAACCATATAATCAGTGTCTAGTTCTATGGAATGAACACACAGCCTACCAGCAAGCTAACAGTCGAGACGCATGCAACAGTAGCCTACCGTATGTCAGATAACTCCGAACAATTATGACGTGATAAGAGCGGCTGCTGCGTTCGCGACTAGAAATGCGTCGGAAATCACGTCGTCATTAGTCTCAGAATACGTTGTATCGTCATCGACTTGCGTCACTTTTTTGTGACGTTGTTTAAAAATCAAAACATGATTGTCGTCAATTTCACAATTGAACTTTTGTATTTGGTGCCTTTTTTAAAGCCTGTAAAGATAACAATCCTACAACATCCATTTTAAAGAAAAACATCAGTAGGCCTGCACGAGCTGAAAAGATTTGCAAAAAAAGTCCAGCCAACTCCGAAATAAAGTGTGTATTGGAGAACAAACATAGCCTATACATATTTTGAAAGACCATTCATTCGCCAGACAGCATACAAAGTCCATATAACTTGCAAAGTAAGCTAACTGCAGAATTTGTATTAGAGGACAATATATATTACATATATAACCGTATCCATGCTGACCGCTTATTATCGGAGCTCAACCATGTCTCGGCTTACATCAGCAGTAAGTAAGCAACACACAACCTACCTACAACTATATACTATCATGAACATCACTGGGGGAGGTATTAACACAGACGAGTTAATCGAGGCCCTTAGGGAATCCCATAGCAAGAATAAAACTAAGTGGGTTACCGAATTGTGAATTCACTTTTATAGGGGACAAATGCGCCAGCCAACATGACCGACTGAATAATAAAGAAAACCCCTAGCTGTAAAAATCAGCGCAATGTGTTCATTTTGATAGACCTATATGTCTGGAGGCTTGAATGGCTAGCTATATCTGAACTATCACAGGGTTACTTGCCATTCAAAGTTTATATAAATGAGCCTTGATTTGAACGATGAATACAAATGGATAATTTAAATAGAGTTATAACATAGGATCCATTTGATTGACTTTGAGCCTTTTCCCCGTGGGACCTGGTTAGTTTATCTATGAGGTGCCAGCAAGTCCGCCTTTATACTACCTTGTACAGCTTTAATTATTATATCTGCACATAATCTCGTTTCCTCTTAAAACCTCACTATTTTCTCGGTACATAGACCTAAATGTGTGGGGTATTTTTGGTATTTTTTTTTATTTTATTTTTTTAAATTTAGAATTGTTATACAGCCAATCTTCCGTAAAATAACAGTTGAACATAAACGGGCATGCACAGTGTACAAATAATGTTATGAACGTCATGGATGTCATGTACGCATGAGGATAATGGGCTCACGGGTAATAATTCAAATCAGAAAAACCATGGTTTTCTGCCCACTGCTGTGTCTAGCTTGACTAGGCGACCCAATGCGGACCGTAGGGCCGGAGGACCAACCCATAACAACAAATGACGGGTCCCCTTTCTTCCACCTAGTGCTCTCTACTGGTATGGGGAAAAGAATGAGATTCAACTAACTAGGAAATTCCTCCTGTGGACCTCCCTCGCAACTTTGTGCAGGCACTCACAACAACCTAAAGAAGCTTTGAGTTTACAGGGATTATCATGTAAATTGTCTGCAGAGATCTGTACAATAATCTTGTTATTATTTTGTTATTATGTTGTCAGCCTCACTCTACACAGAACCCACTTCCCAATGAATCAAGCTTTGACAGTGCAGAGCTGTGATGTTCTCATGGCTCTGCGCTCAATTCTTCCACTATTTGACCAGTCTGATATCTTTCAGGACTCTGCAAGCTAACACTGCAAGCTAACTCTGCATGCTAACTCTGCACACTAACTTATACCTTACATTAGCAATAATCTCTCTTTTTTATCACCGTTTTTGCGGGTGCCAGTCAGCGCGAACACCTTAACAGAGTGGCAGCGGAAGCTTCCATCTTTTTTTAGCTCATTTGAGCAACCTCTTTTTGTCTCTTTTGGTTGCATGCTTGTGAGAGTTTGACTGTCTTTTTTACATATCCGTGTACAGACTTCCATATATATGCAATAGATTGACCTGATCGCTTTGTTGGATTGTTTGTCCAATTTTATACCTTGAACGAAAGTACAAGTGCTGATGTTATGTTACTCGTTTCTGTGACATAAATATGCAATACCCAACGGATTTCTGATAGAGCACAACGCTCTTCTTATGTTTTTAACAAATGTCTTTTTTTTGTCATGCTATATCACTGCCTAGGTTAAAACCTGCAGTACTATTGTTTGCTTTGATATTATATGTATGCCCGCAAATCAATATTTGAAGGCAGTTCTTATCATGTCTTTGAAATATTGTCTTTACTTAATTGAGTACATTCCTTTAAGTGGTGTATCATTTGTACTATCAAAATTATCTCTTCATATCACTATTTACTTCTGCATTGTCATTTCGCAGAATATGTTCTAGAGTATTGTAACAGTTTTTTTGTAACATCAGGCAATTCTGACAATAGCATCAGTGATGTAATATCTTTAGTCCTGAATAAAGATATTTTTCAAATCAAAGGGGTGGGGGGGGGGGGGGGGCTGGGATGGGACAGTTTAGCCACAGCTATATGAACAATGACAGCCTAGGAAGCATAGAAGTTAGAACAAACATCTCACTGGTGCCTGTACGCTTTTCTAGACTACGCTTAATGTAACAAAACTACTCGAAATCAAGTTAAGTTAAACAAACATTAAATCAAGCAAGGTGAGAAAGGTACAACTTAAGATAAGAATAATTAATTGGAATGTTAATGGAATGTTAATTGGAATGTGTCAAAGAAGTCATTTGGCTCAATATACACGAAACAGCACTGAGAAAGAGGGAATCCTATGACGTCATCTCACCAAGTTAGTAAAGAATGATTGAAGAAAGGACAGCTGCGTCTCGACTAGTTTATGACTTATGACTCAATAATATGTCATACTTTATTTGTATATTTATTTTGTACTTCCTTTTCTAGACGTCTGTTCCATTTAACATTATATTATTATCGTTATTCCAAATATTGTAATGTAGAATAATGTTTTGAGTAAGGCAGATCGAAACCCAACTACAGGAACGTATTATTGAGATGGTCTTTCTCTCTAATATAAATGTTGAATGAGATTTAGGTGCAATGTAATATATTTTCCTTGCATATCAGAGTTAAAACAAAGTTCTAGAAAACGTATGCATGTCACTCACACTCCAGGGAAAGCATGTTTATTGTAGAACATAGAAAACAAATCCACATAGAGGGTATAGAGTCTAGGCTCAGAGCCTCTCAGATAAGAATTGTAGCCTAAGTCAGTGATTGGACGCCTACTGTGCTAATGACTTTCACGGCACTAGAGTAGGCGTCTTAATGGGATTATAATGACATTTTGCGCTTTGGAGCGAGTGGCTTTCCCTCATTTTGGAGTGACTATCAACGCTGAGCCTAAACTGTATTTATAAGCGTTTTGAAAGCTGTGACGGGTTTGGGGGAGCGCATGCATTTATAATTCCTAAGACACCGACTTTATTAGTGCATTAATTTATTTTCATCATTTCTTAATTGTCCTATGTCGTTCTGTTTACACCACAAGACATCATAGCTCCCAGCTAAATTTCTCTGACACGACCAGGTTTCGACGCAAATGTTTTCCCTAAATAAAAATATAAAAGGAACAGTTTCCTGAACTTGGCAACTCCTATATCCACATACCAGCTGACGGTGCAATGATTTGGCATAACTTATGATAGATATTTGAGTTAATAGAATTAGAAGGTAAGTGAAACTCAGAAATTTTATGACTGCGGTTGTGGTTTTAGTGGTTATTTCAAAACAAAATAAACACTACTGATTAGCCTCTTGATAAGGGGAACAGTATCTTAAGATACAAAGGTCGAGGTCAAGGATCCAGCTCATTTTCCATCCACACATGTCGTCTATCTACTATAGTTTCATTTAGCGCCGCGCAATTGGTATTAAAGAAAGCTATTCCTGTACTTGGGTTTCTGTATTTATATATCACACACAGACAGGAGACAATTCAGCTATACATAGTATTCGCATGATGTCATCCCAGTCAGCAGCTATCCTCATTGGCAGCCATACTGTGGGTCCACGCAGAGAGCGGGAGGCACCAGATCGACGACTCGAATGTTTGATAATGGTGATTATACACATTATTCCATTATGGCACACTAAAAAATGACCATATAACCTATCAGCATACTGTATATTACATTCTCTAAAACTTTCGGAGGTGGAAACGGCCAGAAAACAGTATTTTCGAGGCTTGGAGCACACATGTCCAGCTAAATTTTACAGGGGTTGACACACAGTATGGCGAGCCGCGGTGAGCGCTGTGACGTCAGTGAATACTGTGTTACATCCATGTTTACACACATGCTGCATATATGTACAGAGTGAGACACCAAATAAATTGTTTATGGACTTATCTAGTAGTAGAAAAGT
The DNA here is from genome assembly GCA_942159475.1 of Sthenelais limicola. Lineage (NCBI taxonomy): Eukaryota > Metazoa > Annelida > Polychaeta > Phyllodocida > Sigalionidae > Sthenelais > Sthenelais limicola. The sequence continues at coordinate 52,648,904 of OW804098.1, forward strand.
GGGATGAAATCAAAGTGCCCAGGCAAGAGAGGAACACGTCCAGTTCATATTAATCTTCTTGGCCAGACTTTTATCAGATATCAGCGTTATCTATTGCAAAATCCACCTGTATTGTGCCGCCTCAGCACAACAATACAATCACAGGAGGAGGTTTTTCCGTGAGTATCGCACCCCAACTTCAAGAGGTGCATATACATAATGTATGTCTTAATTGCCCGCGTAAAGTAGTCTGCCATGCCTTCATCTATTATTTATATGCTTCAATGGCACTTGTAGACGACCACCTATATTGAATATCGACAGTATATTAAGTTTATTTTCAACTCTTTGCCATGTCACGAAAATGCAATCCCAAGATCAGATGCTAAAATGGTAAGCCTAACAATAAAGCCTTCTCCTACACGTATTGATTTTTTTTCAATTCTATCCGATTATGGGCTTCTATTACGGGAGCTATATATTACATCCTTTTGGTTTGAAACATTACAGTCAGGTTCAGAAGGCAGTTTTGGTCACCTAAGTTTCAGGGAGTCATTAACACTTTAGCCTTAGTCTTAGCCTTGCGGTTAAGCTTATCGCTGGATGTGGTATCGAGGAATGTGGGGTGTCTGGACCTAACTGATTACTTGATATACATTATATATTATATATTTTCAATTTTATCCGATTATAGGTTTTTATTCATGAAAAGCACCTATTATGTCCTTCGGTGCACGAGTATTTAATATATGTAGCCATTCTACATTTTGTCCTTGAATACATGTGCTAAATATATATTCTAAAGGCTTTTCAAGACGCCAGCATCTAAAATTATGATGATAAGATTGTTAAACAAAATGGGGGGGGGGGGGGGGGGGGGGACAATGATGCGTTTCTTTGTTTGTGCTTCTGCCCAGACAGAATTGAGGACAGGTTATTGCGCATGATTTTATATCATGGTGTACACGTACAATGCACGGGCAGATCCACCTCGCGCCTGCCAGGATGATGCAAGCAAGATCCAGGTAACCACGATTCGCTAGACCGTGACTATTCCAGGAGGTTTCATTTGTAGCAACAAACCAAACATCTAGTATGATCTATGCATGGGCATTTTTGGAACATTCTTTTTTCGCACGCTCGTTTTCTGCGTTTACTATATAGATAGCGTTGTAGAATTCCCCGTATACCATCAAACTAATTTAGTCGGTAAGATTTTGTACGAAACCGGGATGTATATTATAGAGCATTAATTTAACCTCTGCATGGAATCAGGCAATTATGTCCCATGTACCAAACTCAAGAAAGCCCTTGAACCCAAATTAAGGAAATTGTTGTTTGATAATATCCATCGCAATCAACCTATCTGACAGTCCGGATGGACTTATATTGGCAGAAACAGGTTTAGGTATTTGCTCCCTCCTTCAGTGTGACATGGCCTGGGCAGTCTACTGGGTTATTTGACACTGGAGGCCCGCATGAGAGCAATTATTGATAAAAGAAGCCTTTATACATATATGCACTTGTCTGACATGGAAAGCTTTATACTCATACAGCGAGCAACTGATATGATGTATTTGCTCCCATAAATCGAATAAGGAGGCCGATGTATTGGTTTACAGTGAAGCGAGATCAATTATATCAGCCCAGAATGCATTATATTGGATAAAAGTTGTATCCCTAGCCATATATATAAGACAGTCCGTCAACGGCCTGCTAATGTTGCTAGGGCGCATCTCTTATCAAAAAGCGAACCTCCGTTTGTGTTTATTGTAAATGGAGACGTGTACATTTGTTACTTTGTTTACTGGGCTCAGGTAGCGAAGCACCTTCCAAAACAGCTTAGTGTTTTGTAACCTTCTTGCTTTGTACTAATAGAACAAACTCCCTATAGAAACCGCGCATGTAGACATGGTTGATAATCTGATGTGTTCGAAGGTAATGCTACCTATCCGTGACGCCATATATTATTGGCATCGAAAAATAACTGCTATTTATTGGCAAGAGACATACCTAGATTCTGCGCCCAGCAGCATCCCATGGGATGTAACTGCCCAAACTCTCCCTAGCTGCTGCCTTGAGAATGTGCTTGGGTAAGGACGGGGCTATAACATTATAGGTATGACCAAGGCCACAACTATGTCATGTAGAGGCAACAAACACTAAATAACCACATCTCTCGTATAACCCTAGACACTTTCAGCCACATCTGATCCTGGCCTTAACGCAGCGGATACCAGGCAATATGTTCTCTTCCTAGTTACATGACACCTGTGATGCAACCTCAATTTAAAAGTGTCTGCCACCCCCCTCGCCCTTGAAAGTGGGGGCTCCTTAACATGTGTTTATTTGAAGGCTCACTATTTCTTTTATGCAGTTCGCAACGTTAGCAGGTTTTTTTGCCACCCATGTGCACTTCTGTTGCGTTAACGCCCTCTTGTTCCAGGTTTCTCCGCCAGGACCAATTGGACCGGAATCGAATTGTGCGTGCGTATGCACATGCGCTAAAAGTACCCTCCAGGGCAAGGTAAACACAAAGAGGCATCGTAGGCACCTATTTTATTCGCTCATATCATTAAAAAAAGAAGGTTACTAAGTTCATGTCTGATATATATTTAAGCTTTTTTTTCGTCGATCACAAAGGTCTGATTAACGACCATTTCCTATCATCCTCACGGAAAAAACCAGTTAAGATGGAACTTGCTGGCATATATGCTTAACCTCCGAGTGCTAACGCATAGAAAGAACAATGGTTGCCCTTTACCTGCAGTAACCTTCCCCTCAAAAGTTATATTTGTTTATAACGTCTCCACAATAACTTCTTGAATTTTTAAAATGGCAATGGATGCCAAGTTGAGATAACTATCCTCAGATTGTTTCACCAATATCATTCCCTCATTGGTCATATAAACAGTCAAAATTATGTTGCGTGTTGGCAAAATAAATATTTGGGTTATTTAGAGTATATATCATATATACATGGGTGAGTCATGAAAATATGCTGTGGCGGAAGAAAATGGGAGCTTCCCCTTCACTTGATAGTTCGATATACGTACTGCAGATATACTTTATTTGAACTTTCCCTTTATTGTGCTCGCTTCACTTCCAGACACTTTTTGAAGACGTAAAACCCTTAAGACCTAATACAAATTAATAAACGGAAATGGAACCCAATAAACACAAATCAGAAACCCTTCCTGTCCCCTCCGTTTTGGGGCTCAACCCCACATATTATAGAACATTATAATAAATATTCGAAATACCCACGTACATTACAATCTACTTTCCAGACAAAGGACAATTTTTCAAGACACAAGTCGTAATAAAAATTGATCAACATTTGAACCGACCACATATATCACAATCGGGAGAATGGCAGGGATGACCGTGGGCAGTTAATTATCCGAGTGCGCGGGTATAATCGATTTATTAGTCTAGACATAGGTTATTGGAGCTTTTCTCCTAATTATTTATTTAAAGAAGTAGATATTTTATAGATACATTTACTCGTGGAACTGATTCACTGCAGCTTTACCTGACAAAAGAATTTAGTTTGACAACAAGTGAAAATATATATCACTCCACTATAAGTCTACTACTATATAGGACGTTCTATACCATACATAGACAAGGAGCCGATCTATTGACGACGTAAATCCATATAAATTGATGACGTAAGTCCATGAACACTAAACATTTATTGTTTCAGTTGCAATGATTCTTTTCTAGCTCCTTTTCATATGAGTTGTTATGAAAATAAAATAAAACATGAAAGGCTTGTATACTAGTAATTTCAGGCACAAGTGCAATCACAGTTGTCAAAGTCTTTTTCAAAGTGTTTTTAAATGCTAACGCACCATGCATGCCTAGTAGGGCCTACACCATGCATGCATCTTGGCAACTTCACTCGGTACCCGTTGATCTCTCAGTTAGCAATAAAAAAGCGAATTAAGGGGTGGGGGTTTTAAACGAAAAATATACCTTGCTATATATCATTGTAAATACAGTCCAGGCTTAAAGTTTAGAGAGTCCCTTCAAACTGAGGGAAATCCTCTCGCTCCGAACCGCAAAATGCCATTATATTCCTATTAGGATCGTACACTACCATTATAATCCCATTAGGATGCCTACTCCTGGCCCAGAGCGCAGTAAGCGTCCAATCACTGACAATATAACATACCATTCTTATCTGATCTGAGAGGCTTTGAGCCTACACTGAATAGGTAATTAGACTTTTAGCGAGAAATATACAAAATGTGTGGCTCTTTGTAAATGGATTAACGATGGTGCTCGCGTCATTGCAATCATAACGACCGTAACGATTCCTGACTAGCCATGAAGCTATTTTTGTCAGCAATAGCTTTACACTAAAAAATGTGAAGGCGCCTCATAATAAATAAATTATTCATTGATTAATGACCGACATGAATGGCCGATGGTGCACTGTTTGGTGTAAGATTTCACCTCGGGATTATACACAGATAGCGCACCAGTAGGCCCAAAAGGGAGTTTTTTTAAAATCATGAGATCATTCAAGACAATGCAAATATATATATATATATTATATATGTCTCCTTCAGATTGCACAGACTTGATTGCAGACTTCCCCCCTGAATCATATTAAGCTTCCCTTTCTGACATACGTATAATAAAACGGTCCATTGTGTTCGTCAAATTTGACAGGCATTTGCCACTGGAACATAATGATGTAGCACTTTCAGGGGATACGAGTGATTATATCACCACAACCAGGTTTGCATGCTGAGTCACAGGGAAGTGAAGGATTCAAGAAGCAGTGAGATCAGTGGGAGAAATAAATATTACTGTTCTGGCCGTTGCGCTTCTTCTTCCCTATATAACAGGGGCGGTACCAGAAGGCAGGTCTAGGGGGGGGGGGGGGGGGCACACATGAGGTCAAAATCTTCTGAATTTCCCTGTTTGGAATGTTATTGCAATGCATAACAGTTAATTTGCCTAATGACAATGAAATAAAGCCCCCACACCTCTAATTTGTCTAACAAAAATGACAACCCAATTTTCTTGCATCCCCAAAAAAGTTTTTGAGAAAATAAAATTAACAAAATTAATTGTCTCTATTGAGACCCTCTTGAGTCCTCACATTTGAGGCATATAGGTTTATTTTTTCAGGAACTTAGTCATGTTTCCTTTGGGAAAAGGAAATAACTGAAAACCCTGAATTGTCCAAATGATGAACAAATCATAACTGTAAACTGTTCATCCTCACTGATTCTTGTTTGAATACCAATTTTGAGACTTAACTGTCTGAGATTTGAAACCCTGTTAAGACATTCTGGGTCTAAAAAATGCTTTTTGAATAGAGGCCCTGAAACTACACTATAGAAATATAGTTTAATGTTAAAAGAATTATTAAGCTAAAATAAAATATGGGGTTATTGGGAGTGTTGTACATGTAAAGTCTACGGTTTGAAGGAAAGTGCAAATTCTGGCAGTGATTTAGAGGCCATTTAGTGGCCCTCTGCCTCTCTGAGTTAGGGGGGGGCACAGGGACCATTTTAGGGGTCTAGGGGGGGGGGGGCGGTGCCCCCAGCCCTCCCCCCCCCCCGTGGTACCGCCACTGATATATACTCAAAATTATAATATATAGCGATGTTGGCAGGGGGAAAGCTTCAGTATTTTAGCTTCTTCCTCACTGGCTAAACCTATATAGTTTCGTCTCGTTTTACACTTCTCTTTTCTTAGTTCTGATGTCAAAAGTATAACTAACCGCAGGATCCTAGATATTAAATGCATTCAACAATCTAGAACAATCGAAAGATGGTATCACACATATAGGGCAATTCTATATTGTTAATGTCACTCTATACTCGTTGATGAAACTATCTTCGCCTTTTAAGATAACGACTAATAGTTCACCGACGAGTATCTCATAAAAACCGACCGTAGGGTCCCACAGATTAGGAGACTATAAACATGAGTCATGTCAATGACAGCATGGCCATTCGCCGGAATGCTCAAAGTTTGGCAACAAGTGGCACACAGAAATGTTCTGGATGTCTACGAATCCCTGCTATCGGGGCAGGGGTTGCATGATCAAGGTTTTTATGGCGCGCGTCTGTATAAATCTGTCGGCACGAGACAAGTAGCTGAGTCTAATGACTAAAGTCTTTTTGGTAATGAAGGAAGGACTCCTCCCTCACAATCGTAGAGTTTTAGATCCAGGAAGGAAGTATATGGATTACCGTGCACATGTGGAAAAAGTCCCCATCGCCACGCCCATGTCAGAACGATCGAGGTCCCTCCCGCCACTTGATGACAGGCAGCGTGCCGCCATTAATCATTAACTCATTGTCGTCTGCCAAAACGTCCATAAAATCACAACAACAACACCGCGTCTAATTTAATGATGCCCACTGATTACATATCAGTCTGGAGAATCGATATCAGGACGGTAACGTCCCTATAGTAGATTTTTATATAACCTCCAGTAATTGGGCATAAAAAATGTACCAAGGCCGATTAATGACGACTCCGGTGGGGAATGTTCTGCACTGTTTGCTGATTGACATCTAGGAGTTCTCCTTGTTATCGCAGATATGGGTTTGTAGGCACCCGACCTGTGCACCGTCTGTCTAGCAGTGCACCTGACATGAAATAAACATGCAGCTCTGACAGTAATAGACATACAGCGAGAGCCCTAAAAGTTATAATCGAGCAACCATAGCCTATATTCCTAACACAATAATTGAAAACAAAAGCAGTCCATTCCTTGGAGATTCTTGGTTAATGTTATTGTTTTAAAATGTGTATTCGATTACTGAACGTCTAGTTTTAGTGTCGGTATCACCTTGACCCCAAGATTTAAGAAAGCTTAGGCCTATATATACGATCATAATCATTAGCTTAAGACACCTTTACACCAAACGACAGCTTCAGTATGATAAAAATCATTGTCATAAGACACCTTGACCAAAAGATAGCTTCAATATGATCATAATCAGTATCATAAGAAGACTCCTTAAAGGGATCAACTGCAGTGGGTTTTAAAATGATTAGAACTGAATACAATATGTCATCGTCACATGTTCGCATGTGTAGCTATGTGTCGGCTGTCTTGAGCCGCAGATGAGGATATACATACACAGATATAGAGGGATATACATGTCATCATGTACATGCATACACAAACATGTATAGGGCCGCCCCTCCTTTCGCCTTATGCCTAGGGAGGATGGAATAAGGATATCCAGCGGGAGCACTCGAGCACTTGACGGTCATCGTGAATTGGCATTCTCTTTAATATTTTTTCCCATATAATGTTATTAAAAAGTACACATATTTTTATGCGTGGAATTTCGAAGTCTTCCAGAAGATATCAATCGTTGCTCTGGAAAGAAAGGGACCAAATAGGAGCCTGATATTAGTGTTACGCCGTTCATGTTTTAGTGTCGAGGCTGATGGGCCATACATAGGCCTACTCGTTGCTATATTAATGGCCATATGAGGGAAGCACTGATTAGAAATAGAATTCCAGAAATCGCCACTTTGATGACACCCGGGATCGACTGTGTCATCATACAAAGCTGTATACGTGCAACTAGGGTTTGGATTGAAGTGTATGTTTTTAGATAGATTTCAAATCTATCTAAATGTTTTGGGGGCACGTGCTGGCAACCTCGGTGCCTCGTTGGCAGAGAAGCACACGCTGCTTTTGGATCTTAAAAGCTCAATTTAAAGAATACAATATTATCATTATTATAAATTGATATCATATCTAATCATAATTTATATCGTAGTGCATGGTGATTATCACAGAAATGTACATAATGAATAATTTTTTGTTAAAGAAATTATTTCCCTTAATTTCTGCAGCTAAAGAAAGACGGCGCACTTGTATCGGTCGATATAGGAGGACCACCCAAGTTTGCAGGTGCCTCGAGAGATTTCCTAAGTGGCTTCTCCCTCCCTTTATGCGCTGCTTTATATGAGGGCAAGTAACACGCATACATACGTCAGATTTGTGTTATTCAATTGTATTATCATCCGACACTTCAGGGCCCCCAAAGTCATTCCCAACATTTTACTATCGCCAATGTGCAGATGCTTCGCCAACTTAAATTTCAATGCTGAGTAGACACGTCATAGAAAACTAAGAAATATAAATATTGAATATTGATCTCTCTTTTGGCAGGGCGTCCATCTAGTTTGGCCTGAACCAGGCAACTATAGGTATAACCCTTGTGAACTGGAATTCCCAGCATACACATTCCCAGGCATCAATGTGGCTGAGAAGCGCGGACCACAAGATCGATAGCTATTTGAACACTGCCAAATATCACAAGTCCCTGCCCACCAAGCCTCCGAGAATCTACTCATCAGTTTTATTTATAAGCGAAACCACTCCTTTGCTTATGTACATGCATACCGCTAATCATCACTATGGCTACACGATTAGTTTATAAAGAAACATGTCGTCAGGGTTTGCATATGATCGAATAGATCCCAGTATACGGAGCTACTTCTGGAATGCATTCTTCAAATTACTTTAATGTTGCGAATAATTGACAAGCTCCTATATATCATTATCACAAGGCCCATGCAGAAAAATATTCTGAATACAAAGGTACATTTTAGAATGTGGAAATGGATGTATCTATGTTAGCATGCTTGCATTTTGAACCGTGTCGAATTGGTCTTTATGATCTTTTTGTTGAAACCTCATATATCACAAACAAATCTGAGGCATATCGAATGGAACAGTGGATTGAAACCTGACCGATTTTCACACATATATATATGACACCATTTAGATATCCCCCATCATTCATACGAATGGAAATATAAGACTGACTAATCAGAAACAACAATTGACAGGTTCTTTTTCATTGAATACATGCTATATTTATTGAATGTATAGTATAATTAATGTAGAAATAATATATTTACCGTGACCAGTGGTCTATTAAAACATCAGCCTGTAACAATAATGTACATGGTGTAATTAATCATTCTGTAGGTTTCATGCTATAATTATGACTGAAGGTCGGTATACGTATATCATAATACAAAATCCCCATACCTAAACACTTCTAAACAAAATGATGACGCGGGACTTATATTGCATTGTCTAGATGGAAGCAACTCGTGTAGTGTTATCGTTTCAATAAACAATTTAAAAAAAAACTGAATAGAAATTGAACGCTTACTTGCAAAACTATAGAGTTCGACACATATACATTAAAGAATATAGTTCTGAGCTATGGGAATCGAAGAACGAGTTGAAACTGAAAATGATTTTGTAAGAGATTTTATTTCAACTGGGTGTTACTATTTGCCTGGGTGGGGTTATTAAATTGCTCCTCCCAATCAGTCGACGGTTATGTCTCTCCATCTCTCACGCTGTGCCTTCTATGCATGCATATATATATATATTAATTTCATTGGCTTTTAATATTCCGTGTGATCAAAACAGTCCAGCCTATTACCGGAGGGCCCAGATATGATCTCCCATCCTCCCTGCGCGCTTGATCGCACTTTACCCATAACATCTCTTAGGCTGTCACCACAAGGTGTAGGGTTACTGAGACTGGGGCTCTTGAAGTTGCACTATAGTAACTGAGCATTTGGGAGGATTGAGTATTAACAATGTATTTAAAAGAAATAGTGTATGCATATGACTGGGAAGTGATGAAACTGATATCACAATGTCAAAATAACAATATTATATATAATTAATATTATATGATTAATCATTAATTATATTCAGCTATATTTAATTTTGACCTAAACACCCTACTCATAGAGGGCCTCACGCTCCAAACATGTGTTAGTGGTTAAGAGCTGGGGAGGCACCGGCGTTCTATGGTCCCTTCTTACCACAGACCAATTTAACACCCAAATTTGGTTGCTGAAACGCGGTAATAGGCTGGACTGAAAAGGTTTTCCAGGGATTCCCTTCTCATCCAAGTTCAAATAACTTTGTTTCTTGTTATACTTTATCTTGTTTAATAATTTTCCTTTGGTCTTTGCTGGGTCTGGTCCGTTTTCGTTTCGTAGGAACCAGCATGCTATAGCCAGCATGATATCACGGGCAGCATTTTAAATAGGCTGCCATCGGTATATACCACTTCATAGACCTTTTGAAATAACCTTATTCCAAACTCCAAACATTTCAGATGTATCTATTTTTTAAAGTGATGATATCAATTTGTTTTTTTAAAGTGTTGCCAGCCTCTTCTTGCTGCAACATTATTTGGTCTTAGCATAGTCCAGTAATTTTCTTTATTTTTGTTTGTTCTGAGATTCTCTTTTTAATGTGACAATAATAATGTTAATAATCATTATCACACATCATCTCCGCACACTAGCTTAATCAATTGTATATTTTAAAAAATATATATTCAAAACTAGCGCGCACAAGTCGAACGAGAATCCGGGAAATCCCTAATGACGCATCAAAAATCAAAAGAGAAATACGACCGTATGTCTAGGTGCCGCGGACGGCTTGCGTCATTGCGGTTTTCTTATAGGAAGCGATATTCCAAAGCAAAGGTCATCAAAGGTTACACCAGGCTTTTGTGTACAGGATTCGCTCGAATTGGGAACTTGCATTTGTTTATTGGGTTTCTTGAACTGCACGCTTTTCCTTTTAAGTCCATGCATATTCTTTAAATGTCTGTGGTCAACACACCTGACAAAGATTATAGATTGTACTTTTGTGCTTAAAAATACAATGAGCTTATTTTTGACAAGTATTTATCGAAATTTACGGGTTTGTATATTATAGAAATGCAAAAGGATTATTGTTAGTTTATAATAGTATAGCCCTACAACGGTTCTTTAATAATCCTATCATAAGAAAGTTGCGATCCTATGTAGGTGAACTGGGAAATTTATCAGGAAATGATTTGCCATCGGAGCGTCCCACTCCACAATGCACCAGCGATAAATCAGTGTTGGGCCATCCAGGGTAAGACTACAAACGTCACAGATAACGCAACATGTTGCCTTTGTTAAATAGCAACGCATTTATCAGTGAATCTTCGACTCCTTCCCGCCTTTCTACCAAATGTCATCGGCTCAAGTGTCGTTGTTGATTTTTTTTGCGGTCATGCGACCTCAATGACCACAGAGCTCTAACCTTTGTCTAGTGATCACCCTGAGTGTGTTTATCTGAACCATTCCCAACATTGAGCCAGGCATGTTCCCCCCATATAAACACATGTCATCCGTAGTTGGAATCTAAATCACCAATGCCCTGGTCTAGTCCTAGCCCAAGCGGACGGACTAATATTCTTTTGTCAATTTTGTGTGCTTACTTTCTGTAGATACTGGCAAGATGTTTTTTTAATATACATTTTTTAAAACAAATTATTGCCGTAACAAGTTCATTACAATTACCATATAATACATAAGTTTTAAATTGGTCCCATGCGCACGTCTAAGTGTTGGGGGTTGGTAGAATCTCGACTCAATTACTTGCTGTTTCTAAGTCTGTGCACAACTTCTCCCATCGAGTGGCCCATGCAGTATATCCCCGAGATCCAGTTTCATATCACCATTTGTCTCTTTCAATTATGGAACGTTTCCAAACCTTGATAGGGGTAACTACTGGGTTAACAAGTTACGTCTTGTCATGATCCCGTGTGTCATGTAACGGCTGGGCGCCTCAAGATTTTATTTCAAACAAAACAAAGAAACTTTAGAAACTGCATCTTATATCGCGTGTTTTCACCACGAAGTCCAGGTAAGTTTCAAAACGTATCTAACCAAGTTCAGTTAACTTTCAAAACCCATATATATAAACCCATAAACTTATAGAAAAGAAACTTATTTTATATGCAGAGTGAAAGAGAAAGATCAATGAAATATAAAGGCGGTGTAATCTTGGGATAGATATCATTATATATAGGGAGGAAATACGCAAAAAAGGCTTTTTAACTAGGAAAATATGGCCAAAATAATAAGGTATAGAATTAGAAAGGGATTTAAACATGGAAAGATTAAAAAGGGTTAACTGTTACAGCATAACCCAAGTACTATAGTTACTCTATGCAATCAATCATTCGTGTCGATAATAGTGGGGGAGATTATGACCTTCATGGGATCCATCATGATCCGATCATGGATTAGAGGTTCATGTGGCATCTTATTTTTACGCTGGGTGTCATACCCATGCAGATGCAAGTGGAATCCCGGGAGTGAACACAGAGAAAGAGTGAAAAGACGACCCGTGCCGTGATGTACATCGAAGACATCTGGTGGCGATAGAGCTAAGTGAGTCAGACTAACCTCTGACCCCAGTGACACACTCAGGTCATCCAGGGACGGTTCAGGGATCCACTTCTAGGGATCCCACCCTACCACCCCCACCTCTGATACGCAGAAGATTTGTAGTAGCTTGGTCTGCTACTGTTACTGGGACAGTAGTTACATATTGCATCATCTTCGTGATTTGTGATACAACTCTTTTTAATGTAACGGAATATCGACTAGCAGAAATCTATAGTTTGCTTGTTACACAATCTCAGCGCGATATACTAGTAATACATTAATCCCTAACCTTGAATTTGATTAGTATTTGCCTTCATCAATCAATACCACAATTATAGTTTTACCCCTTCAGTGTTTTTCAATCGTGACAAAGATATACGGTATATAAACGGGGCCTTCCAGCGTGGAGGGAATGACGTGGCCTCGCATCTACCAAATTATCAGGAGAGATAAAACAATGCCAAAAGTGATTATGCCTCTTATCATATAGGCGTTAGCTGCTGTTGTATGTCAGGCGTAATTTAATCGAAATGTATCGTAAATAAAATTAAGGTCATAGTACATCAATCTTTTTCGCCGATAAAGAACACGATTGTTCTGACCGCTCACTGAAACCTCTCTACCAAACGTAATATCTATAACTAGGGAAATGTCCTTTATCCATACCAACCCAAGCCGAGGAAACACACACACCAGTTCGTATAAAGTTACAAACACATTACTAGCTACATCATAGGTTGACATTACATTCATTGAGTTTTATCTAAATGTAGGCGACCGTGAGTCCTGAATATGGGACACTATTCATACTTTGTAATCAGCAGGAGCTCTAGGTAAAAAGTAAATATTACCAGCTGACGACAGCTTCACTAGAAACAGTACCCTGCAGGAAAATTAGGTCTGCACAGGTAATATTAAGATATCCCTAAATGACTTAAAGCTACCAAAAAAGCCATATAGCCCTTGCTTGGTGAAAGGTGGTGACTTGAACCTTGAAAATCAGAATTTTAACAATAAAGGAACATTTGTTTTAACGCATCAGTGATTATAAATTATCTTTTATCCCAGTTAGGCAACAAAAGAATAGGTGTGCCCCCCCCTCACACACAGATAGAAAAACCTTCCTCTACCTAAAATTGTTTGACAATGCCTGATTTTATTTTATTTTTACAAAAAAGCTAATAAAAGCAGGAAAACATGTTTTCTTAACCAGGAACTGTCAAAAAGCACATTTCCCTTGTTTAAAACAACTATTGTTATAAAACAGATATAAGTTTTCAGTTCCTAGAAGGTTACCAAACCCCTACCTAGTTTTCAGCCAGATAAATCGGAAACACCTATTTTGTTGGGCCTTATGAATTCGAATTTCGTAAGTTGGTTTATAACAGTTTGAAATCAAACTTTATGTTGATTTGGTAAGGGTCCCTATATATAATGGTACTGGCCACAATGTTGTATTAAAGTAGTATAAAAGCAGGTTTTCTAAAATAATAAACAATAGTCATTCAGGTGTATGTATGGAAGAAAGTGATCCTTTTTTTTGTACTACCATACATTCCTTCCACGCCTGTCGTCTGACTACGATAAACGTCTGACTAGACGGAGGAATAACTCCTTGTGGCAAATGGGAGTGGCTCACAAGAATCTAGTATGTCAACCAAAGAGCAGTTTATCCTATTGACATATTCGCCGAAAATCTATCTTGCAAATCCGTTCTGCAATCAAGTATTATCTATCACATGTGCTTCTGAATCTTTGAACTTTCCCCCCGATAAATTGGGAAACAATAATGAAGCTGGTCCAGTGAGTTACCGTGGGATAATGAAGCAGTAATTAATCCCATTATATATTAGGCTATATGGTAATGATATTAATTTCATAATGAAAAAATGAGACTGGACCAAACCACAAGGTATTCGTATATAGTTGAAATACTATTTATACGAGCTACAGCGTCACCCAATTCATTCAAATTAATGGCTGTATCACTAATATGGGTTCGGGTCTTTCGTGTATTTATTTACATCTAGTGATACGAAAGGTAAGCGATGGCAACCCTCTAAATAAATAGCTATAAATAGATAATATAATCTTGCAAAGTGCAGATAGTTTCTACTTGAATCAGAAGTGCACGTTTCGTTCAACACTGAACTCCTTATATATAGGCAACAGGTTCTATTTATATCATCTACTCCCACGCATTATACCACTATTTGTGTGTATTTTGTATGGTACATTGTTATTGTTTAAATGATTAACCCGTGAACACGGAGGAGAGACAGGCATATTTAACGTATACGCCCCTAATATTTGGAAATGCTGCGGTTAAAGTAAAGTCAAATCAATTTAAAAACAAACAAATTATCAGTCAGTTTGTTTCCCTCTATCTTCTGAAAGAGTGTGGTAATAGACTGTGATTAGATGTAGCGACAGTTCACAAACAGGAAGGATCGAGCGCGACATGCCCAGGCATGTCTGCTCTTCACAGGGATCAAGTAGCAGATAGCAGGGGAGTATGGCAAGTAGATATATAGAAAAGGAAACCTGTATGGACATTCATCCTCCCTGATGATAATGATATAAACAATAACAATTATCACTTACTTGATCCCAATCAATATTTGTCCTTTATGTGGAGCTGAGTACCATTTATGACAAGTGGTCTCTTCACAAGTTTTTCTGCTGTTTACTTTTACTTGTCTGAATAGTAAACACAAACACCTATTTGCACTCAAGAAATGATATGAAGTTGGTGATGTTAGTTTCTACCTCGACAAACAATCTTTCTGCAGCGTCCTCCCTGTCCTTAAGTCCACGTGGAGTTGGCAGTCTGTGCCAGTACAATATGGATCATGGGTGGATCCATTTTACAGTACGGGATCCGCAGACATCCGAACCAGTCAAAATAAATCAATGTAAGTCTCCCACACGAGTGACATTCCCACTTTAGCGTTAATAAAATGTCAAATACGGATTTAATTTATTTTTTCTTCGTCTTAGTAAAAGATTATTCTTATAACCACGAGTATTTATTTCAAAACCACGCAATCTACCTATTGACCTAAAAAATTGGGATGGCCCGTTTGTAAAGACAACGTAAGTGAGTCGTTTTTCTGAACAAGTCTGGGCATGTCCTAACGGGTATCACACTTTCACTGTCCCTGGTCATTCTAACCAAAGTGCACCGATTTCAATCGGAGGAGGGGTGAGGGCATATGCGGTTACAATGACCCAAGCTAGCTATTATAACTCCTCCTACCCCACCCCACCCCATCGCCTCCCACTTACTACACCTGATAATGTACTCAAGTAAAAGGTCATTTATTGTTGGAGTAATTGCACCGATGGTGTTTAGGGTGCCCGGCTTCGTTTAAATTCTTAAGATCTTCCCATTAAAAGCGTGTAATGGGAATAATAATGCAGAGGCGGATAGCTTAAAGATCTCCAACTTTCATTCTGTCATTTCTATTAAGTTGGTCACACAATATTGAGTCTGTAGAATAACCGTGCATTGCTTGAGAACCTATACCCCGCAAAAGCATCTGAACCTATGATAATATTTATAAAGTATTTAATATTCGTAAAGTAGTAAGAGTACAAGTGTTAAAGAATATTTCAGGTTGGTAGCATTTTCAAAAATACCACAGCTGATTCACGCCCAAATCTAGGTTAGGCTACTTGTACATGCATGAGTAATGCACGAAATTTATCTCTGCTGTTTACCGACCCGGGAGTATTATAAACCAATTATGGGCTTTTACTTCAAAATCTCTTCGTACTGTAACGAAACAAAAAATAAAGGGATATTTTTATCTTGGGAATATATACTGTTAATCATATATAGCAATCATTGAAAATTAGTTGAGATTGAGATACCCCTTTATACCAAGATGTGCATAAATGTATTTTAAGGGTACTTGCATTATATCTATATAGGCCTACGGCCACATATAATAATATAAATCATATTAATATTTAAATTGTTATACAGCAAATCTTCCGTGAAATGACAAGTGAATCATAGATAGGCATGCACAGTGTACAGAGCACAATTAATGGTGATTTATGATATATAAGCATTATATGTATGTTATAAATATTATTTTATGTATGTCTTAGTTCTTCGATAATTCACAATAATCATTTACACTGATTAGGCAAATATCAAATTTGGTTTAGGTGTCGTGTAGTGTAAGTTTATGTATATAGGATTATATGACCTTAGGAATAGCCCGCGGGTCCACCAGGTACATGCCACCGTAGCCCACGTACTGCTGAGGAAGGGATTATGGCTGGTTTACATAATTCATGATTTTATTGTAACGTTATCATCATAAGGAGCTAAAGACGGCCGAGAACCCAAACAAACCATGCAGCCTTGGCATGTCCAGACACGTTCTGCAGACGTCTGGGCGTGATAAGACAACCTCAGTGTTATTACATTAACATTCATTTAGCATCTTATAAGAACGGTTATTTTTTTAAAAATACTTTCTTTTGTGTACGTTTTCTTTTATTGGGAAAGACCCAGATTATTTCATAGTGTCATGTAGATGTAACTTTAAAAGAATAAACATCATGTATATGCCGGTACACATTTAGTAGAGATATCGTTCTACAGTTTTAATTACATAACGCCTTCGGTACATTAAATTGTTGTAAAATTATTACACGAAAAGCACAGCTATTACGTCACTAATGTTGTAATAATACAATGTTCCCTTTCCTTTTCCAATTTTTAGGTGAAATCCTTTGTCAATATCTGTGACAAGTCTGAGCATGCAGAAACGTGTAGAGTACCTGTTCCTGCGTGTAGGAACATGCCTTGACAATCCAGTGATGCTGCAAATCGCGAAAGATACTAATGAACCTATTTCTATATCCATCTCTCCATCTTGCCAATAGCATGACTTTCATTAACATGATATAACAATATAATTATTTAACTTCACGCTTCCTGATTATTTTTAATTGAGCAAAGTTTTGCTATTTGATTGGACAGCTACAGACCAATGTTTATGTATCATCCCCATATGCACCCCCCCCCCCCCCTTGCTCCCTCCCGGTCCCCGGATTATTTATTATGTGACATTAGTGTATATCGGCATTTCTAATTTTGATCCTTTCAAAAGATCTGATAGAAGACTACAACCATTTTTATGCATTTTTTGATCAAAGCAGTTATTAAAATCATGTTATTCTCAACGATTAGCCAATACATTTGTCAAGAGGTCATACTGGTGTGGTTTCCCTTCTCACAGAATGAAGTTTAGTCAACTTATTTCCCCGTGACTCATCTTTATTTGGCGCACATCATAGTCGTAGGCATGGGAAACGCGCGCAGTTTTGCACTTGTTGATCTCTTATCCGAACTAAAGACTTCTTGATTCATACAAGGCAAAATGCAATTTCGGACCGTTTTGCAACACTATAGAGGAGCTACACTTGCATCGCACTTATTCAAATTGTTTAAATTATTGTCAGTTTTTTTGTTGTTTTTTTTAAGATTGTGAGTTACCGTAGTTGATGGTCGAATATTGTGCGTTTTAATTTGCCTCTCGTTTGCATCGTTCGTGAATCAGGTATCAAAGAAATAACGAAAAAAAATAAAAATGAAAATATATTTATTTTTGCGTAATAAAGAAGGTATCAATCAAACACGTGCTATTTTCACAAATAGGTCATAGGTCAATAATGGGCCATCTGTATGCACATGTATGCATATAGGTAAAGCGGGGTTTATATAGGCATATTATTGGACCCTTTTTTCAGATGAGAGCTAGTCTTTAAATATTATGATTTTATCAGTATTTTCAGTTTTCACACTTTCTATGCACTCCTCTTAAGTGAATTTGAGCTTTTTTTCATATCTATTTTGATAATATTTTTACTAGGCTGAAAGTAACAAAAAAAGACATGTGTGGGCAATATGGCCAGCAGGTGTGGATAATCCCATATGCCCCCAGATAGCCTTGATTTTGAGGTTCTGAGGCATATAATGGTGTTTTTTTTATCTATATAATGCTTATAGATTTTATATAAGTAATTAATTTTGCGGTTTAGTCAGCGGTGGTGATTGTAAAACAGTTCTTTTATGTTTTATATATGCATATAGAAACATTGGTGTTTAGAATGGTATGTGGTGCCCATATTACCCCTTAATAATACCCATATTACCCCTTATGGTACATATTGCCCTTATGGTACCACTGAATCTACTGTTAAACTATGATGAAACAACATATGGCATACACAGCTGTAGATGCATATTGTTCATATTGTGCATATTCATGTCATATTGTGCATATTGTAGCATATTCTTAAACCCCTATTTTTAAGATACATCCTATATATTTATCGGTTTATATTCGTTGTGGAACCTTTATTGCTAGATAGATAGATAGATAGATAGATAGATAGATAGATAGATAGATAGATAGATAGATAGATAGAAAATCTTTTATTTGTCTTATGGCATTTACAGAAAAGATAGACAAATAGGTCGACATGCTTATGTGGTGAAAATGTATCAGCACATTTCTTCCTGCTGTTACCTTGGTTAGAATATGTGATAGATATAAAATACATGTAACTTGTAGCTTGAAGAGCCTAATAACTAGCGACTAGAGTCCTTTCGCATAGAAAAATACATTTCTACACATGACAGTAGGTAGAGTGGGTACTACACCATCTCTCGGTAAGTGAGCTTGCATAAGCTATAAATTTAAATACAGGACATTGTAAATCTCTTTTTACCTTGAGATTTGGACAGTAAAAAGGAAATAATGGATACATGAGTATGGAATATGACATTTGTGCCTGAGAAAAGAGTATCTCGATCTACTTCGAGACTTGACATTGGTAAAAGCAAGGCAGATAGGCGTCTAATATTCTCGATATACTTCGAGATTCTGACAGTTGTTATTGTTATAACATATAAGATGTTCAGTCATGAGAGTAAGAGTGATATATATATTACAGTATTCTCATTACCAGAGGTCCAGGCCCTAGGTGGGGCCCATTTCTATTTATTAATTTTGTTTTGTGAGTTTTGTAAGGTTATCTGAGTTCCTCAATATTGGTCCTAAAAATTCTTCTTGTTTCTAGATTTTGGAGTTCTGCTGGGAGGGCATTCCAGAGTTTGATTGCTTGATAAATGAAGCTATTTTTGTATATTGATAATTTAGGGGCTATTATTTTTAGATTCTTTTTGTTACCAGTATGGCTCCTGGTAGGCAGAGCTCTTCTGTCTAAATTTTCATCTTTTTGGGCTAGGTAGTAGGCGCACTCTAGGGTATGGACCTTTCTTCTGGTATCGTTTGGGAGTATCCCCATACAATTTAGCTCCCTGTCGACATTTGTCCTTTTGTTCAGATTATAGGTTGCTCTTACAGCTGAGTTTAGTAATGATTGTAACCGTTTGAGGAGGCTCTTATTTGAGCTATTGTAATATACATCTCCATAATCAATGTTTGGTACTATTAGCATTTTTGTTATATCTGTTTTAACTTTCTTGGTGAGTATGTACCTGGCATTTGACAGTAATCTGACTTTCCACCTCACATTATTTATGGTTTTCGATATTTGCGGTTTGAATGAGAGCTTATGGTCAAGTGTTAGGCCTAGATAACAGTACTCTTCTGCCTGAAGGATAGATTCTCTGCCCAAGGCAAGATCACAACTACCCCTGGGTGGGGTATTTTTGTTTATTCTAGTTGGTTTGAAGGACATATATTTTGTCTTGGAGACATTTATTGAAATTTTGTTGGACTTGCACCAGGTGTCAAGGGTGTTTAAGTCTTGTTGTAGGTAATCATTGATTTTTTCTTCATTTTTGTTACTATAAAAAAGGACAGTATCGTCTGCGTAATGTTGGATATTAGAATTTTGGACGACCTGGTGCATGTCGTTGATGTATATTGTGAAGAGGATGGGCCCGAGGATTGTCCCTTGGGGTACGCCAAAGGTGATCTTGCCCTGGGCAGAGTGAGAACCATTTACCTTTACACTTTGTGACCTATCACTGAGGTAGTGTTTGAACCATTCTCTCTCTCTTCCAGTTATTCCTATTTCATTTAGTTTTTCAAGCAATTTTTTGTGATGTACAGTGTCAAACGCTTTTTTAAAATCGAGGAACACTACTGATGTAGTGTTTCCTCGATTTAGGTTTTCATAGATGGGTTTCATTAAATCTATATGTGCCTGATTGACCGACATGCCTTGGCGGAACCCATACTGTTTCTCATAGTATATCCTGTTGTCTTCCATGAACAGGGATAACTGAACTTGGACAATTTTTTCCAGGATCTTTGCGGGCATGGAAATACCAGAGATGGGCCTGTAATTATTGGGCGTGTCTTTCTGGCCAGCCTTGTGCAAAGGGGTGACTACTGCACTTTTAAAAGCATCTGGGACTATTGCAGTTGATAGTGAAAGATTCATAAGATATGTTATCTGGATTATTAGAGCGAGGAAGCATTCTCTCAATATTTTTCCCGAGATGGTCGGGATCCCTGAGTTTTTGTTAGGGTCTAATTTTTTGATGATTTTACTGACTTCAAGAGGGGTAACAGCCTTAAAGCTAAAGTTAGCGTAGTCACGTTTACCTTTGTCCCTCTTCAAGTCGTTCATTCGTTTTAAGGAGTCACTATCTGGTTCCGGTACTTTTCCAGCAAGGGTCGGACCGATTTCTAGAAAAAAATTGTTAAAGATATCCGGTACATTATCAGGGCTGGACTTATCGGTTGAGGAATCTGCCAGGTGGATCTTAGGGCTAGTTTTGATTTTTTCAGGGCTGATTACAGTCCTTATAGTTTTCCAGACAGCTCTGGGATTATTCTTGTTTTGGTCTAGTTTTTCCCTAATTAGGTCTCCCTTTTTCTTTTTGCAAAGAGAGGTGATCTTATTCCTAAGGACTTTTGATTCAATTAATAATTCTTTATCGTTTTTCCTGATTGATTTGGCAAATTTTTTATCTCTCTCATTCATGAGGGTCGTTAAATCAGGGGTCATCCACTCCTGCTTGCGCCTAACATTGTGGAAGCGTTGGATGGGGCACATTCTGTTGACGAAATGTAAAATTTTTTCTATCATTATGTCCCAACAAGAGTTCGGATCTTTGCTTAGATAAAACTGAGTCCAGTCTTCGTTTATTAATATTTCGTTCAAAATTCGCTGATCCAGGAAGGTAGTTTTCCTGGCAGTGAATGAGCTAGTTTCATATTTGTTTCTCTTTTTCTTTAATGTCATATAAACTGGATAGTGATCTGAGGTATAATTTGTAATTATGCCTGAAGATTGGACTATCTTGGAGTTTGTGAATATGTGATCAAGAAGGGAGGCAGAAGTGAGAGTGCTCCTTGTTGGTTGGGCAATATACTGGATGAGGCCAAATTTTTCAAAGACAGAGAGTAGGTCATTTTTCTTATTCCCATTCGTTTTTGTGTCAAGGAGGTCTATATTTAGGTCTCCTGTTACTATGACATCATTAGAGTAATTAATTTTCGATAATATTAGTTCAAGATTTTGTAAACCATGCTGGATTGAGGCTCCAGGTGGCCTATAGACGTTAACAATTGTACAGGGTTTACATTTTCCCCTTGTTACTCTGACAACTTGTGTTTCAAGATATTCATTCGTAGTGGATAAATTAGCTAAGACATCGGGGTCAGTTTGGTGATCATCTCTAACATAAATACAGAGTCCACCTCCCCTTTTCTTACCTTGTCTGTCCTGCCTATAAAGGTTGTAACCATCAATGCGACATGCGTTGTCATTGGTCTGAGGCTGTAGCCATGTTTCTGTTAGACAAATAATGTTTAGATTGTTATCTGTCTCATCAATACAATGATGGAGATTATTGAAATTCTTGAGAAGGCTTCTAATGTTCCATCCTATTACATTGAAGCCTTTGATATTTTTAAAAGATGCGAAAGTGTCAAGGGCTATTCCTGACATAGTACAAGCTAAGACTGAAGTAGGTTAATATACAAGACGGTAGCAGTAGTTGGTGAACAATATTAGATTGGTATAACCAGTTTAGTAAAATAATTATTCTGGTGACAATACAGTTAGCCAGAAACCAGCGATACAGTTCATTAAGAAACAGAGCACCATGGGGTTATAATTATAAATGGTTTGTGACTTAGTTCCCTTTCATTAGGAAACAGAGCACCATAGGGTTGTAATACAAATGGTTAGACTCCTCCGAGATAGGAGGTAGCTCGATAAGAATCTCAGATAGATTGCTTGTTACTCTGGTAATAGTACAACAATGACGCCGCTGTTGCAGCACTACAGTACAAGAAACAGAATGATATAATAATAATAGTAATACAGAATGGTAAAGTAGTAGTAATACCGTCACTGTAGTATTAAAGCTTGAGATACGTTGCATTATATATTTGTCAGTACAATTCTTTATATCGTACTGGGACGGTGTGATCAATTTAGACCGTAGCGGTCAGCACATGCGTTTGAGCGATAATATGATGAATGATAATGTTCGGTATGGTTAATCGTTTAAATACGTTTGAGTAATAAAACAACTCAGTCCTTTAGTATCTAAGTGTTCCTAGGGTTCAGCAAGAAGAGTTAAACGTGTTTTTCGGATCATTTCTCCTTGCAGATTCTTGCCGTCGAATCTCCTCGATGAAACCATGTTTGTTTGCTTGTGCATATCTGGGAACCGGAAGCCAGTCCCCCATCTCTTGCTAGCTGTTGCCTCGTAATACTTTTCGTATTTCTCCTTTCGCAGTTTATCTGCAAGAGTTTTGTTTTGGGTGAACTTCTTATTAATAAGTTCCAGGAGTAGTTTTTCCTCATTGTTGTTGAATTCCTTCGACGGTTCTATGTTTCGAGTGAGAATTTTTGCCTCGTAGGCAGATGCACTAGATTCAATGTCAGAGGCCAAATCGGGTTTTCCCGCCGACAGGGCTCTTAGTGCCTGGTAGGCGTGTTCTACCGATTTAAATTCCTTTTCGTCGTGCATGATTTTAGATGGAAAAAAGTTAGACATATAACTATATGTTCCATAATAGCCAATGCCCTTTCCATCGTCTACTAAGATCTGTGAAGCTAGATCCGGGGTACATCCAGTAGGGAGAAATTCTAGGTCTCTCATGGTGAAGGTGTCGGTTCCAATTTTTATGTGATTATAGAAAATGGAGGCTTCGTGCTTGTTCTTTTCCAACAAGGCCAAGCAATTTTCCATTACCTTTTTTTCATGTGGGTAGATTTGGAGTCCAGTTTTGTTTACCCATAGCGACTTATAGAGTTCATCTTCATTATTAATTTTAATTAATTGGTCGACAAGGGTATTTCTCATGTTGCTGTCAGTCAGATTAATTAAAACCGGTCTTTTTATATCTGTATCGTGGAGGCCCATCCTATAGGCCTCGTCCAAGCCATCTTTGGTAAAGGCAGGGTTGACGATTTTTATTAATTCAGTGATGCGATCTATTATATTCTCTTCTGTGTCTTCGGGCAGGTCTTCTAATATTACAATTTTGTTATTGTAGTCCTGCTTCTTCTTGACCTTGCGATCTGATTTTTTGTCTTTTTCTTTTAAATTACTCTTTTCGGTACCAAATTCTTTTTTCTTCTGGTTTTTGGTTTTCACAAGTTGGAACTCTTCAGCTTGCTTTTGAGGGTCCATTCCCAGATTTAAGATATCTAGTTTATTCTGGATCTCAGTCTGTTGTTGCTTTAATAATTCCATGCTTGTGGAGATCTCATGCTGCTTTTCTTCTACATCTCTTTTTGCATGTTTGAGGTATGTGTGTACATTATCTTCAAGGGCAGGTTTCAGATCTCTGAGGAATTGATCTTGGTTATTATCTATAGAAATAACTTTCTGCTCAAGTTTCGTCAGTTGTTCTTTGTGGGTGGATAATTCCCTGTTGAATGTACTGTTTCCATCGATTATGTCCTGAAGTTTACTTTCGATGGAGTGGGTATACAGTTCCAGGTTTGAAGCCATTTTGATGATTAGGTCATTTTGGACAGCTATTTGGTTTTGATTCTGCCATAATATAGCCATACTGTGGGAATCATGATGCTGCCCATTCATATGGTTATACGGGACCATGTTCGATTGTTGCTGGGATTGTTGGGGTGCATGGTGGTGTGGGATACCTATAGTTTGGTTTGGTGGTTGGTTTGGTGCACTAGGGCCGTTCATGAAAGTGGGTGCAGGTGTATTATATAAAGCTTGTTGTACCTGCGCCTGGCTCATGAAAGGCATTTGTTTTGGTATGTGCTGCATTTGTTGCATCTGTTGTGACATCTGGTGGGATGATTGTTGGGTTGTACTGGGTAATTGAGCTCCATGGTTCGACATCAAATGGTTCGACATCTGTTGGGGCATCTGTTGTGTCAATGGTTGTGACATCGGGTGGGATGAGTGTTGTGTTGTACTAGGTAGTTGAGCTCCATGGCTCGACATTAGTTGGTTCGACATGACATCTGAGTTGGTTTGCATATTTGAATTCATCTGTTGGTTATACCTAAATGCACTCTGATTATTGTTTATTTTTACATCCATGTCGATACTATCCTCTAATGCTGAACAATATAAGGTAGTGTCAGATGTTTCAATTGTATGGTTTCTAGAGTCTCTGATCGGTGATACAAGGGGAGGATGCGCTGTGTTGACGGTGTGTGCGAGGTTGTGTCCCGGCATAGGCGTCGAGGTCAGGCGGTCCATATATTGTCAACATAGATTAGGTTTTGATCCTGCTTAATCCATGTTTAAATCCAATTCACCACTGTGGAGTCTTAGGGAGTATAGGTTTTAAAGTTTATGGTTGTGTATGGGTGTAGACGTTCTGTTTTTGGTCCCTATAAGTGGAAATCCAGTTAGTCAACTCGTGTGGGCGATAATGGACGATAATCCCGGATTATCTCGCTCCGGAAGTACTGGAGAAGATGGCGTCCAAGATCGATTCAAATTTCTCGGTAAACTTCTGTTAATCCTGAGTTTATGAAGTTGAGATTAATTATTGTCCATATCTCAGTGTTTTCCAGGTATGTTCATAATCACTTGGGACCTGGTAATCCAAGCGATTTCTCTTTGTAAGTACTATTATCACCGTTGCTACCGTCCGCAGTTTTGGCGCGTTACCTACTCATGATATCTATCTATCTCTTCACCAAGCTTTTCGTCCTTGCGGCAGATACGGTTTTCTATTCCGGCATGATTGGTTTTCAATCAGCCGTAGCCTCACAAGACCAGCCGTAAGATCGTAAGGTGAAAACCGGATTGGTGAAGTTACACCATTAAGGTTCAGGTGTTGGGTAAATGGGGGCGCCAGCGGATGGTCCCGTTGTTCACTATACCGCGCCCACTTCACTTCTGTGTGAAAATAGGTTGTTTACGCAACTGGATAATTTATGTACAGCAGGCTTTGTACCTGGATCACATTCTATGAAATTCAAAGGCAGCACATTAATATAAAGTGTTGTATACTAAAGTAAAACAGAAAAATAAGATTATTTATAGAGGGTGAGTGTTGAAATAGAAAGTAAATGATGGATAGCTATGGATGTTGCTAATATTATCCCAGCCGAAGACCGTCTATACTAGGACGAAACGCGTACCCTACGGACACAGCAACGCTTATTCAACGCTTATTAAGCACTGCAGCCAGTGCTTAATAAGCGTTTTTTGACCATCGAAAATGATACAGTTATTAAGGGCTGCATTTGCAACGCTTATTAAGCACTGCATTGGCAACGCTTAATAAGCACTGCATTTGCAACACTTATTAAGCACTGCGCTGGCAACGCTTATTAAGGACTGTATTTGCAACGTTTATTAAGCACTGCATTAACAACGTTTATTAAGCACTTCATAGGGCTTAATAAACGTTTATTAAGCACTGCATTGGCAACGTTTATTAAGCACTGCATTAACAACGTTTATTAAGCACTTCATAGGGCTTAATAAACGTTTATTAAGCACTGCATTGGTAATGTTTATTAAGCACTGCATTGACAACCTTTATTAAGCACTGCATTGACAACCTTTATTAAGCACTGCATTATCAACCTTTATTAATTACTGTATTATATTAATAACTAATTATTAATTAACTAATAAACGCTGCATTTGTTAACGTTTTATAGGTGCTGCAATTGATGCAGTTAATGGGACAATGACTTTATTTCATTCAATCATCATTTTGGTTCATTCTTCCATAGTCATATTACATGATTAACTGGTTGTCTTTGACGGATTCCATGGCCTCAAAGTTTGTGCCAATTCCTAGGTAGTTCTTTTCAAGGGTTCCTGAAAGGCCCTGTTCTCAGGCATTTTTCTTGTCTTGTTGTTAGATGCATGATGGTCTTTCTTCAACAGCAGCAGTACAAAAGCATCCAACAAAATTCTGAAAGAAAGATCATTTAAATTATTGAAACATATGAATAGAGATAAAGTTTAAACAGAAAACACACTTACAAATTACGTTTCCTATATTTCACTCCCAATTAGATCGTCCTGGGATTCAGTACAATATTCTCAAATGGATTGAAATCGTTACTACACCATTTACAACCAGAACAGCTAGACAGAATATCTATGGTGTGTCTGAATGGCTGAGGAGTATGTACAGGGTGCGTGTGTCCATGTCTGCTGCTCAAACGGAAATGTGACTACACTTAGGAGGACGGTGGTCATAGCACTGGTCAGTGACATGGTAGAGTGTAATATGCTGAGGTCTCCCACCAGGGGAAGGGGCAGCAGTACCATCGCTATGAGTGGCCAGCCATAGGGAGGGACCCAGGGGTGGAACATGCCTTACCCTGTGACCATGCATCTGTCTACTAAGTTGGCCAAATGCATGTTTCACCCATGTTCATTTTAGCGTTATTTACACATGCAGAAATCTGAATGAATAAAATAATTCCTCCCCAATCATTTAGTTGATAGAACATTGTCCTTTGATGGTGTATTTAGGGAAATATTAGGCCTATAACATAAATAAAATAACACATTCACACAGGCTAAAAAGCAGTATAACTATAAGCTAGTATAAGTCCCTATAATGGGGTAGTGACCCGCGCACCCGTCCCGGTGATTCGAACGGTGATATCTTGCATAGCGGAACGCGCAACCTAGGGTTTAGCAGGACAGAATGAATCCTTAATTAGTTCTGAGCATTTGAAAAATTGTCCCAACCTTCTACGACAATTATGAAGTGAACAATGACTAAATACGTGGGGGCATGTCTGCCTAACCCCAGCACCCAGCGCTGGAGGACGACCTATTATTTAGCTGATAGAACGTAGCCCTATGATGGCCCATACGAATTTAAAAGATGACAGGTTTAACACAGGCTAAAAAGCAGTACGTCCCTATATATATATGCATCTGTATTGGGGTGACTTGAAACATTTTAAGTTATACTTACATTGTTGCTCACTAGTTGTCCACATTTGAATGATGGCTGAATAAATGGTGTACTTGCATCCAAATAGAAAAGTGTAGATACAAATTGAATCAATAATAAACAATAATAGAATTCTAATACACCATACATTGTCTGATTAATGAATATCAGTCTATATGTATACCCAACTGGGTGTTAGGGGAACGCTGCATCAAGCAGTGGTGAGCAACGTTTCAAAAGTGGATAATTTACGCTGCATTTTCAGCGCTTCAGCGCGGTGGTCACCAGCATTTTTTGAGTAACTTTTGACCGTCGGCAGCGCTGGCAGGGGTAATTAAGCGTCCAGCAACGCTTATTAGGCGCTGTGTGTCCGTAGGGTAGGGTTTAAGTTTTTAACGCGTAGGGTTTAGGTTTTTCAAGTAACAAAATTCAACATATATAAAACCAGGACTCCTTACTTCTTCGGAGATTTTCGCCCATTACATGTTGCTCATATTGTTAGTTAATTTCACCAACGTCCATCTTCCCAAGATCCTCATTGCTGTTCAATAACTGGGAATCTAGGGATACGGCCGAAACAAGAAATGCCGATATGATTTTCATTGATGATACCAGCTAAGGGAATTGAGTGAATAATAATTGAGATATTGTTTGTCCTATTTTGATGCCTTCTTAATCGCTCCCGTAGGCCTACCTGACGAATGGCTAAAGACAGAAATAGAACTAAAATATCAGCTGTGGACAAAGAAATGACTATCTTCGGCGAAAGTAGGGAGGCGTGGAATCGTGCTTTTCACTTAATAGTTTGGGGTTGCCCACACTGCACTTAAAAGTATATGAGGAAATAAAAAATGATAAATACCTTCCTCTAAGGTCACGCAGACAGAGGAACAACACCCAAGGGTTTAATTCCCACCCTAACTTGCCAGATCCCAGAAATCTCACCTACTTTCCACCTGAGATGGGAAACAGCGCTAACAGAAGTCGGTCAAAAACTTTGCAACATCCTAATTGACTACTGGTCCACCAGAGCCAGCGACCTAAAAGCCCAAGAAATACAGTATTGTGAAATCCTTGAAGCACAATGCCGGCCAGACGAAATGGAGCAAATCAACAGAATCCTCCAATCCCAACAAACCAACATCCAATGAGAACTACTCGAGAGACGAACCAGAAAAACCGCAGGTTCCGCAAGATCCCGGAACCAGAACCAACAACCACAGTAGTGAACCTTTCCAACCTCCAACTTCCACAAAGCCATACGCAACTACTAGAAAAAGGACTTTCATTTTCACCATCCAATTCCACATACCACCCAGTCCACAAACTCAAAGACACCTACCTCTCAAAACACTGATCCCACCATCCAACCACAACTAACCCCACTCGATAAACTCACTCAATCATCCGGATGGACACCACCACCCAGCAAAGACGAGGACCTAGACTGCTACCTAAACACACTAGAAAGACAAATCAACTATCCACCACAAACTAAGAACTACCCAAACCTCACACAACCGGAGATCGAAGCACTCAGGGAACTATGATCACTTAACACGATCGTTATCAAACCCGCAGATAAAGGCGGGGCAATTGTCATCCAAGACACCACAGACTACATCAACGAAGCTATGCGACAGTTGAACAACACAGAATACTACACTTCAATTCCCACAGACCCAACAAATGAGTACAAAAACGAAATCAACAGATACATTGAGTGGTGTATCGACACAGGTACACTAGACCCAGAAGCAACATGCCTGAAAAAACAACACCCCAGAACACCACGATTCTACACCCTACCAAAAATCCACAAAACCAACAACCCGGGGAGACCAATAGTCTCAGGATGCAACAGTCCCACATAATCCATATCGCACTACGTAGACTTACTTCTACAACCATTCGTCACCCAGCTTCCAAGCCACATTAAAGACACCAAACATTTTGTGCAAATAATCAGTGAGATCAACAAACTAGATCCAGGCGACTACATAATGACAATTGATGTTTCATCTTTATACACCAACATCCCACATACAGAAGGCATGAGAGCCGCAAAGGGATTTTTGGACCAACGAGAGAACCACCAAGAACCACCGACACATGTTGTCCTGCGCCTAATTCACTTAATTCTCACAAGAAATGCATTTGTATTCAACAACAAATACTTCCACCAAATTAAAGGCACAGCAATGGGCACACGAATGGCACCAACCTACGCAAACTTATTCATGGGACACTTAGAAAAACACCTACTAGACAGATCCCCAGTCAAACCAAAATTGTGGAAAAGGTTCATAGATGACATATTCTGCATCATACCCGATGGAGAAACTCAGGCAGATATTCTACTGAACTACCTGAACCAACAACACGACTCAATGAAATTCACAACTGAATACAGCCCCTATTCGGTGAACTTTCTTGATACTACCATTTACATCAATGAAAACAACGAACTCCGAACCAACCTGTACACAAAGCCCACAGATGCCCACCAATATCTACACTATCAAAGCCACCACCCAAAACATCAAAAAGACTTGATCCCGTACAGCCAACTCCTACGGGTGAAACTAATATGCAGCACCCCTCAGGAATTCCACAAACACGCCCTCACAATGATGGGCCACTTTGCAGCACGTCAATACCCCAGGAAATTACTCTGGGCAACCTATGACAAAATCAGACAGATCAACAGAACCGACCTCCTACGAAGAACGGAACTCAGACAAGAGAAAAAGATAATCCCATTGATTATAACCTACGAGGCACACCTCCACCAGAAAACCGTGGACACAATAAAAAACAACCAAAACATCTTAGATGGCTCGATCAACAATGAAAAACTCCTTGAACACAAAATCATCGTAACTTACAAGAAAACTCCCAATCTACGCTCACTACTCACCCAATCCACATTCCCGCCAGACTGCAAACCATGCAGTACCTACCCATGCAGAAGAAGAAACTGCATGACTTGTCCATTAATAAAAACATTGACATCAATCAAAGATTCCTACAGCATTCACACATACAGGATCAAAGGCCACTGCACGTGCCGTAGCACGTGTGTAGTCTACGCGATACAATGCAAAAGGTGCAATAGCACCTATATAGGTCAAACCAAAAACAACGAGCGACGTTTGCGACATAACAACATCATCCACTGACGCGTTGAGAAGCCCGTGGCGCGCCACTTCAACGGCGCGGATCACCTACTGAGTGACGTCACAATAATGGTGCTTGACGACACGGCATCAACCCTTAACCACCGTCTACGCTTGGAAGAAGCGTGGATTCGAAAACTATCAACACACCAACCGAGAGGAATGAACATTCGCACTTGACTCGGTCCAACAGCATAGACACACACAATGGCAGCCAATCTTATTAAGTGCAACCAATGTGACAGATATTTCGACGGCCAAAAGGCAGTTAGACGACACTACACGGTAGAACATGAGAAGAACAAAATGGTTTATTGCAACATCTGCTACAAAGAGTACACATCGAGATCGGCACTCGAGAGGCACCACGCCTCCAAACATGGAAGTGAGGAGATTTTCATTCCGAACGTGAATCCAGCATTCACCAATACGGCCATCCAAACAGCTGCAGACACTTACAAACAACTGAAAAACTGTGATCAATTCAATTCAATAATACGATCCACGGGCCTACAGCCCAGCAAACGGCCTACCGAAGGGGATTCCCTCGCCCAGGAGCCATCACCAGAGCCAACCCACAAGAGTAGACTATCACTGGTGAACTACGATTCCAATGCCGACCACTACAGATTAGACCTAAACAAATACGCTCCCACTTCTACACCAAACTTACATGTACCCGCCTATCTGGAACATGAACAACACATGATCAACCAAAACATCAGATCAACAATCGACCAACTACACCAGCTCAATGCCACGCCCACCATGGACGAGCCAGCCGCCACCACCACCACCGTCTTACCAACCACCACCAACACCACACCTGCTGCCACTAACTCAACAGTGTCTTCCTCCAACTCGGACTATGTCCAACAAACAGACGCCTCAACAACCACCGAGGATTTAATAACATTAGTTAATAACAGCTCACAGACCCCAGCTAAGTATCTTACCGGTAGGGCACTGCTGACCCTGCACAACTACCGGGTATCTAGAGCAGTCCTAAGGGGCATTTCTCACATATTGAACGAACCAGCCTCGCCAGTGACTTCTGCTACTTAGTTAATATGAAGGACTAAAAGCTGTCTGACCTATCTGTTAAAAGTGCGAACTCTTAAAGCCCAGACAAAGATCGGGCCCCTGCTGACATTACTATTTTTTTTTTAACCGTTGAAAACATAAACACTGGTTATAATTTCGAAAACTTTGAAATATGTGAAATTTTTTTAGAAACTAATATCCAAAGGTTAATTATCAAAGAAGAACATGATATTTGACAGATTCATAAATTTCATACGGGACTAATATATTGAGACAATAAGTATCCATGCTAACTTTGTATGTTTATAAGGGTATCCCATAATACATTGCAATCAGTATGACACCTATATAAGAACTCATCCCCCCAGAACCAAGCATTATTGTATACGGCACCCCTGAAGAAGGTGCAAAGAGCACCGAAACGTTGGGCACAATAAAATCACGAATTCCAAACCCACGAATCCATCGTTTTTCCACGCAACAAGAAATCAACAAGTCAAACGGTTTTCAAGTCCAGTTAGTAGTGTAACATCCAACCAAAAAATGATAAAATTCTAAAGCTATGCTCAAGCATCCAACTCGATACCTTTTAATAAGAAATGTAATTGAATACACGGTACTACATTAAACCACATTAACCAGTCGAACTAACAGAATATCTCCGAATAAATTATGTCTTCACACTTTGAGAAACCGTGGCCAGAGGACTCAGTTGTGCGCTGCTGGGAGTTTCGTTTGTTAGTATTGTATTCAAAGAATTGTATTCAGCATAAACATGTAAAGTACACTATTCTCAGTCTGTGCTAATTTAAAAATGATGAAAACAGTCTAATAAATTGTACATTGATATATATTCGGCATTATTAGTGACACAAACGCATATACATATACCGGTAGTTTGCTGCCAATATATTTGGGACTGATTTGGGAAGTACATTTTTTACTAACAAGGACACAGCAAATTCCTATACTAGCGGCATGATAATAATTGTAATCACGCTTCTATTGGTAGTACTTGGGTCAATGAGTATTTATTGGTTATTAAGATGGAAAGATTATTATTTATATCACACGTGTAATTACACACTGGCATAGCTACCCTGGAGGTTAAGATTGCAAGCACGGTTTTGTTCGGTTGATGTAACTTTGTTGCTGCATTTACACGTTAGTACAGATGACATCAGCCATAGGAAGAGTTCGTGAAAAAACAACTTGCTGGTCTCTTCATTGTTTGGAAAGTTTCTCAATCGATTCCTCATTTATACACTATGTTATGAAGTAAATTAAAAAAGTAATGTCTACCTTTTTAAAATCAACCGAGACGTTTTTCTATGATTAATCCTGGAAATATGAAATGAATTTAACAAATATGGCACAATTTTACCACATTTAGTTATCTTTATTTGCAATGAATTACATGTAACAATATTATATACATCGGGCATTATATACGATATACAGTACATCCATTCTTCAATATAATATGAGACACATTATCTAAGATGTAATGACAACAAAGAGAAAACCTGCACGCACGGGGCATACGCATCTCCCTACACAGTGACATACCAAGGGATGACTCAAAGGCGTATTTTAATGCAGGAAATGTGGATCAGGAATACATCAAAGTAAACTTATCTTGATCGAGAGGTGTGTAGCAATGACTGATATTATGAGAGGCGTATTTGTTTTTCCAGTAGTGTTAGAACCAAATTATCTATATTCTACGAAAAGAAACGTGGCAAACAGTTTAATCAATGCGGGCCAATAGTGTATACGAGTAACAACTCGTGCTAACAATGTAACAATGGCGCCACCTATTAGAAGAGAAACACATCTTCAATCAATGACTGAGGGTAAAATTGGGATAGCGCCTCACATATTAAGTCGTGCATATATTATAAGATGAATCCTCAAGCAGTTATTGAACTAGATGATCTGATTTGTAGGAGTAAACATATTCAGTTTTGATAATTAATATTTTACGGTTTGTTCGGGCAGGTACAATAATACTACTTTGAAAGAATAATTTCACGACTTTCAGTTAGCGTAAATTCACACACAACTCCCTTATAAAGAGGATGGGAACTCAAATTTGCCAAATGTGGCATAGCAAATTGCCCGTACTAGAACAGCATGTACTAGATTTAAAAAAAAAATCCGGTTAATTGTATGTTCAACAATGTGCGGGATATTTCGACTCTCGAGTGTAGTTTGAATAATTTGAGTTTAATACCCGGAGGCTAATTCGTGTATATAGTACACAAACGGTACATAGATGAATATTCGTGCATTTTATTTGGATGCAAATTATAGTTATTAATTAAATCGATGCATTTAGAAGTCACAGCTAATAACACCCAGTGTGTGCTTGGGGATGCGATAAGAAATAACGGAAAAGCTAAGTAAATCAACCGATCGCTCATCAAGAAATAACATACATTAATCAAAATTTCATCATTGCAAGAATTATACCTACGAGTGTGAACATGAGAACTGACAGGATGAAGAAATGAATGGTCCATGGAATGTAATCTCCGTGCTTTCTAAATGTGAATATACAGTCAATGATATGTAAAATGAAATGATCCATGACGAGGACGAAACCCTGGTTATATTGCACACATGTACACACTAAAATGTCGCATCCTCATAGTCGTTGAATCTGAATCTGGAATTTACCTGGAATAAAGAAAATGTATAGTTCACAAAAAATGCTAGAGCCCAATTTTATACTGTTTGCTATCTGGGTTTCGGCGAGATATATGGCGAGATACACACATTATAAACTCAAGAGTATAAGTTTAAAGCAGATAATTGTGTTTTATTCTAATCCTTGCCCATCCGAACACAACCGCGGCCATGATAATTTCTACCGGGTCCAGCAAATCAACTTACTTTATAAAAAGGGAATGGCAGTGGAAATATACCTAACCGTACATGTGATTGGCATGAGAAATATTATCACTAGTAAATAAACTTACAAGCAGGCATAGCACTAACTTCGGCAGTGACAACGCATATAATACCAAGATTAGCCAAGGCACCACGAATCAATCCACAAGGAAATGCCAAATACTGAAAAGAATCCAGAACAATATTGTAAACTTCCTATGGATGCTTTCATATACGGTAGTCCTACCACAGAGAATGAGTCCGTGAAACGAGATTACATTATCCATCCCTAATTCACTTGCAAAATCAATACATTGTACATGAGGTTGCAGGCTTACAGATAGCAAAGACATCATACAAATGCATTGGGAATGGGCTACGGTTTCTTAATGTTGTAGTATAATTTTTCTCTGGTAAATGATTGGTTATAATGATAAGTTCTTATGTTGGGTTCCTTATGTTGGGCTCAGCAGCCTGCACCCTCCGTGGTGCAGACCAAACCCCTACTACTCAACATAAAGACATGTCAATAAGAACTATTGAGGTCATTGGGTTGATTTATTTACCTTTGGCGCGGCTTCTATGAATTGCTTCCCGCTTGACATTTGAGTTAGACCTTTAAATCTATTGTCTTGGAGAACATACACGCCCTGCAAAGGAAAGAATAAATACATACAAAAAAGATACCGTACTGAGACTTTTTCAAGGAGTGTAAATATGATAAATAGGTTTATACCCGGTTTACTCAATTAGGACAATTTGTGCATGCATACTTATTTTAAGTATGAAGTTATATTAAGGATAAAGTTTAAGTCCCTGTAGAAGTTGCTAACGATGGTCTAGATTTGGCGATATTGTATGATGATCAAGTAGATTAAGCAGATATTTTACCTGGTGATTCGTACGAAGGTTATCAATTTGTTTCTTATACACTGCAGTCCAAAAGTCCTTGCAAATGAATTTCATGGTGTCCAATTCATCCTTAAATCGGGGACAGTCTTTGGTAAACCTTTGAAGAAAAAATAAAAAGCATTATTCAAAATTTTAAGTGTACCGGTACCTAGTCAAAACTGGAAATTTAAACAAAAAATTGAAAAGAACAGAAGAGAAGATGAACTTTGGCCAACCGGTTGTGTGTCAGCTATAACCAAAATTTCTTGGCATTGGAAGAAGGCAAACACTGAGAAAAAACGTAGATGTTCTTGAATTTTTAATATGAATTAGAATAATTACTGAGATTCACCTTTCGACCATGCTTTGTCCAACGCGGAATCCCATTGCCTCCAATTTTGCAACTGCGTTGTCCTACAAAGTAATGGAATAATCACAAGTTTAATTATTGGGCATTCTAGTACTGCCAATGTCGCCTCGTCACTGCTGAGGATCCTTCGATCATCAGTAGCATGGTAGCATTCTGGAGGGGAGCACAAGTCTTGTTTTGTTATAATATAAACATTTACTGAGGAGTAATTTGTGGGCGGGTAAATTTCTTTCCTCTCTCCCCCCAGCCCCCACCCCCGCCCCTCTCTTTCTCCCTCACTTTCCTGCTCTTCCTTCTATCTCTCAGAGGGAGAGAAGAGGTCAGACACAGAGAGGGGAATGGCGCAGTGTGCAACATGACCCAGAGACCGACGCCCAGGTCTCCATTGAATTTTCGTCGGTCTCTGAAATTGGTAATTGTAAGGGCCAGACGGTCTCCAATGAAATATCCAAATGAAAAAATGTTCAAACTCCTCTGGACCACGGGAACCCTATCTATGACCCAGACTTCTTTTTTGGTCTCTGTAAAATCTTCCTAGACGGTTGGGCCCCGGTCTTGGACGTTAGGGCCCCCAGCAAGCGAGGGAGAGACAGGCCTCAAGCTTCATTAGTTGATGGCACTGCGCATCTCTCTACCGGGACATACGCAGAGGCAGAACCGCTGACTAAAACGTCCAGAGACCGGGGGATCAAGGCCGAATCATAGACACGTCGGCCCACCTGTGCGCCCCGTCGGCCCACCTCCAAAACCAGGGATGCAAGTTGGGTATGGCCAAAAAATCGGAATATTTTCTAAGACCCTAAGGGAGGCATCTATATACTATATATGACTTAGAAAACTGGTTCGCAGGTAGGAGATATTTATCCCAATGATGAGCAATGGTTAATTAAGAATCAAAAGAATACTGTCACAGAAAGCATGCACGTCTCCCCTCACCCTTGGTGCGTGTGTGTATTCGTCAGGTCGGCCGGAAGCGATTTTTACAGGTGGCGCTGTGATCGGCCGCACTGGCCGCCATATTGTATGGTGACCACGAACGCCGCGTGTCTTGGTAACCTATAGTAAATTGCTCAATTTCACATGCTCAGAAAACAGTCAGAAACTGGGTAAAAAATTCTAGAATCTTCATAGAAATGTACACTATTGCCAAGAAAATACCCACAGAGGGTTGATAATGTTTAAAACTTTGTAGAATTTATGAAATCTAGGATGGAACTTTGCGATTTTAAGCTTGCTTTCTATGAGTTGCTATGGGATGTATTCACCATACTCATAGTCCAGGGGGTCGAGATGTAAACAATGGGCTGAATCTAATCCATTATAGCCCTTTTATCCAGAGGAATATCTCCGGGAATGGTGACAATACTTATGATAAGTAGATTTCATGATAGAATATATTTTTCCTGTGCATATTAATTTCAAAATATAACAAAATGTGCTGGTTGCTAGACCCAAATCGCTACCAGTTACAATGTGACACGTGACCGGCCATCGCACACCCGACCTGACGAATGTAGGTCAGTGTACACCACATACAGGGAGAGGGGCACTCGCCTGCCCCTCCCTCTTGGGTTATGACAGCAGGTGCCGAAGTTACTCGCCGCCGACTCGGTCATTTCCGTAAGCCCTATACTCTCAATGCAAAACACTTAGCGGAAATATCTGATATCTCACTTCAGATGCGGAGTGAGGCCGCCTCTTCCCGAGCAGAAATCGGCGGTTCCGATATTACTAAAGTCGGTAGGGGTGGCCAGATAGACGGTCTCTGTCCATCATTCCCCCAAGAAGGGTGTGTGCCCTGGATTTCATCCAGCCCTCAAGCCTCTTTCTCTAAGATCCAGCCAACATAAGACAACTATACAGACACTTAGGAATCTGAGAAAATTTTGGTACATATTGATTTAAAACGGTGTATTTTGGAGGACATTTGGCAACTTTTCCATTTATCCAAATTATCTTAATTCAGATGATAATCTGAGAACTTGCATGTATGTATGTATGTATCAATTTTATTTCCAAATAACAGTTACATTGACTTGGAAAAAGGGGAGAAGCTACAACTTAGCCCTCTCTTTAGCTCCTTCTGTGAAATATTCATTTCTCAGGTCTTCCAGGTATCCCTGAGTATGATAGACCTTCTTCAATAGTTTGCGTATCATTGTAATAAGATTTCAGATATTAAACGCCATGAAACGTACATTGCTGATTTATACATACAATCTAGAAGAAGTTATTCTAGAGTTTTAAGAAATCTGGAGAAAGATTTACAAATAGAACCAGAATTCAACATTAAATGTTAAATGATCGGACATCAGAAACAGCCTCGAACTAAGTAGGCATGTTTCCTATCAATTTATCCCTGCAAAACCGCGTCGGCCCACCCCCAAGATACCGATGCTAACTATAACCCTAAACCTAACCTTAGATGTGTGGTCCCAGGTCAGTATCAGCAGTAGCCTAGGTAGTAGGTCAGTATAGGCAGTAGTTATACCCCACTAGCATCCTGACGCCTAGTTTTTAGTTGATACCTTTATATTTAACTAGTG
Source organism: Sthenelais limicola (assembly GCA_942159475.1). NCBI lineage: Eukaryota > Metazoa > Annelida > Polychaeta > Phyllodocida > Sigalionidae > Sthenelais > Sthenelais limicola. The sequence goes on from OW804098.1 coordinate 52,687,449, forward strand.
GGCCGACGCGGTCTACCCCTTGGGCAGACGGGGGCCTAAGCCTTGTGCCGACGAGGCCCAAGTGCCTGGGCCGACACGGTTTTGGGCCGAAGCGTCTGGGTACCATCAAGGCCAGCTAAAGCCAAGCCAAGACGATCAACTATACCACAAAGTGTCATACCACAAACCGGGCCGCCGCCAAAGTGACTGCACTACATCGCCACATATTACGACAACCTATGTAGCAGACCCGCGGTCACCCATTACGTCACGTCATGTCTCACTGCTCATAGTGGTTGCATTCGGGAAGCATATGCCTTAGTGCTTGCATATGGGAAGCATAATATGCAAGCTCAAATGCTATAACTTTTGAAATGATAGTCCGATTTGAATATAGTTGGTGTCATAGGCTTTGAAATGAAGAGACAAAACCAGAAAAGTTCACATTGTGATTTTAGCAGGATTTGATAGATGTGTAAAACTGTAGATTGTGCATTTTCTGAGAATCTGACCCATTTTTCCCATTCTGACTCTAAATATGAAACATCCATGCACTCTCTTTTTCCTGGGTATGATCATAAACTGCCTTCCTCTCAGCTCTCCCGCCCTTGATAAAACACTCTTAAATGTGTTGATCACTCACTCCCCTCCCCCTCCTCCATCTCTCTTCCTACTCCTGCCCCCACCTCAACCTGCTGCTGGGGGGAGGGCAGAGGGAGGGGAGGAGTGAGTAAGAATGGTTGCTTAACAGACTTATCAACACATTTAATATGGTTATATCAAGGGAGGAGGAGGAGGAGCACAGGAGGAAGAAGAGGTACAGGTGTGTGTGTGTGGGGGGGGGGGGGGGGGGGGGCGGGAGAGAGAGGATGAGGACAGGAAGGAAGGTAGGAATGGGAGGAGGAAGAAGGAAGGGATCAAAGCAGTGGAGGAAGAAGAGGAGAGGTGAAGGACAGGGGGGGGGGGGGAAAAGGGGAGGGACTTTTTTACGTCCAACTTTTTTTACGACCAACTTTTGTTTCGACCAACTTTTTTTCAACCAACTTTTTTTTACGACCCAACTTTTTTTCAACCAACTTTTTTACGACCAACTTTTTTATGGCCCACCTTTTTTACGACCAACTTTTTGACGACCAATTTTTTTATGACCAACTTTTTTTTGCAATTTTTTTATGAAAGAATGTACCTGTCCACACATTACTCATTAATATTATTATTATTATTAAGGAGAGGGAATAAAAGGGGAGGGAGAGCAAGGGAGGTAGTCGGGGAGGGGGAGGGGGAGGAGAAGGAAAATTGATAGATGTAGGTGTGTGTAGGGGGGGGAGTGCACATTTTTTTCCCCATGAAACCCTCTTATATCAGTCATCCTCATCTCTCCTCTCCCTCTCTTCTCCTTCCCCCCTCTCTCTCTCTGTCCCTCCCTCTCTCACTCTCTCCCTCCTACACCTTAGGCCTACTACCCTGACATAGATTTTAGCGATTTTTGTGATTTTAGCCATTTTTGGCAATCAAATTAATATCTCAAAATTAAAATAAACATCCAGTAATTTTTTGGATTCCTATAAGAAGTACAAACACAACTGCCTCTACAATCCAAGTGCCGAAGGCACTTTTGATATATTATAATAATAATATAACCCTACACCCACCCACCCCTCCGGCCCCCCTGGGTCTTGCCAGTGACGGAAATACTCCATCAGTGCCAGTGGTGGAGTGGAGGTAGGCTACCTCCTTGCTTAGAAGCTCCACATCAAAAAATGATCTCCCATACATACCTTTTCATCTTTTCTTGCCGACTCATGAATATGAGTTACCATTTCCATATGAAGAAGCTCGAATAAGACTTCGTCTGCCATGTCAACTGATCGTCTTTTTAGATGCCTAGTCAAGTCTTCTCTGGGCTCGTCCTCCTTCGGTCGACAGCTTCCGGTTACTTTTAACTCAAAATAGTACCCCACCATGCAAGCAAACGAAAAGATATAAAACACGGAAATTAGTGATATGAACTGTGTACGAAAAAATAGTCAAATTCTATTATTTGATCCCTATTCAAATTTAAATTCTTTATGATGACAACATAGCTTCCTACAATTTCTCATTATCTTTCGTTCCTTAGTCCCACCGATTTTACTATCAACCGTGCCCAACGCGGACGTCAAAATGGCGGACACGGTGCGTGGAGTCCACGCTCTCCAGCAAGAGCTTGCTAAAGCCAAAGAATCGCTCAATGCAGTCGATGAAAACATCAAGAAACTTACAGGACGCGACCCAGGAGATAACAGGTTTGTTTCTGCTTTATTATAAATTGCAACTCTCCCTGCCATTGTATGTTTTTTTGCATATGGTTCACTGCTTCGCCCATCATCGAAGATGGCGTTGTGTTAAAGCCGGCCAGTTTCCAGAGAACGCATTATCGGTAGATATCTTCGTTCCGACCGTCTCCCACGAGCTTCTTTCATGTTCAAATTTCACCTCGTTAATTCACGTTTAAAATGCGTTCACTGTAGTCCCGTTGGCATTCTTATAAGTAATATAACCACCCTCTTTCCAGACTAGTTTGTGCCCTGGGTAAGCCTTTACTTGCTCACTCAATCCCTCTTGACTTGAGTCTGGCACGTGTAAATCGTAATTTTCTCATGTTTATCTTGCTTTGCGTCATTGTAACCATTTTCTTGTCTTTATAGGACTCCCGGCCTAACACGTCGGGTTGTTATCGGTGGGGGCGCTTCAGGTGGAGGTCAATCCGGAAGGGGAGAATCTAGGGGAACAGAGCGGAATTTTAGCATCAACAGGTACGGTAACCCATTTTCCCATTTCAGGTTTCAGTTTGCAGCTAGATATTTGATTAATTCATTGAATTAGATCTGCTGGAGTGGAAGACCCAGCTAACGGATGCTAAAGATTGCTGACTGTAGGCCAGAGTCATCCGCGAAATATCACTTGCATTATATAAATACGGTACATAAATATTATATTGGCCCTTTAGTAATGAATACAAAAATCCTTAGACTGAGTAGGCTTAATACACAGTCTGACACAGTGCACGGAGTGCATGATTATCATGAAGTATTCTGGAAAAAAAATCAATCTGCATCAGTGTCACTATCTTGTGATCGAAATAAGAGCCTAAAGAGGTAGGTAGATGTGCTGGCGGTTGAAAAGGCGGTTGAAAAGGCATTATCTATTCTCATAATGCAATGGTTCTAGAACATGTCTTATGACGATTTCATTCAAATTGTTGAATATTATACCAAACTATCAAATAGTCCAAGGCCTGTCACCCGTCAATACGTCAAGAAGCAAAATCAATGGCACCAAGTTAACAATATAGGCCAGGGTCTTTTTAATCACGAGGAACTTAACCTTAGATAATTAATAATGAAAAGGGAACATACGGGGGTGAGATTTATTTAATTCAATACTCGCTACAATTTTATTTTATTCAATTTTGTACTCCACATATGGACTAATCGTCTTTGCTAACAAAAATGCTTGTATTTTCGCTTGTACGATTTGTGGATATTGAAGTAGATGATAATATACTACCCCATAAATTAATGGAAAGCCTTCAGAAGTTCTGTAGGAGCTGAGCTGAGTGATATTAATTTACGAATAGCAATGGGTTTTCTTTCTCTTTCAGGCGTTCACTGAGAATGGATGATGGAAGCGGACCACCTGCTAAGAGGCGAGCTATGGGAGGAGCCTTCAGCAGGTAAGACTAAACTAAACATATTTTGAAAAACACGATTTGATAATAGGAGTATCTAAAATCTACTCGAAACTTATATCATCACACATGCCAATTGCGTTATTTTACCTTATTCAGTAATTGTTTAGTAATGTCTGCTATTTGTTGAAATTCAGACTTGGACCTCGTGTAGGTGGTCCTCGGTCACGCCAAGAGCCACAGGGACGGGACAGTGCTGATGAGGAAGATAATGTTAAAGTAAGTACCGTAATTACTTGTTATTTTTCGTATTCTGGGTTGTCTCATTTCTCGACTCTTGGAGTTTAAGTATATTACGATAGAAGAATAGCACGTTTAAATAAAATAAGAGCCCAGTTGTTGGAACTCTGGATCTTTTCAGGTGTTTTTGAACGTGAAAACATTTACATGGATTACTTATTTTGATTGTAGCATACGGTCCAGTCCTCTGTTGTGTCAGCCCCTAAAGACGCCCGCTCTCGACAGGATTCTATTCGCGAGCAAAGCCACGATTCCGAAGGCACTGCCAGGTAAGGAATTACAGTGTTTTATTTCACATTCGCTCACCATGTTGGAATACAAGATCTGCTTTACTTAACGCCTGTTAATACCAATATCCAGTTCCAAGTTTGGGAAAACAACTTTGTTAAGTTTCCTTTTCACTTTGAACTTATCTGTTATGAGGAAATTTGTTCATCTACTTGGGAATATTGTAGTCAATGCCAGAGAGTCATGGTTTGATTGTTACTGTTACCTGTATCACCCCCGAAGTCTTGCTTTCCGTATGTTGTTATCTACATATTACCCGTATGAGCCGATACCATGTTACACATATTGACTAAGTCGTTCTCTGTTGCAGGAATCGAAGGATGTTTGGCCTCCTATTGGGAACCCTTCAGAGGTTCCAACGTGACGCAAAGGACACAGGTGATAAGGTAGATGATCCTTGTCCTTCACATTTTCTATCCGATGAGAAGTTGCTGTAAAACACTCTTAACATTAATTAACAATTACTGTTAAGTTATTTAACGGGTCAGATTGACATACTATTTTCACCGAGGGAATAGGCCCTAAGCACGTGGCTAATCGCCATACATGTACAGTCAGGCGTTGCTCTGATGACTGCAGGTGCAGTCTGAAACCAACATATTACGATATATATGCTGCAGCAATGATTTTTTTAATTTTAATAAAGGCCCATAATACATTTCAATTATATTTAATTAAATTTTTCTCCCGTCACCATTCCAATATTTCAACATTCGGAATCCTATAACATCATCTCTAACATTGAAATGTACTTCGCTAAGTTGACTTTAATGGGACATCACATTACTTGACCTTGCTTCAGTGTTCAGTTCAAATAGTATCCCAAAACAACGTACTCTTTCGGGGCTTAAGATTTGTATAGAAAGTTCAAAATATCAACAAATGCCAAACTGAGTGAACCTAATAAAAAAAACTATGAAAGTAAAATTAGAATTTTGAATAGTATGAAAAATTACTGAAGTTAGGGTACGATAATCCCTTGATAGCATTTTACTGATGTGAAACTTGGTTAAACATGAAAAACTATGACAGTAAAAGTATCATGATAAGTGTGATGCCTGTTTATGTACGTCTAGATGAAAGCACTAGAATCCTGAATACTATTAAAAAAAAAAAAAAAAAAAAGACTGAAGTTGGAATATGACAAACCCTTACTACCATTTGCTGGGCTCGCGCTAGGACTTCCTTCTGTTTCGCCACCGTGGCGAAAGTCCAAAGAAATATTATCGCCACACTGACTTTCTATTCGCCACAAAACAAATGTGTATAACTCCTATGAATTGACGAAGAATTGACTCAGGGTTGCCACCGTCTCAGGATTGGGACTTATAATGACTCAAAAAAAGGACTAGTGTGACTGGATAGGGATATTTTACTTGTATTGGTGAAAATTGCAAATTAGACAGAAACGGTTCTGACGATTGTGTGTGGGTAAGGGAGACTGCAAGCACCAGAGGCACAGCAGATATAAGAGGCGGGTTTGGGGTTCTCTCCCCAAGAAAATTTTGAAAATGTATACTTGTTAAATGATGCCTTCTGGTGCATTTGAACTGAATTATGAAGTTGACAGGGCAATTACAAATTTTAATGACTTTGAAGGGCCTTAAAAATTAATTTAAAGGTAATGATATTTTCACTGGAAATCTTGAAATTACCCACTATAGAGTACACAATTGACCCAGAATAATTTTCATATGGGCATTGAATAACATACACGAATAAGTTTTGATTTGAATTAATATGAAACAAAAATAGTGTGTAATAAGATAACAGGTTGTAGGTAATGTACATTGGATGTAGAGAGTTTATTATAGAGTTTTTTTTAATAATCGTTTGTGATGTTACATCTTGATGTGACAGAACATCATGAACGATGTGTAAAATCTGAAAAAAGTGGCCGACTTGGGGACGAAGTAGTTCATATTAGTACGTGTGCTATATTAATATTTTTATAGCACCCCACTTTCAAATGGAATGCACATATAATAAACTCAGATATACCTAGTATTGACCATTTCTTGGTCTAATTTAACAAAATTTACTTAATATTTAGAGCTGCCGATTGTACATTTTCTAAAGATCTGACCCATATAATTATGGGCATGTTCTGCAGTAACATACAGCTTCTCTGCTTGTTCCTTCTGCCATAACGTTTTCCAATTCATTTTCCGATTATGGTTAATATATATAATATGCGGTCAGAAGCAAAAGATATGAAGATATATTTAAAGTGACACTTCTCACTGTTCTGGCCTTCATTTACGAGTAACGGAATTTCTACTTAGTTTTCTGGTATCTGGTATTTCTTATCCCTCCTAACTAATCCCTGGTAATATCAAAACTTTGTAATCCATAGTTTATGAGATATTTGGTCAAAATAGTGAGTAAATTCATTTCGGCTGGATCACTAATTTTATGACACTTATTGCTTTGAAAGTAAAAGAAATGCTTTAGCAACATTGAAAACACAAAATATTTAGAAAGTTTTTGTGCACTAATGTACATACATAATATTTTAAAATAGTTTTCTTCAAAATGTTTTAATTTAAAAAATGTAGAATAAGGGGTGTGGACTTCAAACTGGTATGGTCACTCTTCACGATTATAGTATGAAATCATGTAGAATGATGAGTCATTTCTGTGTTGTTTTTTGTTTTCGCCACAGTGGCTAAACCCAAATGCCCAAATTGAATTATTTTGCGCCAAACTGATTTTCTTTTCGCCATTGGCGATGTGGCGAATGGCTAGCGCGAGCCCAGATTTGACTGATTTTGAAACTTTCTAACCACCTAAAACACTAAAATTTAATTAGGATCAATCTTTATGCTAATGTCCCTAAGAGGGACAAATATCAACACAATGAAAAATCCTATGGAAGCAGGTTTGGACCAGATTCCATAACTGAACAGTAGTGAAAATAAGATTATGATGAGTTTGAAGAAAACAAAATACATGCTTTCTGTGGAAAGAAAAATATAACTTACTCAATGAATCCTTACCTTTCCACGTAGAACAATAGCAGGGTGTCAAGTTATTCCTATTATTCCTATTTTATCCTATTTTCTGGAGGCATTCATATTTTTCCCATTTTTTTGGCAATTTCCTCCTATTTTTCCTATTTTTCTGACCATCCATACTCCTGTACATATTTTATCAGGTTACATTGATGTTCCCTGTAAAAACAATTTTGGGGAATCTACCCTTTATACCTATCCAAATACATCACAGATTTGTTTCTGCATTACCAAATTCTCATTTCTTACATACCATACCACAAGGCCCACTGAAATATTTGTCACTGTTGAGCAACAAAGCTTTTCAATTAAGGTTCCAAGTTTCCATTAAACATCATTTAGATATAGAAAATGCTGCATTTAATACTTTACAAAAAATGTTACATGGATGCACTGAATTAGCATTATCTCACTCAGATGGACCTCTAAAACTATTGCTGTTACAATGAAATAATAAGTGGACTTAGTCCTAAACAGAAATTATATTTTTTAAATTATGATCTCATCACCTATATTTATTGGACTTCAATGATACCTGCTATGATGAAACAAAGAAATAACAATTTAATTTAAAGCCTTGAAAATGGGCATTTTGGTTGATGCGCCTGAAAATCATCATATATGGGACTCAAATCCTGTTGGAATCTATTAAATGGCCTTGAAATTTTCCTAACATTCTCAATTTTTTACTGTACAAATTCCCCTGACTTGCCCCTGTCACACCTTACAGTGATCTCAGACAAGTAAATCTCAGCTGCTAGGGGCAAGTGTAGTCGGTAGGTTTGTTTTGAACACTGCTGTTGATATAAAATCTGAATTATATCTTGTGACATACACCCTTGACAACCCCCTGGTCCCATTCTTGGTGTTCTAAAAAGATCTGAAAAATTCTGATTGCTCAGAAGCGTGGAGATCCTGCAATTATTTAAATATCTGGAAAAAAATTCATATTCTCTCAAGGATGGATAATAATCTTTAGACTAGAACAAAAATGAATGATAATAGAAAGAATGCTACATGTGAATATTTCCAGCCAGGCAGGGAATGGGATTTTTTTTTTTTAAGTATATCAATAGAAATGGGAACCAAAAAAGGTGCCAACTTCTATGATCTCACCATAGTAACTGCAATTTCAGCATCTAAATAAGATGGCACTATCTGTATGACAAAAATGATGATTTGGGATCAATATCAAGGGTTCCCGAAGGATGAACAGTCACTATCACACCAAACATTGCATATACCTAAATATATTCCAATAATGTGTGCATGCCATGATTATTTCAAGATAGGTCAAATTTACCTGGTTCTTGAAGCTGTAAGATTAAGATTTGAATGGGTTGTTTAGGTATTCATCAAAGTTTTAACTTTATATACTTTGTGGCTCAACAAATCCTCACATTCTGAAGTCAATTATGAGATAAAATTACATGCAGAATACATGATTTGATTCTTTATTTGAAAAACTTTTCCGGAGGCCGAGGGGCATATCCCTGGACCCATCTAGGAGTGCTTTGTGCCTTTGGTGCAAAGCCAGCCCCACTCCCTTCACAATACTTGGACTTTGGGATTCACTAGGATTTGGGATCCTCACAGTTTGGCACTCTGGTTCTGGTTAAAGTTTTTTCAGGTTCATTATATATTTTTCCTTTTATAGTCTTTTCAATGTTTTCTGTCTGCACTTTAAAGGCCTCTCCTTATTAGCAGAACTTTTGTTGTTGCTGCTATTTCAAGCAATAGTGTCACAGTAATAAACATTAATTTTGCCAGGTTAGACGTTGCAAGCATTTATGACAAACAGATCTGTGGCCACAAAGTTAGCAAGTGCTACCTGTTCCTCTTCTTATGACATTTTTTCTGTCTGATGAATATTCTTCCTTATACTAAGGAACCCATGGCTGGAATTAGTTGCACATATTACCCAAGCTATAAGAGCCATGTCCCATGGGTTTTGTGGACTTTACTAGATTACTAGGGTGAACCTGTGGCTGAAGTTAGTTTGCAATAATGTCCTTAGGCAAAACCCATGGAACATTGGGTATGGCTCGTCCTGTAAAATAGTGCTGTTGTGCAAGGTTGGAGGATGCATTTCCCCTCTTTTTGTGGGGCAAGATACTAGTTGTGAGGGAATAATTCTGCCATAATGTTTGAGGGATCAGAATCTCCTCTGGTTTGTTAGTAACTGCCACAAAATGAAAAAGGTGTAGTTCTTTTACAAATCTCATTCTGATGATGGTTCTTTCATTATGTTTGGTTCTCTCCAACATCACAACTATGGCATTTATGGATAGACTCCTCTGATTCTGATTCCCAGAATTAGACCAGTTTTGATGATGAGAAAAAGAGACTTATATTTGGGACTTCAAAAAGCTATTAAAGAAAAGAAAATGATTATGAACCTGAAAAACAAACACAATTTGTATGAGGAAACTATTGGTGTATTAGGATGGTTATAAGTGTGTCTCCACCAACACCAACAGGCAGGCACCTGATATCAATTTTGAGGGTGGAAGTATGTCCCCAGGAAGTGGGTTAGTTCTGGAATCATACTAATGCAAACTGCTAAAAAAGTGTTAAATGGTGTGAAATCTTCTAAATTTTCTTTTTGAAAATTATAAATGTTGAAATGGCTGTTAACAATCAGATACTCTTAAGCATCTCTTCCTAAATGCGTGCTTAAAGGCCATTAATTCTTCCTATTTTCCTCCTATTTTACCTCACGGATTCCTATTTTTTTCCTATTTTCTTGACTGAAATATTCCTATTTTTTTGTGACCCTACTTCACTTGACACCCTGCAATATGATTACCTGGGAATTACACTCAACACAGTTTGATAAACTGAAGAAGAGTGTATCATAAAGTTATCAATTCGGATTGATGAGTCAATTCCTCACCGAACTAGCTGCAATGATGCTGCTAAAATCGTTTATTCTATCAGTAATAGACTAAAGTTTTCCCTACCTTACGCCAATTTGTACAAGCAAACTTTAACAAATTACGAAGAATACAAAATAGGGCCATTGGATTTTCTTTAAAATCAAATTTAGAAATCTCCAGGCGGGAAATGCATCACAAATGAAAGGTTATGTCGATAAAGAATCTGCATAGATATCTCCTACTAATGGCAAAAAGAATAACTAGCTCACAGGAGGAGAAATGCTGCTGCAATACTGACCCAATTTATACCTAAAACTGAGAATGATCGGAAAGCTCTAACCTATCATGGAATCAACTTGATCCTAATATCAGGAATCAAAACATAAAGGGACTGAATCCTACATTGAAAAACCAGATCATGTTTAGGCAGCTACATGAGTTAATGGAAATCTGGATATACTACCATCTCTTCCACACACACTCAGCCCCCGCACCCCTGTAGACGACTGTAATACACTAACCTAATATATTAATATTTTCATATCATTGAAGCTACCGTGATTATATGACACCACTTGTATGTCGTCATGGCATTAAGCAACTATCACTCACTCATACCATCGAATCATGTTACTTTAAGACCGGTGGTAGGAAGACCCGTCTTCTGACGATGTCATGGTTGATGTACTGCAAAAAAAAATCAATTAGAAAAAACCGACCCCAACCGACTTGAAAAAGCCTTGAATTGTATGACTAAAATCACGGAGACTAGTCTTACAGAACTGAATCACTATGTTCCTATAACTTTGTTTATTAGATGATAGTCGAGCTCTAAAACAGTAATAATTATGGTAACTTAGGTAATGCTTCTTCGCCTGTATGTCACCTGCTAAATGCATTATTTTCTTTCTGTATCTTCCAGGAAAAGCAGCGTCAAGTGATTGAGCAGAAGCTTGAAGAGCGTGCAGCCCAAGAAAAAGAAGACGTGCGCAAACAGCGGCAGACTCTATTCAATGAACGGAAGTCTCAGCAAGAGAAGTTGAAGAAAATAGAACATAAAATGGAGTTGGTTCAGATTGTAAGTACTGTAAACGTATTAATGTTCGCGCAGTATTTATTTTCGCACACCCACCCTTGTGCGCGAAATTAAATCCTGCGCGAAAGGTACAATTATTGTATAAACAAGTGTGAGACTTCCTTGCTGCGCGTATCTAAATCCGCGCAAAAAGGTGTCAAAGAACTAAGTGCGCGAAAATTTATCCGGTCGAAAATAAATACGTTTACAGTATCACATTTGCAGTAGTATTAGTAGTATACGATGTCAAACACTATCTGGAGCTAGTAGGCATAAATTTGATTAAAAAAAACCTTTAAGAACCAAGCGATACCTTACCAACACTTTGGACAAAATTAAAAATTGGCATTATCAGTATTTCGAATTGTATTTGCTTGAGAAACTACAAAACTTACTGATTATCATCTATAAACCCTTGGGCGTACTTTGATCTACTAATTACCTAATTACCTACTACCTTTACCAAGATCTTTTTCTCTGTCGTCAACATAGGAAGAAAATTATACTCATTCGGAGATTCAAGTCGGAGAAATATTTACTGACCCGTTATGTTCTTTTCTAGCATGAAGAATGGGAAACCCAAACCAAGAGATTGATGAACTTCATTCGAACAAAGGCAAAGCCTCCGTTATTCTACCTCCCCAAAACTCACACCCCAGCTACTGAAAAGAAGCTGAAGGAAACGGGCAGGGTACTTGAAGGTAAATTTGCTCAGTTCATAAATTGGCAAATTGTTTATTTAATTTCTGTCAGTATCTAACAGAGATCCAGCCTTTATCTCTATTTTCTATGTATCGGTAATTAATGAATTGATATCAATCCAGGTCTGATGAATGACTTTTTTCTGGTTGATTTCTGATCTGTTCAGTTGGCTCCACACTTACATTGTTGAATCTATCTAATCCTCATCAACTTCCTCTATACCCACAATAATTATGTTTACTTATTTTATAGATATAATAACGAAAAGACGTCGGCAGCTAGAAGAAGAAATTGAAGAGTTAACTGCCGGAGAAGATAATCTAACGCACAGGGAGGGTCGTGATGAGGATGAGCCTATGGACGCATCCGAAAACGGCAAAGCTGAGGAAGACATTGAAAATGATCAGAGGACTGTCCACCATGAAGATCAGGTGGAAGATAAAGACGTTGCTAATGACCCTGTCCATGATAAACGGGAAGTTGAGCTGAAGGAGCCTAAGAGTGCGGATAAAGAGAATCGGAAGGATGACCGTGGCCATCGGAGAAGGGATTCGAGTAAGAAGGATGAAAGCAAAAGGCGAGATAGCCGTGGTGGTAGTGGTGAGAGGGAAAATAGCAGGGATGGGCGGTCTGGAAGGGATAGATCAAGGAGTGATAGGGATAGATCTCGCTCCGATAGGCACAAAGAAAAAGAAAAATCTAAACGTGACACGCACGATTCTAGTCGGCGTAGAAGTCGTGAGAAGGATCGAGACAGGCGGGAGCGGGAGCGTAGACGCTCCAGGAAAAGTTCTGAAAGGTCTGATAAAGCGGCAAGTAATGACAAGAAAGATAAAGAAAAGAAGGAAAAAGAAAAGGAGTCGAATAGAGAAATCACCGAAAAGATCGAACTTCCTCCGGAAAAAGAACCAGAACCCCAAGAACCTAGTAGCAAGATAGAGGATTTAGGGGAAATAAGGATGGACACCATGCCTGACTTAGATTCTATTGCGCTTCCATCCGATCCCCCTGCTCCGGCTAAGAAAGAGGAAGTTATTGAAGTACTTGACGATGATAACATAGAGGAAGAAAAGGCCGCAGAGCCACAGAAAGAAGAAACGGAACCAGAAATAAAGGTTTTTGAACCGGTTGAGGAAAAGTCTGCGCCCGAAGCACCTATAGTTATCGAAGAGGCTATTGAAGAGCCCAAACAAGTTGAATCAGTTGAGAAAGCGAAGAAGAAAAAGGGGGCTAAAGATGATGACGAGAGTGACGATGATAGCGATAGTGATTCTTCCTCTTCTTCCAGTAGTAGCAGTTCCTCGGGCAGTTCTAGTAGCAGTAGCAGCAGCAGTAGTGACTCGGAGGAAGAGGAGAAGCCCAAGAAATCTAGAAAATCCGAGTCTCAAAAACGGTCTTCCAGGTCCCAAAGTTCCAGGGAAAAGTCGAAGTCAAAATCCTCGAAAGATTAAGTGCGGATTTGACACCTCTAACGTAAATACATCTCCTTGGAACTTTGGAGAACTAGGCCCAATTCTTGGTTGCTCTCCTTTTTGAATATCGGTCATTCAGAATCCGATCGCTGCTGACACGTTTTATGTCAGGAAATTCAGTGATGTTGAAACACCTTGTTGTAGGCTATACCACGTTTCCTCTGAGAAACAGTTGGGCGATAGGGTTTCTAGTACTAGCGTGTTTCATCTTACTTTGACAGGGTGTCTTTTCACTAAAACAGTGTGAATGAAATACCTTAGAGACATTATGGTCAATGGTTTCTCTTGTTGACCAAGTGCTGTTCTTGCATTGAGCCCATATGTAACAGTTATTTTGCTGCCATCCGTGATAATACTACTACTGTAGATTATTAGTCTTCATAAGACGCTTTTCTATGTATGTATATTTTTTAAAAACTGTCCTTATTTAATGATCAGACATATTGTGAAAGTTCATCATAGTGTTGTGACACCATAAAGTCCCAAATTATTTCGAACCTGAGAGCTATTTAAACAAGCTATTTTTATTCCGAATGGAAGTCTTGTTTTCACCGAATGTACCTCCCCTACCTTACCATTTCTCTTCCAGCCAATCTATTTTTCAGGTTGAATGATCCGGAATGCACATGTAAGTGCTTTATGTTTTATAAATCTGGCTTTGTCCGTACGCACGGTAAGTATGGTGTCCTTGGCATGTCTTTGGAATTATCTTAAGCAAAACTTGGGACTTAATTTAAAATCTCATTCCCCCCAATATAGTCTTGAAACTTTAATATTGTAAGTCCTTTAGTACGTCAATAGTGAAAGACCTGAGATTTGCCTAAGATTTCGTTTTTCTATTTTCAACTCTACCATCCAATTACCAAACATTCATTAGGATGGCTCTTGTAATTGATTTTTAATAGTGAAGTAATGTGTATTAAGAAAGTAAATTGATTAATTCGTTTACCATCCATTAATCAGCGTAGGTCCTCCTTTAATCTGTTCAGCATGAATTTAATTCGCGACTAACAACCCGCTGCAGTACATACCATATGTTGGAATCGTCTTGATAATCCATTTCTATTTCAGGACACCTTGATGGTAATATTTTCAGATGTTCATATTGTACATACTATTTTAATTCTCCAATTGCCGTGTGGTACTATTAGTATTTGCATTCCAGGGAGAAATGCAAGGCTAACTTGTCTGCATGGATTTTATATTCGAGAATTGTCCGTTTTTAACAAATTTTTTTAGAAATTTTATGAAGCTAAATTCCCAATTTTAATAACTTATGCTCATATGATCCAGTAATTGTATGTGGGACTGCACACTATGTACTTCACCCCGCTGTGTGTTTCTATCTAATAGTTGAAGTATTTGGAGAAGGAACTGTGTAGCGATTATTAAAATCTTTGGCCTGACCATGGCCCTAGGGGACGACTTTCTACAAATGACACTTATGTGGATTAAGTAGGTACCGAATTGTAGTAATTGTCATAAACACGGACTGATGAAATAAAAATAAAACTTAATATTCATACTGTCTGATCTTTTATTATACAGTGACACTTCCAATACTCCTCCTACACTCGAATGTTTAATGATAAACTGGCCATCAAATAAGAGTTAGAATAATACCATACAGAGGTAAAACATCCATGACTAAACCTTACCAGGATGAACTCCAATATAAATACAAAATTTAAGTACTGGTATATTCTACAAGTACAAGAACAGCTATGGCCCAAAAATGAACCCCACTACTACATGCGTAAATACCATACATCTGATGCACTCGTCGATAAATGGCTACAGTACTTTAAACATAATGTGAAATTCAGATCTTGATATCCTAGCTCAGATCAATGTGGCATCTTTGTTACACCTCTATAAAAAGCACCATTACTTGTAATTGTATAGCAAAGAACCTATCAAAAGAACAAAAGTTCCCATCGAATTTAATACTAACATGGCACAACGGATGCACAACCAAGTTTCACGTTTACTAACTATATTGGAATGGGATCATAAACAACAAACCTATCACATATACGTACCAACAACTGAATTTCCACTTTTAGCATTCAGCTAACTGTCCCATACTCTCCATACAAGCCGATTTGATAAGAGATTCTGATGATATGATGTAACGATTGGTCATTTTCATGTACGTGCTCGTTAAGATCCCTACTTTTGGTATGGCAATAGGAAACTTATTGTCAAGCAGGACCGCCCTATATATATAAAAAGTAGCTCTTTCGAAAATAGCGTATGTATATGGATACAGAGAAGAATATAGCTTAACTATTTTGATCTTTTTCTTGATTCAAAACGACCCAATGGGTCCCGAAAGCACCCGTCTAAAGGACAAACCTAAGACCTTTTCTCCACTACAAGAACCTTCCCGCATAGGGTACGCCGAATCCCTTCCTTCGGTATCGTGTAGTTTTCCATATCTGACTCAATTTTATTTCCAACTTCGATGAGGTTATCATTGCTTGCCAGTAGATCTTTGAGGGACCATAACTTTGTATGGGCACTTTTACCCTGCTTCGCAAAAACATAGGCAACCTCATTGCCACAGGACTTGAGTGTATCAACTAAGGCGCTTGCTTTTCTTGAACTTGCCACGCTACATCGCTTGGAAATTGGCGTAGGTGTTCTGATATGATAAAGATTAGACACATCTGGATCCTTCTCTAGAAGCTCATTCTCGATGATTTCCGAAGACTTGATGCCCCAAATGAATCCTGTCAAATAATGGATCAGATTTGTACCGAGGTAAAATGGCTAGTTGAAATTAGTCACATTGGCGACGTGGCAAACCTTAAATTTATTATGGGTACGGTAAATGCTAAGAGGGAGGTATGTTTAGTATATACATGTACCTACCTAATACTAAGCAGTACAACTCCA
Source organism: Sthenelais limicola (assembly GCA_942159475.1). Classification (NCBI taxonomy): domain Eukaryota; kingdom Metazoa; phylum Annelida; class Polychaeta; order Phyllodocida; family Sigalionidae; genus Sthenelais; species Sthenelais limicola. Next base: position 52,703,729 of record OW804098.1, read on the forward strand.
TGAAAACTAAGTTACTTCAGGAATATTTAATACACTTAAAAGGGTCAATCGTCGGGGACGCATTGACTGAAATGGAGAACGTACCACTCAAAACTGCCCAATGTGCTTTATGACCTTTCTTGAGACATGGTTCGTTGTTCCCATCAGCGTCATAACTTTGTGGTTAAGGAGAATGTGTAATTGCTGTACTACTACTGTCCGGGATAACCGTATACTGTACAGTACCAGTCTCCCAAATTCCCTACTTTGAGATCTGAAAAAGAGAGCAATAATCGAAACTCGAAATTTCTATTTTATTTCGGGTTCAAACCCATGCCCAAGTTGAGGTATCATCGAATGACAGTAAAATGATTAATAGATGTGCCCAGATAGAGTAAAACGCATGAATGTAAAGTGCAAGGGATATGTTATGATTTACTCCTTTCAAAATTTCTAGATGACATAATCGAGAAAAATAAGCACTACAAACGTGGAAAGCCAAATCCAGAATTTTCAAAACAGGTTGCGTAACTTGATCTTCAAAGCTCAAAATATAAGTACATGATTCATACACGTCTTTAAAAGCCATTAAAGACTATACTAGTCTTGATTAAATCAAATATATAATTGCATTTATTCAAACTCCTAAATTTCATTCTACATAGACGCTGGAAAAATTGATGTTTTTTCTTTATTTTTGGCAGCAGAAAGGAGAATTTCACGAGTCCCCGAACCCTATATGAACCCGTTTTTTCATATATATGAAACATAGCTAAAAGGATACGGTACTAAGATGATCCTGTTGTCGGCGAGAGCCATAAGTATCTCCTCACTCCTCACTTGACGTCCATGCCACAGCTCATACTTGCAGTTAGTCAGCTTCACCGCCAAGTCCGCCATGTGGCTTACTGTTAAGGTGTGAAAAATAAAGTTTAAATTGGGGAGATAGATATACGAGAGTAGCATCAGGCCAGAGAACTTTATCTAAGTGTTGCGCCTTGTGGGTGGACAGACATTTTAATAATGCATTGTTTATTTAAAAAGTACCTCATCTTAAATCTTCTACGGGTATGATCCGTATGAATATGTGGAGAGATTATTAGACTGATAACATTTTAATATTTCTCACGTCATTAATACTGCAATCCTTTCCATATTTCGATGGAATACATCATTCTCACACACTAAATAACACGAACAAAAATATCAAGGGGCTGAGAAATAGAAAAAAACTCACCAGAAAATAGTTCTCCTTGTTTCGAGAAATGTTCACTTTGGGCCAAAGAAAGTGCCTCCGTCGGTTTTATGTCTTTTCCAAGTAAGGGGGCGGCCATACAAAGAGCAACAAGTCCGCACCTAAAAGGTACGATACAAACTTAATACGATATGGGGAAACGGGTACCGTAGCCTACAACAACTTTCATAAATACGACAACTTTTATAAATACAATAATCCATGATTAAAAAATCCAAGGGAGGAACGTTCTTTCGCAGTGTTGTTCCAGACATGTCTATGCTTTAACAATGGTGAAAAAAGTGATTTATTTTCAGTGGCGCTATGTTACAGATGTTTATGAGTGCGTTTGGATTCAAATTACCTATTTGAATATAGCTCCATAACCTAATGCAAACATCGGTACAGTCGCTTATTCCTTTTCAAAACATCTGAATCGTAACGGAGACAACCCCAGATGACCTCCCTGATATCACAGTTAGGTTTATATTCTTAGCTTGTTGAAGAACAATTTTAACAAAAAGCATTGCGACGGCTATAATCGTATTACTTTACACTCTAAACATTAACAATAACATCCGGTTAACTATAAATAATAAAATGATTCTTCAATTATATCCATAACTAAATGGATGAAGGTATTAATCATTTAAACTCGTGCATGTTAATACAACTTACATGGGTCCATCTTGTAATACTGGAGTTACTTGTTGATAATGAACAATGAATGTCATGCTCTCGGGGTCAGATCCATCTTTCTCTAATCTGAAAATGTTTAAAAATAATTTTTATTTAAATCACCAGACGGCGCACGATATATATTTTTTTTGGGGGGGGGGGGGGGGCGGGGGATGCAAGTCGTGACGCCACTCGCATGCATGTAGCATTCAAGGTGACAGAGGGTCTCTTGCTTGTTTAAAAAAAGGTGTACGGTAATATGTTATGGTAGGCTACACATAAGTATTTTCTACCGGATCCAAACGGGTACATGTCCTATGAGAAGAAAATTTACAGGAATGGATCGACTATAGTTGGTAACCTGATAACTTAGCAGCAGTGATATTTTGTTGTTGCCAACACTGGGTCTTTATTCAATAGGCATACAAAGGCAACAGTATAATAAGTCTAGAGAGTATACTCTGTCCAGCCTCTAAAGAACCCGGCAAGGATGGTGGGGGTTCAGGGGTCACAATGGGGCACTGACTTTGACAGCACTGATTTACGAATTAGTTGGTGGATGTGCTGCCACTTTCCTGTTTCTGTCTCTCAAATATGTCATGGTCCTCGCCATTTATAGCTTTTAAATTTGGTCCCCTTCTCCAGGGTTAAAACTTTTCTCATTCCCCCATTGCAATTTGAAGAGAGAACATTACTTTTAAAGCTGTTTTGACATTTACATGTTCTAGTGCCCTCACACCATCGCTAAAGACATTCCCCAGACGTGACCCTGTAATTGTATCCTTCTTTGAAGTTTAGGTTCTTTAGAGGCTGGACAGAGTTGTATACAGGATTTACAGCTCTCTTGTATCAATGAATATGATGTTCGATGAACCTAGAACGAAACTTGTTTCTGTAAACCTATGACAAGAATAAAGATATTAACAAAGACCTATGAGATTTGTTGGTTTGTATTTTCCTCGATTAGCTTACTACTACATTTTATCAAGAATAAGGACGACGCAGAAGATACCCTCTCATATTGTCTAATACCTTCATACTATTAGCTTGATAACATACATACCTTAGGCTACGCTTAAATTCAATCGACAACTCAATCTAATTTTAACACGCTTATTCAATTTTTTAGGATAACATTCCTTCAGAAAACAATAAAATGAAAAAAAAATCCCAGTCGGTTTCATCCTGGTATATGCAGTGATGTAGGAAGCAATTTAAACATGTGGGTGATCCATGTGTGTTTTCTCGAAGTTGCAAACATATGATAACCATTCTCTCCTGATCAATGTTAATGAGACACTGAAAACCATACTCTGGGACCCCCCCCCCCCCTCATTGTGTGTGTGTGTGGGGGGGGGGGGGGGCATGCCTGTGTACCACCAAATAAAACCTCTGTTCAAATGAGCATTGAATATTAATATTGCCATTGCCATTGGTGTTATCACTCATCACTGAGAGCTGTCATTGTGGCAAATGAAAAGGGATCTCTTCCTACTGTACCTGTAATAAAGCTGTATGCCTAATTTTACTAACCAGGAAAACAATAGCCACTTTCAGTCCAGAAAGCATACCGCTGGATTGGGTTGTGTTGGGATCTGACTTTTAGGCTAGTTGCTTGTATAAATAAAGAAAAGCAGTTGCCGACGAGGTCCTGTCCACGCACCCTACCACCTCCACCCCACCCCCACCCCTAGCGCTGCTCAGTGCGTAGGCACTGAGCAGCGGCCTATGCAGTGGCGCTAGCGGCGGTATTGGGAGACACCATTTTCGGCGCTTGTTGATATATTTCGCGGCAATGGCCGTCCATTCGAATCTTCCTGACGGGATCTTTCGAGCTATACCTGACCCTAGCCTTGTATATAGACAATATTGTTCCAGTAATCACTAGCTAATATCGTTGCTTACTAATATACGGTAGTTCTCACACCTGACACAAAGCTGAATGAGCATTTATTTCGTTGGCAGAGACAGCAGCAATTCCCTTTTCTTCTACTATGTATGTAGGACCGTGATAACGGGTACGACTGTTCCAATTTTAGAGAGTAGCCGGTCGCGGCTTTTTTCAAAAGCGGTAGTCGCGCCCGGGAGAGTCCAGAGTATTACCGCGAGGTTAATTTGGTTGTGGTGTCTTAGGCTATGTACTGGTATTGTATTGGAATCTTGTTCTCATTATCAATCCTTCCCACCACCCCACCCCCCCGGCTGCCCCTCGACCTCCCGTCCTACTAGGCTTTTGTTTTGGTGTCTAATAATACACATGCCCCAGTGAGGCATGTGTACCGCCAGCAGTAGTGGCGCCGCAGCGGCCGCAACGGCTTGTCTCGGAACTAAAATGCGGCAATCGCGATCGATTCAAATCATAACACACCAATCGAAAGTGGTAAATGGGCTTATATCTTCTTTTCTAGACAATATTGCTGCAGTAATCACTAGCTAATATCGTTGCTTACTAATATACGGTAGGAGTGAGCGTGGATACTAAGCTGAATAAGCATGTATTTGTTTGGCAGAGACAGCTATAAATGTTGTTCTAGGTATATAGGCGTTTGACCGTGATAACCGGTACGACTGCTGTTTTCCTTTTGATTCTGCCGTTGGCAAGCTTCTTACAGAAGCGGTAGTCGCGGGGAGTCGAGGTGGATGCTCCACTCTACCTATAGCCTATACGGTAGGCTACCTCCTGGGCCTATCCTAAATAATAGTCAGAATAGACAATAGTACTTTGGGGAACGAGCTGGATAAGGGGGCCCTGCAATTTTTTCATATCGTATTTTATATCGTTCGAGACTTCCGAAATTTCTTTTTTCAAAATGAAACTTTCGCACAATTCATGTAATAAAGTTAGTTCAATCAGAGCCATACATACATTTGATTTGGTGTATGGCCCTGGTTTAATCATAGAAATAGAGTTTCTATTTCTATGGTTTAATTAACTACGGTAGACTAACCGTAGCATAATTGTAGGCCTACCGAAATACGGTACGTGATCTAAATTTATCCAGGATTTATCCATAGACTATAGCTATTGTCAGGCAATTATATATTACCCACCTGGTTTTCAGTTGTGAAAGCGATTGACTAATTTCATCCTTGGGCTCCGGTAGTGTTTGCGGGATGCAGGGACGGATTTTCATTCCCGACAGCTGGCTTCTCACTTCGGCCGCCCCGAATGGAGAGATGCCCGGCGGCGGAGGGGGACACTTCGTCGGAACGGACACCGGTGTCTGATCCATCGTCCCATTAATTTGGTTTTCTCCCTTTTCCTGTAGTTGTGGCATATCTCTACAGACACGCAGCACCTAGATACTACTATGGCAACCGATATGGAATGGGTCAGTTGTCACTGTGGGCAGCTTCACTCGGAAGGTTTGGTGAATATTTTCTTAGCGAAGAGAAAGAACCAGCTGATATGATGACGCCATCTTTACTTAAGCTGAAGGGATGTCACGTGACCACCTGACGTAAACAACTGCACGTGGGCAGAGAGTGCTCAGTGGGCGCTGGGTGGGTGGGTGGGTGTTTGGGTGTGTGTGTGTTTGGGTGTGTGTTGCGGGTGTGTGTGTGTGTGTGGGGGGGGGGGGGGGGGTGTGTGCTATCAGAACCAAACAGGGTTCCCATTCTCGTCCTAATATAAATATCACAAAAATGGCAATAACTCTGGTAGAATTGGGTCCTCTGAGATGAAATCCGGGGATGAAATATTTAGGCTAGGTTCTGTTGCCTGGATTGTCTTCTATTAATTAGGCCTACATACACAATGTTTTTCTGGGCTAAGACCCACATTGGGGTAAAGTCCTGGAATTACTATGCTACTATAGTCTATCCAGAAAATTACTGCAGCAAGACACTTAATTGTGGGAAGTAAATTGGTTATATTTCACCAGATCTGAACGATTTAAAAATTTTTTATATTTGAAAATAAATGATCGTCCCACCCACCCCACCTTTCCCTGCCCCTCCTACCTACAATATCCACTTGATTTAGTGTTAAATACCGAGCCTACACATCACCAATGTGCTGAGTAGGCTCCCGCCCTATAAATAGCCTATACATGTTTGTGAGCGTGGGTATTATGTAAGGGTGGCAGTGGCTATATGGTTGAAGCTATGTAAACATGGCGGGAGTGAGTGACAACAGATAGAGGGTGCATGAATGTTTTCAAAATAGCATTGCTAGACCATGAATGCAGTATTTTTTCCAGACAAAAAGGTAGCTAACTAAGTCAAGTTTCTCTCAGACGAATTACAGGTCGCCACTTACAGGGAAAACGTTAAAAAGAAGGCCATAAGTATGGGTCGTGTCTATATGGGGAGTGGACGCTGATGGGTTGGGTGACGTCACAAATTGTTGATGTAGGCTTATCCGCCCACAGAGGGCGGGTCAGTCACATCTCGTCCAGAAAGTAACCGCACAAGGTATTTATTTGTAGGAAGTAAATTGGTTATATTTCACCAGATCTGACCGCTTTTAGATTGTTTTTATATTTAAAAATAAAGGATCGTAGCCCCCCCCCCGCCCCCCCCCCCCACTCTGTATATCCCTCCTACCTACAATATCCATTTGATTACCCTCAGCGGAATTCGGAATTTTTTCTGGCGCCAAAATTATTTCTTAGTTATATGTACTTCATAGGATGAGAAGCATAGAGATATATTTAATACATGATCTTGGGATTTGGTACATCTACCCCCTCTCTCTCTCCTCTCTCCCCTCCCTCTCTGCCTTACCTTTTTTCTCTCAATCCTCTATCTCTCTCCAGTCCTACGTATTACCGGAGGGTCCAGATACACATCTCCCATACCCACTGCGCGCTTGATCGCGTTTTACCCATAACATCTCTTGGGCTGTCACCACAAGGTGTAGGGTTACTGAGACTGGGGCTCTTGAAGTTGCACTATACTAACTGAGCATTTGGGAGGATTGCGAAATGACACATATTTATGAGTGTCCATTTCAAGCACTGTTTATATCTGTGTGTAATTTATATCTTCAATATTCACAAAAGAATAGGACGAATATTTCAATATTTTTGAATTATTTCAATACCAGAATAGTGTGAGCCAGCATTTATTCAAATTTAATATGTTGCCTGTCTAGTCCCTCATAGAGAGCCTCACGCTCCAAACATGTGTCAGTGGTTAAGAGCGGGCGAGGCACCGGCCACTCTATGGTCCCTTCTTACCGCATACCAATTTAACAACCAAATTTGGTTGGTGAAACGCGGTAATACGTAGGACTGTCTCGTCGTGGATGTATACATGCACATACAGGTCGAATATAAATATGTTGGGGTATTTAATACAATTTAAATTGTGTAAAAAGCTTAAATAGTTTTTGAGTAATGAGCATAAGTATTCGGACATAATTTTAGACATTATTTCGGCGAATTTAGAGCAGTGAAATAAACATATGCTGAGGTATCTCTCTCTCTCCCTCTCTCTCTCTCTCTAGCCCTAGACTCTGCCCTCTCTGTGTCACCCCTCTTTCGATTAAATGACAATACATGGGAAGCAGCCAGAAAATACCTTTTAAATGCAAACCTTATCTTAAAAATTGTGTAGTAAACATGGTCCGCTATTAAAACAGTCACCATGAACTTAAAAATGCAAAATATACCAACGCACCCAACCAGAAAGATAGTGCACCTTCTAAGGAAGGTGGAGAATTTTTAATTTTAAGTTTGTAATAAAATAGCCTCTCTATCATTACATTTCATAAATGGGTGTTTTTATTAGATCCAAAACCGCCTTTTGATCTATAGCATTTTTTGATCTTTGTTCTCCTGATGTTTTTTTTCATTATGATCTGTTTTTCTGATGGAGGGGCTCGGCTGAAGGCTCTTGTTTAGTGTTAAATACCGTCGACGTACACACCACAACGTGCTGTGTACGTCAACGCAGAGAGCTATAATATGTACATGTGTAGCCTACAGCCAGCGGGAGTGTGTATGCAGGGGCGCTTGCGGCGGTATTGGGAGACACCATTTTCGGCGCTTGTTGATATATTTCGCGGCAATCGCCGTCGATTCGAATCTTCCCGAGCGGATCTTTCGAGCTATACCTGACCCTATCGTTGTATATATAGACAATATTGTTCCAGTAATCACTAGCTAATATCGTTGCTTACTAATATACGGTAGTTCTCACACCTGAGACAAAGCTGAATGAGCATTTATTTTGTGGGCAGAGACAGCAGCAATTCCCTTTTCTTCTACTATGTGCGTAGGACAGTGATAACGGGTACGCCTGGTCTAATTTTAGTGAGTAGCCGGTGGCGGCTTTTTAAAAAAAAAGCGGTAGTCGTGGGAGAGTCTAGAAAGTAGTTGACACGTGATTCCTTAGTCCCTTTAAGGGGAGGGAAAAGTGGGAGATTTTGTATTTCTATTTATGACAAGGACTTGTCAACCCTTTGCCCAGCGAGTCGCCCATTGCAATCAACCATGGGGAAACAGGGCCAGTATAATCAGCTCTTCCTTCCACCTAAGCAAAACAACAGCTGCTCCACATAGAACAGAGACAGGGCAATACAATGCAGCTGGATATTTGGCCATGGTCGGTCGCAAACGGTCATGGTCAGTCGCAAACGGCGATTCAAGGAGCAAAGGTTTGAAGTCAAAACTCCCCCACTTTTCCCTCCCCTTAAAGGGACTAAGGAATCACGTGTCAACTACTTTCTAGACAGACTATAGTCAAATTTATCTGAAAAACAGTTTCCAAGGTACCTTCATATATTGTCAGTTTGCCAAAAACGTCCCACACTGCAAGCATGTAATGTCACAGATCCTTATGGCTGAGGGTCTAAGCTTTGATTTGATATATGTATGACCCATGGTGGTGTTTTTTCATGCATGGTACATTTTTTTATTTTTTTTATTCAACATTTTTATACAGCAAGACATGACTATTTGTCAAGACTAAAGCTCACAGCATCTTTAATGATATTCTGCCTGGCGCTGTGTCTAGTCTGTTTTTAACTAACTAGGTGCATGGCTATATAATGTACCATAGTGGCCCGTTCATAAGCCCGGGCTTGTATTTGTTTCGAACCCACTTTAGCCCCGGCTTGCAATTGAGATAGGCTTTTAATCGAGAATTAAATTTTAGAGGATTTTATTTTTTCATGACCCCCACAGCCCCGGTCTGTATTCGAGATAGGCTTTTAAACAGGTCCTGTGTGGTTGTGTGTGGTGTGTTTTGTGGATCTGAATGTTTTGTGGGTTCTCTTGGCCCAGCGTGTTATAGCCCTAGGTGTTTTTTTAGTGCAGACTTGAAGCTGTTTGGGTTGTTTATATTTTTTAGATTGTCTGGAAGGCAGTTCCACAGCTTGGCTGTTTGGTAACCTGGGGATTTTTTTAGGGCTTCGGTTTTGGGTCTGGGTAAAGGGAAGTTAAATGATGAGGTATGTGTTACACGTCGGGTTGTGTGTAGGGATGGAAGGGTTCGCGATCGGTGGTACATGAGGCAGATGGTAAGGTACATATGTCTGGAGTCTATTGGGCTTAGTTTTAGGGCTGGTACTGTCTTCTCTTTTTGTTATTGTGATAATACGAACAGCTCTGTTCTGGAGCCTCTCAAGTTTGGCACGGATGGTTTGGGTCCATATGCGTAATAGGCACAGTTGTATTCAAGAATGGGTCGGATGGTTGTTTTGTAGATGAGGAGGGCTACTGTTGGGGATATAAATTGTCATATGCGGGCTAGAGTTGTTAATTTGGCATTGACAGATCTGATAATATGTTTTTTTTGGGCCTCACAATTGAGTTTGGAGTCTATCATTGTGCCAAGGTATCTAAAACTTTCAACTTCTTGCAGTGGGACTGGGCCTAGTTTGTAGGTGGGGGGAGTGGTGGTCATGTGATTTTTGATGCGCTTCTTAAAGGTCACATACTTTGTTTTGGAGGCATTGACAGTGAGTTTGTTTTTTTCGCAGTATTCTGCTAGGGAATGAAGGGAGTCTTGGAGTGCAAAGTAAGTGTGAGCAGGGGACTTATCCGAATAGTATAGAATGGTGTCGTCAGCATAGAGTTGAACTGAGACATGTGGTACATGAAGGGGGAGGTCCTTGATATAGGTGCGGAACAGGAGAGGGCCTCCAGTGTACTGGAGGTGAGGCCATTTGTTAGTACTTTTTGGCACCTGGTTTCTAGGTAGCTCTCAAACCAACTCAGTGATTTTTGGGTAAGGCCAGTTTTATTTAGTTTTTGAAGAAGGATGTTGTGATCCAGAGTATAAACGCGAGATATATATTACGATTTGTATAGGGTTTGCTATGGTTAGTGTAGATGAAGAAAAACAGTTGCTGACTCCCCTCCACCCAGCCGTGAGAATCCTGTGAGAATAAATGATCGTCGGAAAAACGCACTTGCCAACCAGCGGGAGGGCCGGGGAACCCGGCTAAACTTGGCCACAGAAACGTGGGTTGTCTGGACTCAGTGTGGACGAGGTCTGCAGTCGATCTTCTAGATCGACTGCAGACATTTACATTTTAGCAGAAGCATCTATATTTCGTTAGCTTTTTAATGGAATAATCGCGGAGTTTCTACCTGGAATATGACAGCAATACATCCATGTGATAATCCTAGATTCTCTATGTTTGTTTTGGAAGCCATTACGACCATGCAAGGCGGAAGTGTCTGACCGGAAGGAGCGCTCGGTGGTGGCGTGTGGGAAGGTATGGAAAGCGGGACGTTACATTACGTACTCCTCACGCTGTGAGTCAAGTGTTTCTATCGGTCGATCGGCCGATGTGGAATCCCCATACGTTAACATAACTTGAACGAAGATTGTCATTTACTTGTGTGCGTTTCGCTTAAACTGACTTTACATAAGTATAGCTTTGTTATTTTGCTGGCTATTGATGTGCGTGGATGGATACGTTTGTAGGAAAATAACTGCGAGAAACCAAAATAAAGCCCATGAGTCACCCTCTGTATTTCGCTGTACAGTTATGGCGCTGCGGGCATAGTGTTTCGGTTTTTAGCATCCGCTTATTTTGATAAGCGTTTGGGCAGCCGTTCGTCTAGTGTATCAAAGGCTTTCTTTAAGTCAATGAATATTGCAGAGGTATGTAGGGCCCTATCCATAGCCAGGGTAGATGTTGTCTAATAGATCGCAGAGTGCTAGATGTGTAGACTTGCTTTTCCTGAAACCATGTTGGTTGCTGTGGAAAAAGTTGTTAAGTTCAAGGTGAGGATAGAATTGATTGTGGATCAGCCTTTCTAGGATTTTGCCTGGAATGGGCAGGAGGGAGTCACTTGGGTCCTTTGGGTTTGTTGATTTGGGTAGCAGAATGACCATCGCTTCTTTCCATGCAGAGGGAAAGATTCCTGTGCTGATGGACAAGTTTATGGTGTGTGTAAACTCTGGCTTTTTTTAGGCCTGTGCTGCTTCACTAATTATACATATACCTAGATCACTATACCTTCGATACCATATATATATTCTACCGATCAACAAAAACCTATATCATTTAATAGTTCAAAAATTTTCCCTCTAATTTGATCATACACCAATGAATAATATAATCATCGATTAATCAGTTCTTCTACTCCTCCTCCCCCTTTCATCCCCATAATGCTTTTCCATTTGGTTGCTATGATAACAACCTCATGAAATTATGTGAGACTCATCTAATTTAACTGTTGAATCATTTAGAATGACTTCCGCATAAGAAAAAAATAATGATCCAATTGTTAAAATAATGTTTATATTCCTCTATATATAGTAAAGATATGCGCTATTTATGAGTTTATTTGGTCTGAAACATTTCTGGTATTTTATTCTCCCCCTTTGTGGGACAGCTGGACACAGACAAAGAAATGCGACCAGTCTGTGGGTGTTGTTTTAGCATGCAACTGCCAGACGCACTGTCCAGTGAGACAATGGGCTGTCTGGTGGGACATCTTTAATTGGTTTCTCATTGCACCATAGGGGTGGGCAATAATGCTGTATGCCCATATTTGGGAGATGCACTAGAATGCCAGTATGCTAATGTCTTTGTTTAAATGTATTTCCTGTACTGTTTATGATGCATGTTGGGATACCCCAACTGCATGATGGGATAGGGTTGCTCCATGTATAAAATAGCCAAGCACCCTATCCTCACCAGTCATTGCTTGAATATACTTCACCGAATGGCTTTATATAACCCCTTGTGGTTATAGACCTATATGGTCAACTTGACCGCCACCTAGTGGCCAGTGCAAACCTCAAGCCAGCTCTCAAGCCAGCTCTCATCAGAACACTTTCACGCCCCAACTAGGACACACCTGTTGCTTGTTTTTTGTGTGTGTCCGTTTTACCAAACTTCATTATGGTTCGTTGGGGGCTTTGCTCTGAGTGTAACAAGGAACACCCTGGGCGGTGGGGCCAGTACTGCAAATATATGCTGGAGGCTAAGGCCAAGTCGTTGGAGAAAGACGGAACTGAGGATAATTGGCAAACTTATCTGGACTATTCAAATTTGCCTGCCAGGACTGATGCAGACGTTGTGCCTGGAGTGGATGGTGAGGAGGATAAAGGAGCAACTTCTTCTCTCAAACCACTATCTAGAGACCAATTGGATCAAACGGTAGTTCAGAACAAGGCGGAGTTGGGAAACATCCAGTCGAAGTTGGACAGTTTATGCAATTTACTGATGGGCACCAGCCTAGGTGGGCCGGGTGCCCATGCTGGGACCGGTTTGACTGGCTTGGGCGGCATGGGCGGTATGGGCCAACAGCCGTCAACAATTGCTACTCAACCCACTACTACTGCTGCAGTCACAGCTACCTCGCCTACTGCTACTGCTTCGGGAGGTGTTGTGACTCCTATGTACTCCTCTACCCCTACTCCGATGTATGCCTCCTCTCCCCAGACGAATACACTTCAGATACCAGACAACTCAAGAGTCCTACCAAGGGGCACATAATGTCCAAAGAGCTCCCAATGAAGGATGAGCCAGCTCTGAGGGCAGCAGCTATACAGACAACACACCAGCAATAATACCAAGGCCCAAAATACATCATAAACCTCCAGAATATCTCTAAGAATACCAATGTGGATGAAGGACAGAACTGTTACACACACCTTATCCTAAGTCATAAACTTCAAGTAAAGCAACATTATTCTCCCATTATGTCATGAAGAACAGAACCATTATATTATTGCCGCACAGTATCTCATATATACATATTCTATGATGAAAGTAAGATCCATTCCCTCTTAATGCTTAAGAACAATGAAGAATCAAGATGTAGGCCTACTTTTTTGAGATCATCAGTAACATACCATGCGGGGGACTTCGGGTTTGACTTGGAAAGAGAAAAGGTACCTGTCCGGCGCGAGCCACTACTGTCCCTTTTTTTTCAGCCAAACAAACCTGCATCACCTCAGAATTGTCAAGGTGATTTATGAAGTGCTCAAGAGCAGCTCGAACAGTGAAAATTTGACTTTGAAGCTAATATCAACCTGGATTAAGAGATTCTTTGCCAACACACATGCAAGAGGGAAGATTCGAGGTAGCCATCTTGGACTCCAGGGTCCCTCCACGGCGAAAGCAAAAACCCTTCGGATTAACGTGATAGGCGTAAAACCATAGGCAGGACTTTTATATGGTGATAGACAATGATTAAAGGATAAAAATACAAGGAGTTACGGACGCTGTTAAGTTTTAATTAAGCATATATTGAGAAAATAGAAAGTGTTAGTTCAAAAGTGCCACTGGCATGCGCACTGAATCACAATGGACACGATACACGAGAATACAAAGACAACAGCTGGAAAACGTATTCTAAACTGTACAATCAAAGGAGTATATGCATTTACGAAAAAGAGACAAATAGGTTGGTTCAATTTCCCATCAAAGTAAGAATTTAGAGCGGGAAGGATTAATGACGGCCAGCGATAAAAACTAGGTCATTGTAACTCAGTTCCCAGAAAAGACAGTGCATGCGCAAAGCAGCAGGAACCGGAAGTGTTGAGTTAAAGTAAACATCCAGCAAAAACACACGTTTTTAAGCCTTGTCAATGATACTTTGAAACCAATAATATACATGTCTGGTGTGACCAATAGTGAAAAGAGGAAGAGAGAAAGTGGAGACACAGCTGAGGGAGCTAATGAAAAGCAAACTACCAAGATGGCAGGTATTTCCAATGAGGAAATTAAGCAAATGTTCTCCGACATAAAATCGCAGATCGCAGGCACAACCGCCAAGAACACTAAGTCTATCGAAAGAATTGACAGCGAGAATGTTGTTCGGGACAAAAGGGTGGATGACCTGGAAGGCGCCCTAGACAAGCAAAATGATGAGATAGAATTCATCAAGTTCAACATGGTTAAGAAAAATGACCATAGGCTTGTAGCAGCTGAAGCTTCCTACATGGTTGATGAGGAACCCCGTCTGAAAGACAGGATTAAAGAGTTAGAATTGAACCTCGTCCTCGACGGGGTATCCAAGGAAGGTGACGAAGAATGTAACCTATGGCTGAAAAGGAAACCGCATTTGTGTTTGAAAACTGTATGGGAGTATCTAAGGCCATACAATTTGAAGTTAACAGGATGGGCAAAGGAAAAATGGCCCCGATTATGTTTGTCTTCGAATGTCTAAAGGATGTGAAAAGCGTCTGGGAAAAAAGAAGTAACCTGGAGAAGCAGCTTAACGAACAAGGAAAGAGAATGTACTGGTTGCATAAAGACTTACCTGAAGCAATCAGGTAGAGAATTGCAAGAGCCCGTCCATGTGTAGCAGCCGCTCGAGCATCCTTGAGGTATGAAAACGTAATTAATGCTCATGGAGATGTTATTTTGGATAACAAAAGGTGAGATGTCGACAAGTCTAGTATGTAGTTCTGGTGAGCCCCACAGGGCAGACACGAGGAATGTATGGACTTCAACGGATGAGAGATAAATAAAGAAGACTATTAGTTTGGCCATCAGGAAGTGAACATCCAGTTAAGCGTTGTCTCTTATAGTGATTCATACCAATTCTACAGAACGATCTATCAATGGTGGAGAACGAAGGATTAAGATTCTAGGTAGTGAACAACACACTGAGTGAGTTAGAAACAAAAAAAAAACAAAAAAAACAATTTATTAAGAAATTTCTGCGAAGTAGCAGACATGGTTGCTCTGGAGAGCCATGCTGCAGCTGCCTATTTATAGGTGGCTACAGGCAGCACCATGAGTAACGGGGATCCAGCTGGCGGCAGAGAGGCCGGAGTAGTGGATCAGAATGATCGGAGAATGATCGGAGCAGGATTTCGCTCTAAGACCGGTTAGAAGACACTGCTATGGTTATTTAAAGTGAAATGTATACGACAATGAGGAGACAGGGGAAATGGCTGGAAAAGCCTGGGAAATAATTCACAAACAGTTAAGATCACGGCGATATGAGGCCCAGGTTGCGCCAATTCCCCCAGAACGGTTGGTGACTGTGGAGAAAAAGAAACGTGTGCAACGACCAAAACATCTGTATCCCCTGGAGGACTTGGACAGGCTACGATTGGCACCAGAGCCCTCAGAACATTCAAGTGATTCAAATACCATTGACTATTATTTACAAAAAAGCTTGAATTTTGAAGAGTCAACGGAGTCTCTGGAGCTGGGAGATATGGCAGATGAGGCAATAATTGCACCGGCGGGGGCTGAGGTCGAACCAGCACAAGGGTTGCAAGCACCGGCACCTCCAGTGCAAGCAGCTGGTGGGGGACAACCACCGGCGGTAGATGGTCAGCAACGGGAACAATTGAACCATCAAGGCAGCAGATAGTTAATAATCAAAGAGCTCAGGACCCACCACAACAACAGCAGAACCCAGCTCCAATAAATGTTCAACCTCAGAATCCAATCCCTCCCAACAACCAGCAACAAGTGCAAAACCAGGAAGGAAATGGAAATAATGATAACGTACGGATTAACCAACATATGATGCCCATACCGAGGGGGCAACACGCATTGACGGATAGCTCAGAAAGAGGTCTTGATGAGGAGGCAAGTGAGCAGTCGATAAGTGAAAGACAAAGAAACAATGACACACAGACCTCTGCAAGGCATGGTTTCTCAGGAATGGGATGCAGAGACATGTATGAGGAGGACGGCCCGGATGGCACTTCTACGCACCATTTGGACAGAATAGACAATGGTATCTCGGTGGGATGGGTTTCAACAATCTTGCAGGAAACCCATATGACAGAAGAGAATACGAGGACAGACAAATAGCTGCGGCCCGACAAAACAGACTGCACAGAGAAGAGGCAGACCAGAGAGCCAGCAATTTTGAAAGGAGGTTGAGAGAAACAGAGGAAAGAATGAGATCTGAAATAGGGATCCGTCAACAAACAGCAATGTCGTATAGAAGAGAGGTGGAACAATTGAACCATGCACATCAGATGGAAGTCCATGCTTATGAGGCAAGGTTAAAAAATCTGGTCGCTATGATGATGGAAAAATCAAGACAAGAAGAGGAAGAAAGGGAAGCCAGGGAAAGGAATCCCATGACAAGGCCGTTATATGATACGTTAAATGATGAATTTGCCCCAAGAAAAGAGGCATGGGGAAATGATGATAGAGATGGAAGAGCGTTAATAGAGCGGAGACAAGTGTGTGAAGAACAGGGATTAAGGCCTGCAGGGAGAGAGGTTCCACAGGTGGGTCCCCAACATTCACCACCGGCTTACTGCTCTGAGCTGAGACGTCGTGCACCTGAGCAATTGTTAAATGAATGTGAAGGTGAACAGGGACATATCGATAGACAGGTACAGCTGCAGCAGATTTGACAGCGATTAGAAGAATGGTTTCCACGGCCACAGCCTCAGCAAGAAATCAATAAAACTCAGCCTACAGCTCAGCAGGCCATATGCAGGCCTGTGCCTTTTCCTTCAGCAATGAATAGGAGACAAGGAGATGTTGTACCGGGGGAAAGAACCCCCAGAGAGGAGTTAAACAACGACACATATGTGGCACCAAGAGCATCAACCCCACCTCGTGGACGAAGGTTGATGGATAAGTTTCTGGCCGACTGATAATATATATTGAGGAAGAAGAGAACCACTGTCGCCAATAGCCAGGGATTTGGAGTGGCAGAGAGCAGATTGTGAAATGTCGGCGAAGACAGGAGAAAGAAAGGCATTTGGCGAAGATAAAAGGAGACATGAGACTCGACTCGGATAGAACATACTTCAGGAAATAGGAGACCCAGAACTCGCTGATATGGGCGGAGGAGACGTCATCATGGTGACCCTTCAGATAGCTCTGACTCAAGTACTGAAAATTTCTCTTCAGACACGGAGAATACAGAGGCAGAAAGGGGTGATATAAACATGGTGGCGAGGCGAAAGCACAAGAAGAAAGATAAAGATGAGTATGTACGTCCCTCAGTGGCCAAGGCGTTGTCAACTGTGCCACAAAACTTCTTCGAGGCAACAGCCAAGTTGTCAGCAAATACCTTTTTGAAGGAGTTTGAGAGATATTGGGAGCAAATAGGAGCTCCAAAATCCATGTATCTCCCGGGTGTAGGAAAATTTTTGAAGGGAAAAGGCTGGTACACTACATATATGGAAGAAAATCCCACGTCAACATATGAGGCTTTCAAGGAGCTGTTCTTAGAAGAATATAAAGCTCTGTCATATGGACAGAAGATGAAAGGTCCTGCCAGACGGCGACAGGGTGAAAATGAACTTGTGGAAGAATATAATATGGAAATGACGGTACTTTTGTCAAGGTCTGGTTTGACTAAGCACCAGCAAATGGAGACCTACATAACTAACTTGAAACCGTCTATCTCGAAGAGAGTGTCGGCGGAGGACCCTACGACACTTCGGCAGGCAATGGCTGCAGCTGTAAAATGGGAAGTTGCAGATCAGACAATGACACAGTCTGACAAAATTTCAGCCAGCGAAGTAAGAATAATGAACGGGATAAGAGCCGTGCAGGGGAGTCGTATGGGCCAAGAGGGTCAGCAGAACATGTCATGGCAAAGGCAAAAAAGTCTATCACCAGGAAGACAAAACGACAACTACGGTAATAATCAAGATAGAGGGCGCACAGACTACAGACAACCGCAGAATGGGCAGTCAAGATCGTTTTCTGGAAACAGAAATAGAAGCCTGTCAGCTGGAAGGAACAGGCTGCCGTATTCAGGACAAGGTGCGATATCAGCCACAGATGCCACAGTGTTTTATGCCTCAAATGATGATGCCACAGTGTGGACTGTGGCAATCACAAATGATGTATCCATGGGGATACCAGGTACCGACTCAGATGGGCCATAATAATGCCTGGAGTTCGGGTAACAATGTGCCGATGCAGGGTAGGCGTAGATCGCTGGAAAAAGGAAGTGTTGGTGAAAATGGTGCATCAAATCAGCCACGCCAGCGGGCTGAACAACAACAAAATGGTGTCAGAGGGAGATCGCCAATAGCCAGGGATTTGGAGTGGCAGAGAGCAGATTGTGAAATGTCGGCGAAGACAGGAGAAAGAAAGGCATTTGGCGAAGATAAAAGGAGACATGAGACTCAACTCGGATAGAACATACTTCAGGAAATAGGAGACCCAGAACTCGCTGATATGGGCGGAGGAGACGTCATCATGGTGACCCTTCAGATAGCTCTGACTCAAGTACTGAAAATTTCTCTTCAGACACGGAGAATACAGAGGCAGAAAGGGGTGATATAAACATGGTGGCGAGGCGAAAGCACAAGAAGAAAGATAAAGATGAGTATGTACGTCCCTCAGTGGCCAAGGCGTTGTCAACTGTGCCACAAAACTTCTTCGAGGCAACAGCCAAGTTGTCAGCAAATACCTTTTTGAAGGAGTTTGAGAGATATTGGGAGCAAATAGGAGCTCCAAAATCCATGTATCTCCCGGGTGTAGGAAAATTTTTGAAGGGAAAAGGCTGGTACACTACATATATGGAAGAAAATCCCACGTCAACATATGAGGCTTTCAAGGAGCTGTTCTTAGAAGAATATAAAGCTCTGTCATATGGACAGAAGATGAAAGGTCCTGCCAGACGGCGACAGGGTGAAAATGAACTTGTGGAAGAATATAATATGGAAATGACGGTACTTTTGTCAAGGTCTGGTTTGACTAAGCACCAGCAAATGGAGACCTACATAACTAACTTGAAACCGTCTATCTCGAAGAGAGTGTCGGCGGAGGACCCTACGACACTTCGGCAGGCAATGGCTGCAGCTGTAAAATGGGAAGTTGCAGATCAGACAATGACACAGTCTGACAAAATTTCAGCCAGCGAAGTAAGAATAATGAACGGGATAAGAGCCGTGCAGGGGAGTCGTATGGGCCAAGAGGGTCAGCAGAACATGTCATGGCAAAGGCAAAAAAGTCTATCACCAGGAAGACAAAACGACAACTACGGTAATAATCAAGATAGAGGGCGCACAGACTACAGACAACCGCAGAATGGGCAGTCAAGATCGTTTTCTGGAAACAGAAATAGAAGCCTGTCAGCTGGAAGGAACAGGCTGCCGTATTCAGGACAAGGTGCGATATCAGCCACAGATGCCACAGTGTTTTATGCCTCAAATGATGATGCCACAGTGTGGACTGTGGCAATCACAAATGATGTATCCATGGGGATACCAGGTACCGACTCAGATGGGCCATAATAATGCCTGGAGTTCGGGTAACAATGTGCCGATGCAGGGTAGGCGTAGATCGCTGGAAAAAGGAAGTGTTGGTGAAAATGGTGCATCAAATCAGCCACGCCAGCGGGCTGAACAACAACAAAATGGTGTCAGAGGGAGATCTCCAACTCCCTTCAATAACAATCAAGATTCATTAGGGTTATGAATCTTGTGTAACCAACATTCTGCCCTTGTTTAAATATTCAGCAATTGATTCCACTGGGTTTTTTTTATAACACTACTAGAAACAAAACTTCAACATTTATACCCGATCCAGATATACTTTGAAAACATGTAACACAAATATACTGCAAAACAAAATCAAATTGACTGCTTGTCTTCTCCCTCAACAAATGAAATGGGTCACTTCTCCTTTCAAAAGAGAGATTCTGGCTGGAAATGTCCAGTTTCACTGTCACTACTTTCTAAGCTAACACATCCAGATGTTTCAAGTGATGGCACCATTTGGTTCTTTCAGTTTGATTTTTGTAGTCTTCCACGATTTTTTTAAACTTGAGAACTATATCAGGACAAAAGATGTCTTTTTTCAGAGGAAGTCCTTATGCTTGCTGTCCATCTTTGGGTGAAGGAGACCTTCTTCATTATGATTCAGGGCATTGAGTTGAACCATGACTGCTGACTTACCAGAAAAATCATTTGGAAAACATTCTTTTGCTTTCCCTGGTTCAGTTCTTTTGTTTAGTAACTCTATACTATTTTCCTCATATTATTTTCTTTTCCAACTGGCTGACTTCCTTTTATTTTCTTTCCTGCTGTTACTTTTAGTATGAGTAGGCTTTAGTGGATTGAACACTCTTAAAGACATCTGCCAGTGTCTCGTTTGATTCCTCTAGCTGCCCTCAAAATATTCTTCTTCTCTAGAAAGGTCATTTTCTCTCAAGCATTTCTCAACGTTGTCATTA
Organism: Sthenelais limicola; assembly: GCA_942159475.1. NCBI lineage: Eukaryota > Metazoa > Annelida > Polychaeta > Phyllodocida > Sigalionidae > Sthenelais > Sthenelais limicola. The sequence continues at coordinate 52,724,165 of OW804098.1, forward strand.
CATATGTATGGTCATGTGTTGTCAAGTTCATGATCCCAATATAGTGTTTCAAAGATGCTGCAGCAGGTGATCTACCAAGGCATTATTACTTAAAAATAAATGGAAGAGCACATGAATAACCATTGCAAAGTTGGCGAGCTGTAGAAAGAGTTCCACTGTGTCAGCTGAAATAATGAGGTATGTAATTTGTGTGGGAACAGAAACGATTCCACTCTAAAAACTGTGTACATTGTACCACAGCCCATGCCCTCTCTTGAGTCTGGCCATTACAAGTACACAACATATACTGAAACAATTGATTGTATTTGTATTTAAGATTTTTATTCAGACAAGACATTATGTACAAGTACAATATTCTCAGAATTCGCTGATTTCTAGTAATTTCTATATATTTTACAGAATCGAAAGCTTTTTAGTGGCAATAAGTTCACATAAATTTACAAGTACTTTAAAATTTACATAAGATATGGGTATATCGATAATTAAAACATAGTCACCTATAATAGATGTATCTAAAAACAAACACCTGCGCTTTGTTCAAATCATGACAGTCAGTGAAAGTTTTTCTAAATTCATTTAAACATTATTGAAGAATCCAAGAACATGTACTCATACGAGCAGAGACTAATAACATTATACTACCATCCAGTTCAATATTCCTAATTATTTCAACCTAAAATACCATCGGATCTGGAATATTCCAGATGTTACCACTGTCTTTGAATGACTTTAAACAGATCTTTTTTATCTGGTTCGAAAAAGCAACCTTTTCATCCAACCTTCTGATATCATTTGGTACCACATTCCAAATTGTATTAACCCTACATATTAAACTTCTCCGTATACTCTCCTTTCTCCAATATCGAACTCTCACCCTATAGGGGTCCCTCATGTTATATTCATGCATTTGGACGGTTTCACTATCCTTCTCAGCCCAAAACAAGCACAAACACCGAACCAATCGTCTATAACATAAAGGTATTAATCCACATCGATCATGAAGATCAATATTTGTTAATCGTTGGTTTTCCCTTATTCTTATGCTACAAATAATCCGGAGACAACTGTTCTGTAATAGCTGGAGTCTTCTCGAATCTTTGTTACAAGCTATATCAACCACAATGCCTCCAAACTCTAAGATTGGCAATATATACGTCTTGTATATTAAACATGTAATTTCTGTCGAAATAAAATGTCTGATCTTCCTCAACCTGTTCTTTAGCATTGTTACTTTAATACAAATGGCATTTATGTGTTGTTTCATATTCAAGTGATAATCAAGTACAAACCCTAAATATTTAAAATCATCAACGACCTCGATCATAGTCCCATTATTGTATATATTCAGGTCATTTTTTCTACCACGTCGACCTGTAAACACCTGTAGCTTAGTCTTTTTAGTATTTATTTTTAAACCATTTAAGTTCACCCACTCATTGAACTGATTTACATCACTTTGAATCCTACGTATATCATCATCGTTTGTCCATTTATGTAACAAAACACAATCGTCGGCATAAAGAATAACATCTCCATACATAGTGAATCTCAACCAATTGATGGTTTTCAGCTGCGCAAATAATGTGATGTTCTCATTGAAAAAGAAGAACTTGACTTGAAATGACAGCCAAATCTTTTGCTCACAATTTTCTTGTAAGGAAGGACCATGTAATTGGCCACATGCAGAATAAAAAAGAAACAAAGATGACAAGAGAAATGAGAAGACAGGGAAAAAATACTAAGGGTAAGGATTTACAAGAGGAACAAGATAGTGCAGCTTCTAGGGAGAGTAGGACAAAAACTACAGAAGGTGATGACAATTCTGACTCAGACAATAACCTAGTTTCAGATTCATGTGAACCTGAAACATATGCTGAAAGGGTAAATGAAGTCACTAAAGAGGAGAATAATGCTGTAATAATAATGAATCTGAGGATGAAGTCATCTTTATGCCCAGACTGTGACATATATCATGGCAGATTAGCTGATACATGGGAAATCAAAATACCAACGATAACAATAAGAGTGGCTGTTGCATTATAGAATGAAAACTTCAATAAAGGTATGTGCAGTCAGCCCAAAGTAAAGCTTGTTTCGGACTGGGAAAGGATAACAATACTTGGACATACCTTGATGGCTTGATGAGTACAGAGACAGAACTAACCGCAGTTATGTATTTCCGATCGTTCTTCACCAAGTTGGAGGGGGGAGCTATCCCAAGGGTCAGAGCGTAGCATAGACCCAAGGGATTCCTACGCAAGAAACGAGGTGAAGAACAATTGGAAATACATAACTAAGGTTAGTTTGAGATTTATTTGACCTCTTCCAAATAATTTTCTTTTTTTTTTCCCCCTTGGATATCACCTTTTTATTCTTTGGGATACCCTATTTTTCTGTTTTTATACTACTCTCTCTAGCTTGTCTGTAGCGGTCCATTTTTCGGTGTGTGACATACATGACAGGTCCAGTTCCCATGCTCTCTATCAGACAGTCAGCTAGGCTGGCTAGAGTCTCCTCCTACTGACCTAGTTTGACTTATACTGATTTTCATCTGTCCCAGGGCTCCTGGATACCGGCAGAGCTAGTATCACCCATAGGCTCTGGCCTAATTCTGTAGTACCTAGAAGAGTTGTAGTCGTTGAGTGACTGAATCTTGACCAGGTGGCATTGTCTTCCCATTAGGCTCTGGGTGGGAGCGGGTTGCAGTGAACAGTTACCCCCCAGCCTTTGGTGGGGTTCAAACACACAACCTCTCGATCTGGAGTCTTGTCGCTACAAATGATTTTAAATATCCTGGATTGCTTTTAATTATGGTAACTTGATGCGAGAAAAACACAACAAGGGTATAGCATGGTTCCATTTAGTGCTTGTGTTTATGATGGCCGTTGTGACATTGACAATGGCCACTGCAGTTTCAATGCTTAGCAGAGGATGTAGCGTCATGGCATGATGTGTCATCTATTTTAATTCACTGCGGGTGTGTGATTGGGGGGGGTCACAAAAATATGGGACCCTCTGATAGGGGGGGTCACAAAAACATGGGACCCTTGGATGGGGGGGTCACAAAAATGTGTATGATTGACTGCCAAAATTCTTATACCCCCCCTATGAGGTAAATAATGATAGCCCCCCTATGTTAGAGCTGCTCAACCAGCTAGTGTCAGATAGGGAGAAAAAGCCCGAAGAGGAACAGAAAAGATTCCCAGAAGAGCAGGAGAAGTTTAAAAAAATATTTGAAGCTATGAAGGAAATAAAGAAGGTAAAAACAAAGGCACAAAGGCAGATAACCTTGAAACTGGTCTAGGAAACGCAGTGGTAAGAATAACGAATACCGAACAGAACTTAGAAGGCTTCAAGAAAGAAATAGCAGAGGAAAATGGAGTAAGAGATGAGGAAAAGGATGAGCTGAAAAAGAGGCTGGAATCGGTCGAAGAAGAGTTGCTGGTGGTCAAAGAGAAACTCCAGGTATCTAAAGACACCGACCAAGTCAGAATCAAGAGGTCAGAGGAGCAGAGAGAAAAAGAATTCGTTAACAGTGAGATGAAAAAATTAGAGAAAAATGTTCTATTATTCATGGGGGTGAAATCGGGGAAGGTCGAACTCAAACAAACCCTCAGAGCCAAGATGAATGGGATCCTCGAAGAGAAAATGGGACTCCTAAACCTTAAAATTATCAAGATGTTTAGAGTAGGAAGGAAAGAAAATGCCCCGGTCAAAATAGAATTTGCTTCGACCGAAGATGTACGAAGAGTATTCCTGGCCAAACAAATCCTGGAAGACAATCAATAGGATGTGGATGAGAAGGATCGAGTCAGGGTCAGGAAAGAAAATCGAAGTAGAGGTTACAGGAAAAGACCAAATCCTGGAGGAGGGAGAACATTTTTACTCTAAAGCGCCTTATCCACTTACACGTCGGTCAAAATGTGTCGGTCACCGTCAATCGGTCGCACACGTTTTTTGACCGACGTGCGAGTGGATACCGAAGGGACGGTCAAACGGTCGCAGGTGACCGATTAACCGTCCATGCCTCCCGTTTGACCGTCGCACCTCCGGTCAAAGAATGAAACCGAGCATTAATTACGTGTGGGTGGACGGTTAACCGGAGCCTCTGGAATTATGTTTTTTTGGTTTTTAGGCCGTTTATGGCCATATCGAAGTTAGGTATTATCTCTGATACCTCTGGTTGACACCTGTGACCAATGTGCAGTACATTTGTACCTTTATTTTAAGTTTATTTTTATCATTTCACTTGATATTTATTAATTTGGGGTCATTTTAGGCATATTTTACTACCTATTTCGATATGTGGGTGTTTTCCTGGTGCCAAATGGGCTTATTATGCTATTTGCGACCATGACAGTGCCAACATTAACTATAGGTACATTTATTACAACTTTATTTTATCATTTCACTTCAACATTCCTCATTTCACTCCTTTTTTTGTATTAAATTATTACCCTCTTTTAGTACCATCTCTATATATGTGGATATATAATCGCTGTTCGATTATGTAACAACAATAACCCAAACCTAGTTCTCACAAAGCCCAATACAGAACAATATAAACGATCAACAGTGTATAAAGGCAAACATGAATGGAATGAATTTGACGGAGAGCTAAAAACAATTGTCGAACATAGGCTGTTAAAGGTTTCACTTATGGAGCAATATAGCGAAGCGTGTGTGGTAATCAACACTTGAATTGTTTTTATATTTGCCCTGCTTTTATCTTCCGAGGTGAGTTAGACAATCTTTACGACTTTAAGACTTTATGTCTTGGCCAATAAAAATATTTAAAAAAAAATAGCAACAATCTCACAAATAAATCCAGTTTCGTCACAGGAGCCTATATATTCCGAAAGCAGTATATAGAGCCACTAGTTGGCTGTGACGGCCGCTCTTATGTCTGAAAACGCTAAAAGCGATGAGTTTCTGGAAAGGTAATATGGGGGGGGGGGGGGGGGTCTGGTAGGTCTGAGAAGCAACAATTTTGATGTTCTCCACGAGAAGGAAATCTTTCTATTCTGTCTAAAAATTACCACCTAATACCATATTTATTTCTTATTTCTCGACATGACATTATTCCTATAATAGAATCGATTCCATATCTCATATATATCACTATAAAAATCATTCCGAGAGTCGTTAGGCTTATTTCTACCAAGAAATATTTTAACTTTTTTAATATTTTATTTTAAATATTAAAAAAACGGTGGACTATGCGTTAAACACGCATCTTTTACTGAAATATGCGCATCAATGACCGAGAATTTCACTTTATAGTGTATGATGTATGATGTATGGGTGCTGGGGGGGGGGGGGGGGGTCATCATGTAAGGATATCAATATAAATGTATATATAATCATACAATTGTTTCACATACTAACAACAAGCAACATGGCTGTATAGCTTATAGGCTGAACTACCCACATTTTCCATTATGACCCCCTCTCCACCTGCCAATACACACACACAAGAAGCAATTCATATATGCATAATGATATTAGAAGAGTCATTACAGTTGACCAGCAGTATGTTCTATTTTTTCCCAAAAGAATTCATATAAATTCCATTTTCTAGAATACCTTAAAACAACCAAGTTGACGATGTAGGAGACATTAGAAGCTAACTTATTGAACACAACAATTTTTGAGTTAGGCCCTGATTATATTATGAAAAAACATCAAATAAATAATCATATATTTAAGCAATTGTGAACCGTGTTTTGGTCTAAAACCTATCACCCATGTCTTACCCCTGATAAACACCCTTAGGGTGGGGCAGTTTGCCATCATACATAGACATGGCAAGGAGGTTCTGTTCTTTGATTAAAATCTAGATTTATTCAGATCGAACCAGTTTAAGTGAGAATTTAAAGCTTTCTTTCTATTTAAAATTAAGGTATTTCCCATTTTTGCCATTCCCAGGTATGTTCCATTTGTGGGGAATTTGGTAACTTCACAGAAGTGAACAGGAATGAACAGGAGGCTCATCAGGATTATAAGCACCTTTAGTTTGGCAAAAAAAATCCAGAAAAAACAATTAATTTAGAATTCGAAATTAATTAATGATTTAAATAATAATCATTGCAAAGGTACATATCAATATTAAATAATATGCAGGTCAATCAGGAACAATAAGAATAATATAAGAAGTCTCATTAGCCCACTCTCTCTAGTTGCTAAAAATCCAGTCCCATAACACAAGGCAGTGAACATGGCTCTGTTTGCCAAGCCTATTTTTAAGATGTATATTTCAAATTAATATATCTAGTAATATCAAGGAGAGTTTGGTAGAGTCTGGAGATCGATGATTTGCTAATATATATGTAGAAATATGACCAGAAATGCCCATACAGTAATAAATCAAATGTCTGGTGGTCCCTACCCGACGGGCAAATGAGCGCGATTCTACACGACTTTTAATGCGCAATCATCTCGCCAGAGTTCTGTGATGAGCGTGGACGCTTTTCACGCAATAATTATTGCGCTATGATTGCGAGATAGTCACGCTAAAGGTATAACGCAATATTACTGCAAAAAACAGCAAATTCTGATGGCATTTTAAGAGGGATATTTATACACTCCATATTCCTTATAATTAATAGCATCTGAAATAAATGAGACACTTCATGGCAGTTTCATTTTCCTGGCCTGGCAGTGGCAGTATATGTCTTCTCATATATATATATATATATATCATAATAGAAAGTTTGAAGGGTAACATTATTCCCTAAAAATTTCAAAGAGAGTTTAGGGCAGAGCATGTGTTGCCCACTCTTTGTGTGCATCATTTTATTTTCATCAATTCTACCATTCTCTAGGTGAGTCTGAAGCATAGAAGACTTCCATCCGTAGTGTTCCAGTTGTTTGTTTGCTCTGCCTTGCCCAAGCCACTAGGGACAAACTATATGTACAATCATTAGGGTATTTTTATCACAGCATTTTCCAATATCAAGCAGGTATATAACAGACATAAACTATAGATGTATATCACTTATAACATTTTTATGTACATGATGCCAAATATCTATAGTGGTATAAATGCCATACAAGTGTATTAGTGGCACTTTTATTGTAAAAGAATTTGTAAATGCACTCCAGTTCCCAGTTGCGGCACCTGGTGGAAACAAGTCACATAATGGTAAGGGCTATTGGCTAAGGGTTATTTCAAACATAATTATATATTATAATAGAATTGTTTTCTATGCATAGATTAGGCTCTGAGACCAAACAAAAAGAATTATCCCGCCCTGCATGAAATTACTGACCTAGGCTTACATCATTTAGCTTTGTGTGTAGGGGTTTCTTTGACTTGTAGTTGTTATTAGGGAGTGAGTATGAGTGTCATTGAATGCAGTGTTAGATGCGCGACAGTAAGTGTGAATGCTAGGTGAGTGAGCAGTGCCAGGTATTGCGTTCAGTTGTGGTTGCATTATGCGGGGACTCCACTATGGGAAAAACGGCAAAAAATTATTTGCGACGAAATATCTAATCAAGTTAGATATTTTGCAATTGTTGGCAACAAATAAATGTGTTGCCGACACCCTATTTTACCCCTCTTCCACTAGTGATTATTTTTTTTAAAAAAACATATTTTTATTTCGACAAGCAATTCCACACAAGCTGTACGTTTCAAGTTGTCGAAAAGACAAAATATGAAGCAAAATTTACAATGAGAATACTAATATTGCACAGTTACATTTAAATTCAAACAATTAATTAGGCAAAGTGAAGGTTGCTTGCTAATCAGAGATGTAAGGGTCTCACAAGGCTTATATAGTAATACAGATCGAGCAGGCTATACATTATTCTAGCACGGGTGACAGTCACCCAAAATACTCTCCAATAGAATATGGTACAACAATAAGGGAAAGTAACATTTTTTTGTTATATTTTTGGCCGTCTAAAAAGAATGCATAGAACCTATCCACAAATATAAAACAACGAGGTTTACATTCCAAATTAACCAGTTGGTTTCAATAGATCAGGCCAATATTTCTATACCGTTATCAGTATGACAGATTAACAGCCACAACTTCACAAACTATCAGCAATAATTATTGCTTTTCAGTGCAGGTTCTTTAGATAGTTTTTATATTGTATTATATTTTATTGTGCGCCGTTTTTTTCTATAGTGGAGTCACCCTATTATGATGAGTATTTAGACGCGATTTAGACTGCGTATTATATGCGCAATTGAGATCACATTATTGGCTTTTGAAGAAAACATGTATTCGCTGATGCAATTGGTTGAGTAACACATGTTTAATACAAACATAAATGAATATGAATGAGAACTTGATCCAACACAAGTGTGAGACCACCAAAACATTGGAGGAAATAGACGCAATGGATTTCACATAATTGTTGCTAATGGTATGTCCATTTCACTGTGATTCAAAGCCATAAGTATCACACTTCACTGGTTTGCGATCAATCACAAAATGATCGCAGTGCTATCACACTCAATTGCACCCAGTGCCCGTCGGGTAGGGGACCGTCTGACGGTGACCATGTGGGCTCTTTTTGACGTGCAAGTAAATACCGAGGACGGTCAAGAGCGACGGTCAAAAGTGGCCATTGGTGGTAACGGTTTGACCGTCCCCTCTGGACCCTCTTGACGGTCGGTAAAACCGACGTGTAAGTGGATACCCCACTTAACCTTTACAAGGCCAAGCCAAGTAATGATGCTTCGGCTGAGCTATTTATGAAATCTGAAAACACTGTGAGATTAGACGAGGAAGATAATAATTACCTTAGTAGGCCATTCAGTACAGAAGAGGCTGAAAAAGTCCTCAAGGACATGAAAGGGGGCAAAGCTCCAGGATCTGATGGTTTTATCGTCAAATTCTATAAAATCTTTGGTCTACGATCAAAGAATTGTTCGTGAGAATGATGCTGAATTGTTTTGAGGAAGGTATTATGAGGGATGAACAGAGGAGAGGATTAATAAGTGTAATCCCCCCCAAAATTAAGCTATATTAAAAACTGGCGACCTATTACCTTATTGAATGTTGACTATAAATTGATATCAAAGATCCTTGCCTCCAGATTGGCCTCTTTCCTACCTCGGATAGTAAAAGAGGACCAATATGGCTTTGTAAAGGGCAGATACATAGGCACGGCAGTAAGAAAAATAGATGACATTATTTCGATGTTAGAGCTAATAGAAAACAAAAAGGGATAATCGTATCTTTGGATTTTTCCAAAGCCTATGATTCCGTTAGCTGGGTGTTTCTAGAACAGGCCCTCAGAGACCATAATAGGTTGATCCTGATTTTATCGAATGTATTCAAACTTTATTATGCAAATCAAGAGCGGTATTCTGTAACAATGGTTTTTCTTCCAATTGGTTTGCGGTAGAAAGAGGGATGAAGCAAGGCGACCCCATCTCGTCTATATCCTCTTTACTATAGTTGTAGAAAAGTTAGCACAAAAAACTAGAGATTCAGATGAAATCCAAAGTATTGATGTCCTGGAACATCAAGAAAAAATTGTGCAGTTCGCTGACGATACAACTCTAATAGCAAAAAATGAAAATTCTATTGTGTATGCTTTTCAAAACATTGAAATCTTTTGAGAAAGCGTCAGGCCTCTCGTTGAATCCGGGAAAGTCAAATGGCTGCAAAGTGGGTAATATATCGATTACAAATCCAACACTATTAGAAATTAATTGGAGTAATAGATTGAAATTACTAGGTGTAACCCTTGTTTCGCCTAGAAACGAGAAGCTCTTGTTGGATGAAGGATGTAGTACATGATTGGAGAAATCGCTTCGTCACTTTAAAAGGTAGAGTGGTCATAGCAAATGTTTTTCTATCGCCTATTATTCAGCATACTATGTCATGTGTATCGCTGGACAAATCTCTGAGGAAAAAAAATGATAATATTGTCATTGAGTTTGTGTGGGATAACAAGCACAAAAAGATTTCTGCCCCTTTTTTAACTCAAAGTTTTGAGATGGGCGGCATGAAGCTCAGGCTGGTGGAAGACATACAAGGTTAATAGAATTAAATGGGTGCAAAGGATGCTCCTGGGTAGGAATACAACCTGGTTCTCTGTTTTGGAAGATTGCTTACAAAAGAGTATCGAGGATACCTTTCTATGTAGGTTTCAACCTAAGAAATACATTAACAATTTTTATAAGGAAATCTTTCTTATATGGAATAGGTATTACTACAGCAAGAACCCGGAAGGCCCCGAGCACATTAGATGTGAAAGACTTTGGTCTAATAGAAATATTAAAATTAAAAACAAAATGTTGGATTGGCCTCACTGGAAAGACAAAGGTGTAAACGTGTTGGGGGACATCCTCGACGAAAAAGGTAGATTAATGCCAACCAAAGAAATAAAAGGGTTGTATGGTGTAAAAACGAATTGTACTGAGAGAATTGAGCTAGCCAGGGCCATCCCAAAGGAATGGATAATCCTGATGAGAAAAGCTTTCAATGTACCCGACGAAGGGAAAATATTGATTGAAATCGGAGACGAAAAAATTAATATTCTGAATTGTTCTTCGAAAGAGGCTCATGGAGCCATAGTCAAGAAAAAAAATTAAACCTGTTGAAGTTTGACCAGTGGCAAAGGATTCTAAAAGTCTCTGATGCTGAGTTCGAAATTATTGATTGGAAAAATACCTGCAAGAGAATTTACCAAGTAACGAATGAAACCAGACTGCAATCTTTCCAGTATAAGATCCAACATAAAGCGATTCCTTGTAATGAACACCTTAACAACATCACGGTTTAAAAAAATAAGAGGTGTAGTTATTGTAGCGAGAAAATCCATAGTGTTAGCCATTTTTGGGTAGAGTGTCCAAAGGCAAAAGCCTTGTGGCAAAAGTTATTCGACTGGATAATGAAGGTAGAGTATTTCAACAATGATGAAGGTGATAGAGATATAATAAAAATGACTAATGGAACAGCTCATGTTAATCTAAGCCAAATACTGTTAGGCATACCAGTAGTAAATGATGGTTCTAGGATAATAAACTGGCTAATCATCCACACTAAATCATTCATACTCAGGCAGAAGCTCTTTTACAACAATGAGCTAAACTTTATATATCTTATGCCTGAACTAAAGTCAAGAGTGAGCATTACCATACAAGCAATAAGGCTAAGCCAGGAAAAAGGTGAGAAATCCCTCCCCTGGAGGAGCCTCAAAGAGGATATTGTTGTATTATTAGGTTAAGGTGACTGGCAGATGAATAAGCCATTATGCGAGCTAAAATAATTTAGCAGTGAAAATTGTTAGTTAACCGCCAGGTTTCTAGGCAAAAACTCTGATAAAGGCTAAAAACGCCAAATCCGAGGACTTTTTGCTCAAACAATATGACCCCTCCTTGGCTGATCCTTCTTAGCCCAATAGCATGCCTATAAAAATTCATGTAGAAATGAGGTTAATTTGTCCCGCTATCGACAGGTGGCGACTGCATACTACACTCTTAGGGATCATTCCAGAGCAACCCTTCACAGAAAGGTATATAGCAGTGTACATTGGTTGGAAGAAATAATATGTTTACTGGTGTTTTTGCATGAGGTGTAGTCAACAATTATTGAGTTAAAATACTGCATAAAAAATGTTTAGCGATGTAGAAGCCAAGATGGCAGGCAAAAGTGAATAAAAGTTGTCGTAAACAATTTTAAAAAATGTATTGTTTATTGACAGACTTGTATTATACGCACACTTAATTAACAACCGATGCAGACAAGAGGAAAGGTGTAATGTACAATTGTTATACACCTGGTGGGAAGAGATTTTTGTTGATATATTGAATAAAGACCAGATATTTGGCAAAAAAAACCATACCATGCGCGGGGAAGTGTGTTGGTGAGAATGTAAATGTATTAAATTCCAGAATAGATAAATTTGTACACAAAAAAAACGCTACTGTGTTGGTATGATTGTAAATTTGCAATGATCCAGTGTCACTCCTGATCTATACCTCTCAATCTAAACGGTGTACACATGTATGATTCAATCAAATAAATAAGGTCAAAATTATTAATGTTTTGCATGCCATCTCATGCCATCAACACATGCATTGTAACACATGCATTATTAGATATTGTACAATTACTGTAATGTAAAAATAAAGGTTCAAATTTCAAAACTTGCCAAATTTATTGATTGGTCTCCGTTTTTTGAAAGTATAAGGTGAGAGGAAATGTGTAAAGATTGAGGTTAAAAACATAATATTAATACATATCTTGAGTGGAAATTAGGGATTAACCTAATGCTTGAACAAGTCTTTCCAAAATCTTATTTTTCTTGTCTTTGAGGTTAATATCTCAAGTTATCTCAAGTATATATTTTTTCAATACATTTTTCAATACATTTTTTCAAAAGGGGTCCTTTTCAGCGAATTCATACTTCTATAGTTCGTATAAATCAGGTACTAAATGATGTACGTTGTATCTGGTCACTGCCTAATAAAGTTAATTAAAGTTTGTAATGATCTCAAAGGAAAATGACAGGTTCTCGGAAACGCAATTCATTTGAGGATACTCTAATTGCATTTAAATACAGGTTAACTAACGAGTTGGTTCAAGGAGCGTGAATAATCTAAGCGACTGAAACCAACGAGTAGTTAACAGATTTATAATACATGCTTTGAATCATGAAAATAGAAATAAATCGAGTCATAAATTTGAATTTTACTTAGTAAAAAGAGATTGGTTGCCATGACAACCCCACGTAAATCACTAGTGAAATACGCACTATGCGTAAATCACTCTGGTTTCGTTATTTTCAGAGTAATGCGTGTATAATAAGACAAAGAAACCCATGCAGTAATGATCGTTTGATTACCATTATTACAAGAATTCTGGGGTTTTCACTATAAAGCAGCCAATGTAATTAAGTTAAAAGCACATACATAGCCTACATTCAGAGAAGCGATCAACTTGTTACGAGAAATAATCATTAATTCCACCCTCCCCCGACCCCCTTGGCGCATTCTTCTTTCATAGACACGGCAACTTGGTTGGTATGTAAAACACATCGTAGCTCTAGTATTTCCAGGAAGCGATAACCTACATGTTTACATATTACTGCCCAGTCAACAACTTTGTCATCATTAGTGAGCTGAGAATCGACTTGAGCAAGTGTCCGTGTGTGGAACCGGAGCATAGGTGAGTTTTCTTATGCGATAAACTTGGGGGAAAAGATCTTCACGGCACTTGTCTTTTCATATTATAGATTGTGTTCCATTATCTTCGCGCATTTTTTAAGAAAGGAATTAATTGATTGTTTTGGTGGCTTAATTAGGAACATAAATAATAAATAGATCAACCGTAATTTAAAGAGATTACCAAGACATGTTATTCTGATTTTAGGTTCACCATGACAAGGTAATCGGTGGCGAACAGAAAGGATAAAATGACTTCGCCGGAACTTGATAGTGATTGTTCCACTAACAGCTCCAAACATTCATTTTATAATCTGTGTAACAACGCGGGAGCAGCAGAAAGTCGAAGGGAAAGTCATGAAGAACTATTGGATAATATTCCGATGCCATCGCCGGCGGGAAAAGCCATTCTAGAAGCTACCAATTTTATTACTGGGACACGTCCAATAGATTCCTATATACCCGATGTCTCACCGGCCGCAGGTATGGTTTGTAATCCCAAATATTCACCAATCTACGATCATTCAGTCGTGGGAAAAGAAGATTGCCGCACTATTAAGCAACTATTGAGACAAAATGCGCGTGAACGTGATCAGGAAAGCAATATCAGGGACAGCGGCCAGTCTTTGAAAAAACACAGCGAATCGAAGTCCTCTAGCAAGAGGGATGGTGCCAGAAAATCAGTGAGAATAAGCGCGGGTGAAATGAGGAAATCTCTCCATGAAAGCACTAGATATCAGGCTCCTATATCCTACCATAGCAGTGGAAGAACGTCTGACCAAGATGGCAAAGCCAGTTGCGTCAATGAGCGTCAATCGAAGAAGACTTCAGCCAAACGCAACAAGTCAAACAGTACTGCGTCTAGGGGCAAATCGGACAGCATTTCCAAAAGGAAAATTAGCCATCCTGATCTTAAGCAAAGGGGCAAGCGAATAACTCCAGGGTTAACCATTGATGAACGACATGGTGATGAGACAAATAGTGTTATGCCCTCAAAGGATGATTCAGGGTCGGCTTTTACTCCAAGCCTACCAATGCCCTGTCGGTACGATGGCAGTGGCAACGATATTTATGAGACTGTTATTGATTTATCCCAGTCATCCAAACAGTTCCCACTGATACACAACTCTGGGAATGAAAGTACAGCAGCTATATCTTCATGTGGTCGTCGCTTTCGTCATATATCCAAAGACGCATGTGTCACAGACTTGAACGCGCGCCCCGATACCTCTTACGAAGGGCTTGAACAGAACATAATGTTGCCTTCACCTCCACAGCCTCGTTACGGTCCTAATGCCTTATACCATCTGGAAAGCAACTTTCAGTCTTCATTGTATTTTAAAACCCATGAGAACCCGCCCAATATTGGTATTATATCACCATCACCAACACTTTCGAATCAATCATCGAAAGTGCAATATTCCCTAAGGAAAATACTTGCTCATTCGCACCTATCCCCGACCCCAGATTCTTACAGACATGCCTCCTCTGGGACAAGTTCTTCAGGTAGCCTGTCCCCCGCTTCCGTTCGATGTCCTTCATCAAATTCAAGTGTGGAAAGCACATCTCCTCTGCCGCCCCTGGCTAGAACTCCTATTCTGCGAAGACGTAATTTACTCCCTCCGATCGTGAGACCGGAGTCGCTCACTCCTACGTCTGATTGGTCATCCGGTGGAACTCCAACGCCATTTGATAATTCGGATATCCTTCGCCAATCTCCATTGTCCGTCTTTGATCGGCATCCCTCACCAACCGAGCATGAGCCGATGAACAGAAAGAAACACAGCGACGAGCGAAAATCGCTCAAAAACATTGACCAGGGCTCAAGCAATTTTGAAGAAAGCCCGCGGGCCTCGCCACGAAATCGCTCGGAAAAGAAGAAAAATCTGCTCTCGAAATCGTCGAGAGATTCTAAGGCTATGTACTTTGGACAGAATGATCCTCTATCTCGTTCCAGAGCTCAGGCGCATCTGGAAAAATACTCATCAGATGCTGATCACCAGTTACGAGTTTCTGAAGAACAGAAGAAGGCTTTATGTATTTCGCCAATGTGCTCCTTCGCATTAGATGATGAGGCTGATGCCAACCAATATGATACAGAGAGGAAGGAATCTATACGAAGAAGTAATTCGCCTCCCGCATCTAACGTTACTTCAAGCAGCTTGGAGGTTGCACCTCCTGAACCGTGTGACTTTTGCCATGGTTGCATTTCTAAGATAGGTCAAGGCTCCAGTGAGTCCCGTATCCATCTTCCAAATATCAAGATGAAAGAAATCCAGAAATACAAATAATAAAAGGCCATATTGATTATATAGAATCGGTGTGATTATGGTTTCATTCTGAGTAACAGATCGGGAGTAACGGCGTTCTCGATAATTGCTTTCAAAAGAATAGATTATAATTCTCACGATTCTCATCTGGTGATAAAGGCCATCGGTGGGTATCCTTGAGGCTGTAATAAAGATCATTCTTTATTATAAAATAAAGAATAATAATTAAATAAATTGTAAGCTATGAATGAAGATTTCAGCAGATTTCTTCTCGTTCTATATCTGTTTATTATTATTTTTTTTATCATTATTTATTTTCATTTTTCATTTTCATACTCGTTCTACATCTTTATTTCCTCGTATAATGCCTCATGCGAATTTAGTTGTTAAATGTGTGTAATAGCAAAACTCATGTATAATACTCTATCTCAAGATAATAGCTCAAAAGAGACAACTATTAATGCTATTTTAAAAAGATATAATACGTCTTCAGGGGTTCTGGGACTGGGGGAAGCCAGTGAGCCTGCAGGAGAACATTATTAGGTGATGTTATCCTTAGGCAGTGTAAGAAAATGAAGAATTAATTTGGTAATTCTCTTGAATGTATACAAATACTTGGTTTATGTTCATTGCGGCCTCTCGTTTAAACATCGGAAATTAAACAAGGCATTAAAACCTAAAATTGGCAAAGGCATGGCTATGCGAAATCTGTGGGGCATGTAATATAAAGTATTTTTGCAAGCTTCGTCAAATGTACCTAGCCATCGTGACGACTCTCTGTACACAGGCGTTTAGCCAGTAGGGGGCGGGGGGGGACCTGACCCTATCAACTTAATCAAGAATGTCCTAACCCGAAATTGACCGCTACAGAGCATGTTAGTAGATACAAAATACCACACAAAAATAGAAGAGGAATCCCGACCAACAAAATATATGCCAGACCCTTATCATCTAATGTTGTCAATGCTTCCAGCCGTAAGGGCTTCCGGCTAAATTCATTTTAGAATGTTTTCTTGGTGAAGGAAATCACATATATTTTCAACGGCTCTGACCCAAACGCAATATGTTCCCGTACGTGTGCCCACTACTCACACATTGCAATGTATAATCAAAGATTATAGTACGTTTAGAACGTACTATAATCTTTGGTATAATGCATTTTTCTAGATTATTAGATCAAGGGACCGGAACTCAATGATATGGCACATATGACGTTCTTAAATCCTTGGACGTTCTACCACGCAAAACTTCTTCTGATGGCTTTCAAACACGACCATCATAATTTCATTGTGATTTGTATTGGTCCGAGATTAGAAGTAATAACAAATATATGTTTTTATAAGGCATCCTAAGCATTCAAGATTGGATGTTTCGTATGATATTATTTTACAAATTGTGCTCTGAAATTAGCAAACAAATTAGCAAATTAGCAAACATGCAAACATGCATGGACACCAGCTTCATTAATTTTTACGAAATCACCTCAAGTAGTATGGTGGAGCCTGGAGACCGCTATGTTAGATTAACGTTTTGAAACAATAGAAATCAATAATTAAGGGGGCGTATACTGATTATAAAGAGGCGTTTATTCAATAAATAAGGGGGTGTAGCAGGGGGTGTGACAGTTCACGGGTTACGCTGACGCAGGCGTGTTAACTAAAAATTGATCTGTCGATTAAACATGCGCACTGAATTATCCAATGTTAAAGTATCCATGTTTCCCTGTCAACATTCGAGCTCTGAATGACTTAATTTACATATTGGTTTGCAACATACCTACTCGATAAAGATATGATATTTCATTCTAATCGTAACAATGCGATAAAGATATAATATTTCATTCTAATGATAACAATGCGCATGATTAAAATCAATAATGCCTCATGATCTTAAATCAATGCATAGATAGTGGAATGTATAAATAAAGAGGCGATATTGTAGGATGTATTATTCCCAACAATAGCCATGGCGGAACCATTTTCTGATGAAGAAATTGCGTCATATATAGATCTTTTTCAAGATTCATCTTCTTTGTTCAATTGGGCTCTACAAAATGACATTCTTAATCACCCACTGATTAGGCAGAAACTTCGCAGAAACGAGAAGGTATGTTAATTAAATTTGTTTAATTATTACAATAATGAGTAAAATAAGGCATCTTGCTTCATTATGTTATTCTTTATTGAGATTATAATTGTCACTACATGGATAGGTACACACACACATATATATTATATATATATATATATATATATATAATATATATACATATTTTTCCAGACTATAACAACTCTACAGCTAGATGAAATTGGGAATATTCAAGATGAGGATGTGCTAGATAGATACATAGAAGTGCACAACATCGATAAAAACGATAAATATGTGATCCAAAAACGAAAGAATATTCAGGTATGTTTTATTTTTATATTTATATGATGCAGAATGCTCTCAAAGAAATCTCCGGAATGTGAAATAGTTTAGTCAAATATATGCATAAACATTTTATAAATCGTTTACAAAAATAAATATTATTTTTATAGGTCGACATTATTTCTGAATTTCTTCCTGGATTGGATGCTATCATGAATGGGGTGGAGACTGGAAACTCGAATATGAACATCCCCCACACAGTTCCTATTGAAGAAATACATCCGACAGCCTGTGAAACGGTTATGAACATCTCAGACACGATCCAACTCCCGATTACTGAGGTAGACGTCTCCGCGACCATAGAAATAGAATCAGGAAAGGTTCAAGATGAAGATCTTCTAGAGTTTATCATTTCAACTGATCAACTTCCGTCCACATCATCGTCAGAAAATAAGCACCAATTGTTGGGTAACTATGCAACTGAAAATGAAAATGAAATGTTTCTTTCACTCAACAATCAGTGGGGTGCAGGGCCTGCAACAGCAGTCCAAGGTAATCATAAAACGAAAGGTGTGCATAAATTGAGAGGGGATTTTGTATGTGAACAGTGCAGTAAAAAGTTTACGTATAAGAAAAACTTTCTAAAGCATACAGATTTATGTCTTTCAAAAATGTGTAAACACTGCGGTAAATTATTTATATCACCAAACAAACTTAGGGAACATCATAGGTTTTGCAGCTCTATTACATGCGGGGAATGCAATCATGTTAGTGAAACTGTTGAAAAACATAAGGAGCATGTGAGTAGTCATCAGAATAAGAAATTTAGATGCAGCAAATGTTCGGACATGTTTGAAACTAGAAAGAAACTTGTTAGACATCAAGGATTAATGCACGGCTCTGGAGATTCTAGTGCTCAATTTCCATGGTCGAATGAAACAGCTCCTTGGAGAAATTCTGAGGGTGAGGAAAATGAGGAAATGAGGGAGGTTTTTTTTTTTTTTTTTTTTTTTTTAACATAACATAACTTTATTCAATTTCCTGCCATCTCGGCTCCTACAAAACTAGCGCTCTCGCGGACGGACATGAGAATATAAGAATGCATGTGTTATCATGAGCCCTTGGGGTACTCTTATATTAGTTTTTTTGTGATTTTCAATTTACGATCTACTACCACTACTTATAAACAAACAAGAAACAATACGTAAGGACCCTAAAGGACATTCAGTAACAAGACAAACATTGGTACAAGATTAACAACTCCCTCTACCAGGCATTTTGAATTAGTCTTATCTCTTTCATGAACTTTTCTACTTTCCCTATCCAGTTGGCACTGGACGCATGGAACTTGGCATTATAACGAATGGCCTTATATTTAACACACACTTCATTAATAAAGGCTTTGACACAAAGCGAGTTCCTATAGAATAACCTCTGTCTATTGATATAGTTTTTAGCCAGTAACAGGAACCAGTTCAGGAAGGCTCTAAACCTCCCCTTGCCCATATAACCTATAAGAATACAGCCGTCATTTATACCATGAGCAACCACATCTCTAAGTATAACCCTGGCCCCCAGTCTTACACACAGGTCATCCCAAAATTCTTTGACTTTTGTACAGTGTATGAAAAAGTGAGGGAGGTCATCTCTCTCCTGACAATAGCTACATCCTGGGTGATCTTTAATGGTTTTATGCTTTAGATATACATTACAGCAAATAGTACCATGGATTAGCCTGTATTGAAGAGATTGCAGTCTTGGATCCTGACAAGCCTTAAATGGAATGTAAAATAACTCAGATAGCATGTCTTTCTCCGGATCAATGTACCTTTCATCTAGAAATATATCCCAGTGTCTCACCTTATCGTAGTCAGGGACGTCAGTCTTAACCAATTCCCTGACAATATCCTTACTCTGACACCTATATATGTCAAGGACAGCGTCCTTAACCTCAAAGTTTTTACATTTGGCATCAGTATTAGCGTCTTCCTCTACCATTTTTACCCATTCCAGCCACTCCCTTGGAATAGCATTAATAACTTGGAGGATGTCCAAGAATGAACAGTTAACATGGAATTTATTGTTTAATTCTCGCGGTGAAATTACCTCACCATTGGGTTTTAAGAGGTCTCCCACACGAGAGATACCAGCCTCTTCCCATCTCTTTTTCTCTAACGTCTTTTTGTCGCGGGTTTTTATCCATTTGTTGTTATACAATAATTCACTCCTAACCTCTTTCCCTGTGACAGGGGCCCTCTTATAGTATTGGGTATCCCATACATCAAAGATCTCCTTGTAAAATTCATCAAGAAAAATTCTTGGCTTATTTCTTCCGAGTAACAGTTTTGTGATACTCATTTCATGGAACGACTCTAATATATGGACCCATTTGGAGTTTTCCCTGGCCAAGGCCCGTTTGACCCACATTATTCTGTTAGAGAGTCGCACTTCCCTGACACATCTTAAATTTATTCCTCCATCCTGAATATCCTGTTTGAGGAAGGCCATGCTTATTTTAGTACTTCTGGATCCCCACATCATTTTCTTGGTTATCTTGCGAATTTCTTTACACATGTAGTCTTCCACCTTAATACAACCCAGCACATATTGAACCACAGGAAGAACTAATGTGTTATTAACGATAGCCTTGCCTTTGAGCGAAAGATTCCTCCTGCTCCAACAGCCTACAATGCCATTCATTTTTTGTAACAGAACATCGAAATTCACCTTATTGACATTCACACGACTCTTTGGTTTTACAATTTTAATACCCAACACATTTATAACATCATCCCACGCCACTTCTCTGGCGCTTTGGCCCGTGGGGGCATGTTTTCCCATATAGATGCCGCAGGTCTTATGGACATGAATTCGGAGGCCCGATGCATTACCATATTTAGTCAACATTTCCATAGCCCTTTCTAAGGATTCCTCATTCTTCAGGAGCAAGGTTGTGTCATCCGCATATTGTACCACTTTATTACTCAAACCATTAATATCCAAGCCTTCGATTTCCCGCGCTTGTCTAATTCTGGCGGCTAGAAATTCAGCCACAATTGTGAAGATCGCTGGTGAGGCGGGATCCCCTTGTTTAACCCCTCTCTCTACTTTAAAGAAATCAGATTTTCTACCATTATTGGTAAAAGCAGACATGGAGTCTTTCAACAAAGTATTAACCCAGTCCCGGATAAACTGCGGAAAATTAAATCTTTCGAAACAAAGGTCTATGAACTCCCAGCCAACTGAATCATATGCCTTCCGGAAGTCCACCGCCACTACTAGTCCCTTCCCCCCTCCCCCCCCCCTTTTAGACATAAAATTCAAGCTGTCTTGAATCCTCCTCACTGCTTCCCCTATATATCTACCCTTAACAAACCCATACTGGTCCTCCTCAATGATTGATGGCAGGACAATGTTAATTCTCTCAGCGATGGTTTTGGCCACAATCTTATAATCAACATTGAGGAGGGTGATCGGTCTCCAATTTTGAATGTAACGAAGGTCTGAATTTTTCTTTGGAATTACTGAAATTATACCTCTTCTCTGTTCCTGAGACATCTTACCTTCTTCTTCAACCGCATGCACCATTCTAACAAACATCTCTTTGATGTCTTCCCAAAAAAGCCTATAGAATTCGACCGAAAAACCATCCGATCCTGGGGCCTTACCGTTATTCATTAGATCTAGAGTCTTTTTTAACTCCCCGGCTGTAATCGGCCTAGCCAATCTCCTGTGTTCGTCTTCATTTAACCTATTGACCTCAGCCCCTAGAAAAAAGGTTGCATCCTCTCTACTCATATTCCTCTTTCTATACAACTCTGTATAAAAGTTACATCCTTCCCTGATGATTACATCTGGGTCAGACGTCTCGCCCTCCTCTGTAATTAAGTTAAAAATCGTTTTTTTGTCAAAGTTCTGCTTCTCGAGGCTCAAGAAGTATTTTGAGGGCTTCTCACCCTCCCTGGCCCATTTGGCCCTTGATCTTAACAGGGCCCCATCAGCTTTTATCAGCTCTATTTGCAACATTTCGTGCTTTATAAACTTTGCCTCCTCTATCTCCTCCTTAGATAACACCAGTTGAGAGTCTAGTTCTTCCAATCGTTTCAACATGTGACCTTTTTGTGACCTTTTACTTTTAGCTAGTTCCCTGCCCCTCCTACAAAAAATCGATCGGCTTTTATCTTTAAAATTTTCCCAGGTGACAATTGGGCATACACCATGATATTCATATTCCAGTTCTAGGATTAGCGCTCTAATTTCCTCCACAACTTGCTCATCTTGGAGGAGCCCATTATTAAGTTTCCAAGAACCTTTACCTCTTTTTGTTTGTTCGAATAACATCTCCACACATAATTCTTTATGATCCGATAAGGAAGTAATAGTGAGGGAACCTTCAGATGTTCTACTCCGAATCTCATTACTAATAAGGATATAATCAATTCTCGATTTCTGTTGATTTCTATACCATGTGTGCTCTTGAATACCCAACGCATTGAGAGAGTCGCACAAATCAAACCTTTCTACAAACAGGTCGAGCTTAATTGACATCTTATCAGCAGGCCTATTAACCATATCAATATTCAAATCACCCATGATAACCAGATTTTGGTATTCGATACTACACAATATATTATCGACCTCTGTGAGCGTCGTCTTTTGCAACACTTTAAATGATGAGGTAGGGAAATACACAGACATAATACACCATATTACATTCTCCATCTCAATCAAAATATACACAATCCTACCGTTCACATCATTACCCTTTGCTATAAACCTATAGTCAATGTCTCTAGTGCATAATAATGCAACACCGTTAGCGTTGGAGCGGCCGTGACTAAAGACAGCTTTACTTCCCCATTGGCGACACCATATTTCTTCTTCCTCTCGCTTGGAGTGGGTTTCCTGGAGGGCGATGAAAGTTCTTTTACGAGTATTTAACTTAGTAAACAACGCCTTTCTTTTCTTAATGCCACCGATACCATTGCAATTAAATGAATAGAAAGATGTTTTGCATTTCAAACCGTCTTCCATAGGTGTAAAGTCAGAATAACTGGATGTCGAAGGGTCGATGGGGTGTTGGTGTTCGCTACTTGCTGCCATTTTGGTTGTTTACTTCCGGTAGCCCGGTGATGTCCCGTTCACTAGACACCATTCCCGCCCGCTCTCCGCCTCCTCTGTTCTCTGATAGCTTCCCAGGCGCGACCCATGATGTTGCCCTGCTTGGGCCATTGGCTTGAGTCGAGAACATTACGATGCTTTAGACCAAGACCAATCCCCCATCGGTCGTCTGTTGGAGAGGCTTCCCCAAGCAGTTTATGGCCTGTATCCTCCAGGTAGTCAGCCACATATTGATTTTGGGCCGTCTTTGCCCTCAGGCCAATGCACACTATCTCCTCGATGTTGCCAAACCATTTCCGATATTTTGGCGAGTCCTCTCTCTTAGCTCGATTGAGAATGTCCTTGCAAACTGTTGGTTTATCTACAGACAAGATGGCTTGGGCTCTGGCCGCATCCCCCGTGGCCCTGAGGCACGAGTGAGCCAGATATTGCTCCATGCTAGCGAACAGAAATCCTCCTGATGAAAACTCCACTGAGTGATGGTTGGACAGAGGGGAGTCCATCCCATAGAAGGCAAACGCATTTTGGTCCTCCATCTTTGATAGGTGAATGGGATTTAGCTCAGTGGGCAAGAGGTTCAACCTATTGAAGGGCACGATGTCCTTGTCAATAAAGATATTTCCTGCGAATTGTCTAGCATCTTTATACTTCTCAATCTTTCTGGCCTGTCTTACAATGAACTCAGCCCTGGATATCCTCTCTCGAAGGGCTTTAGGTAGATCCCTTTTCAGGTACACCTTATTGGCAGTGCCAGAATATGTGTAGTCTTTCAGCTTGGTTTTCCTGGACCAAACTTCCGCAGCTCTGACTGCGTTCTCAAACATAATCTTAACATGTGGGCCAGCCCTGACTACTTTATAACCTTCCGGCACGTCAATGTCCAGTCCGTCAATAAGCACCTCCTGTGCGGCCTTCTCAATAAGAGCTTTATCGTCCCCTGTCTCTTTTCTAGGGATACCTTCGATTATTAAGTTCTTTTCCAGCAACTTAGTTTGATCATGCAGTCTGTCCATGGCGGTGGAGTCCGCCTCCTCCGCCATTTTCCGAAATGCCGGGTCATTTTTCTTAATGCAGGCTTGCCTCAGTAGGAGAATCTCCTGATCTTGTCTGTTCATTCTGGCCTCCATTTTATTCATACGGACCTCCTGGGCTGTTACGGTCTTCTGAAGCTGATCGATGGTAGCCTTATTCCCTTCAGCTAAGGGCTTTACGCCCGCCACTAGGTCGATCTTTTGCTGCAACCTGGTTTCCATAGCTGCCAACTTAACACACATCCTATCAAAAGGATCCATGCTAACCTCCATGTTCTCGTGAGAGGTCTCATTCAAGTCTGACTTAGGCCTTTTAGCCAAGTGATCTCCTGAGTCTGCTGTAGAAGTCATTTCTCACTAGTCTTAATCCAACAGAAGGAGAGATTATATCACTAGACTGGTCTCCGTCTAGATTATACCTCGCCGCTACCGCCAATTGGGTCACTATGTCGGCTTTGCGCGCCAAGTTCAATTCACCCTAAATCGGTAATCTCCTCCAGGGAGTGACAGGATGAATGAGTCCCAGGCCTGAACTGAGAATGTTATTGTCAAAGTTCTTTTATGAAGTCACTATTGTCCTAGAATCCACTTAATCCTCAACTCTTTAACTGGAATCCACAAGCAGTTGGATAAAGGCTAATCCAACCGTCTACCTCCTGGGTGAGTGGACGATAATACGGCACGCGGTGCACGCTACACTCGAAATAAAAAAGATCTATTTGAGTGCTATAATGTCCTGGCTGAACTTTTCACACGATTCCTAGAGAATCCCTAAGGCCTAATATTTCCCTTGTGCGAATCTGGCTAGACTACTCTAGCAGAAACCTGCCTAAAAAGGAAAAGAAACCTGGCCGAAGCCTAACGCTGAACTATACTCGTTGAGCGGTAAACCGGAAGTCAATGAGGGAGGTTTTAGAAGCAAACAAATTCCACATTCTTAACGGTCACAGCATTGGGGATATTGTTTCTCTATACAATTTCCCAACAAATGATATTTCAGGAGGGATGCAGGAATTTAGAGATCATATTCAACAAATATATAGAGAACAGGATCACTCATTTAGAGTAAATATTGCATTAGGTGTTTTGATGCAAAATATTGATACAGACGAATTTCGTTGTTTCATTCCCTACAAAAATAATACACTTTTCGACCTCCCTGTTAGGGTGAGTAGCCACAGTGATATATATTCACTTTAAGAAAAAATTGGTCAAGTTCAAATTGATGAATACTTTCTTTTGAATAGACCTGACACAAAATGGAAAAGCGTTCTAATTACAAATATTACATATTTTGTGACAAAAACAAACTATCTTCTAGGTCGAGGGTTTTTACCAGATTTCATAAAGCAGAAGAAGTGCATAATCGGTTTAGATAGTTATGCAGGCACTAGAAAATCGATTGAAGATAATTTATGCGCGTTTAGATGCATAGCCACATTCTTGAAAAATAAGTGCATTCACACGACAGCAATTATTTACTATCACAAGTTCAGAGAACACATGTTTACAACAAAAGGTGTCAATATTCCGAATGATTACCAGCATTTTCAAGGTGTGGAAATTGGTGATATAGAAGAGCTTGAGCGTTGTTTTGGAATTTCAATTTATGTTTACGAATTAATTCCTGACGACACTGTAGTTTTGAGATACAAAACGGCATCAAACTATGGAAAGGTTATGCATTTAAACGTGTATAAAAATCATTTATCATTTATTTCAAACTTTTCTGCATATATGCGAAAAAGTTTACATGCGAACTTTGCGAAAGAAAATTTTCTAAAATGTGCCATTACAGAAAACACCTTACTATTTGTGGTAAAAAAACTTCGTACAGGTTTAAAGGCGGGTATTATTCTCCACCTCTCTCCATTTTTAAGCAGTTAGAAAATAACGGGATTAGAGTGCCCAGCGAAATACGGACATACAAACAGTTTGCCGTATTTGATATTGAATCACTTCTTGAAAAAGTGGCCACAAAGCAACCTGAGAAATTAAAGTGGGGTCGAAAACATTCAGCAATATCTGTTTCAATATGTTCCAATGTTCAAGGTTTTGAGGAACCTAACCCGATGTGCATTGATTGGAAAATCCACCAATGCATGCAAAAGTGCATCTGACCAGTCACATAAGTGCAATCCGCTCAAAAAAGCAGTTTTGCACCTGGTTTAGCCCCTGATGAAACATGCCTCATCTAATGCACTTCAAAATGTGTATCAAAGTTGTGTATATAAATCAGGTGTAAATGCACAAGCTGCATACAGTTGAATTATTGTATCAAGTGATGAACATGTCATTTTTTGTACTGATGAAGAATACTGGGGCCTGTACTGCATATTTCAGTATGTAATGTGTCACAGGAAAACCAGTCACATGTTGGAAAATTCATGTTTTTCCAATAACGTATTCTTTTTTTATTTCATTCAAAGGCCTATGATATATTCAATGTTGTAGGCATATTTTATTATAACTGAGCATATATCTGGTGAGGTGGGGGTGTCAATTTAGTGCGATTCCACTCCCACAGTAACCCTCACACACACAATACAGATACACAAACTCTTAGCAAAGCCACCTTAAAGAAGCCCGTGGCCACAATGGAATTCAGGTATAGTTGAAACTGCTATATAGTGAATATTCTTATTCAATAATACATGTAGGATAACTAGATGAAGAAAATAATGTAATTAAATCAGGGCATGACGAAAAACACCCCTGGCGTGAGATTGTCATATTGTAAATAACAATCCTCAATTAAAAAAAATGTTAAAAAAATTCATGTTGATGTAGCACTCCTAATTCCCAGCCTGTTGGTGAATTTGTTTATATTATTGTCACACTGCTTGACTTGGTGCATTGTAGTGGGTCAGGATGCACTCAATTTTGTGATGCAGTACATCAAAACCCACAACTAATATGCACGCAAGACACCCCATTTAAATCTTTGTCAAATGACGTTATATAGTGTATTAACATGCTGTCGGAATTCATATATTTACATCGTTTCATGCCTAATTTATACAATAATGTTATCCCAATGGGCTCTGGTTGGAAGAAAACTGTGAGCTTAACATATATCATTGACACACAAGCTCCTAGTGCGGAACTGTGATGAAGTGTATTCATGTTTTATAATACGTACATCTATGATAAACCGGTCAATAGATCAAGGTTATAATCGGTTAAAATGCACATGCAGTTAGATTATTTTAATACACCCTCCCCGCTATCCCTCTCTTTCACTTGTCTCTATCTCCCCCTTAATTATTTTTTATTTGTCCATAAGCTTGTACGACAAGAATGTTATTCTCAGCTTAAAGTTTGAAAAATGAAAATAGTTTTACCATACTAATCATTATCATTCCTTGTACATTTATAGTCTTACACATCATTTTTCACCGCATAAATAAAGCGTAGGTAAAAACGATATCAGTTAATAATAAGGTAATCAATTCTAGATAGCTCTATAGGATGAATATATACAGAAATGCATGAATATATTAAATAAACTGTCTTGAAATTTGGTACATGTATGCCCCCGACTTGGAGTATTAGAAATACCCAAAGATGAGAACATTCCTACAAGGACATCTTGTGGAAAAAATACTTTGAAAAATATAATTTTTGCGATTTGTAACACATTTTCCTGTAACACTTCACATATTTACCATTAACTTAGAACAACTGCGTTGGTAATCCTACATTGGAACCGCACAATTGTTAAGTTTAACCACGCTTTAACCAGCCTGCAAATAATTTAAATGTATTTGTATGTAATAATTGCATTTCTATTTTCTATTTTCATGAATACATTTTTCATTTGAAATAGATCATTTTTTTGTTGGTTGCCGCACAAACACTCATTAATTAAACCTCTGCCCAAATGTCCTGTTTATTCGTAATAAACTTTAAGTTATTACTCACTGGGTGCATCATAATTGCGTATTTTATACCTGGTCAGTAGTGCATCGTTGGGAGGATCAGGAATGCATTATAAATCGGGTCAATGGAGCATATTGAATTTATTTGAGAAACTTAAATATTCGTCTGTATAACCTAAACACTATCACAAATAATAATTCAGGCCAAATTCGTGCCCACAAGTAGCCTACCATGAGATTATACAACACAATGAAGCCACAGCACGCCACAATAGCTGACACTGCACACTCACCTGGCATTCGCACTCACTGTCACGCACATCTCACACTCCATTCTCTGACACCCATACTCACTCTCTGACACCAAGTCACAATATTACAATAGGCACAATATTAAGCGCCCCGACGAGGGGTTTGTATGTAATAGTTTCATTTCCATTTTCATATAAATGCATTATTCTTTCGGAAAAAGGATTCCTATAATTATGATCTTCTTTTTTATCTATACAATTCCTTCTCATCATTCATCCTATCAAATCCTTCCAGGTCTTTGTATTTGCCAGAGTCTTTTGTTGCAGATTCAGGCATTAAAGATATCCCTTTTGCTTCCCTTATTTAAGACTTGGACATACATAAACTGCCAATTATTATCAAGAGTCAATACATGTATGGTGAAATCATTGTGCCACTTGTTTTCACTAGGTGGCGCGTTGTTCTCACCAGGTGGCAGGGCAAGTGACTGGGTTGTATTTACAATATATTTTAACGTTATTGGTGCTGCTACAACATTTTTGTGGCATTTATACTCTATAAATCATGGAATTAGGAATATCATAAGCGATATCCTTTCATAGTGAATTTGTATAATTTATCTGTTTGATGCTGAAAAATGTTGTCATCAAAACACCCTAGTAATTGTACATATAGATTGTGCCTATAGTGGCTTGGGTGGGACTAAGTCAACATACAATTGGAAGAATCACATGAATGCTGTCCTGCCACGTTCCATGCTGCAAGGCTTAGAGATGGTAGAATTGATGAAAATAAAACGATGAAAGTAAAGAGAAGTTATTGTGCTAAACTCTCTTTGAAAACATTTGGGAATATAGATATCTTTCAAATCTTCCTCTGAGCAAAAATTACACCCTCCAATAGAGCAATGGTAGTGTCTCACTGAGTGCATCATAAGTGTGTGTTTTAACCTGGTTAATTGTGTATTATTGAGAGCATGAGAACAGCTTTAAATACACCTGGCCAATAGTGCATCGTTGAGAGCATTAGAACTGCATTTAAAAATCGGGTCCATAGAGCATTATAAAATCAAGTTTGAGCCTCACAACACTTTACGATTTCCACTAGTAAAGCACCAGGTCATAATCAGGTCAAAAGTTCCAGGTAAAAACTAGGTCAGAAATGCAATCATGCACATCGGGAAATGCTTTATAGATGAGAATGTTAACTCACTAACACACAAAATGTTATCATACCTAAGAGAAATACAATCATTCTCAAAGAGAATGAATTTACAAATTTTTGAGGAATATTTATCAGCTCTTTCAAAATTGAAGGATGAGGCATTTGAGGAAAAAATGCGAGAACAATGCTTTCCCTCTGATTTAGACAATGGGGCAACAAATTCTGTTTTAGACAGTTCTCAAATTGATTCAGAATTATCAGATACGGAAGGGTGTGAGAATGAAAATGACATTTTTATTATGAATGAGGGAAGTGAATCAGAAGAGAGTGAGGAGGAAGAGGAAGAAAAAGAAGAGACATCATCATATTTAAAAAAGAGGGGGAATATGGCGCTTCATAGAATTTCTCAGTATTTGGAGGGATTGTATGAGAAGTTTGTTCAATATGTAGAAGAGCTGCCAGTTTTAGGTTTTAACTCATCAAGATATGATTTGAATGTTTTAAAAACTGAACTTTTAAGACATATTTTCAAAACAAGAGAGTTTGGGACGTCAGGTAACGCCTTTGTCATAAAAAAGGCGAATTCATACATGGCTATTTCAACAGGTGAATTTAGATTTTTAGATATTTGCCAATATTTATCTCCTGGTGTATCATATAGCAAATTTCTTTCAGCGTATGATGTAGAGGAGGAAAAAAGTTATTTTTGCTATGACTATTTAGATTCCCCTGATCGATTAAAGGAGGAGTGTCTTCCGCCATATGAGGCATTTTATTCTTCATTAAAACAGTCAAACATACCGATAGAGGCATATAAACAATTGGAGATCGTATGCGAACAAAAAGGTATGAAAAACTTAGGTGACCTTCTCCAGTTCTATAACAATCTTGATGTGGGACCATTCGTGCAAGGTGTTAAAAATCTTCAAAAATTCTATCATGAGCGAGGTATAGATCTTTTTAAGACATCTATTTCTGCGCCGGGTGTTGCAAGAAATGTGCTTATTAAGTATGCTAGAGAGGAAAAAGCTATATTTTCCTTAATGGGAGCTGAGAATCAAGATTTATATTTAACATATAAAAAGAACCTTGTCGGGGGGCCTTCGATAGTTTTTTGTAGGCATCAAAAAGTTTTGGAAACACCAGTGCGCGAGAATGTGAGGGAGACATGCAAAAAAATTGTCCGGTATGATGCAAATGCGTTATACTTATGGTGTATTATCCAACCTATGCCTACAAGAATGTTTATAAGGCGAGAAAGAGAAAATAACTTCAAACCACAACGTCATTCTAAGTATTTCATGGCATCAATTTGGATGGAGTATGAAGCTCGTGAAACAACATAATAATTGAACATTTTGCGAGAAATGGGTTTGAAAAAAGAGTGGGTCCTTTCTATTGCGACGGTTATGATCCAATTACAAACATTATCTACAAATACTATGGTTGTTGGTGGCATTCATGCGTTTGTGTTGAGGCGCAAATGGATGAAAAATTGAAAAAGGAGAGAAGAAAAAACACATTGGATCGTGAAAACTATTTAGTGCGAAAAGGATGTACTGCAAGAAGCATATACGAGTGTGAGTTTGCAAAGATTATTAGTGAAAGAAGTGATGTTAAAGAGTTTGTTGACAGCTTTTTTCCTTTATAGATCAAATAAAACAGCTGTTACAGCCCAGAAAATAATTTCTTCTGTAAAGTCAGGGCAATTGTATGGGGCGATCGAGATTGATCTGGAAATCCCAGAAAAATGCAATTCAGACTTTAAAAAGGAATGTTCACCTCAGGAATACTTCTCTGAAATGTGCCCTATTTTTTCCACAGTCGATATCGATATGGAGGATATTGGGGAACACATGAAAAAACATATTTCAGAACAAAATCTGTCAATGAAACCAAGAAAGCTTCTTGTTAGTGGATTGAAGGCTAAAAAAATTCTTCTTTCAACATCTCTTTTGCAATGGTATCTTCTTCACGGTATGATTGTAACACATGTATATCAGGTTATCGAATTCATACCGCAAAGATGTTTTAAGAAGTTTGAGGAGGATGTTACGAATTCTCGAAGAATGTCAGACATAAATCCTGAACATAAGGTTATTGGAGACACTATGAAATTGATCGGGAATTCTGGATATGGGGGTGTCATCCTCCAGAAAGAAAAACATATAGCTACGAAGTATGTATCAAATAGAAAAGAGGCTCTTTTGTTAGCGAACGCACCCACATTAAAAAAGTTGACCGATTTGGGTTCCGATTTTTACGAAGTTGAAATGTCTAAAGACAAAATTGTTTTAGACATGCCTATTTATATTGGATTCACAATTTTGCAATATGCAAAATTGAAAATGTTAGAGTTTTATTATGACTGTGTTGACACATATTTAAGCAGAAACTCTTTTCGATATGTGACGATGGATACAGACAGTGCATATTTAAGTTTAGCGAAACCATCCCTTCTTGAATGTGTTCTTCCTGAAAAAAGGGAGGAATTTCTATTTGACATATACAGCAAATGTTCTGATAGGGATGAAGCAAAATGGTTTATACGAGAGTGTTGCGAAAAGCTTAAAATGTATGAAGAAGGGCAAACTAGCCCGAAAGCTTGTGTCTAAATAAAATCAATAAGAAACAACAACTTTATTACATCTTGCACATGAATCATCATTTACCGAACGACCTAGATCGATATACAGCGATAACTCCCCTCTCTACTATTAAAATGTATGATAAAAGAGTTCCAGGGATTATGAAAGAGGAGGCTGATGGTGAAGAAATCATAGCTTTAAGCAGCAAATCATACATTTTAAAGAAGGGTGAAAATGTGAAATTTAGTTGTAAGGGTGTAAATGAATCACGAGTAGAATCCCTTTTTTAAAAAATGAAAATGTTTTAAAAATGTCAGACCCAATTGAGTGCGAAAACTCAGGTATAAGGGTTCATGAAAATGTGATGTTTTCATACACACAGAGAAAAAAAGGATTCAGCTATTTTTACTGTAAAAGGCGAGTTCATGATGATGGAATAACAACAAGTCCGTTAAATATAACTCTTTCACCTTGGAGCATGAAAGAAAGGGTTATATTTGGAATAGAGTGGGATTGTTTTACACCATCTTACCGATGCAAACTGAAATATATGGGTGTTGAATTTAAATCAGCAGAACAGCTTTACATGTATAGATTTGCACTTTTTCACAATAAGAACAGTATTTGTGAGAAAATAGTAAACTCTAGAACGTCTTATGAAATGAAGAAATGTGTTTTTTCGATACAAACAAATAGTAAATGGTATATGATGCGAACAGATGTAATGAAAGAAATACTAATTCAAAAAATGAGGGTTGTAAACGAAGTTAGACGGAAATTAGAACGTTCTCAAGATATGGAAATTGTTTATGCAAGAAACAATGAACATTTCTGGGGGGTGGGTGTTGGAATTAAGGTTGCAAAAGTGTTAAATCCAGCAGAATATCAAGGAAGAAACATGTTAGGCATTATTTGGGGTGAAATACGATCTGGATATGCTGATGAAGTTCTAATTCAAGGAGCGGAAACTCCTAGGTGTGAAATATGTTGTATTCGAAAAAACAAACATAATTCAAGATGTTTGCGAAGAATGCGCGATTGAAACACTTATGAATATTTAATGAATGTGTGAATAAAAATGTTTTATAAAGAGAGAATTGTTTTGTAGTTTTTAAAATCCTATAAGCCTATAAGCCTAAAAGCGAGTAATGGGGAACTTTGGTGAGTAGTACCAAAATTAACACCAGGTGGCCAGACGGCCTACCGGCCCTGGGTCAGAGGTTAGCAGGGTCCATATACACATGTACGCTATAGTACCGAGCTTCTCATCGCACAATTCCCGATCATTAGACATGCATACATTGAACAACAGGTGTCTGGTATACACTATAGTTGGGTACGGGGGCAAGCCGTGCCCCCCCGGAAATTTTTAAAAACAAGGAGTGAAATGGTGCATTTTAGGGTCTTTTCACATTACATTGTGTAATTCTGAAAGCATATTATACTGACAAGATCTAAATTATCAACCTGCCCCTGGACAGGTTGATTTAAAATCAACCTGCCCACCTCAAAATTCCACCTGCCCAGTAGTTTCAGACCCCCTTTAGTCTAAACATTTACATGACATCTTTATAATATCAAATAAAATGATATATGTCGTCAATATTGCTTAATAGCATTGGCAAACTAGCATAAAGGACATTGAAACCCTACACAAGTTACTTAATATCTTTAAATGGTGTGATTAAGCAAAAGAAGCAATATGTTGTGCTCAGCAATCACAGATGAGTGATAACAAATACTGTGTGAATTCCTTGTCCATTATCACAGCTAGGCCTCATATAGTCTGTATATTTCCCAGGACCCTGTATATTTCCCAGGACCCTGTATATTTCTATATTTTAAAACAATCCTATGTTATGGTATATTTGCCCATGTGTTTCTACCAAATGTCCTGTATTTCCAGAAAAATCATGAAATCCTCATATAAATTATTCATGTAAATAGGCAATTAGTTAGATAAATCATTCATCTCTGGGTCCAGTCCAGATTACTGGATAGGCGAGGCACATTGTGGAGGCTAGCAATTAGTTTATGCATCTTATCTTTATCATATTAAATCAAATATGATGTGTTTCAGGAAAATGAGTGACAGGTCATGAAATCGAATTTTTTCAAAGTATTTCATTTACAAGATTTATTGGTCATTACCCGACCAGAGGTATTGTAAACCCTTTTTCTAAAATGAAAATATCTAACTTAATATAGAAATACTTATTATATGACCTAATGTTTATCATCGTTGGAATTGACTTAATTGATTCATCTGTTCAAATATGATATATCAAATTCCATTATTTTGCGACTCGTTTTTCTGTAACACATCACAAGTATTACGTTGGAGGTGACGTTGACGTCGGTCAATATGGCCGACGTGAAAAGGAACAGACGTCGGTCATTGAAATTGTATGTCGGCTTTGCCGACGTCTATTCAGGAACACTGAAATTCTATACTTATATATGTCCAAAAACCTACCCGTCCAAAGTCGTGTAGATTAAAAATCTACCTGAAGTATGGGGATGCTAGTGCTTTGTTGCAGACAATTTATTATAATTATTAATATTTTCTATACTAGTGTAGTTATAGCAGTAAGAGCCTCTAGAATTCAGCAGTCCAATATTTGGTGAACAATATGGACACAAGCAGCAGTAAAATAATATCAAAACTCACACAATATGCCCAGTATTTCGAAACAAATGCAAGGACTGTAGAGGTACAGGTGAGCGTGGTAAGTGTGTACAGTAGAACTCTATTGTTACAGCTAGACTAATCGACTTCTGGTCCTGTCCTCTAACTACTGAATGAGCCTTTGACTGACCCCTATATCCTCTTAGTATTAGCCTACTGGGGTATCTCTAGCTCTGACCTACCAGTTAAATAAAGGACAGGCAAATCCGCTATAGGTCTATTACTTTAACACAATGATAGGTTTTGAGATTTTGATTAAAGTTGATTAAAATTAAAGTTTGATTTAAGTCGGGAGGTCAGGAGGAATTGCCAATTTGTCTGAAAAATCGGGAGATCTCCCGCCAAGTCGGGAGGTTTGGCACCAAAGTGTCTGACCCATGTGTCATAGGTCGCCGGGGGTCAACCCCTATCCTCCTGGGCCGCTTCTTGGCGCCACCTGGTGGTTAACTACATCGTCACTAAAGCTCGCCATTACTCTGTTGTACACAATACTGTGAACATTGACTAATAAGATACATATCATTATTATACAGAATAATGGAAATAGAAATTGTGGATTATCATTTTTATTCCCCAGCCACTATAAGCCTGTCTGGGTCAACGAGCTCAGGTAAGACGAGTTTCGTTAAAAAACTCATTAAACATAAAAATGTTATGTTTAAGACGCCTCCTCGAAGAGTTATATATTGCTACGGAGTTTGGCAGCAAGCGTATAATGATATGGAAAACGTTGAATTTATAAACGGGATTCCGGAAATAGAGACGTTAGATTTGAATGGTGAACATGTTTTATTAATAATGGATGATTTAATGGATATTGTTGTTGAAGATGTTGAGAATGTCGCACTTGTTTACAAGAGAATCGCATCATAAAAACATATCAGTTATTTACATAAACCAAAACATCTTTGGTCAAGGGAAGTATAGTCGCTGCATTAATTTAAACAGCATGTACCTCATACTTTTCTCAAACCCTAGAGACGTTTTTCAAATATCAACTCTAGGAAGGCAAATCGGTATGGGGAAGAAACTCATTGAGGCATATTCTGACGCAACATCTGAACCATACTCATACTTAATTGTTGACCTTTCACCCCATAATCATTCTAATATCAAATTGAAAAGTCACATTTTCCCTTTTGAAGATCTAGTTGTATACTTTTGAAAACTCGTTTTATCTGTTTTAAAACGATATTTGAGTTTATTTGCTGATATGGGTGTATATATTTAAAGAAAACACAGACTCTCAATCATTTAAAAATGGCATCCTACCCAAGGTATTCAGACATTCTTATACGAGAGGAAACATACAAGTCAGCCTATACACAGGCAGTTTCAAACGAAGAACTTTTCACCGGCGGATTTTTCAATATAGGAAGAGGACTTAATCAGTGTTATCAGTGATCAGGGATTATCATCGAGAAGCGGGAGGAGACTGACATTGTGTGGGTAGAGCACTTACTTCATTCCCCAAAGTGTAAACTAGCGAGATTTCAGCAGGGAAAACAAAAGAACCTAAACTCCCTAATATATCGCATACTTGAGGAGCTAAAATCCTATCAAACGAAACTGGAAGAAAAGTTTGAACAAGTTTCATCAAGGATTCCTCTCAAATCTGAAGATTTTGATGAGGTCGATGAGGATGTAAGATAAATGTGTGATCATGCCTGAATCGATAAAAGATAATATAAACTTCCTAACACTGCTTCTAACGACGCCAAGTAAAGTGCAATCAACAGCTTTATTGGATACAGCAACAATAAATCAAACAGAAGCTATAGTTGATATTTTAAAAAACATTCATTCTTTTTCTCCACTTTCAAGGGAAGAAAAGGAAATTATAGAATCAAAATCAAAATTCATTCAGAGAATTACAGATCCGAAAACATCATTAATATCTAAAGGTAAAATAATTAGTAAGCACTATAGAAAAGTTTTCGATATTCTATCTTCAATAAAAAATAAAATTCTCGACATTATATATGATGTGTATGACATTGTTATACTGTTATATCGAGGCGGGAAGATTGATCACCACCTTGACCTTGGCTACCGGAAGGAAGTGACCGTTTCCTTGACCGTTTCCTTGTCCAAAATTTTTCTTTTTCTTTTCTTTTCTTCATAGGAGGATTTGTATTCAGAAAGATAAAACATGTCCGAGCCAAATAAAACATATTACTTAACCATGCTGACTCTTCTGTTCGCGCGATATGCTATTAAAGATGTTAAAGAAAGTGATAATTCCTTTTGAAAGATATGAGCGAATAAAGAAGATTGAACAGGGGCAAACAGAAATTGGGAATGATTCTAATAATTCTGAAAAAGATATTCCTGAAAAATCTATTAAAATGGAAACTCCGCAATTAGAAAATCCAAATTTAAAACTGAAAAGAAGTGTAAATAAACGTTCTGAGATGAAAAACAGTGTGACAGATAATGTAGAATTACAGAATTCAACACACACTGAGACTGAAAATGAAGAGACTGATGATGAGTCTGACGATAATGAAAACGGCGAGTATGAGGATCAGTATGAGGATGAAGACAAACAGCATGAAAGAAGAAGAAAAGTTCGAAAATGGGATGAAAACAATAAAACTAGAAAAGAGGATCATGTGGGTTTAAAACGTTCCAGTCAAATAAGGAAACTTAGAGGAGAAGGTGAATCAAACTGCAAAGGGTATTCACCCTATAGCTTAAAGCAAAAATTTCTTCTTTCCTCATTAGAAAAGAGGCCTCCGCCTCCTGGGATCCCCTCAGAATCAAGAGAGTTGAAACAGGGCAAGAACAACTTTATCACAGGAAGAGGGTTGGATGTGGATCAAGATCGCATAAACCCACTCACAAAAAGGAAAGTAAACCCTTTTATAAATCATTGGATTAACAATTGGAAGAAATAATGGATAAATACTTAAAAGAAATATATTTCAATCCTGAAAATCCTGCATCATACGGCAAAGTTGAAAAACTGTATAGACAAAAGGATAATCAGCAGTATACGGAAAGTGACATTTTAACATGGCTGCAAGAACAGGAAACATATACAGTTTTTAAAAATGTAAAACGAAACTTTCCTCAGCGAAAGGTTATTGTGAGTAAGAAATATTACATGTTTGACATAGATTGTATTTATATGAAAGAGTGGGTTAAAACAAATAAGGGGTTTTCATTTATTGTGATTTGTATTGACATTTTACCAAGGTTTGTTTGGTCATTCCCTCAAAAAACTCTTAAAGGCGATGAAACAGCTGAAACTTTAAATAAAATGTTTCAAATTCAAACATGTGATGTTATGCGTACAGATGCCGGTTCTGAATTTGTTAATTCTCATGTGAGAAAAGTTTGCGATAATTACAACATCCGCCATATTGTAACGAGAAATCAACCGAAAGCTAATTATACAGAAAGAGTTATTCAAACAATTAAAAAAAGACTTTCAAGACATATGTACACATTTCAATTAAATGATTGGATCTCAAATCTACAAAATGTCACGAAAGCATATAATAACTCTTATCATAGAATGATTAAAACAACTCCATCAAAAGCTATTAAAGAAAATGATGTAGATCTCTGGAAAAGGCGATATCAAAAAATACCTAAATGTAAAAGATTAAATCGAAACAAACACTTTAATTCACATTCTAGGGGTGCATGTGGGGGTGAAGAATGAAAGAAGAGGTTTAAAAGGTTTAGGTAGAACTAGAATTGGAAAAAATGATTTTGTACGAATAGCTCGTCATAGAACCACTTTTCACAGAGCTTATTTTCAAAATTGGACAATGGAAGTTTTCATAGTTGTAAACGTATACGTTGTAAACGAATTATTCCAATTTGAAATAAAATCATGGAACAATGAATTGATTGGTGGACGGTTTTACGAAGATGAGCTTCAAAAGGTTATTGTGAATGATAACACGGTCTATAAAATTGAAAAGATAGTCAAGTATGAGCGTAGAAATAATATAGATGGCGCAGTAGTGAAATGGGTTGGTTGGACGCGTAAAAACAATACTTGGCTGCAACTAGATCAAATTCAGAGAATTGGAGCATATAAATAGTATGTATATATTTATAAATTCGTCATCATCAAAGGATATATTTCCTTTTAATTCAGCATTCGATTTTAGAGTGCATTTACCTAAATTGGTCAATACTTCAAACCTTCAAATATCACTCACAGAAATATCGTGGGATGAGGGGTATTCCCCAGAATCTGATTTGTACATATATTGCAATGTGCTGGAACATTCGTCAATAGTTTTAGATCGTTTTGAACTGATTCTTAGAATTGTAAACAAATCTGAATCGTTTTTAAACCCATACTATATGAGAATGGAACAGGATGAGATTAATTTCTTACGCATATATATAAGAGGGAAGGGTGGGAAAGAAATCAAATTAGAGCCGAAAGAGATTCGTTGCACACTTCACATAATAGGAAGGAACTCATAATGACGTCATTCATTCCATACATTCCAAACACAACCTTATTTAAAAACTTAGATCAAACAAGGTTTTCAGGAAAAAAGTTTTATACAAATCAGAAAGGTGAAGGGGCTCCTATAAAAATGTTGACAAGTTCTCAGGAAGCCATTGAACGCGCCAAGTCGGACCTGCAAAGATACGGTGAGGAGGATTGAGCTCAAAAGGGATCAGGGGGAAGAAAAAGGGTGCAACCTAAAAAAGCAGCTTCAAGACCTAGAAAGTATGCAAAGAAGTAAGAAAAAATGGCGTTTGTTCAATATACGATCCACGATGCTAGGAAGGAATAAGGAAGACAGTCATATTGAGTTTGGCCAGAACAGCCAGAAGCTGTTTATTAATATAATACCCTATAAGATATCCACAGATACAAGTGATTATGAATCAATATCACAGAAGCAATAGCAATAAATAATACCGAACAGACAATATCGGATACATAAAAACAGTAAAGTTAAAAATTTTTCGGCGATGAGGGACCCAACGTCTACACCGACTCGGTGAATGAACTTGAATGACGGTTGGGAGAATGGAAGGGGGGCGTGGCAACCCTAGCCCGCCTGTGATTGGCTGAGGCGCCGGTGACGTCATAGTTAATCCCCTAGCAAAGGGGCGTGGTCGATATAACCACTGAGGCTTCAGTTGCACATATACGATCCACGATGCTAGGAAGGAATAAGGAAGACAGTCATATTGAGTTTGGCCAGAACAGCCAGAAGCTGTTTATTAATATAATACCAAAGGCCAAAACGATAGGACAGGACCAATCACAGGTTCTGACACAACATGGTGTCCACTTTGAGTTGATGATCCAATGAGGGAGTCACATATCTAGTTACACAAGAAGATTTCCAATTTCCTCTTTGACGAATGTCTGATAAAGATATGCCTAATGATGCCATGAATGAAGCTCCTCCACGGCGAAGAGAATGAGAACTGTACTGGCCTATGAAGCCAGCCTTTGACATCAGAGTTCTCAAATAATTGTTCAGGAAGATTGAAGATAAAGAAGATCCAGTAGGTGTGCGAAATAGATAGTCCTTGGACTTGCCAGGTGTAGAATTGATTAATTTCCTGGTCAGGTGAACAGCACACAAGTCTTTAGATTTGCTTTTTGCAACAGGAATAATAAATGGAGATGAAGATGTCTTTGAAGAATTCACCACCACTTCCATACCCCAAGGGGTAATTGTAATGTCTCTCCTGCAAATCGTATGGGGAGAAACAATGACATGTCCAACCCTTAAAAGTGTCCTGAATAAAAAAATAAAAATAGACCAGGCAAGATACTCTTGCTCACTACCACAGTCGACGAATTTACTCATTTTTTGTAGATGTATAGGCAGGATGGGGGCTGATGGAGATAAAGCAGCTCCAGGCAGCTTAGAAATGCCTTTTAAAGTACATTTAATATCTGGATGAGCAAGGGAAACACAAGGAATATTCCTGAGTCTAGCCCCAAACACCACCGCATTCAGATATGTAATAATTGATGAGTGTTTCATATAACTTGACAGGCAGGCAGAATACATACACATAATATCCACAGTAACATGGTGAGAAGGAAGATGATGATCAGCTAAGAACTTGGAGAAACACATCCATTGTCTTGATCGTTGAGTTTGTGTAGAGTTACAAACTGACATTTTCCTGAGATTTAACACCATGTTCATCAACCTTGTTGGTCCTGTCAGAAGAGAATAATAAATATTCACTACAACACAAACTTGCTGCTGATAAATAGCCAATTTCAGGCGAGTCAGTAGAAAAATATGCAAGTCGAGATAAAGTGTCAGCAATGAAATTGTTTTTTGTGTTAATATATATGGGCTCCAACTCAATGTCATAAATAAAGCAGACCCAGTATAGTTCGTATAGCCATTCCATAGCCTGACTGCTAGAACTCACACCATTTTTTAGCATAGCAATAACCTGTGTATTATCTATGAAACATTTAACTTTAAAACCTTTGAAATAGTGTTTCCATCGTTTAACACCAAGCATCACAGGATATAGTTCTTGTATATTAATATTGGTAGCTTGTACACCATCAGTGGGGCTCAGAGCCAAATGACCACATTCAGAATCGACAAAAGGTTGAGAAATATCATCCCAAACTCCAGCCATCCAGTCACAATTTAAATACACCCCGAATCCTTTGCTGGAAGAATCAGAAATCATGGGATATGTGTATACATCTTTGTGCAATAACCGTCTGCCATTGAAAAAATTAGTGAAAGCTTTCCACCATTTTAAATCCCTTCGAAATTCATCAGAAATTCGTATCCTGGTTATATGTTTGTTAATCATAACCTTATACAGATCAAAAAATTTACGACAGAAGGTCCTACCCCCAGGATAGACAACTGAGCAATGGCTGACATAACCACACGCCTTTTCTAGCTCCTTTTTTGTGATGAAATCTTTTGATTCCAATATACCTGTTAGATCATTTAACTTTTTCACCTTTTCTACAGGCAGAGAAATGGACATATCATTTGAATTTATATCAAATCCTAGGTATTTGCATTGTTTTGAAGGAGCAGTAACTTTATGCCAGGCGACATAAAAACCCAGATACCTCAATACTTGTACT
Organism: Sthenelais limicola; assembly: GCA_942159475.1. Taxonomy (NCBI): domain Eukaryota; kingdom Metazoa; phylum Annelida; class Polychaeta; order Phyllodocida; family Sigalionidae; genus Sthenelais; species Sthenelais limicola. Next base: position 52,765,747 of record OW804098.1, read on the forward strand.
ACTGCATCTCTGGCTGATAAACATTCCTCATAAGTACCACCACACACGAAAAAATCGTCTAAATAATTTACGATTTCTACATCACAAGTGTTCTTTAAGATATCGGCTATGATATTTGAGATAGAGTCAAAATAGCATGGACCAGTTTTTAATCCAAAACACATACGGTTGTCAATGAAATAAGTATTTACCCCATTGAAATTCCAAGCAAAGCCACAGTATTTACGATGGTTGGGATTAACAGCAACTGCTCTATAAGCAGATTTAATGTCAATAACAGACATATAATAATCATTACCGATAAGATCAACAGCATCTTCGACTGAATTATATGAAAATTCCCTTACCAAACTGGCACAATGATCATTAACAGATAATCCAAAAGGACGACTACAGTCCGTGATGGGACGTATACCACCATCAGGCTTGTTAACTGCACCTAAAGCATGGACACAATGGGGTTTTTCGTTTGTAACAGAAATATAACCTTCCTTAAGTTCGTTAGCAATGATTTTATCCATTTTTAGACGAGGACCATCCTCTAGGATCGAACGATAATTCTCACACTCGTAAGGTTCAGGGACCGTATCTACGATGTTTACACCATCACACACATTGAAGAAAACATTGATATATTCGTCAACAAATTTTCTACCTTGACAAAAAATGGCATATGCGAACCTACAGGGTTTCAATTGAACAGGGAGATCTCCCAAAGAGTGAATACATGTACAAATGCCCTTGGCACATTCGGTGTAAACTATAATATCATTACCCGCCGGAGATTTCGGCGCTACAAAAATAACATTATCACCGCTATCACATGGATTACCATTCACAAAATTTGCAATATTATGAAAAATGTCATAACACACATCATCAGGGTCAAAAACGGGCTCGACATTAGCGAAAAGAGTTAAATCGGGAGAAAACTTAGCTGCATGAGTGTCCAAATGTTCAGTCTTTCCATCCATGGCCGCCATTTTACCGGAAGGACTTTCCCAACCAGCGGAAGGGCTTCCCCGACCTACATTGAAATCACCATAACAACTAGAATCAACCTTGACCCTTGAGAACTCTTGTTCGCTGTCCGTATCCTATTTGCTAACCTTCGATGAACATGACCGAGCAGAATGGTCACTAGCAAAGCAAATAGAACATTTGTGGGGAAATTCACACGATGATTTTGCACACCCAGCAGCGGAATTAAACTTGAAACAGACTTTTTCTTTCCTCTTTGCTGACGATTTTTTGTCCATCGACGATGACGTCCCCGAAGCCCTCTTCGAATTCTCATACGAGTACGTACGAAGCACTTCTTCTTGCTTAACATCATTGAAAGCCTCTAAGCCTAACTTATTAGCTCTCACACGTACAGCTTTATCATAGGCTATGCTAGCCCTCAGCAAATAGATTTGAGATTTAGATTTTTCACACATCGTGATGGCATGATTTACTACTCCGGTGATCTCGCCATGCGGCCGTTCATCAGTCAACAGCTTTGCAACCAGTTTAAGATTTAGTAAAAGTAATGTTTCAAAATTCTCAATCTCTTCACCTTTTTCTAATTCGTTAGAATGATCAAAAGGCTTCGACCTTGTTCTTGAAGCCGATCTAGCCCTCCTACGACGGTGATCACTGCCTTGTACATCGTAGATCGAGCTGACAACACTCGGGCTCCTCGAGCGACGACGATAGAACGATTCATCGGACTGTTGACGGTTACCTCCCTCGGCACCTCCGGGAACTCCCATCTCATCACGACGAGAGAATCTTGGCTTGTCGAACTTCACTTCCGAATCATTAGAAGAAATTTCAGAATTCTCAGGTAAAATACCTTTGTCATTAGCACGTTTCTCAAGTCCAACTACGGCAGTCATGATTTTTTCCATCATACCTTCGATTCCCGTCACACGATCGGTGAGATGGGTAGTCTTTTCCCCTTCTACAGCCTTTACCTCGGCGATTAATCTTCTATTACAAAGTTGACCAGTAGGCGGTTCATGCGCATAGCCACACGGGGCACACTGCTTTGGTTTTCCCATATTTGGAGAAAAATCCAACAAAAATCGACCAAAAATTAAAATTTTTCGGCGATGAGGGACCCAACGTCTACACCGACTCGGTGAATGAACTTGAATGACGGTTGGGAGAATGGAAGGGGGGCGTGGCAACCCTAGCCCGCCTGTGATTGGCTGAGGCGCCGGTGACGTCATAGTTAATCCCCTAGCAAAGGGGCGTGGTCGATATAACCACTGAGGCTTCAGTTGCACTAAAGAAGCAAAAGAGGATAATTTGGCGCTGTACGCGATTCAGCCTGTAGAGACAGGCGTCCAATCAATTCATTACATTTCAATTGGTGCGACAAGTGCAATATCTGTAGCAGGTCCGATTGAATTTGAGATTCAAAATAATTCATCAGAATACATAATGTTGGATGAATTAAGGCTTGAAGTTTCTGTTAAGATATTAGATGATGATATGAAACCTGTAGGTCTAAAAACGAAGGATCCTGTTGGTTTAATAAATTTGCCTGGAGGTTGCCTATTTACTCAGGCTGATTTATTTCTCCAGCAAAATTTAATTACTGCTTCAGTGGGCTCTAATTATCCGTATAAATGTCTTCTAGACACCCTATTAGAAACTGGGAATGAGGAACAAGAATTTTCCGTAGTTGAGGGGTTCATAAAAGATACAGCCGGCGATGCGATGGACGATTGCGAAGCTAAACTAAATTTCGGCTTATCGTCTAGAGCTGGCAAAACAGAAAGCGGGAAAATATATAAATTATATTCAAAACTGTATATTGACATCGCAAAACAGAATAGAATGATTTTAAACGGAGTTCCTATTCATATAAAACTGTACCAATCAAAAGACGCATTCAGGTTGATGTATAAAACGAAAAATCCTGGCACATTTGAGATGTTTCAGCATGCATGCGAAACAAGCTCTCAAGAGCGGGAGGGGAGGCCAACAGCTGTTGACCCTGACAGAAGCGAGCATTATCATGTCAAGGTTGTGGATGCTCGACTAATTGTGCCTTATGCGAAAATCCACCCAGGACTTATTATTTCTCACGGTGAGGCTTTAATTAAACAGCCTGCAATATATCCCTTCACAAGAAGTGATATAAAAACATTCAATGTTGCAAAGATAGCTGGCAGTTTAGTATAGAAAACCCATTTTCTGGGGAAATACCTAATAGATTAGTTATCGGTATGGTTGGAGCTAGTGCTTATGCTGGAAATTCTGAAAGGAATCCGTTTAACTTCCAGCATTTTAATGCAAATCGGTTGTCTTATGAAATTAATGGGCAAAATACTGTTATTGATTATAAACCCAACTTTGAAAAAGATCACTACAATAGGGAATATTCAGCATTATTTGAATCCATGCCGCCCTGGAAAAGTTTACCTCCTCACATAACATTTTCAGAATTCAAAAAAGGTTATGCAATTTTCATTTTTGACCTGCAGAAAAGTAAATCGCTGACATTTTCTGTTCCGAAGACGAGAGGAAATTCAAAGCTGTCAATTGATTTCGGCGCAGGACTACCGATTCCGATCACAGTTATATTATACGGCACTTTCAACAGCATAATGAATATAGACATGGCTAGGAATGTGATAGTTCGTAACTAAAAATGGATGCCAAAACTATTCATGAATATCTCAACTCAAATCCTGCAACTAGAGAGGTGTTTGGGGGAGTATTTTCGTATGAAAAGTTGCCAATATTTAAAATAAAGAAAGAGAACTTACCAATAATGTTTGCGTAAACAGCGATGTTGCCACAGGTGTCTGAAAACATTGGTTTTCTATATGTGTAAATAAAAATGAAACGTGTGAATTTTTTTATCCATTAGGGAAGAAACCTTCACATTATAATAAAAAAGTTCAAGATTTTCTAGTTTTAAATGGAAACGGCTTATATGTCTATAATCAAAAAAGAATTCAAGGAGCTCAACCTGTATGTGGAAATTATTGCTTGTTATATATACACTTTCGCTCATGCAATTTCTCATTTTCAGAATTCTTAAATCTTTTCAGTAATGATCTTTCTGCAAATGATAATCTTGTTTCATTAAATGAGTGAAAAGAAATATGTTAAAAATTAAGAATATGAAATAAAATTTATATAAACAAAACATGCATTTGTTTCTCCACTATGTTCTAATCAAACATTATTTCTGCTATATCTTAAATTACCTCAAACTTCCCCCTCATCCTCCTCATATGCCCAATTGTGAATTATGTCTATATTCCTGTATATAGGGTTGTCATTAATCTCCAGCTCATCATCATCTTGCTCATTCACAATTCTTTCACGAGTAGATCTAATTCTTTTTCTAATGCAGTATATTACCGCAACCAGTCCTATGGTTAAACATAAAACAGTCACACCACCAATTATGCTTGCAAGTATGTTAGAATTAGTGGAGGAATGAGTAGGGGTGGAACTTGTTAGCATAAATGTAGTTGTGTCTCCAGAATGTGTGTTTGTTGTTTGCAAAGTGTGGTAAATACTTGATCCAACCGAATAAGATGTCGCTTCAGAAGATTTAGTGCTTGAAAACGAAATAGTAGAACTTCGTTTTTCTTCTGACAATGTTGATGGATCAACTGAGGAGTTTAGTCGTCTGAACCGGTAGTTGCAGGAAAATGTGTAGGCTTGTTAGAGGGGAATTGAGATGTTTCAAAAGTTGTCTCAGATGTTCCTACACTTCTTGTGGACGATGAAAATGAACATGAAGATATAATTTCATAATCATAATTACCGCCGACTAGGTTGCAGAAGCTCTCGTGTTCATGTGTAGGATCTCTCACGTCTAACGAAGTTAAATCTGTAAAGCTTCTTTGCACAGTGTCTGGATCAAAGGAACGCATGTCGCAAGAGGACCAATCTAGAAGTCCAAATATTTCCCTATCACCTTCCTCAACTTGGAGAGTGAATGGGTCCACACTTCTGCAAAACATCCTGCGTTCACCTTTTTCGCATACACATCGATAAATTCCCCATTAGTAGCTCTTGCAAATATAACTTGCAAGAAGATTAAAATCATAATCCAGATTTGCACTGACATGACGAAATATTCTCGGACAATTGGTGGGCGGTTTTCACTCAAGAAAGGGTTTGAGTAAAATGGAGGGAGGTACAACCTATCGGTAGATAATATGGCTAATCGATGCAGTTTAACGGTTCAACACGTTTAACCTCTCTTTCAAGATGGGGGTGTCACCGCGTGAGTTGTTAAAGAATGTTAATTGAGCAGGTGTCAGTGCATTGGTCCTCGACATCGTGAGAAAAATGGGTGTATGCATTGGTGGGAGGGTGTTGGCTGAGTGGATAAGCCTTAGATAAGTCAGTTCAGTCTTTGACCAGTGAAGAGAAGAGACCGATAAAATGAAGTTATGCTATTCTGTTTGTGCTGCTATATCTAGATTATCGATATGAGGCTATCCAACATAGATACAGACCCATCTCTCATTTTCGAACTATTTCCTAATGTTGAAATGCTGGATTTGAGAGATATTGAAGGAATGGACTCTTGTGATCTAAAAACACTTCTAACGAAGTGGGGATCTAAAATTCTGACGGATTGCGTCGGAAGGAAAAGTGAGGAATCAATAGATTTCGGTACGGATTATGCAATCGATGGATTTGAAGAATATATCTACCCCACACCTCCATCTGAAAAAAGGAATTCGGAAATGAATAGAGATTTGGAAAAACTGGAAATTGAGGACAAAATAAGCGAGCGCATCCCTCCTATCGTGATAGAAATCAAACCTGAAGAATCTCAACCCATTTCTTCTAAAGATTCGCTGTCAGATGTTCTTCAAAGTCTTGGGTAAGGAACAACATAAACAATTACCAGTATTCGATAGAATTGGGTGTAAACAAGCTAAGGAAGAATCAAGCACAATTTTACCAGATATAACTGTTTCAAGCATCACTGATTCTAATATAATGCCTAATCCTCCCAAGCCTCCGCATATGGTGATTAAAATTGAACCTGAAGAATTGTTCAAAGGTGAAAAAGGGCAAGACATTTCTTTTCCGGATTTATCTAAAGGTGTTGTTCAAACAAGGGTTGGTTCAATCGTGGTTAAAAAGGAAATTGAACAACCCTTAACGACAGTTGGTGATCGTGAAACTGAAGGGATTTCCACACTAGCTATTTCAGACACCACTTATCCATTGACCACCGCCCCCCTCACAATACCTAATTCTGCTCAAACTGAACTTTCACCGGCGGTGGATAATGAAGATGTTCAAGAAAATCATGTTAATCGAAAATCTCATAATTTATCTGACATTGCCATATCTAAGTTTCCAGATATTACAAAGGCTTTATCAAAACTGTCTGAAATGAAAAATGACTCCATTGTTGAAATTGAACATGCAAACATGAATGCTAAGGAGCAAAATGTGACAACTGTGAACCCTGCTCAATCTATTGTTAACACCCAATCTTTGAAACGCTCTACCACCCATCTTATCGAGAAAATGGTTAGCAAAGATAAGAAAACAACTTCTGTTCAGGATAATGTGGATACAGCTGCAAGTGCGCATTCTTTTGAACTTATGACAACTACCGAAATGACCCTTGAATATTCATCGCACAAGACTAAATCTAACCCTACAACATCTACAGAATCTGTTAAATCAAGTCAATCCACCCCTTACAAAGAAAGTGGTGAAAAACCAGGGAAAGAAAGGATTACGGTTACTGAAATGTCGAACGAGTTGAATAAACCTAAGAATAGTCACGAATTTAAAATTTCGGTTAACTCTGGAGGTGACGTTTTTACTATAGCAGGGGCAACATCTCTTGCAGGGATTTTGGCAATAGTTATTGTATAGATAACGTATTGACTCAACGCATGTGTAAGTACTAGTGACGGTTTATTCAAATAGGTCTCCTCCAGGGGCTGTCTGTAGCCAGTGGCACCGCCTGGAGGCAAGCATGACATCAGTACATGTTACACGTATTAACCGCTAGGATTATATCTAGACATGTTCCCTTTTTTGCATAAGGAATAATCAATTGATTTATACATGATTTATACATGAGATGCATGTTTGAGATTTGTTTAAACATCAATAATAACTCTAGGTCTCCTCTCTCGGCTAGACCTCCTTGGATTGTCTACATAGGGACTGATCCTTTTAGTATCAACTTTAGGTTCAACTCTAGGTTCAACTCTAGGTTCTGGCTCACATATTTCATTTTCTCCGCTCCTACCTTCTGGAACGATTACACCTTTCTCACCCTCTCTTTCTTCTACATATTTCTTCATCGGTACATCTTCACCATATTTCGGTTTCAGAATGTGTCTACGATTTCTTCTTAATATAGAACCGGTCTCTGTTTCTACCACATAAGATCTGGGTGAGATTTCTTTTAGCACAACTGCTCTGGTATCCCATGATTTACCTTCCAGCGATAGTCTAACCTGATCTCCCCTCTGTACTGATGGAAGATCTCTAGCACTCTTGTTGTAGTTACTTATGACTCTATCGTCAGCTCCGCCTTTTTGACCTCTAATGCTAGACATATACTCAGGTACAATGGTTACAATTTTACGTCCCATAAGGATCTCTGCTGGCGACGCCCCCGACTCCAGGGGTGCCCCTCTGTAAGCAAGGAGTGTGAGATATGGGTCTTCACGTTTTTCTTTTGCTCTGTTGAATATATTTTTTACAATGCCGACTCCTCTTTCAGCTTTCCCGTTCGACTGCGGGTACCTTGGGCTCGATGTTACATGTTTAAACCCATACACATTTGCAAATTCACAAAATTCACTGGCCGTATACTGTGGCCCATTGTCTGACACTATAGTTTTCGGTATGCCATGGCGAGCAAATATGCTCTTCATATGTTGAATTACACTCTCAGACTTCGTGGAGGGGAGCATGGCTATTTCAGGATAATTGGAACAGTAGTCTATGACAATTAGATAATCTTTCCCCCCCCAGTGAAAAAGATCTGTTCCCACTACTTCCCATGGCCCAGCTTTTTCAAGCACTTCATCTCTGTGGTAAGTTTCCTTCTGCTGACTAGGCCTAAACTTAATACAAGTACCACACATTTGTACCCTCCTGTCTATGTCGTTGTTCATGGACGGCCAGTACATACTGTCTCTCGCCATTCTCTTCTGTTTCTCAGCCCCTAAATGTCCTACATGGAGTCTCTCCAGCATTTCTGCTCTCATGGACGTGGGGATGATCACTCTTGTTCCTTTCAGCAATACACCATTGATAACTGAGATCTCGTCTTTGAAGCTTGCATAGGCGGGACACTGTCCATGTCTCCACCCCTCTGTGACACACTTGATCACCATTTGTAGTAGTTCATCATTTGCAGTTGCTACTGCTATCTTGTCCCACTGTTCACTCGTGGCTGGTATAGCCCCACAGACCATGTCAACATGTGCCTGGACTATTTTATCTGTCACGCTCTTATTTTCACCATTAGACACATTTGAGCGTGACAAGGTATCTGCCACGTATAATTCTTTTCCCGGGGTCCACACGGCAGTGAAAGAATACCTCTGCAATTTTAGCATGAGCCTTTGGATCCTGGGTGTCATGTCATTCATTGACTTCGACATGATTGGTATAAGGGGTTTGTGGTCCGTTTCCAGGACTATATCCCCTCTACCGTATATATATATGTGGAATCTCTCACTCGCAAATACCAAGCCTAAACACTCTTTTTCAATCTGCGCGTAATTTTTCTCTGACGCCGACATGGATCGTGCAGCATAAGCTACTGGTTTCCAGTGTGAATCATGTCGCTGCAGGAGCACAGCCCCCAAACCATCCTTTGACGCGTCACAGGAGATTTTGATCTGTAGACTAGGATCATAATAGGCAAGGACGGGTTTTGACACAAGAATATTTTTGAGATTTCTCCACTCGGTTTCATGCTCGTGCTCCCATGTCCACGCCGTATTCTTGCACATGAGTGATCGCATGTGAACACATTTCGCAGCCAAATTTGGGATAAACCTCCCCACGTAGTTGACTAGTCCCAGTGCTCGTTGCACTTCCTCTTTGCTCGATGGGGTCTTCATGTTGGTAATTGCTTCAATTTTCGAGAGATCTGGCTCTATACCCGCTCTCGTGAGTTTTTCACCTATGAATGTAATTTCAGATTTAGCCAACTCACATTTGTCCCAGTTCATGAGAAGATCATATTTGGCTATCCTCTCCTTCACTCTCTTTAAACTGAGGTCATGGTCCTCCCTGGTCGCACCCCACACCAGAACATCAAAAGGGATTGATGACAGGGTTTTAGTCCCTTCCGGTAGTGTGCACTCTGGTACCTCCAGCTTGTTTTGGATCTGTTTGTCCTCCACCGTCATGACTCTCCTGACGAGATCAAGCCTCTCACTGGAATCTGCCCCCAGTAGGCTTTGTCCCTGCCGTACCACCACAAAATTCACAATATGTTCCTTTCCATGCACTCGTGTTTTTAGTACACACTGCCCTCTTACCTCGATAGGGTGGTCATTATAGTCACTGAGGGTAATCATCGCTGGCTTTAGCTTTGGCCTTTTGCTGAGGTTATCATAGTCGTCTGAGCTCAACAAGTCTGCCCCAGCTCCAGTATCTAACCTTACTGGGACAATGTTGCCTTCCACATGAAGCATGTGGACCCACTTGCTGTATTTAGATAGACGTACATGCCTCACTGGTGTAGTAGCTTTCACCATTCCAATGCAAAATGTTTTGTTTTCTTCTCCCTCCTGTGTATTATACTCCTCATTTACCATCCTAACGTTCTTGCGAGGGGAGGGACACAATTTTGCATAGTGACCCTTCTCTTCACACTTGTAGCACCTCACTCTAAAGGCTGGACAATTTCTCCTACCATGGCGATTTCCACACTTGCGGCAGTCAAACACATCCTCGCCGCGCTGCCTGGAGGACGCCGCGTCACCCTCGCCACGCTGCCTAGGGGACGCCGCATCACCCTCGCCACGTGGTTTTCCTTTTCCCACTGCCCCAATGGCTGTGGGTTCCGTTGGGTGCACCACTTTCAGTTGATGATCTGCCATCTCCGTCGACCTGGCCATTGAAATAGCTCTCTCTAGCGTTAGATTGTCATGTTCTAACAGTCTCTGAGCTACCTTGGTATCACGTAGTCCTGTGACTAGTTTGTCCCTGATTAATCCATCTTTAATCACACCAAATTCACATGCTGTTGATTTGAGTCTGAGGCGGGCCGCGTACTGATCCACTGCCTCTCCTTCTAGTTGGTCACACTTGAGGAATTGGAAACGTTCGTAAGTGACATTGCGTCTGGGATTACAATAGGCATCAAATCTGCGAATCACTGTATCATAGTCCCTCGGGTTTTCTGCCTCGAAGTGTCCTCCGGCCGGATTTGCTCTCCTCGGCCTCCATTCGAAAGACTGATATATTTCTTGCGCGTCCTCCCCGATTGTATTCAGGAGAACGGCTACTCTCCTTCCTCCTGCTTGTGTAAGTGTCTAGGGAGCGGGGACACTTAATGATAATTACTCTAAGATACTCAATAGCTGTTGGGAGATTCGTGAGGTTCAATAACTGTCTAAGTCCAAATGGGAGTGTTGTGTAGTTATCTTATGTGAACTAGTCAAGTTGTAAGAATAACTCAAGTAGAGAGGGATCTTGGAGATGTGCTGAATAGCTGGCTTTTATTCAATGTTGTAGAGTAACAAGTGGTAGGTTTACAATAAGTCCTTAGTGGTTACAATATATATCCTTAGTAGAGCAGAGGTTCCCCAGGGTTTCAGTCTGTATAGGTTCCAGTCAGTCCTCCTTAGTAGATAGTGGTGGTACAGCTTCCAGGTCCAGGTAGTAGATGGTACTGACTGACTGGAAGGAGGACCCTTTTATACCATGAATTCCTGACTGGATTCACATAAATTCGTTCAGAAAACGTTTGCATGGATAGCAGAATAAGTGCTGACATATTACAGGATTGTGAGAGTACATGGTGAAATAATACCTTTTATAACCTGGTTACACCCTTAGGTGCAATTTCTGGGAACCCTGCTGTGTTTCTCTGTGAGCAATAGCTCCTACATGTTTCACAATATAAATCATTGCTTCAGCTTAAAACATCGCGTCAGCATAAATCATTGCACCAGACTACTCAAATACAATTTACACATCCAAATGATACATTTCACAGTAATACATATATTCATTAACAAATGCATGTTTTTAACATTAGGGTTGTAACACATTAATAACTCTGTAATTAATTATACATTAAAAATCGATTAGGGTAATGAGATATGTTAAATCCATAATGGACATTAACACTTGTCCTCCGATGTCTAAAGACTCCAAATAGTTTTCTAGCTGGAATTTGTATTTCCTCCAGTTCGTCAACACACTTGTCCCTGTAATTACTAAGGGATTCGGGGCAACTATGCCCTCCATTTTCACTGGTTTAAGCGCAAATTCGACAAACTCTCTGGCACCATGTATAGATAACGTATTGACTCAACGCATGTGTAAGTACTAGTGACGGTTTATTCAAATAGGTCTCCTCCAGGGGCTGTCTGTAGCCAGTGGCACCGCCTGGAGGCAAGCATGACATCAGTACATGTTACACATATTAACCGCTAGGATTATATCTAGACAGTTATTTTCTTCATTATTGGCGTCATTGTGTGGAAAAGATGTGCTCCCGAAAACACTCCAACTGCAACAGATCTCGAGATGCAAACTCTAGCCTTATCACCTACCGGGTCGGAAACATCCCCTCGAGGACCTGCAAGCGATATGACCACACCCTTTCACACCCCCGCTGCCAGAATGCCCTGCAGAATTCAGGATATTAGAGCTTCTAAAAATAATAATTTCCCGGATAAAAGGTTCCGCCCTAAGAAACTTATCCCCCCTGCACCCATTCATGTTGGATGTGAATGTTCTGTGAACTTTGAAAACGCTGAAAATGTGCAAAATGATCCAACCACTGAAGCCCTACATGTGAAAAAACAGGTTGTTTCCGCATGTGAAAACCTTCCTAATGCAAACATTCATCACATTGAAACGCCTTCACATGCTGAAAATGGGGAGTTAAAGAATATTCCCCCACCCATCCCACCATGAAATGGTGAAAAAACTGTTAAAACGAGCACTGCATCAAGTGAAAAACGTCAAGAGCAGCGCAAGTCTACTAGGCACATTACCAAAACAAAGTTGTTCCAAGCCTCTCACTAGAAGATAAAAGTGTCACGTTATCTCATCATCGCTGTCTATTTAATCGCTTAACGTAAAGATATGTAATGGGGGATGCACACATCTCAAAGTTGTCACCCTGTTTATGCATGCCCTTAATTCTAAAACATGTTTAAGCTTGCGATTAAACTGTGAATGTAAATGGGTATATAAGAAACTGGTTTACGAATAATCAATACATTACATCTACTGGAAACAACAGGCATCACAATGAGTGGGTGAGTTAAATAGTGCACAATGTAATTCAGATTTTCTTAAAAATGGGTACAACTGTAATTCCAATTCTTGAATATCGCAAGTTGCATATAAAATTGGACAAATTTTGTTTTTAGACGGCTAATACCAAACCAAGCTCTTTTTCTGAAAATGGTTGAAAACATATCGCAAATGGAAAGAGCAATGTACGACTTCGGTCGTAAGGAGGGGATCAATTTCATTCTATGATGTAAATAGGGTATTGAAATGCATGCAGTGTTTATTATTGAAATTAGTTACACATGTTCAATTTGTATTTGATACGAAAGTGAATGCATTCTGCTTAATTGTTTAGTTAAACCCGGGAGCAATTGCAGATCTCGAAGGGGAAAGGGAGAAAATGTTTGAAGATTCTGACACAGAATCGCTTCTCGAGGGACTCCCTAATATCTCTGATCAGGACATTGGCGCATCTTCTGATTTGGTAAACGTATAGATAAGGAAACATAGCTATTGTTCACGTTACTTGTGATTATAACCATGTGGATGGTTCCTAACGACTCAATAATTTCTGGAATACATATTGTGAGCAATTGTTTCCTTCATATAACTTGTGTATAAATTAACTTTATAATCTTCAGAGTGACTTGATATGTGTGCCTCGTAAAACAAGAAGAGCTTTTGTTGTGATAAGCTCTGATTCATCGGACATTTCCGATATTCCCAGCGAAAAAGATGCCGACAAAAAGGTATAATTAAACACAGTTTTCGGTTCACAGATTAAGAATGTTTTTTCCATCCACTTGAAATATATCGCATGTGTTAGCTTGTATATATTTTTTTTTTTTTTATTCGCTTACAGGCCAGATATTATATATCTGTTTACTGTCGGTTAATTAGAAGTGAAGTTCAAAAGAATGCCGCCTTGCATAAGTGGTTCTCAGTCGAGAAATATTAACAACCTAGTTATTGATGTTTACTCGGCACATGCTTGGTAAAGAAATATGCAGAACCTGTGCGTATTCGCTTACTTGAAACGGTTAATTATTTAAACGATACGATTACGCGACCTTCCCCTGTGGATGCTACCATGCAACTGAAGAACGTCACATTCTTCAGACGTGGGTTACTAAGACCTCTTTCGTGCCCTTGGTGATGCCACAGCGGCATCAACACGGGGTGCTCTTGTTGCCTGGATATTGCATCCAGGCTATATTAACCTCATTACATTAACCTAAATATTACACTGATCCCCTCCAGGGGGTAGCAGTCTTTATTAGAGAATAAACAGAATTCCTTCTTCCCAATGAGAATTTCACTGGTTTGGCACTACATGGTTTCGCTAATAATAGCTCGTCAGGCAACTGGCATCAAGCTGATGTCAGTATGGGGATATTGAAAAGGATGAAATAATCACCCCACCTTCATTTTTGAGAAAATAAAGAAAGAAATCCCAGTATCTAAAACCCATATCAATTAATTGTGTTTTAAATCTGGAAACATCCATCAGCATAGAGTCATAGCAATTGTGCCAGCCTATCGGGGATGGGTGAAATTCGGTGACCATCTTCCTACATTGTCATCACCTTCTACCGGTTTATCTGGGGGGGCTAGCCCCCAGCGATTTTTCACTTGGTTGTCCCTAGTCACCCTTATGGGTCCCTAGAATCAATGCTATCGATTGTATGTAAAAAATTTTAAATGGTTAATTACACTTCTTAATTGGAAAAACGGCACAATTGTTAGTTTTGAAAGTGTTCCGATCTATGAACTCATTATTTCAAATTGTTTGCATGCAAAATACATTTTTAAAATGTAGTAATATGGATTAATTAGTTCGTAGTTGGAAAGTAGCAATGTTTACATTAAATGTTTCTATGCAAATTATGTCCACTGTTTATTAGTGCATGCTATAACTTTTATATTACAGATGAAAGCAACTAAATGAGATCTTGCGCGATTGAAAGAAATAATTGAGAAATGGGATTTCTTGAATTTGTTTTATTCACAAATCTGAATGTGCATAATGTACGTAAAAGTTGCATAACCTGTACAGACTTTTCACACAAAGTATATAAACAACTTGAAGTTTTCACATAAAGTATGTAGACAACATGTATTTTAAAACTATTTGAATAAAAATAGCTACAAATTAAACTCTTGTTTTTGTTCTGTGCAATACCTGCTTTTATAATTTCCGTATATGCGATCTAAAACAGATTGAAACTGATAATGTAATATTCAAGTTTCTTGAAAAATTATGCATTTAAACTCTGCTTTACAATGTCCACTTAGAGCATGTCTAATTCCTCGAATTCGACCTCGAACACGGTGTTTTCAGGCTGTGTTTCCTGCAGTTTGATTTTCCTCAATGTTTCAGAAATTAGACTTTTTGGGACCGCTTCAGGTATCTTGTATAAAAAACCATTTTTTGTTTGTTTTTACAACAGACTTTATTACTGACACCTGCCATCTGGGCATATACATTTCTAAAAACATGTTATACAAGGTATAAACGGCGAATATGAATAATTTTTTTTAAGGATTCAATGTTTTCAACAATATCTTCCGCTAGGCATCTCCATAGCTTTTCCTCTTCTTTGCTGACATGTTTGAATTTAAAGGTATAAATCACTACACTATATCTCTTTGTTTTTGCAAATCAATTTTTTACACGAAGGTCACATGATTAATTTATCTGTAATAGTACATCAAGGACAATGACCCTTTGAATACACCATAAGTACATCATTTATTCATCAGCAGGGGAAGTCTTTTTCAACAATTGAGACTAGGCAAAATTCGTTTTATACCAGAAAATGTCCTTCTTGGGAACTATTTATGAGTTGCGCTCGAGAATGAATGTTCTTTTTTTTTTTTTTTTTTTGAAACATGGTTTATTCAGTCTGTCAACAAAACTTCTCCTTCGCCTAGAGCTTTTACATTAAATATTACATAGCTTGTGAATGTTCTTTTATATAAGCATAAAATCCATCGTTTGGAGCATATAAGGCATTTTCTAGTTAGTAACAGCCTTTAGAAGTAATCTGATGAGAATAGCTGTAATAGAAAAACCAAATAAAATGTATTTAATCAATAAACATAGTGCGGTGGCTATGCCAATATTCTGAGACAAGCAGCCTTATTTATGTTGGCCAGTCTAACCTGGATCCAACAACAACCGTCTGTTTACTCTGTAATATGTCCTTATTTTTATGTTGGGGAAAGTCAAGAGCTTTTCAATAATGTTTGAGACTTTAGTGTACAAGTTGTCTTGGAGTCCGTTGCCTGAGGCAACTGCCGTGAAGGAGAAGGGTTTCTTGTATTCTTTCTGAATGGGATCCTTTTGTTCTGCTAGCTTCAGCTGTTCCAGGTATTCACTCTTCTCTATGACTATGTTATCAGACCTTTCTGACAGTACCATGAGATTTGACTCCTGATCCTTCAACATGGCGACCTTGTTGGTACTCTCATCAGACTCATCCACTTCAACTTCTTCATGCTTTTCAAGCAACTCAAGTAGGGTTTGAAAGTTTTTCTGTTGCTTTTGGTAATATTCCATCTGCTGATTCCTCATTGATTCAACCAGTGCCCTGAGGCCTTGAACTCCGTCCTCACCCATAGTCAGTGGGGGAGGAAACAAGATATATGATATAGTTTATGCCACTAGGTGGCCATGTAAATGCCCTGAGGACAGATGCCAGTCATAAACAATAGGTGGCGCCACTGGAGTGTCAGTATCAGGATATACGAGCTTGTCAATGCACAAATCGGTAATCACTAGTTCATTATCATACAGCACATAAATTCAATAGTGTCTTCAAATCAACATTTGAAAAAACAAAGTCTATCTGGTCTAATCCAGGTATAATCATCAAGGGAGTCCTAGTATCAGTAGCCTGGCTACATGTGATAGTGAGCGATAATATCAGATTGTTTATCTTTGCTGATCCACACGAGGTTTGGCGGGTAGATCCGCCGTACTGTTTTCTCTTTCCAAATTCACTGTGTAGGTAAGCATAAATGTTCTCAATTTTCCGCTGTGTATTTTCACAATGGTTTCATAGTAAACCTCTGAAATGTTGTAGAGTTTGGCAATATCCAGAATCTGAAAAAAGGAAGATTTAGGGGAGCTGACTGCACCCACGTCTTTTCTCTCTGTATAGCTACCGGAAGTCCCTTATAAAGAAACCATTACTTCTACGGCCTCGAATAGGCGCTGGTTAGACAGACGAAGGTGGCTTTTATAGCGGGTTTCATACTTAAAGCTGTTTTTGGTGATCGTACACCTTCCTAGTGAGATCTTGTAGAGTGATGGTCTGTCGGGGAGTGTTATTGTAGTCGATGTGGGCCCCTGGGTTTCCAAGGTTTTGAAGGGCTGCTGTTGCATTTGTTTTACACAAGAAGAATGAAAGATAGGTGGATGGCGACGTTTGTAGAACATCTCCATCTTTCAAGATGGACCATGAGAAAGACTCAGTGGCGTGGGGTTTAGCCTTCTTCATTTCGGCATCTTCAATCTCCTCCATGCGTTTCCTCTTCAAAGATCCCGAACCCACTCGCCCTGCCATGGCTGATTCTAAGTTCGCAAGTTCCGACCACGTCAGATTGAAGCAGTCCCGACTTTATAAAATAAACAAAAAAAGCAACAATTAATATGCATGCTTATATGTGTAAGAATGAAGACATTTAAACTTGCACATAATCAATCCTGCTGCATCTAAAATGTGTTAAACCTAAATACATAATAATTCACATAGGTTAATCATGCTGCATTTAAAATATGTCATACACAAATCTCTTTTTTAAAATGAATAAGATGCAACCATAATGTTCTTAATTATTTCTATATATGTGTATATGTATATATAAATATATATATATATATACTTACGGAATTCTATCCTCGAACTCGTTGCAATGTGTAAAGCATATATACTCCTCTCCACGGAATATGTCCACTTCAATGGACCACTGGTCATCCAGGGTGAACGTCTTTCCATTCTTCAACTCATCTTTATCTTGGAAGGCCGCTTCCACAATCTTTATGGCAACTGTGACGTATCTTGTCTTTTCTTCTTTTTCTCTAATTAAAGTAATCTTGGCCCCTCTCTTGAATTCTACAGAAAGAGTATCGGTGACCTTGTGTGCAACCATGTTGTACAATATTGTTGTGTTTTTCTGCGTTCGTTAGATGATGTGAAGTAGCAAGTAAAATGTAATATGTGCGCTGCCTATTTATACTCCACAATTATATTGCAAAATCAACTAGTTATCGATTAATGACGTATTTTCTAGTGGGTGTTTTAATCAATAAAATGCAATGTTTAATAAACGTTTGACACACGTTTGAGCTCGCATGATATTTCGAGGGAGGGTAAATAATCACTATAATCACATGATATATGTCATGTGATATAAATAGGGGCGTATTTAATCGATATTTTAATTAGGGTGTGTAATGACAGGTAAATGTTCGATATGCCTCATTCGTGAATGAGCTTTCATGGGGGGTAGACCTATGCAATAGCATTACAAATTCACCTTTGCACTTATCTCATTTATCTATCTATGATAATGTAACCTATAAAATAGGTTATATCTATTTAGAAACGCCTATCGTATTGATGTCTTTCTTTTATCAAATAAATGAATTAGCCTAATCAAAAAACGCCCCTTTAATTATTGATTCCTATTGTTTCAAAACCTCATTATCACATAGCGGTCTCCAGACTCCACCATACTACTACCTCAAGTCAGAAGCCTGTTTAAATATCATTGTATAAGGCCTGCAATAATTATCATTGCGCATGTAGGACCATAATCCATATATTGGTGATAATTATGCAGATAAAAAACAACCTCTTGGTCTTGGCAATACTTACTAACGCCCAATCAAAAATAGAGTGACTGGCTAATTGTTAAAAGATGTTCTTGTTAAGAAAAATGGTTAAAAATAGGACATGATTTGAATAACATACAAAAATGTACTAATGGTGCTGCTGAAGCTTAATAAGATGATTATGAAAATACATGTCAATATTATTTGTTGCTCCATAAGATATCCGGCCCTGGTTGTTTGCACACGTTGGCAAATATAACTAGACGATTTGGCGTCAAAAGTGGCCATATTTATGGCCTATATAGGTCATACCGCTTAAGATTTTAACCACGCCCCCTTTATCTAGAACTGCCAGCTTTATACTCGACTCTGCATCGATCGTGTGAAACTGCTACTTCCCGACTTCCAATCGACCCAAACAATGTCTCCAGGCCTAGGGAAAATGTATAGACTTAGGTTGCCTCCAATACAACAAGGTCTTTCTGGTATAATACGTGAGAAATAACCGAGTCCCCGACCCCTATGCTAAAGCATGAACAGATATTTTACCCTGCGTACGGCCGCATGGCATCTTCGGTAACACTCGGCATCGCATCTTCGGTATGCTCCGGGGAAAAAATCGACCAATCACAGGGCGCGTTACATCAACCTTCAGCTAGGCTCTCAGCCAATGGGATCACCCCTTCCAAACGTTACTCGGCGTGCCATGTACACGGGCCGACGGGACCGGGTGCATGGCTGTGATGGTGGAGGGGGGCCCGGGGAGGGGGGGACAGTGTCGGCGAAGGCTCTTTAAATATAGCCTAAAGTTTCATTATCCGCCCAATAATATACTATATCCTATTTAATTTAAGAGTTCTTTGTTGTGACGCTAGTCTATCCTGGTGCCACTCACCATCTGGACCAAACGGCGAAATGGCATAATTTAAATTATGCACCTGCATAACAACATAAACTAGCAAATTCGCCTCTCCCGTACGGGGGATACTATAGGGGCCAGATCCGGTGAGATTTCAAAAAAACCCTATGTTTCCCATTGCCCAAGATCCCTAACTTATCCCAGTGGCTAAGTTAGACCCATAGGACGAGATTTCACTCAGAAATTTTACCTCTTACTGGTATAATTAGCGCATAACAGACGTCTCGCGTTCACGCTATCTGTGGATGAAGACTTGAAATCCGACATCGGCGGGTTCAGTATTGTACACTTGGCCGCCCTCGGGCAAACTTGGAGAATGGTTTCCCACTCTGTTACTCGGAGAATGGTTTCCCACTCTGTTACCAGGTAGCGCCACCACCAGCGCCAGCCAAACAGCCACGAACAAAGCTATATATGTGCGGAACCATCGCCTATACATCGGCGATGGTTCCCGCACAAATTTAACACAAAAACGAAACGATTTTAATGTCACTGGCCATGGGAGGAGGGCGGGACAGCAAGGAGAATGGTGGGCGGGATATGGTGGGCAATGTCGACCTACAAAAACAATCTAAAGTAAAGTAAATAGCCCAAGATTTTCCATCAAGTTGTGACGATAGACTGGCTCTGCCCCTGGTGCCATATATACTCTAGACGATTAGGCTTCACTGGCATATTTATATGCCCTTAGGCAGAACCGACGATTTGACACACGCCAAAATAATTACGTAATCGACACTACCATCTAGGTAACTGACTGGCCGCCGATCGTCCCAAATAGCTATTTACCAACCTCCAATCCACCCAAACAATGTTTCCAGGCCTAGGGAAATTATATAGACTGCGATTACCTCCAATATATCAAGGTCTTTCTGGTATAATAAGTGAGAAATAACCGATTCCCCGACCCCCGAGCATGAACAGACATTTTACCCTGCGTACGTCCACATGGCACCTTCGGTTAACACTCGGCATCGCATCTTCGGTAGTACTCGGGGAAAAAAATCAACCCATCACAGGGCGCCTTACATTAACCTTGAGCTAGGCTCTCAGCCAATGGGATCACCCCTTCCAAACGTTACTCGGCGTGCCATGGAGACGGCCCCATAGCCGGCGAAATGGCTGTATGGCAGTGGGTGGGTTTACGGTGTTGGCGAAGGTTTTTTAAATAGCCTAAGGTTTCAATATCCGCCAAACACTATAATATCCTAGTTAATTTAAGAGTTCTTTGTTGTGACGATAGTGGACCCCAGTACCAGTCACCCTCTGGACGAAATGTGTTTTTAAGAAAAAAAAGCCAAAGGCTTAACGAAATCTAAGGTCCGTCACGCCGCCATTAAGGTTCGATCCTAATATAGGGGCTCCCCTACCTGCTGGCCTTAAATTCCACTTTTTTCATAGGACGAACCTCCTTAACTCATTAAGGACGGGATGCTGCCTCAAGGCAGCATTTTCAAAATGGCGTTGGGGACGGGATGCTGCCTGCAGGCAGCATGATGTCCTCTCCATTAAGGACGGGATGCTGCCTGCAGGCAGCATATTTTTATATAAATTGAAGGGGGCATAACTTAATAAAAAATAAACGGATTTTGATGAAATTTAAAATATATGTATACAAACACACTAGAAATATCTTTATAGGTATGTTGTCATGGAGACAATAATGATGACGTCATAACTAACATACGTAAATGCTGGAAAGTGAATTTGGAGCAAGGTTGCTGCCATATTGCACCCAATTGTGACCCATTATTCTAATTATTGAAGACCAAATTCTAGAAATTATGAAAAAATATGATCAATAACTGTTTACACCTATTAAACGATGTACATATGACACATATTATTTGAAGAAAATATTCTTAAAGTGTTTTTATACCCTAAACCTCATGTTAAACACCCGTCCTGAAGCCCAAAAAGGGGGAAAAGGGCCCCCGTCCACCAGGCAAAATATGTGTAAACTGCCCCCGTCCTCAATGAGTTAAGTAGTCTCAAAAGCTGGCTGGCATATAGGAGATCAGAATGGTGTGAAAACATTTTTGATATGAGCAATAATTAAAAAGTTCTCGCTAACCGCGCATTCGAAGCGAGGAGAATTCAAAATGGCCGCCAAAACAGAAGGTTAATGGAAGAGCCAGTAGGGAAGGAGATTGGAACAGCTGTGGCCGCTCTTAGCCAATCAGATGTGACTACTAGCAATGACGTCATACGTACCTTAGGCCTGGGGAAGCCTCTCCGATCAGAAAAACATCGAAGCACTGAGATTATAATTGATTCCATCAAAAATAAAAGAAATATGTCTGCAGGGGTGTTATGGCGCTGCCATAAAGATGCCTGACCTCGTCAAGCAAAACGCTGAGTCCAGACAACCCTTGTTTCTCAGCGGCGAAGTTTAGCCGGGTCCCCCCAGCTCTGCACTGCAGTCGCCGAAACCATAATTTTAAAAGCTTTGATTATTACCAACGATATAACAAATACATAGGGATGAAAATATTCTACTAAACTAACCAGCCAAGCAGTTACCTACACAAATTCTCGCACGGATACTCTCCTGGACGAAAAGTCGCCAAGTGGCAATGCCATGCATAAAAACCTCAGCTCAGCAATTCGACCCAAGCTCATTGGCCAACACCTATTATGCAAATCTGCAAATAATTTCCAAAAATCCCTACGTTCCCATATGTACACACACTTCAAACCTGTCCCAGTCTCAAGCTTATTGATTTTAAGAGACATTTCAGCAAAAAATTTAACGTCTTACTAGTATAATTACGGAGTTCCAGCATTGCATGTTTACGCCTATGTCTCTGACTGATGAAAACTCAAACTCGGCCGTACGAATACTCGGTAACACTCGGTTACATTCGTGTAATGACGTCATAGTCGCGGGGATTCCCCACCGGAACCCTACCCAGAACGAGGCCCATGTAATGACGTCATAGCAGCAGGGAATCCACAGCGCCGATCGCGATGTGGAGATTAAAGCTAAGAAACGAAACGATTTGGAAGGCGTCGGGAGACGCCATAGGAGGGAGGTGGGCGGGATGGTGGGCAATGTCAATGTACAAAAACATTCCATACTTATGAAAGTAAATAGCCCAAGACATCCCTTCATTCCCATCAAATTGTGACGATAGTTCTAATCTGGTGCCACACACCCCCCTGGACGCATCGGCACTAGTGGCAGACCAAGGGAATGCCTAATTCTCCCCTTTGACACCAGGACGTGCCACTGGGAATCGGAGGCTGCTAATTACTCTAGAAAACTTGGCTCGCTCACCTGATTTCCTATGTTTTCGCAGTCCCAGGGAAAAAACAAGTACGGATTTGTCATCCTTAACATTTTTGAGAAGGAAAACGTTGGGGTTCATAGTGTCTATATTGTACTCGTAATGCACATACCCTGATTTCCCAACACATGTCTACCAGCTTCCAATGCTTAACCTCCTTGCTGAGACAGACACCTTTGGAAATCAGAGTAACACTTCAGCATCGTTCGGGCATCTACGCACAACCATCCAATCACAGCTGCCAGGACACCCTCAAACCTCTAAGCCAATCACAAGTCGTTCAACTCTGACTCTGGAGTGGAAGCCATTGCCGTATGATCGGCGATGGCGTCCTCTTGGATTAAAGCTAAAAAACGAAATGATTTTGATGGTCGGGAGACGCCATGGGGAGAGGGAAGCAGGTAGGGTGTTGACAGTGTTAATCCACAAAAACAATATATATTTCTGACGTAAATAGTTCAAGACTTCCCCGCCCTTCCCATCAAATTGTGCCAATAGGCTCTGCCTCTGCTGCCCTGGTGCCACACACCTCTAGACATCTGGTGGGAAACTTTGGAACGCGCCTTATAGACGTTATAGCATGCATGTGGCAACACCTAGTAGTCAATACTAAAGCTCTTGCCAAATGACTACATTCAGTAGTCATGAACAAAGCAAGAGAAGGCTTTTTTAACTTCTGTCTTTGGAAAAAAGGACGGGTAGAAATCATAATTATAAATAATTACATTGGTAGACATAATGTATGCTTTGACAAAATCGAAGTCAAACTTGTCTTCTTGAAATATATAATATTAGGGAGAAACCTAGGTCAACCTAGTTGAAATAGTTTTAGATATAGCTAGATATTATTTCATGGTCTAAATTTAGTAGTGTATAATAGGCCTCCAGTTTTTAAATATAAGTCAGTCATTATCTTTTTTTGGAATTACATGAATCACACCTCTCTTTTGGTTTTCTGTCATTTCTCCATCGCATCCGCGAGACACTGTTATAACATGGACATACAAAGGTCTTTAATAATATACCAGAAATACTGCTAGAATTCTGCCGTAAACCCGTCACAACCCGGGGATTTGTTCTCATTGAAGGACTTTAGATTTTTTTCAATTTCCCCGGTTTCGAATTCCTTTTGATAATAATTCATTATCAGAAATAAGTAATGTAGCTCTCCCCCTCAACGTTCAATGCATATCAATTGGGCCACATCGATGTAAATTCACTGGCAACATAATATCCCAAAGGCCGGGTTGGTTTTAGGGTTAAGAATTTGAACAAACAATCCGAAATTTTCTTGAACATAGGCTATTAATCTTATTGCCCATCTGTCGATGATTATGTACATGAATGGAATGTAACATTGGAAGATCATGCATTATGGCGATCTGTATGTCTTCTATCCCTGAGAAAAATTCTGGCGTAAAATGCACCCACCCCCACCCTCCCTCCTGCAGACCCCTCCATTAAGCAGGTCTTCTCCTCTCAAATTCCTCAGATTGGAACAGCCAGTTCTCGTTCCTGAATGCAAGCATGGCAAATCATTTCTGAGGTGGAGACGCTGTCTGCACGCATGAAGATGATGATGGCCCGCCCACTTCGAGACGCGTCGGGCAAAACCATCCGGGACCGAGGGGATTACTCTACATTTACTATAAAACTTGATAATAGTGTCAATCTCTGTTTGTCCCTCCTTTCCACACAGAAATGTGTGAGATGGATGTGATGGATGTCACATCTATATAAGAGCATAAGTGATATATTATGGCGGTCCCATTAGGAAATACGTACATTGCCAATTCAAACAATGGCCAATTCAAAGATGGCAAGATGGCGTCGATAGCACAGGTCGCGGAAAGGTGTTGAGCACGACGATCACCAACATATTATCCCTAAAATTTTTTATCAACCAAAAAAAATAGGACACCACCTACCTGCCAGCACTAAGAATCGTTTTCTACCATCCTGGATAAAAGTCTGTAGGAAAATGCACCGATTCCACGACTAAATGCAAGGTTGGGCGATGATAGGGTAACTATAAGTTGTTTCGCGCCACATACTGTTTACCTCCACTGTCACACTATACACTGGCCGTCAACAAGGCGATGACTAGCATTAAACGATTGGCAGAGGAACCAACTGGATATTCACCTGAGCAAAAGAAAGTGAACTCTAAATCAAAAGACTTGAGTGAATCCATAAACATTAGCACTTCTAGTGTACGTAAGGATATTACCAAAACTACAGATATGGCAGGTGAATCCGAAGGCAGTGTTACGTTACCACAGTTATTAGCGAGTCACAACCAACTTGCTGCATATGCGACCCACACTAAAGCGTTTCTAGATGATTTAACTCGTTCACACACAGATGAGATTCAAAGCAAATTAGAACTGCAGGACTTCAAAAAAGCGATCCTCAAACAGGTAAAATCCCTAGAATCAGTAGTGGATAACCTAACTTACGAACTCAAAGTGCAAAAAGAGATAAACAATGACCATGATACGAGGTTGAGAGAGAGAGCGTTAACCTTCAATGGCATAAGAGGTCCTAACCACGAAAGCCTAGAAACAACTGTTACTAAAATAATAAAATTGGTGGTACCTGATTTCAACGAAAGCAAGCTAGATGAAGTCTATAGGCTTGTAAGTAAAGGTAAAGGTACACATGGTCGTCGATCGAATCGCCCAGATCCTATAGTGGTCCACTTCATTGCCTTAAAAGAAAGGAAATCCTTCATTGTAAATAAGGGCAAACTGTTTGATAGTCATCTCTTCCCTCCAATGGAGTATCCCGCACACCACTTCTGGTCTTTTGAAGAGGACCTGAACCCAGACGTTAGACGTTCCAGGAGCCTAATTCGCCAAATTGCCAAGAAGGCAGTCGAGACTTCAATAGACATCAACGCCAAACCCAAAGGCGATCGTCTGCAACTAAAAGGGAAATTGTTTAGCATGAAGGAATTAGACTGTCTACCTGATAAATTGCAACCATCTACCATAAAAGTACAAAAGGTTGGTGGTTTGGGTATCAAGGGCCTTTTGCCTGGCCAAGCAATTTGCATTACTCAGAATTCGAAGTGAGGATATTACGATACTATTCTGTAGAACATTGTTTTGTACACACAAAAGCACTGAAAAACGGACACTGCGCGGCCGCACGAACCATACTGGCTATGCAAGATCCGTTTGAGATCAAAGAGCGAGGAGGGAAACTTGAGGTAGATGATGAATGGCGTAATAAGGAAATAGACTACATGAAATCAATCATGAGGGCTAAGTTTGAGCAAAACCCCGAACTACGTAGGCTCTTACTTGCAACAGGAGACTATGAGATGGTTGAAGCGACAGCGGACAACTTCTGGGGGTGCGGGTATTTTCTTGGTACAGTGCAACTCAGGACCTATACCTGGCAAAACAAAGGGTATAATCAGCAAGGTAAACTACTCGTAGAAATTAGAAACGAGATGAAGGAAAGATATGGACACGAACTACACCAAATCACGCCAACCTCACCCCCCCCAGCGGCAGTTACGCCCTCCAAGATAACGCCAAAACCTAACCAACAACAGAGAGTTAGGTATTTCAACAAATCCCCATCAATTGAAGAAAAACAGCTGGCCCAAGGAAGAAATAACACTCACCAGCATCCAAAGACGAGACGTACTTCAATTGACATGGACCTAGATGTCTTGGCGAGAAGTAATACTCGTGGCTTAGCAAACATAACAAGTACTCCAGCAATAGAAGTGCCAACGTCAGGACTTTTCCAACGCAATATGAGCAGTGTTTCCAAATCACTTGAAGAGACAATGACCGAGCTAAATACGACCACCAGAGAAAACAAAGAAAACGGTGGTAGCTAAGCATAATTCCACGCGGTATCAACATGTCCGACACGAAATGACTAACAGAAATGCCTCGTCAATATTATTTAAAGGTAAATTAATAAGTGGTTGCCAAAAGGCGTTCTTAGCACAAAGGAGTATCTAAATCTTGATTATACTGAGTTGCTACTGTATAATATTTTTTCCAGTCCTATAACTTAACACTGTAATGTGAGGCATACTTGTAGAACTAGCGCCTACACGTGTCAACCATCACACGTGCTAATGTTTATAAACAGACCACGAGGTCAGTACGAATGTCAAGGTCGGCGGACTAGCTGCAGTGAAAAATGTAACTCACGTTATTCACAAGGTTAACAAATAATAACGGGAAATGATTGTTCTTGTGTATGTGGAAATATGGTCTATAATTGTAAAACGATTAAAATAGCAATTCACTGAATTATATGAGGACATATCTATGGTAGGAAGGTGAGTCAGCAAATGTCGCATGACCAATGTTACTCGAGATAAAATTTGCTGTAGTAATGTTTCAAAATGGAGTCGCGCGGGTGCTTTGGTACAGGAGATGGCTAGACGAAACTACCTAAAAGTATGTATTTACTGTCATATAGTGTATTACACGAATCGTTTCAATGTCACTGTATAATTGAAGAATGTTGATTGTCTCGATATTGGTTTTTAGCCGTAGTTAAGCAAATTCAGGGAATGTGAGGTGTTGAAGCTCAGTCGACGCGTGTGTTGTCAGAGTCAAGCCCTATGAGGGCAAACATGTGCAAGTTGTTTTTATATATGTCATGGCCACTATTGTATCGTTTTATTGTTCGCTATACGCAAATCATAAGAACAGTTCTGTATGTAATAACGTATTCCTTCTACGTTTGCCACGAATATAACAAACTCACAATCTTTGCAAGAAATGGTGTGGGATGATATAGAGAAGGTTAGCAAGCTGAAAGGACTCACAATCCTATCGCTAAATATTCGTTCACTCAGAAACAAAGTAGCAGAAGTTAATGATCGATTACTCAAGGGAAATATCAAGATAATTATGCTCCAGGAAACCTGGTCAGACAGCTCTGATTATGACGACCAAATCTCATTTAATAATAAGTACAAGATCTATCGACTAGATAGAGATATTGTAAATTGTGACATAAGAAAGAAAGGAGGAGGTCTATGTAATTATATTGACTGTACTTACAATGTTGATACGCAAATTCTATCTGATTGCAATCGATGTAATGCAAATATCGAGCTACAGGTTTTATATTGTAAACCCGATGCAAGGCGTAACATTATCCTATGTAACACCTACCGCCCACCGGCGGGATGTAAGAAAACATTTTTAGATAAATTAGGAGATGCTATTACCATGATTAGAGAAAGAAACCCATACTTGATCGGAGAAGTGAGGCAGTACCAGACTTTAAACACCTAATCGGTGAGCATTCACTAAAGTTGCATATTAGCGAAGCAACCAGAATGGGTAAAAACATAAATAGCCTACTGGATGTAATGGTTAGCGACCATCCGCATTGTAATACTGCTGGTGTAATTAATATCAACATATCCGACCACTGGGGTACCTTTATGAACTTAAAGAAGATAAAGGGTCAGGTAAACAAAACCACTCGTATTACACGTAAATATGAGAATTTCAATGAAGAAGATTTTAAAAATTATTGTGATACACTAATGGCTGATGATAATTTCTCACCTGATGAGTATACTTCCAGTGAGGCACTATGGGTGGAACTAAAACAAAAGTTGTTAGACTATCTAGATGTGAAATGTCCACTTAAATCTAGAACTGTGGTACATCGCGGCAAACTCTTACGAGAATGTATGGCTTACGAGAATGTATGGCGGCAATAAGAAATCGCGATCGGCTATTCAAAATTGCAAAAGCAACAAAAAATGAAGATGATCTAACAAACGCATCTAGAGCAAGAGCTAATACTGCAAGATTAATAAGAGGAGCTAAACGATCTTTCATCTATGATTCCTTGAATAGTTGTGAAAAAAATAGCAAAAAATGTTGGCACAAATTGAACGGACTATTAGGTAAGGCTAAGGTAGCACACCCTGAGAACTATGTCAACGAGGGGCAAAATGTCAAAGGGAAGGATGCAAGTAACATCCTAAATGTGATTTTTAGGAATATGAGTGATAATGGGTTAGATGAGAATGGAGAATTTGAAAATTATCTGGAAAGGAACAATGACAATATAGTCTCCACCAGAATATTGATCAATGAAGAAAAGGTTAGGTTATTCTTGACTCAGTCGGATGATAATAAGAATAGCGGATGGGACTGGGTAAATTCCCACACCTTGAAGCTATATTTCTTTAACCTACTTCAGACAATAACTAGACTATTGAAGTTGTGTATTTCTACCTCTAAAATTCCAACCGATTGGAAAGAGTACTCCATAATCCCCATTCCCAAGTCAAGTAATATCAGGGACCTACAGCAGCAAAGACCTATAGCACTGGTACCTTTACCCTCCAAACTTTTGGAGTCATTCATAGCGTATGCCGTAAGGGAGCATATGGATTTAAACAATTTATTCGCAAACGAACAGGGTGGATTCCGAAAAGACCATTCCACTAACAGGACCGCATATGAGTTCCTAGGGCCGATACTAGAGGGAATAGATAAAGGCAAAATGACAGCTGCAATCTACTACGATGTAGCTAAGGCATTTAACACCATAAATCACAATGTCCTAATGAAAAAACTGAAATTCTATAATATAAATCAGAAGATCATTGATATAATAGGAAACTACCTGGCAAATCGCGTCCAACGAACGAAACTGGGGGACTCACTATCTGACCCGCTAAATATCAATCAGGGTGTGCCCCAAGGGAGTATACTAGGACTGCTTATTTTTTTAATATATGTAAATGACCTGCCAAAATGTATCAACAGAGTAGTACTACCCAATGACGAGGTTAAAATAGGAATATGTATCTATGCGGATGATACAGCCATCACCGTAACAGGTGCGAATAAAGAAGAGTGTTTAAACTTATCCCAAGCTGTGACAAATGAAATTTCCTCTTGGATGAAAGTCAATCAATTGAAGGTTAAAAAAATGCCAGCTCCAGATTATAGGGTCTAAGAAAAAACTGAAACAAATCAATTTGGGAAATCTGGTGAAATGTTACATTGACGGTCAGCCAATAAATCAGGCAAAAGTGGCAAGATATCTAGGTTATCAGATTCAATTCAATTCAATTCAAGAATTCTTTTATTTTGTATAGATGTTACATACAAATACAGGTAGCTGCGTCTATCATGATAGCAGTATCATTTCCTCCAACAAGTGCCTTTATCGAATTCAATTGATTTGGTGAAGTTACAAGTTCATAAAGTTTCAGTTATAAGCATAGGGGAGCCGAGAACTACGGCTATAAATGAAAGTAAAAATATGGTTCCAGTCTTTATAACATGCTGGCGATAACAACAACCCTGAGACTAAGTATAGCCTGATAGTAGGGCAACAATAACAGTAACAACGAATGAAGTATAGCCCTGAGCATACTAAAAGACTATTATCATAGTGACGGTCTGGCCCGAAAAATGTTAATACACTCGAGATTACGATCACATTGTTAGAAGTCTTTCCGAGAGGCAGCCGTGAATCTTAACTCCGTATTGACATCTTGATATTTTATGTTTATGAGTCACAGTATTAGACACGTGGTATGGTAATAACGAAGTTCAACCATAATTATACATAGTGATACATAGCCTATGTGAACAATTTTTCAAAACGCTGATGAGATGAGAAATGAGATGCGAAAAAATGTTATTGTATAACCAGTATGAGTGATGGACAAGGTGTAGGACAGTTCACAAAGTTGTGTATACATAAAATTTGATATCCCTAACACATATAATGAGGGATATGACACAAGAGTTACAGAATACAATGTTACTAGGTAGTATTACCTGGGGTAAGAGGCAACTGATACAGGGTAGATGCTAGTACATAATATATTGGAACAGATTTAACTTAATATGGTGACAGCAACTTTTCTGCATATTTCTTGAAGACAACCGCATCCTCAATCAAGTGAGCCTCATGGGGGAGGTCGTTCCAGCGAGTTTGGCATTTATAAAGAAGGGAATCCATAATTTTAGAGGATTTAGTATTGATAGTGATTAGATTCTTCCTCCCTTTGGCATGGCTACGTGTTGGAAGTGAGCACATGTCTAGATTGAGGGGATTCTGTGTCATATAATAAGCAATATCTAGAAGGTGTTTATCACGTCTGACTTGCAGAGGCCACAAATTTAAAAGTTTGTGTTCGTTATCCATGTTATCAAATTTACATTTATTAAAAATTATGCGAAGTGCCAGGTTTTGCTGCGACTGAAGCTTTTTCAAGAGAGACTGGGGTGCGGAGTCATAAATAAAATCACAAAAATCAAAGTTGGGGAGTATGGCCATTTTGTAGAGATCCCTTTTCGCTTGATAAGTAAGAGATTTCTTCGCTTTGTAAAGAAGCTTAATTTTAGAGGAAACCGTTTTCAAGGTATTTAATACATGAGGCTTGAAGGTAAGAAAGTCATCTAGAATAAATCCTAGATACTTGTATTCTGTAACATCATCTAGAGTAGTGGAGCCTATCGTTAGCTGCCGACCTGAATTTTTGATCTTTGCTTTGGACTGATGGCTTATTCTGAAGGATATTGTTTTGCATTTAGAGACATTAAGGGATAGTTTGTTAGTAGCGCACCAGGAGTATACACTATTCAAGTCTTGTTGTAGATTATCAAAAAGCATATCAACATCTAAGCTATGGTAAGAAAGAACGGTATCATCAGCGTTATGCTGTATGGTTGCGTGTTCAATGGCCGTATGCAGATCTTTGATATAGATGGTAAATAATATTGGACCCAAAATAGTACCCTGGGGGACCCCATAATTATGTGACCATACCCCCTTTGGACTTTCGCCCATTAACTGTTACAAATTGATTAGATAGACGAGAACATAAACTTTAACGCTCATTTTGTGAAGATGAAAAATACCATTCAGCATAAAGTTAATTGTCTGTCTAGACTAAGGCCATGCCTAAACAAAGAGATGGCCACTACTATTATTAAATCGCACATATTGTCGTTGGCGGAATATGGAAACATCTTGTATAATATGAGTAATTGCAGTGTAATAACAAAACTGCAGAGTGTGTTGAACAGGGCTATCCGTATTGTGTTTTACAATCAAGTAGGTCTAACGACCAATGAGATGCGTGATAATCTAAGAATTGACCCATTCAAAAAAAGAGCAGACATAGCCATACAAGGACTAATGTACATGCTTGCAAAAAATCCTGAAAATATTCAGCAAGTGCCTAGAGAAACTAGGCAAGCCAGAGGGATCAACCTTGTTCAGCCAGTGGCTAGAATGGAAAAGTACAATAAATCTCCCCATGTTCAAGGCCCGAGGGTCTGGAAAAAATTGAGCCCTAACGATAAGATAAAAAAGTGGGATACTCTGAAGAAAACCCTCAAAAAAAAAACAACTGGAGGGATAATACTTGAACATATGCACAAGTACACTGCCGAACCTAAAATATTATTGTTGACTAGACAGGTAAAGAGACTTAAAGAGGCGACAAGCTATATGAGCTGAAAATATATAGTTTCTAACTATCAAAGGTGCACTTACAAGTTGTGTTTTATCTGCGAACCCATTGTATCTATGTTTTTAACCGGCCACAAAAAAAATTACAAAAATGATATATATCTGTATTGAGAGATGACGAAAGAGACGCAAGAAATAATATGTAATATATTGAGCTGAGTTGTTTTGAACTGAAATGATTCGGTGATATATAAGATTATGTATCGGAAGATAATATCATAATAATTAATGAACAGGTTAAAGGTTAAATCTGTAGGGTAAAATCCGAAATTTATATGTTATATTGTAGTAGAATATAGTAGAGATGAACAGCAAGAAATTGTAATTTTGATACGCATGTTATGTTTTCCAATTGGCAAATGAGAATTATCAAATATGAAACTTTGTCCAATAAAATTTATTAAAAAAAACCAAAAAAAACATGCAAATGCGGGACATTAATGCATTATAATTAAATGATATAGAATAACTACTACAGAATACCACGGCTAGTCAACTCATTTACATAAGTCAACAGTTTAACAGAATACAAGTACTGTATCAGAATACAGCCTGATTTCCATTAATCCCTTGCTCAGAAGCATTGTGCTGACTATAACCTGAATGATTGGTGATATCAACCAGACTGGAAGGCTCGTTGGTGATATAGACTAGAGTCTAATAAAAATTGGGGGTGGGGGGTAGGGCATCATAGGGAAAACATAAATTCTAATGTAAAATGCATGTTCCAAATAATATCATCGATACCAAAAGAGAGTTTAATTTCATGATTTTTCGACAATATTCATCCTCAGTCACAATCGTGGTCACAAGAGTATTCTGGAGTAAAATGATAATACAGTTACCCCCTTCTAGTAATTCTAGGCATACATCGATCGAGACCTCGGAGTGAACCGCAAAGTTCAGAATGAATGACCGCCATCTGCATACGCGTGCTACTCTCATCAGCCACCAGGATGGGCTCGATCTCATAACTTGTGTATCAGGATATTTCTGTGTTATGTGGCGGGACAAAAGTCAGGCTGGTAGTACTGATTCAAGACGCCCTGACTGAAAACTCATCTAACTTTCTATGAATTGAGTTATTAATGTGTACACAAAAAGTGGAACTAAAGATCCACAGGGACTGTTCATAATTAATCACTAGGGTGTGTGTGTGGGGTGTGTGTGTGGGGGGTGGGGGGGGGTAGGAGGAAATGGCCAAAATTCTTCTTCCGCACCTGTGCAAAATTATATGACCCCCCTTCAAAAAATATAGTGGGCGCCACTAGTAGGTGATGTCGTCAGTAGTCTAGAATTATTCAATAGCTATGTAAAATTAAAAAAGGTTACTATGATTTTTGAAAATTTCTGATACGTTGAGAATTATCATGTACCTGATAAAATGCTATCAATAAACAAACAAATACAAAGAATTGGTGCACAAATAGATGCCCCGCTTCCTCCCTACCGCTTTCCGCACCAAATTAGTGTGATTGATTTATAATTGTATTTACCCAGGATATAATAAATACAACAGTTACAAAATAGTGCATCGACCGCGGCCTTAGATTATGGCACCATGCTACTATTCTTACAATTTTCTTGAATAACAAGAACGTTAAGGGACAAACGTATAGACTTCACTCACCCCCCCCCCCCCCCGCCCCCCCACACACACCCTCACCCCGCCCCATGCACTAGTCTTGATAAAAGAAATGTAAAGAAATATATTTCAGAATGCTCCATATCAGTAACCTAGGAGAGGAGATTTTGAAACCTAAAAGAACTATATTCTTGTATGGTATCCAATCTTCCTTGATTAACTGATATAGAAAACCTTTTATAAATAACACACCACCTTTGTTTCCTTTGTTTTCCTTGATATCAATATATGTGGGTACAAACTATATCAAACTTTTCTAATAAATATTATTAAACTATAGTGTAGCAACATGTGATCCATTAAAAATCATCAGCCATCCAAGTGCAAACATCCTCCCATGCTTCAATGTCAAAGAGGCCCTCCCCATGCAGGGAATGAAGTGCTGCAAAGTTGGCTTCCTTCTTAGATATTGCCTCCAGGCACTCTTTGAAGTCTGCTGTTGATGTCAGCTGTGGTGTGCCTATCAGGGCAGGACTTATACCACCGCCTCCCCACAAACAAAGTTGACTTCTGCTCCAAGCTGTTGAGCAATCTCGATGGACCTTGCTTAGCTTTGCTTGGGACCTTTTTCTTTATGGATGAGCCAAATCACGAGGCCTCTAATGCGACTCACCGTTTCCAAAGAGTGCATGACTACAACCACAAGGAATGGCAGGGTGGCAAAAAGATTCCATTTAGATTAATAAGTTCTGTTTCGTACAGTATTGCTTTTTGAGATTAGATGTTTGCCATGTTATGCACATGAACATTCTTTTTCTATATTTATGTGTTATGTGATACGCGACGATGGTCTTGAGGTGATCTCTGCTCAGTAATTATAAGTATTTATAAAAAATGTGTTAACTAATTGACCTCAAATCAATGTTTTCTTATGATCATTTAAATTATCCTACTTGTATTATCATAGGCTTGGTAGCTAGAAGCTAGAAGCTAGCTTATAAAGACGGGCCAGTGTTCGCCAGAATGCTACCCGCAACTGTAAATACATAAAAGGAGGATGGTCAGATGGTGAGACAGTGTTCGCCAGAATGTTACTCACCAACTGGCTGAAACACCCCCACATATCTACATAAAGCATAAAAATGTGATGTACTGTACCAAATCTTGGATAAAATGCAATAAGGTGGGCAAACTACATATAAACTAGACATAGAAAAGAAAATTTATGGCAATTATGCTATACGAAAAATTACCCGCAAAAATATTGACCCAGGACCACAAACGAAACATCATAGTAATCCACTCAGATAATTAGTGGGCTTAAAACACACACATGGAGGAGAGTGCACATCTGATCTCGCTTCATGGCATGTAGCATGCCCAATTTATTGTTTATTGTTTTGTCTTTTTGTGCTGTTTTTACTGCCATATTAATCTGTCATACTAGTGTAGTCGCTGCATTTAAATATCTATTAACTACTGCTATAACTGTTTAATAACGTGGCTCCATTTTTGGAAGGGGGCCCTCAGGAAGACCTATGGTTTCATAGAAGAGAGGCACCCCTTTTTCGGTAAAAAATTGATTGATGTCATTGAAAGTCCGGAAATAAAGCATTATACATACATACATAGAAGGCGGGACAAACGTATCGATTTTTTAGGCATGTCACGGTACGCGACGGGCCTCCAGGGCTTATTAATAGATATGGAATTATTTCAATTATGTGGATTTGTAGCTCTATCAAGGCCATGACAAAATAGGTATACACATTAATTTTGCCTCTTTTATTTTCCCTGGTATATCAAGAAACAGTTGAAAATGTCACGATACGCGTCGCGTTAAGGTGACAGAGAAGTTTCTTAAGCTATAAAGTGATCATGTACATTGAAAAAACCGAATGATCCAGATCCAGATGAAGATTCCTTAATATTTGAATCCAATTGCCAAATTTTTTTAGGATTGTATAGAGAATATATATTTTCAGAAAATATGACCCCAAGTCTCTCTTACTAATTCTTTTTTTTTTCGATTTCCAACCCTGAAATACAAGACTTTCATGATGACTATTGCGTATTTTCAATGTATCTGTGTAGAAAGAGACAGGGATACATAATGAACGCTCCCTTATGAGAGCCGGTCCAGGCTCACATTCCATCCCATCAAGTACTCAAATACAGATAAAGTCACTGACTCAACCACAGAACCGTTCACATCTTCGGGCAAAACGGTGCTCCACCAAGGAAGGATACGTCCCAAAATACCTCTTCTAAGGATTACATGACCTTACTGGATAATTGCTTCGGTGACAAATGCTGGCTCCCTGATCCTAGTAAGTAATTGAACTATCATGGTCCCTTATTTGTGCTGCATGTTTCAAGTGGTATTCTATATAGTCAACTTTACTGTAAAGATTTTGTAACAAAACCCCACGTTTCAATGTTCGTTTCATATTCTTTCTCATATCAAAGAGACTCTTTTAGTATATTTATACAATTGGTCAATTTCTGCAACTAATTTCGGTTACTCATGAAGATGCATGTTATCGATATTCAAGTGGCGACAGGACATGCTTTCGAAAATTCAATGGTTATACATAGGGTACGTGGGTACATTTAATATAAGGGCGAGATAGGAACGCGATCGATGTATAATATCCTAAGAGAAAATGTTATTGCTGAGATGTTACGTGTACTTAGATATATCACTCTCTTTGTGATGTACAATTAGGGTATAACGAACCAAAGAAGTAGAATTTTAAGTTTCTCTTGAAATTTATTTCAAAGTTGTCGCCCCTTCCTCATGCCCCCGACCTATTTAATGTTACTACTATCAAGTTTCGTTTGGTCCGCCCTCTGCTCTTGGGTCAACAATGTACCCTGCCCCCAGCACTCTGCCCCTATGCCGTGGGTTATAAATCCAACCTTTCTATTTGAGATTGAGAGGCTACTCTAAGATTCAACGCACGGCATTGGCAATTTTACTGCCTCATCTCGAATGAAGCCGATTGAGTACAAACTTTAAAGTAGGATAGGTATGCGTTCAAGTGTAACCTTGGTGGGAGTCGTATATGAATGGAAACACAGTTAAGATTATGTTGGATAAGAAACTCAGAATACATGCCATGGGTCATTGTTTCATAGGTCATGCCATAGGTCATGATATGTCATTGTTTCAACCTTGTTTGGAAGTACGTGTACACATACATTCATGAACTATACTTGATACTTGTTTGATGAATATAAACGTCAGGGGAAGTGATTTGAATGATTTCATCAAAGATTTCATATCCAGGTAGTTTTTCATCTTGAATAGACAAGAGATTAGGATGATCGAGATTGGGTGTTTCTGTTATATATAGGTAACGAAAGGGGAAGAATATCAATGGGGCCCGGCAAAAAATGCGGATGTTTCAACCGGCAGTAGACATCATAGCTTTATTGCAAATAAATAATGATAAGAAGTTCGTGTCAATAAACTATATCTCTATGGTCTTTTACCCATGCACTTTACTCAATGAGTGTATCTTGGATAACAGCTATTGTACACTTCCGAGACCAGCGTTAGCGTCTTCCGCTCATCGATCATTGCATGTGACACAATGGGAACAGTGTCCTGGCTTCATGCAAAACTTCGAAACACCTTCTCCTTTAACGGCGAGGCAATACACATCGTTTGTTAGTTACTCAGATCTAACTCTTAGAATATCATATTTTACGCTTATGTTAAAAGTTCAGATCATCCTCAGATATCCATGGCATTCCTATATAAAATTAAATGTTGAGATTTATCAATAACTGCATGGGCGGACCGAAGCATTTCTTCCCTAGCAATAAATGATAACAACAATATTATATATGTTGTCTATAAACGGGCGATGACGTGAATATTTCTGCGGAATTAAGATTAATTTTGGTTTCTGTTCAATGTCACCAGAAATCACATTTACCCTGACATTGTCTCCACGAAGGAGAACAAATATCTGATATCACTGAATCAGAGCATTTTTTCTTGTGCCTTCGCAGGGAAACAATTAATACAGCTATAGGGCCCTTGGGAGTTTCCTGTTGTTTTTCGCTGGAATTTCGCGATGTAATGAATCATTGATTTCTGTGGTGCAGATGGTTAGTATTATAGAATCTATATCATATGGGGTTAGTGAAACTAAGTTGGTAAGGTCCCCTTATGGGAATCCCATTATAATACACTCATGCCTTTCCTGAAATGTTTGGGCTTAGTGGTGTCAACCACTTTTTATCCGCCTTAATGACCAGCGAGTGAGATAGTGATATTTGGTTTGACCGAAAACCAAACATCAAGGGCTGTACACGAGTTAATGTGAAGTGATACCGCATAGCTCTCTCCTAGATACGGATCTATTAGATTGATAACTTAGTCATATATATATATGGAAAGCTATTACGCTATACATGCTTATAAGCTGTTACATCATGGCACCCTAAAGCTTGTATGGTGATAATGAATCAGTATCAACTTTATGAATGTTCATTACTTGTTTGTTGTTTTTCTTATTTTCAATTTAGCATACAATGTTGATACATCTTATAACTATGTTACAATTATGAAAAGGCTATATATTGTCATAGATTGTATGTTAGTTCTAAAGACGAGTTGTCACATGCACTTAGTTGGTGGAAGCTAGCTGTGACCCTGGTTCTGGGAGGTCACTCAGTCCACACGGCCCATTCAGGTAGATCCCTCCACACCTCTCTCTAGCTTGTCTGGAGATGGGTGGGGACGTATGGGACAAGGGACGGATCAACCTGTCAACACCTCCCCACTATTTTATGTCTATTTTATTGCTTGTGTTGTATATAAGGCCCCAAGTTGGCTGGGTAAGATTGTCACTCCCTGTTGGATGATGATGTGGACCTGTATGGAGAAATAAAGCCCTAGCTGCTGAAACCATATTCCTCTTCTCTGATGTCTGTCTAACCGCCGAGCATGGGCTGAACCGTCTGAACCCAAGGTCACGATCACCTCTTAAGTTACCTAGATGGCTATATCCCTCTTCTGCATTAGCTGCCACGCTACCCCTGATAGCTGACCATTGGAATGGACTATGTAATTGAACCTAACTTAGAACAACTTTGGGATGAGCTGGCCCCCAGTAACCAATCATCTCCCCTTCTTCCTCCTAGCAGTCAAATAACGAATAACGAGAATACCCACTTCAACAATATTTTTGCATAGTCGAAAGCCATTTCTGCGATAAGTATAATATAAGGTGTGCATATTAAATTTCCTTCTAAAGTTTACTTCCCAAAATGTCTTGTAGTTCCAATTTTCACCCTTTATTTAGCATTCAAAATAAACTAAATAACCATGTGTGTTGTATCATGGTGCATTAGAATTACCTGTTCATATTAAGTTAGGTCCTTCCCGTTGCGGTTGCATTCTGCAGTGCATTCTCAATTCGAATATGATAAAAAAACTGGAACTGGTCAGAGGAGTCGTGGTAGGTTGTGCAATATCTCTATAATAATCAATAAATGCCAATAACAATCAAACCGCATATATTAGCCGCAATAAGCATGCATGAGGACTGGGGGAGCCCTACCTTTACATACAGCTTGTTTACTAGATCCACTGATTAGAGGACTGGTTCTCCTGTTGTATCCCCTTAGGCCAAGTAAATGCCCTCACGTCTTACCCTAACATTAATCTTTACGATGTGTCATAATGTTTCCGCAGGGTCCGCTAAAAGAAACCACCATATTCGTTCATAAGATAGATAGAGAGAGAGATGATTGCGTAAACGTGTACCGTGTATCATATAGTTCAAACCCAGAAAGGAGCGCTAGTTTTGCTCTAAAATAGATTGTCTACAAATAATTATTATTTCTCTTGTTTCTACACATCAGCACACTGCCATTTTAATCTGTGCGATTTAGTGTGTCCTTCAAGCTTGTTATAATTATATTTGACGACAATTTGAAGAGGCCAGACTTGAACAGACTTGAAGTAAACCTAACGAAAAAAGAAACATTAAAATTTAAAAACCCATTATTATTTTCTTAACCATTTAATTTGCTGGTATTACGTCCATAATATATCTTCATCTGCCATAGATATAGTGCTACGTCAACCGTATCTTCGTCAATGTTGTCTCGGTTTTCGTTTGCATAATTTTCCCATTTTGTCACCTTTCCTGTATATGCCCCAAAGGGTCAATATATATGCACTTGAAAATAATCGGTCTCTGTTGTGTATCTCATTATGAAATGCCTCCATATGAAGTATAAATGTGGTATGTATTACGAGTGTCAATTCTCTCCCCTGGAGAAGGGTAAGGGAAGAAATATGTGTTAAAAATTGGTATATTGAAAGGCTGAGACATGCGCGTATAAGAATCAGGAGACCCACACATCAGGTTCATAAATGTATAGCCTCGGCGAATAGATCGCGTTGGAGCTGAAACGCTCGATTCCGGGGACCTTTTTAGAATTTTAATGTGCATACCCCCTCACCCCCAGCAGAGTCAATCAAGTGAACATTTCAGTAGCTCTCCTAGCGGTCGGACGGTACATAATAAAAAGTCCATTTCTCCCATGTTCTTCCATGTACATCCTCAATGGCAGGATAGTTAGCCTTGTTTGATAATATATATCAACACATTGCACGTCGACATTACCACGTTCATGGATAGTCAGGCTGATTTTTGTTTTCGAAGCTATTTATAGCTGAGAAAACATATGAGTCACTATGAAATGTGCCAATCACTGATACTGGATCTACATCTGATAATATTCTTTAGCTGTCTGTGAGGTGTTTAAGGATGCCTTATCTAATCCTTTTGATCAGGTCCTATTTATCCCACCCAGTCATAGATTTCACACCTAGACGTTATTGAAGGCTGATTGACAGCCTTTCTAGGTTTAGCCAAGGGAGTTGATTGGCTGTTAGTTAGATGCTTCTCCAACCATGATAGATATGCAGAAGGCCCTCCCACCTCCCACACCATCCCTCTGCCCACCCTACTCACCCCCCTCACCTGCCTCAGGTGCTCAAATGGACACTGCTGCCCAACACATTTTCTAAATTTTAAAAGTAAGTTACCAACTATTTAGCCTAACCTAGCTTACTACTTTTTTATACAACCAACTTTTTTTTTTACGACCAACTTTTTTTTTACGACCAACTTTTTTTTTTAACGACCAACTTTTTTTAACGACCAACTTTTTTTAACGACAATTTTTTTTCCGACCAACTATTTTTTAACGACAATTTTTTCCCCGATCAACTATTTTTAACAATTTTTTTTTTTCGACCAACTTTTTTTCAACCAACTTTTTACGAACAACTTTTATTTTACGACCGACTTTTTTGAACGACAATTTTTTTCCCGACCAACTATTTTTTAACGACTATTTTTTTCCCGACCAACTATTTTTTAACGACAATTTTTTTCCCGGCCAACTATTTTTTAACGACAATTTTTTTTAGATCAACTTTTTTTCAACCAACTTTTTACGACCAACTTTTATTTTACGACCGACTTTTTAAGTTGACACTGATTACAAAGTTAAATATGTTAACAGTTGATCAAATCGGTGCATAACTTGATAATTAGTTAACTTAGTACTTGTTATTATTTGTCTATGTAACAAAATGATTAATTCTAGATGGCACCAGAGTCATCCAATCTGTATTCTCACTGGTATTGAACAATGTCTATTTTTCCCATGTATTAGCATTGTATGAGCCATGAAGGCAGAATATAAGTAATAAAAGGATTTGTAAAAATCATGTGTACTGAAACAAAATGACGTATTAGCATCTGTGTCTGTGCCAAAAAATACGTTCCAATTGTTATGAGATATTTTTTCAAATAAACATGCATATCAATCATACCAATGTAGTTTCCGTATTTGTTAAGAGTATTTCTGTTTATTATAGGCCTACGCCTATGCTTTATGAGAGGTGCATTTAAGGGGGTGCGATGACAAAATGTTTATGACATGTATTTCAATATTCCCCATTGCTAAAGGCATGGAAAGTGAATAGAACTCAGGGCGGCTAATCGAAGATATTTTCGATTTTCGGTGCCTCGTTTTTCTCACTCTTATTGCATGAATCTGCGTCAGTTATAGAATCAAATAATACAAATTAGTTTAACAATAATTATAAAGTAGCGTCTTGACAGACGGTTATCTCTGTCCATGTTATCGCAGAGTAACATAGTCTTTGGGTTTGATCTGTTACCTTTTGCTGGGAAAAGGCATTCTCCTGGGGAAAATACATGGTCTATGCGACTGGGAATTTGTCTCTTTATACATGTTGACAGAGCTGCCAACTACTTCTGTGAGCATCCCAAAACCTGGTTTTTTCCGTGGGGAGTCCCCTAAAAGGGCTTCGCGCCTTCGGCGCAAAGCCCTTTTAGGGGATGTCTGGGGACATGCCCCCACTAAATATTTTTTTAAATTATGAGTCAAATAGTCCCTTCTTGGGGTAAGTTAACCTCGTAATTTGTCAGCCTACCTTGATAATAAATGTTGTATAGACTAGGGCTCTCAAGAAAAATTTGCAGCAAATTGAGTGCCTATTTACTGCGTTTTGCTGATTTTGAGGGCAATTCCTTAAGCATTAAAAGTTCTAATATACTTTATTGTCAGTCACCCTAAAAATATTTTTGAGATATCTACTTTCCAAATGCATAGCAAAGTATCATTATGCAATTAAATAATTTGAAATAGAAGAAAAAAGAGCATAAAAATTACCATATCATTACAAATGCATTAACATTTTCATTAGCTATACTACATTACTCCAAAAGATAAATATTACCTACAGCCATCATTGAATAATGATCTCTGGTGTTTCTCCAAGAAAATTTGGAAAATTTAGGCACAAATTGGTGAAGACATGATAGTCTAATTCAATAACTTTTTTAGGCCCAGAGGTGCCATTTGACGATAATTGATGGAAATTCGAATTTCTTTTTCATAGAAGATGTCTGTGTGAACCATTTAATTTGAAAGAAAACATCTTGTAAATCTGATACTGATAGCGACATTGTAAATATGTTATGTAATAGTTTGATTCATAGTTGATGACATAAATACACCTTCAAGTATCAAATATATCTTATAAAGCAAAACTATTTCTAGGCCTAATTAATGCATGGTTCCCTCTGCCCAGAGCACATCAAATTTAATGACTTTTAATGATCAATTACCCCAGTTTTTAATTTTACTGACTAAATGAAGTCATGTTAGCAGGCCAATAAAGGCTTGATGCTTGAATAGTCAATATGGATGTAGCATGTTCTCCCCTGGCTAATTACAAATGTGTTTGGATAAAAGAAATGTGTCAGTTTCTATTGTAACTTCGGTAAGGCTGTCAGCGGAATTAAGTATGTCTGTTAATTGTATTTGTGTCGGTATAATTTATGACCATGAAATGACACAAACATGGTAGTTGAACTTATTTACACAGAACAGTGCTACCACTCAGATTCTCAAAAAAATAAATACAGAAGCCAGCAAAAAAAACAGACCCTTCAAATAGTATATGAAATGTATAATATTTAATCTCATACCACTGTTTCAAAAGGCATTTTCATTCACAAAATTCTTAGAACAAGTTTTCAACAGGATTATGAAATTTTTTCTCCACACAAAGGTTTTGGTTTAGTTTGAATGTAGGGGGGACTTTTAGACACTGCAGTATGGGATTTTCCCCCGATTTTTTTTTAGTTTTTACATGAAAAATGGTGGCTTCAGGTGTATGTTCAACATAATTTTCGTAGAAATGTTAGTGTTAAAATGTTATACATTTCCTGCTTTATGTACATGTAAAAGGTGTTTTTAAAAGTTTTTAATGACTTTTTAATGACTCACAATGAAAATTAATGACTTTTAAGGTCCTTAAAAGTCCAGACTTTTAAAGGACCACAGGAACCATGTAATGTCCAGATAGCTGCATCAACTTTCTGATATCTTATCACCCTATATAGAACTTAATTTTCAGACGCAGGCCAATGTGGCCGGTCTAAACCAGCTACAGAGAGTTTGCTAATGTTACTTTAACGCTTCAAATAAAATAAAAAAATATTAAATAACGTAGGTAATGAAATCGGGCATTAAGGAAACACTTGGATGCTGTTATCTTCAAATTATAATTTCTGAGTAAGTATTCTACACAGAACAAGAATTCCTTTTGGGTGATTTTAAGATTATTTAGTACTTTCATCATGGTCGATTTTAGGTTTGAAATATCATTATTTCCCTGCTACAAAGGGAAGTCAAATGCACATTAATTCTGATGTGTCGGTGGCCGGTGGGCTGGGGATACCAACTATTCATCTAGAACATATTCTGGTCCTAACTTTTCCCAAAATCATAGTTTGGGTCATACAGATCGTAGCATCGTATTTCGACACTGAAATCGTAGTTACTACGGCGAAATCGTAGAAGTTGGCAGTTCTGCATGACATTGTTGGTAATGCCCAGTAAACCATATATAACGAGAGGTTAAGAGTTTTCCTAGGGGAAACTTTAGGTACATTGAAATTGTGGGACTGCTTTCATAGACTTCTAGGCCCATGGGATTTAGCACATGACCTCGCTTTGGCACGGACATTAAGTTTGTGTGTATATAATTCCGTGAATATTTATGCTAATTCCTCGACTCACCCGCATAATTATATAGATCAACCAAGGGGAATGCCAAGTGTTACCAAGAAGCAAGGGAACTAAGAGAAACAACATTGGGAGGAATAGTGGGGTCACATAAACATTATGTTATTTCATTTCTTTGTACGTATATGTACGGTATACACATTTGTATTTTCATAGTTACCCTTATGTGCGCGAATTTAAATCCTGCGCAAAAGGTATAATTAGTTCATAAACAAGGCGTGAGGCTTTCTTGCTGCGCAAATTTAAATCCGCGCAAAAAGGTGTCAAAGTACTTAGTGCGCGAAAATTTATCCGCGCGAAAATAAATACGTTTACAGTAATCGAAAGAAGAAGGGGTGACAATGCCTCCACCACTAAGAAAAACTATAATTAGAACTACCCCAAAATACCATAACATAATATGTGTGCGTATCTGAAAGAACTTGTCAGCCAACCATCTTTTTCGTGCCTATTATACCTTCAAGGGATCAAATATAGACCTATTGTACTGGCGTATCATCCGCGTATCATCTGTTCGGGCATCTGTTCTGCGGTTGACCGTTGGGGAGGACAGTTCACAATGCTCGTTGAATAGACCTTAAAGGGATCCAGGAGTACTAAATATAGT
Organism: Sthenelais limicola; assembly: GCA_942159475.1. Taxonomy (NCBI): domain Eukaryota; kingdom Metazoa; phylum Annelida; class Polychaeta; order Phyllodocida; family Sigalionidae; genus Sthenelais; species Sthenelais limicola. Next base: position 52,810,606 of record OW804098.1, read on the forward strand.
GGTCTTTCACACACCTGGGTTACCAAACAGTTATTCAACTACTTATCTTAATGAACGGGGTAATGATATAGCAAAGGTAGGTATAGTGTTCGATAGCTCGGTGGGGGCCCGGGCGGGGGGGGGGGGGGGAGTAGGCCCACAGGAGTTTTTTCAGTGCTTTCTGTTGATCTTAGTAATCAGAGTTAACAGTTACGGGAAACGACGAATGTATTCTCTGTAACCGGATACCATGCGGTGAAAATTACCATATCAGTGTATTCAATTTAGCTTCTTTTTGTTTAAATTTGGAACTAACGTGTTAAATAGATCTTTTGATTTACCGCACTTTCTCACATTTAGTAAAGGGATGTCTTCGTGGTGTTATATTAGGCCTACATTATGTTTTTCTATTGCAGCTAGAGAGGCCGTCGAGAAGGCCCGGTGAAATACTTAAATCACAACTTGATTTCAAGATGGGATAATCATCTATAATCCGGAACTGGATGGCATGTCAGCTTATTATCAATGATGAGTGCCAAGCCCTAGACTACTACCAAGTCCTACTTGAAAACATTCTCCAGCCTACACGAAACATTCATTGGGGAATTAAAACCTCTAGTGTGATCTCTGTAGAGTATCCTAACCTTTAACTTTCCTGGAAGTAGAACACACATATCACACGTCCAATACTTATTTACTTTTCCAACTGGAGCGACAGGAGTAAGAGCCTGTTCAGCAGATGGACAATAAAGTTGTACATGAGAATTGCCATGTCACCCGAATATAGAGCTGAAACAGGATTAAGTCGGACGCCTTTGCTAGTAATAGTATGTATGATCCTGTAAACTAGAGAATCAATCGCCGTGGTCTGTTCAATATACGAAATTGGGGAAATGAGAAGGTATCATTAAAAGACAATATATATAGTGCTCGCTTCAATTCGTTGGATACAAAGAGGCACCTCCCTGATACCACCAACGTTTACATTCAGCCTTCGGGGCAAATCTACCAGTGCATGTTTGCTCATCTAGGACTTTCCTGTTGGCCGAAGCAAGTCCATTAGAGACTATACCCCAAACTCTACCTGCATTGACCGCGTATTTTAAGCGTTTATTTACTCTGTAAGCGCAACGACTCTACACTGAGTTCGGTTAGGCACTGGCTAACCAGCAAAACGACTATCTAATAATTGCTCAACACGGAGAAGGATTGTAATTTATATCAGGAGGTAGAGTCTGATTTAATTAACCTTTACATTTGAGCCTTGTTACCGTTAACACACCTGCCTACAAGAAACAGCGATTTTCATGTCATAACATGTGCAAATGTGATTAAGTTGGTAGGGAAACGATTATTTCGATTTTGATTGACTTCATTCTTGAGCATTCTCAACGTTTATCAACGCCAAGATGAGTAGGAGAGCATCACTTTTTGCCAAGGAGAATCCTGGCAAATCACGACCAAAAGTTAGATTCCCCGATGAACTTGTTTTCTTGGACAATGTTAAGGAGAACGACATGCCGGCTATGCATTCGATGCTTCGGAGGGCCAGTGTGCAAATAGACATAAATGGCATTGGTGATGCAGGTGAGTGACACCACTTATATATACTTGAAACAATGAATTTACATTTCCTCATTTTTGTCGAATAAAATTTAGTCATTAGGCTTATGCTAATTTCCATATACCCGGGCAGGTATCTTTCCAGACAAATAGTATAATGTCCCTGTGGGTCTTAGCATTGCCATAAGATGGAAGCTTGTATCCAGGCAAATTGACCTTACTTATTAGGGTGATTTGTAAGCTGATACGGTTGTGTCGGAACGCCCGATACGTTTTGGGTTACAGTATTTTTTTGTTTATTTTGAAAAACATGGTACAGTGCATAATGATAATATGTTGGGATTTATATCTTTTGGATTGAAGTTCTTTCATGACTAATGGTACTATAAGTTCACAAGAAATGTGTTCATTGTACACCTTTACTACATGTATCTCACTATACGCCCTATAGGACATCCTCACTCTTTGAATTCGAGTCACGCTAATATCTTTATATACTAGATGCTCTGTGACGACATTTATAATTGAATCACGCAGCCTTTATTGACTAGCCCTGATGTATGAGTTGATAGGAATGATCACAGACGCAAAAGATCAGTGTGTGTGACACATGTTGGGCACAGTGACACGCTAACACATTTAGAACTACACGCATTGGTATTTCAAAGTCTGACTGTATTTCAGATTTTAAACTAAAAGTAATATGAAAGGCTTTATATTCATGATTAACTGTTTCAGTCAAAAATAGAAAATTGCAGCATGCAGAGCAGATAGATACAGGAGATCAGATTTTGCTATTAGTGCCATATCAACTATACTAGCCTAACATATCAACATCTGGGCGAGGGAAGACACTTTTTTTTCACGAAATTCCGTTTATAACATGATCCAAATGAAGCGAACTTTATGTAGCCTGAACAGTATATTAAACAGTCCATTCTATCGTCCATGTCGGGCTTGAGACGACTCAGTGTTACATCCAGTATTTAAACATTTTTATTAACTAATTAGGCATATACTATCAACACCATAGTATATCAGGGTGATATAGTTTAAACCGATCAATACAGTATCCGTGTTTCAAATCAATCCAAGCATTCAAATACCCATGCACCGCCCTTCCTTTTAGTATGCACGTTTGAATTGCTTCTTCCTCAATTCTGTATAACACTGCGTTGCCCATGTCTCCTTTCCCATGGAGAAAAAAACTAAACATGCAACATATATAGGCAATTCGGGGGCAATTCGTAGCTATTCGTGTGTTTTACTTCCAACCTAGGACAAGCCTGCAGTCTTATCTCTTACAGGATCGCGACATAAAGATGAATATCACTGATGGCAATAAACTTGATTTGGTGTCATTATATTTATGCTCAGGTATGACTGCCCTCCACCAGGCAGTACTGGATGGTAATATTGTTGCTGTGCGATTACTTATACGTCATGGGGCTGATATCAACATGGTGGACGAGGACACATGGACACCCCTGCATGCTGCCTGCGCAGAAGGGCATGTGGATATAGCCAGGTATATGTTACATTTGATAGCATATTGTATTTGCATTTCCAATATGAAAGAAAGGCAAATAAAAAAAATCGTGGAGCCCTGTTTAGGTTAGTTCAAATAATAAGTCCAAGTCAAGAGCTTGCATTAAAGATGTAATATTTACTTGAATAATTCAAGTAGATAGTAACGTTGGGCAAGCAATGAAAACAACGGTAGAGACAGCTAGCTTTGGGTGAAGACAATTAGTGTCAGCCTTGACAAAGGATGCTTTCTAAAATTAACCTCGCGCAGTGGATCAAACAACAAACACATTTTGAAAGGGTCCGATTCAATTACAGCAGCCTCAGAATATGTCTGGCATGCAAGTTGCAGGTTGTAATTAGTGTTCAACTAGTCACTCGATCCCTGAGAATTACAATCTGTTACTTATAACTAGTATCTCAGTAGCGTAAAGGTTTATCAATTTTCGTTGAAATAGAGACCACAAATTCAAATCCATGGGGGTATACTTACATATAAAGTTTGACACGTGTATCGGACATTACGAATTTATATTAATTACATATTCTTTTTGACAACTTTATGGTGAAATAGAAGACCAGCAATTTCACATTATCAGGGTGGGAGAGTAATAAGTTTTCGGCATACGCAGCGTTTTCTGCTTATTTGATTTTTTAGGCAATACTTATTGATCAAAACTGATCAGACCATATCAAATATCCTGATCAGACCATATCAAATATCCTGATATGACCTAAACAGACAAAGATATACACACAAAGAGTAAACCCATCCCTTTCTGTTTGAATTATTTCTTTAAATAGTAACGAAGAGAAAAAAATTATTGTACCCCTAAATTGCGATGTCATTTTGTTTCGTTTATTTAATCCTTTCCCTCTCTCTCCTTCGGCAAATCTGGAGACCAATTAAACGCTATTAAAGGTATATGGGACAGTTCAATGAAAAAATATCGACCAGTACAATTGTCATAAAACGTTCAGGGATTGTTCCTTACTACAGAAGTATTTAAGAAATGAAGAAAAAAAAGATATTTTACCCCGTTAGTTTTTTTGCTAGAGTCACTTGAAAAAAATCCACGGTGGTTTACTATGGGAGTCTATTAGAAAATGTATTTTTTCATGTTTTACAAAATAATGAAAAAAAATGATCAGTCCAACTTGGTTTAGATTTGCTACACTTTTATTTGAGGTCATATCTTACCCCGATCAAAACAAAGTTGACCATGTTGTGCACTTTTAGTGGCAGCTCTGGCTGATGCCATTCATTTTACATTAATATTCGTCAGTGCAGACTTTTAACTCATGGGGTGTCATCATCAGCCGATGGGTTTTTTGCATCAATATAATTGTGATTATACTTCCCACAGTGAAAAATGTTTATTTGTCATGGCAATGATAGAACCTATGCGTAAATGATGAGAAATGAATTTTGATTAGACAATTAATAGACAATAGGGGGCCCACAGCTAGTAAATTTATATTAGAATGACCACTGGCTATCATAACCCAACCAGGAGCAGAATAGGGTCGTTTTTCAGACTCGCCCATATGCCTTTAATAGGAGCACGATCTTTTTCAAGTCTCAGTAACGCCAATGTTTTCTTTCTCCAACAGATTTCTCCTTCAGAAGGGTGCAGACAAGACAATGGTGACAGATGAAGGGGAGCGACCCATAGACCTTGTTGACGCAGACGATTTTGCCATGATTGGTCTCATGTTGGATCCTGATCTAAACAAGACAGTGACCCACGAAGAGGAGGAAGAAGATGCTGAAGAAGATGTATCATAAAATTGTAACTGTAAAAGTGTAGATATGTATAGTAGCATGGAGAGTGTAACGGTTTGGAAGTAACTAACTACTACGGATTCTATCCGAGCCAGGATACAAACCTAAGCTGCATTAGTTGACTTTGCACATTATCCCAAATTCTATTTTCACAGGTTTTCATATTCATAATTACGAGGGTAAAAAGAGTCGACATCACAATGACAGGTCACTCAACTGATGTGGTTTTTCAACACCTCTATCGCTATACGAGGCTCATACCTATACTTTTATAATCTGCATTAGCATGTGTAGACCATTTAGATCTCATTGATTTTATTTTTGTATACACTTTTTAATCATAAATCTACTACACGTGCATGGATGGAAATATTGGCGATGGCTCGAATGGGAATAGTGTAGGTTTGTCTCTTAATAAGCTAAAATCGTAGTGTAACTACCTGGGTTGTATACTTGCGAGCATCGGGCCTTTACAATGATCTTGGTAAATGTACTTTGGAAAAATGCTAGCTAACAACCAATATTAAGTTCATTATCCCGGAAAGCGGCCAATCATATACGAAGTATTGTTATTATTGATTCAATTTACTTGATTGGTTGTTATTAGTATTATATTTCTTTTCTATGGCCCAGGAAACATTTGCTGTTCCATACACGTATAGGTTCCGCTATTAAAGATTGCGTCAAGTCGTAAATTATTATATATTTGAAACATGAAATAATTATGTACTCTCCACGAAAATCAAAATTTTGAAAATACCATTGGTAAACATTGGTGTTATTAGATGTGATCCGTCCTATTTAACACACCCGAAAGAGCAATAAATATTCAATCCAACGATGTTGACCGACTAAGAGTCAAAGACCAAATCCAAATTTGTATGATCTAAGGAACACACATCAATCAGAAATTGTAATTGTTGCCTGGTTCTAACCCACTGAGTTACACAAAAATGGTATAATTTTTGTAAAAATGTTACTTTGGTTCAACATCAATTCTTCGTGATGAGAATTGAACATATTTTATTTAAAAGACGGTATTACGTAAGTGAAATTGCTAAAGGTATGTATGTTTTTCCAGTCAAGATCTGATTGTATTTATTATTCGTATTCATTCATTTAAAAAGAGCTGCTCTACTCTAAACTGGCACCCGAGATGAATATTGTTTTCTCTATTGTTCAGTATTAAGTATTGTATGCAAGACATTGACAAATAAAAGGGATGTTCAACCATCAGTCCTGAAACAAGCAATATTTCTAATTTAGATTTCTGTAATAGCTCTTAAATTGGTGTACATATATAATAACATTGAAGCAATAACTACTGGAACTAATGATTACAATGAAACAAATATTTATACTTGTTCCTATAATTATGATAACTTTAATATGGTAAACCTATTCTCTTGTTCCAGGGGTTGTTATAATTACTTCGATATTTCAGCAGAAATCCATAAGTTACCACGTCAATGTTTTATTCTTAATTTATTATCACAAATACAAGGATAGGCTGAATGGCATGCACATCAGACAACATACATCAAGATGCGCTCGGAACATTTTTGGTTGAACATAAGTATGCCAATACGTTTCTCATTATCTTTGATAAAATTGACTACATTTACACAACAGGTGTCAGTATGAAGAATCTAATGTGAAAATAGTACTTTTCCCAGTATACATCCAATGTTCATATTATATACCGTCAAATACATCAAGAGCATTTTTCTAGGGATATAGCTTCAGGCACGAGTGAAATGGGAATACAGTATATTTCTCCGATTATCGATCGTTCATGCTTACATAATTAATTAGACAGCTAAACTAAAAAAATCTTTTTCAGTTTTTTCGAACAACAATGGTGACTGGAATGCCCATCAAATGCAATAACTCAAATATCGCCAGTGATAAAAAGTATACATAATTCGATATAAATATAGCATACACTTGCCCAAAACATATTTACGTCTCCGAAATGACAAAAATAATAGAAAGTCAGATGAGAATCAATACATGTGGCATACATAGACATAACAAATATGTATTGAAGTTCATTCAACAGTGTCCTAGTTATATACCGTACAATCATATAAACTACAATATAAATTAGTAAGGTCAAAAGTACGACCAAAACTTTGAGTGAAGGATACACTAAAAACAACATCATAATCAACTATTTTACTAACTTGGGATACATTGTATGGTGTATATGTTATGTCGAGTTTCAGTGATAATTATGGAATATGTTTTAATAAGAAATATTCCCCTCCTCTCCCTTATCTATGCTACGAAATAGTACTGTTAACATTAGCAAGTACCCATGGGTTTAAAGCTTACCGACATGCATTTACAGGTAGGAAATGTCTCTGGCACGGTCCATGCATATTAACAAACCAGTGCATGAATCGGACTTGATCTAATATTCAAATGTTCTTAAGTTTACCAACATGAGGCAAAGGTATACATTGGCTATGCTACTTAGGCGGGACATCGATGTACATATCGTTGACTTAATCATTACATAATACTCAATGTTTGTATTGTATTGTATTATGTATGTATGTATGTATGTGTTTATATTGTATGTTTGTGTGTATGAATATATGTAAATGTATACGTATTTATGCGTACATTCACCCATGCATATTCTCATAAATAGTGCGACATCTTTTGGGGACCAGGTAGTCTACGAATATAGTATCACATTATCAACAATCACTTCTGTGGATTGAGGTAATTCAATAGATTCAACATAAAATCAGGGAAAGGCTTTAGGACGTCACAGACCCTGATTGAGAATATACCCGAGTGAGTGGATGAAGATAAATAAACATGATGACAATGATAGTTTTTTATCTACAGGAAATCACAAGGAAATCAATTGTATGTGAACAAATGAAATCCCACCAGTTGAATGACTTGGCACAGAGAATAAATATTAATGAAATAATGATAGAACATAATCTCTAAAAGAGTTAAACGGTGTAAAGACGATTACGTGTAGAACACAATCCCTAAAAGTGTTAAATGGTGTAAAAGTATTCACAAATAGAATAGAATGTGGAATGTAGAATATTATCATTTAATAATGAACACAAAAGGACATAAAAATCACAATGTTATATGCCGTCAAACCCTTGTACGTCGCCGATATGAAGACAAACATAGAAATCCCGGATTCAACATGCCAGTGATAATTCAATACGACTAGAAACATCCCACATACATCACAGTGAGAGAACATAGGATCACTCAGATAAAGTATTGCGAGCGAGCAATCATCAGTCCCGAAACAAAAAGCAATATCTCTAATTTAAATTTCTGTAAAAGCTCTTAAATAGGTGTACATGTATAATAACATTGAAGCAATAGCTACTGGAACTAACGATTGCAATGAAACAATTCACTATAGATACTAATTGTACAAGTATAACATTTTAATATACGGTATGTTGAAAGAGAAATGCAGAATTATGTGCCTTCATGAAAAGTGGGAATTCGTCCCGGATAAATATTGTAAGTATATAAATTCCTCAAAAAAATAAAGTATAGTCGTTTTTATTGATAAAATAACTAGTTCAATATTAAATCGCAAAAAGTATTTCTGATACTATAATACGCCTACATGTATCGAGTATAAAAACGATTCTTGCCCTTGAGTTAAAAAGTTTAACCACAGATTGGCGAAGTGGTTGGCACTAACCCGCTAGGCATGAAAACAAAACGCAGCTCTGTGATATTTACATGTGTTTAAAACAGTGAACTACATACGATATAATCTTATGATTGTAGTTTGAGAATAAATGGAGTATTCATTATCATCGGTGATGGAAAAAAACGAATGGAACTAGATGCGAGAAGCAAAATATCACTTCAGCTTAAATAAATACATTGACTCTTAGTGATAACAACCTAGACTAAATTTTGTTACTGTCAGGAATTTCTTTGTTAGTTGCTATGTTCCCCAAGAATCAACTGTCGCTGCTGTCTGACTCGGGAAAGATCTCGGTGAGAATGAAGAGACCAATATCTAGGTTCGTCCAGTATGAGGTGTGAGCAGTCAATGTAGCAAGGTACGCACTTTCCATCTTACCCTCCCGCAACTGGTAGTCTAAGCGCCACTCAAGATCTAAGAACAAGGACGGGAAGAACACATTTGAAATAAGATTAGTGATAAAATACTACAATGATTACAATTTGCCTCGCGGTGCTACAACTATTATGATCATTAAATATCTCCAGTAACCATTTCTATTGGATGGTGTTGCTGGGTTACCAAGAGAAGCCCTTTTCAAAGATAACATCGTTTAGGGAGATCTTTGTTTTCTATTTGTCAGGGGGAGAGGGTGGAGGGTGGAGGGTATTTACCTCATGGTAGTAGTTACTTGATTTGGAACAGTTTTGTAGATAACTATGAGAAAATTAAAACGAAAAATATTTAAAGATATAGTTGGGTGTTTTCGAACAAATATGCTACTTAATGTAAAGGTTTCTTACTTAATTAAATGTTGTTATAGTGTTCAGAACTTACCCGTATGATCAATGGGAGGGAGGTCCTCCATATCAATTATATCATAGGCACCGGAGGAATCTTTGTCATCAGACATCAGCGGTTCGTTGGTGGAGCCAGACGAGTTCGAATCGGAATCGCTCTTCTCTTTAGATAGATCAGTCAGTTCTGCAGAGAGGCATTCCTCGGCCTCGGGTTGCCCTCTCAGACCCCACAGAGACCATACACCACTAAGTCGCCCTATAAGTCACAACAAACATTATATTACCTTAGTAATAATAATAGTATATTATCTATGTAATATGAGCGCTAGGGAACTATGGATGTCGCATAAGTGTGATATTACATTTATGCGCTGATATTTATATTAAATAGCCCTCTGTCGATGTCAAATCGATCCCGACGTCGAGATCGATTTGACATCGACAGAGGGCTATTTAATATTTATTTCATACTAAATCAACAAGAGAAAGACGATTTTAATGACATTTTACTTTGGTTTCCATTGAGTTTGTGGACATAGGTCTTGAACGAACATGACAGCGGAAGCCATGATGGCGGAAGTAAGTTATATCATTGCGCGCTTAAGACTTTTCACTACCATGGTTTCATTGTGTCATATGCTCTAGATTTTTCTTTAATATAATGCTTCTGCTTTCGGATTTTTCGGAATTAATATAACTCGAACTGGACATTAAAGGTATGTATTTGGTTTTCTGTCTTATGGATCACTATATATATATCACTTGAAATTCTTCAGATGGGGGACTACTCTTTCTCTCACTGGTTACCAAGTCATGATACGTTCACAAAAAATGTCAACAAACCATAACTTTCGTCTTTATTTAAACATTAAATAAGCAATACATATCATATTACTCAAATTACTTCTCAACATGGAGAATAAAACTTCCACCGCTGATGTTAGCTCCGGCAAATACACATCTTTCTGTTTGTTGCTGGTCACTTGAACTAGCGAACGTACGGCCGTGCCGGCATTGATGCTGTCACTAAAAAAGCGGGTCAAGCAGACGATTTTAATTCTGGCTTCTCATTGGTCAGATCAAGTCATGTGATGCTCGAAAGTAGTTCGGTTGTAATCACATACGTATGTGATACGAGATTTCTAATCGCACCCCCGAATCACGCACTCGAAATCATGTATGTATGTAATAAATATTTGAATGATATAAAGTCTTGTTTAAACTTATTCAATAATTCTAGTGTCTTTAATGGTAAGATATACAAAGCTTACCTTGTTCGCTGAAGTATATCTGTGATTCTTGGAGGAGCAGCCATTAGGTGGGGAGGACACAGGAGACGCGGCGCGCAGTTGTCAGTCTTTAACACCGGGTGTAGCAGCTTGAGCGTAAGTTTGACAAAGGAAGAAATGCATAAGTGAAACAAGAGGAGCAGCGGAGGACACCTGGGAGAGGTGGGAAGGACCTGTGTCCTCCCCACCTAATGGCTGCTCCTCCAAGAATCACAGATATACTTCAGCGAACAAGGTAAGCTTTGTATATCTTACCATTCTTGTCCGTCGCCGCCAACCGGTGGTGCTAGGACACAGGAGACTTTAACGTCAAACAGCTCAAGGCAAACCAACTACTTAATTTTCCTCACCTAGTCCTTATCCTTATTGCTTCTCTTCTTCTTCTTAGTCTGAGAAGCTGCCCTTCTGGTATGATCAGACAGGAGAGCATCGGCAGTGGATTGAGTAACGTTGATAGGCTTCTGATAGTAATGTCGGAAAGTACTGTCACTTCTCCACATAGCAGTGTCCATAATCTTTTGAATAGGAAAGTTAAGGGACGCCAACTTAGAAGTGGTAGCGCCACGAACAGAATGAGCCTTAAACTTAGCATCTATGCCACTGGCAACTAGAACACAACGTATATACTTTGCAATGGTTGAATTCCCAACTGGTTTATAGGGAGCAGTAAAACTGATGAAGAGAGGGCCAGTACTCCTGCCCACATCATTGGTAGGTCTGAACTCTACCGTTCTGTTCAAATAATGTCGAAGACAACGTATAATACATAGTCGTTTATCTTGTTCATAAGATTCTAAAACAATTGATCCAAGACACCTCCCCACTCTAGAGGTCTTGAGGACTTCCGAAAGGAGGATGGTAGCCTTAGTATGGCCTGAGAACACAATATCCTCGCAGCGAATAGTCCTAAGTGTCTGAACACGTTGACTGGTGACTAACATGAGTAAACAAGCCACCCTTTGGGTAAGTTGAACTAAAGATAAATCCGCTAGTGGAAATAAGGTAGTCAAGTAGGTTAACACAATGTTCGGATCCCATGTCTCCGAGTAACGGGTCTTAGGAGGGCGAGTCCTAAACATTCCTGTCACAACTCTTGAGACCAAATGATGAGAACCGAATGAATCTCCATCAAATTTTCCAAAAACATTGGAAAGGGCTGAGCGGGCACTTGAAACCGCTGCCCAAGAATATCCTTGATCGTAAAGGTCACAAAGAAACTCAATACCATGGTATAAGTCCTTCGTATCATCTGGAATGTCCTGTTCCATGCAATAAACTCTCCACTTGCGTAAATAGGTCTTATAAGAGCGCCTGGTATTTGGGGCCCAACTATTCCGGAAATGTTTCCTGGCCCTGGAGGATAGATCAGTGGAGACAATCATACGTTCTAGAAGAGAGCGGCGACGAGAGGAATGTTTCCTATCTTTGGATCCTGCCACAGACTCTTGTGGGGAATTAGATTCCCCAGACGACGACGAAACCTGAGAAGAGACTTGCAATTCCTGGTCAGCTGGGAATGCCACGGCTGACCATGCCAGTCTGGGGCTACTAGAATGGCAGATAAGCCCAGCATCTCTATCCTCTGCAAGCAACGTCCCACCAATCTGAAAGGTGGGAACAAATAGGGAAGCTCAAAATCCAACCAATCCAGGGTGAAAGCATCCACATAGGAAGATAAGGGGTCCGGGAACCAGCTGGCGTAGATAGGTAATTGATAATTATGTCGAGAGGTGAAAAGATCAATGTCTGGGAGACCAAAGGACTCCACAATTTCCTAAAAAATTTCTACATTCAGTTGCCACTCAGTATCATCAGATAAATGCCTGCTGGCTAGGTCAGCTTCAGTGTTGTCCACTCCGGCCACATGGGAGGCAGAAAGCCAGTTATTCTGAGACTCAGCCCAGAGCCAGATCTCTCTAGCGATGATATCACAATTCCTAGATTTGGTGCCACCAAATTTATTAATGTAAGCAACCATGGTTGTCACTGCGGACCAAGATGTGAGTGTTCCACACTGCTCTCATGAGGGAGAAGATACCAAGTTTGACCGCCAGAATCTCCTTAGTATTGATGTGATATTCCTCCTCTTCATCGTCCCAAAGGCCCTTGGCCACTTCGCCATCTGCTACTGCACCCCAGCCTGTGTCACAAGCATCAGTGAAAATAGTCAAAGAAGGGGCTAGGGTACGGATACTTCTAACACGCCATGGTAAGTTCTCTGCCCACCAAAAAAGATCATCCAAGGCTCTTGGCGACAGGACCATGGATGAAGAGAAGTTGCCACGGGATCTGCGAAGAGCTGCTATCTTATCTCTCTCTACAAAACGGTAGTAGGAAAGACCATAATCGATTCCTTTGCACAAGTCTATAAGGGTACCTATCAGAGAGGCTACCGCACGAATAGAATAAATCCGTCTAGGATTTTCCAAGAAGGATGATACTAAGTCCAGAGCAGAATCCCTCTTCTCCTCCGGAGGGTAGACTTCCATTCTGGCAGAATCCAGAATGAATCCAAGGAACTTCATCTGTTTAGAAGGAAGGAGTGACGATTTTTCCGGATGTATGTAGAATCCTGTCTGATGAAGTAAAGATAGGACGATGTTCAGAGATGTTAGGCACTCCTCGGGGTTAGGACCCCAAATGAAACTGTCGTCAATGTAAGAAAAGGCGTGAGCGCCCCTGCTGCGGGCCTCCGCAAAGATGGGGTGCATAATCTTGGTGAAAACATAGGGAGCTGAGGTAAGTCCAAACGGAACACAATTGAACTGGTAGAACGATTCACCCCAGGGGAACACAACAAAACCCCTATAATCCTGATGAAGGGGTAAAGAGAAGTAGGCCTCTTGTAAGTCTAGAGAACACATAAAAGAGTGTGGCCGGATCATCTCAATTGCCGTCTGTAAACTATACATTTTGAAATGAACTTTCTCCTGACACTTGTTCAAATCAGTCAGATCAATGATTAAACGCCATTTGTTATTAGGCTTGGGCACCACAAACACATTTGACTGGAAAGAGACTTGATCCTGAGTAATCTCCTCCACTACACCTTTGTCGATGAGCTTTTGTACCTCACACTGAACAGCTGCCTGTCGAATAGGCCCAAATTGATACTGAGAAGGCCGCCATTGCTGAATTGGGGGGGCAATGAAGTGTAGTTGAACACCCGCCACTAAAGATAACACAGTGGGGTCAGAAGTGATATCACGCCAGCTGGGTAGATGGTTCCTTATATTCCCAGGGATGAAATTCAAAAGCACAACACCTGAAGGTGTAAGGGTATAAGTAGGAGAATTAGGAGGCAAGTTCTCTATGAAGTAGATTACCTCCTCTACCGCCTGTAATCCTGGCGACGATCGTCTCTCCTTCCGTCTCGATGATCGTGATAATAATCGCGGCTGCGGTAAGAATCTCTCGGATAATAATCCGCATTCCTCCGATTGGTCTGATAATCCGAGCGGGACCCCCGTCCTCGTTGAGCACCCCTCTGACCCCCCCTGCCCCTGGAAGGGGGGTTTGAGGAGTTTTTTGCCTTAGCAGAAGTGTTCTCTTGACCTTTGCCCTTCTGCTGACCGCCTTTCTGATTAGCAGCTGCTTGAACATCCACAACAACAGAAAGTTTCTTACTGGCATCTAAAGATTTGATGTTCTGTTCAAGGTCCTCTCCTAACAGATGAGCAGGAGTGGAGGGGAACCTCTTGGAGTTGCTCGCCATCTCTTTGTATTGGTCTTTGAAGACAGAGACCAACTCAGTACGACGTCTTTTAGTAAAGATGTGCAAATTGAAGAAAGCCAACATACCAATCCCATCAGCGGTAGTAGAAATAGCAGCTTTGATGCTAGCAGAAATAAGGGCAAGAGCATCATTAATCTTGGAAGCGACATCACCAACCTTAGCCCTGTCAAGAGGAGCTGGTTTCCCCAACTCGGGAGGAGCAAGAAGAGACTGAAGTTGTTTCTGCATCTTTTCAGTTTTAATGACCATGGAGCGAAGGGCCATGAGATCATCACCGGTCGAAGCTATAGCACTTATCGCAGCAAGGAAGGTCTTCTGTAGATTCTGTGAAGTGTTATCGTTGCGTTGTTTCTGAGGGGGAATATTACTCCAAACTTCCGAAGGAATAGAGGGGACCTTAAGCTCATCAATGTTACTAGGTCTCTTATACTTGGTCCTAGTCTCGTCTAAGACCTTTCCCACAGGAGGCTGATCTGGGTTCCTCATCCCCCGGGCACTCACCTTCCTCCAACAGAAGAGAATCATCATCTATTGAAGGGATATGAAAGAGACCTGATCGTTGAGGAGAAGGGGAAGAAGATCTGCTACTCATAGGATGAAGCGGAGGAGGGCTCCTACGAGGCGAGCGCCGTCTAGGTGAGCGTGAGCGATAATAGGGAGATCTGGAACGGGATCTCCTCTCAGGGCTCCTCGACCTGCGGCAAGGAGGACCAAAGGGATCATATCCATCGGCATCCTCATCAGCCATAGAAAACCCAAATCCAGGACGAGAAGAATCCCTGGCTGGGTGGTCCCTATGAAACAGATCAAAGCTTGAGCGGCCCCACGAGGCATCTCGGCCGCCATTGCCGAAGCCTAGCAGACCATGTGTATCAGAACCAGGTCGCGATTCCAAAATATCCATCCTAGAAGCCACATCATTGGACAGAGCCGTAGCTTTGGCAACTGCCTCGTTGGTAGACTTAACTGATGTATGAATAGATTTTAGCTGGTTCATAATATCCTGAAGAGGATAATCGGGAGTTTGGGTTTCCAGCGGATTCAACCCCTTCTTCCCGGTCTCCCCTGTCTTCTTCACGTTTTGTAAAGGTTCACCCATGATGAAACCACACACAAAAGTCACAAATGTCAGTTCAGAAGGTCTATTACTAAAACAATTCCGAAGACACAGTAAATATAAAGGTAAAGTCAAACAAGACAGCATGAAATCGGTTTTTGTACTAACATTCCTGAGAAGGGTCTACCGACCCAATTCGGGTCGACCATACAGATGCCCTCTTGTCATTTTTATCAGGCTTTTCCTCTGTCCAGTTCATATTCTCTTCTTATCAATTGGTGTCAGATGTATAAGTTTGACTGCGTGGTACATGATACTAGTCGCATTTTTTAATATGATATCTATCAGATAGATAGATCAGATCTACTTATAAACAGTTGAACTTTCTGAATTAATTGAAGTATGGGCTTTCAATCGTTTTTGGGGCATAAGTAATAGTATTCAATCGTTGTGGCGTTATGGAGTTAAAACGGAGGAAAATGATAACTTAAAGCAAGAGGTGAGAAGAGGGAAGGGGAGAAGAGGAGTAGGGGGAAGGATGAAGAAGGGGGAGGGTAGTCGTAAAAAAAGTTGAAAGTTGGTAAAAAAAAAGTTGAAAGTTGGTTGGAAAAAAAAGTTGAAAGTTGGTTGGAAAAAAAAGTTGAAAGTTGGTCGAAAAAAAAGTTGAAAGTTGGTCGAAAAAAAAGTTGGTCGTAAAAGTCAGTCGTTCGTAAAAAAAAAAGCGCCCATAAGGGGGATTAACAATGCCTAGGGATTAATACCCTATGAAAGCCTCATGGTTTAATCCAGCTTGTTCTTAAACAACTTTAATAATCATAAAATTCCCTAAATCGAATCATTTATATTTGCTAATAAACATCTAAATATTTAAAACTGATTTATCACATTACTTTTACTTTCAACCATTTCTATAACATGCAGAAACACCCAAAAAAGTTCCGTTCCGCTTCCTTCATTCAGATTCCATTTGCCATTACTTTTACTTTCAACCGAATCATTTATATTTGCTAATAAACATCTAAATATTTAAAACATGATTTATCACATTACTTTTACTTTCAACCATTTCTATAACATGCAGAAACACCCAAAAAAGTTCCGTTCCGTTTCCTTCATTCAGATTCCATTTGTCATTACTTTTACTTTCAACCGAATCATTTATATTTGCTAATAAACATCTAAATATTTAAAACATGATTTATCACATTACTATTACTTTCAACCATTTCTATAACATGCAGAAACACCAAAAAAAGTTCCGTTCCGTTTCCTTCATTCAGATTCCATTTGCCATTACTTTTACTTTCAACCGGCCGAGCGGAGAGCTTTGATGTCCAGACCTATAGTATTATAGTGTCTCATATGCAAGGATTATTGTGTAAGGCCACTCATGCACTTCACACAAGAGGTGCCGAACCGAATTACGTCACACAAGAGGTGCCGAATTACGTCACACAAGTCGCCGACCTCCAATCTAAAGCGTGCCGACTCCCAGAGCACCAGAACAAAGCTTACCGACCAAGCTGGGTTTGTCAACATTGCCACGTGCAAAGTAATACCGTCCCCTGAGTTTAAGATGTTCTTCCAGAATTCAGGGATTCCCCTTCCTATCATGTCAACATACCTGACAGAACAACGTGTCTCCCCGAATAACTAGGTCAGGTCGGACGAGCTGGTCTGGGCGAGAAGCAGTCTAGAAGCAAGATGGCGGCTACACGTGGCCAGCGGGCAGATAAACGCCCAAACTGGGAAACGTTCAATCTGACCCTCAAACCAACAAGGAGGATGTAATCCACTCCCTGAAGGATCTCTAGGCACTTAAAGTTCAAAGAATGATGAAATTGAGGTTGAAAGTTGAGGTGAAATACAGAAATAATCCAAAACGACAGGAGGAAAACCCAGCGTAGACTGATACGTCTGCGCAACTCGGTGGACTGACAACTGCGCGCCGCGTCTCCTGTGTCCTAGCGCCACCGGTTGGCGGCGACGGACAAGAATGTATCATTATAGGCAATATTTGAAAATTTCCAGACAGGAGAGTGATAAATACGATATTTAAATATATGCACTCCAGAAGAACAGTATATGGAAGAGGGTCCCGAGTCTGTATATAAAAGAGTATAATGATAAAGAAACAATAAAAATGTAGCATTAAAAATCGCACCTTTTTGTTGGTCATCACTGTTCATTTCTGGAAGTAGAAGGAAAAATCAAAGATTTATAAACATTAGATAAGAGTGTTAGCAACCACAATGCCATGGCTATATTAGAAAATAGAAAATATCGAGCACTATTACAAACTTTCGGAATTTCAAATCGAGACATTATATTCGACTTCTTTTCGGCAGAAATAATATTAATGTTTTTAGTACAAAAACTTGATATTTACGTGCTACCGTCTCCGCTGCTGCGCAGGATTCATCCTCAGACTTGCTAGCTTTATCGACTGGTTTACTACAGGCAGCAGCGTATGCTTCAGCTGGGATATCTTCATACCTCGGTTTGTCAACTTGATCCGACCGATGGATGTACAGAGGTGCGAGTGTGGAATAGTGCTTCAAGATCAGCGGTTCTAAGCGGTATGCCTTCAAGTATTAACACAATATCGCGATTTATAATAAGTAAGTAATATACAATAATATATATATATAATAGAAATCATTTCTTTAGTACAATAGTAATTTACTAATAACATCAGACACAAATAACTGTTTATGTTATAGTTTGAATGTCAGTGCTGCCACTCAGATTCTCAAAAGAAAAGTACAGAAGCAAGGAAGGTTTTGCAATTGTTCCATAATAGTCAGTCAGCCATGCGTCAGCACAGAGACTTTCCTCTTATCAGCGTTTTTGTTAAGTTTGAAAGTAGGTGGGCTATATATGGAAATATGGAAATTATTGAAGGCCTTAAGGAGTTAGAATCGCAAAATAAAGTATAATCCCTAATCTTAGGACGTATAATTGTGACCATATTATTATTAATCATGTGAGATGAGCACATGGTGTTGACCCATATGTGGCTTGAGGAACACTCGATGTTTTAAACTTCCTCCTTAATGACCTCAGCATGGTGATATCAATGACAGCTATATATAATCAATATGTTCATATGCAATTCCTTTCCTGTCACAAATTTTTAAATCCATATTCTCCCTGTAACCAAAATTCATATACATAAATGCGTGAGAGAAAAATTAGACTAGGTCTAAGACTACTCCCTAATTTTGTATTTTTACATGAAAAATCGTGGCTTCTGGTGTATTTTCAGCATAATTTCCAGAGATTTTAGTATTAAACTTTTATCAATTTTCCGCATTATGTCTGTATACTTCTAACACACCAGTTTATGTTTGTATTAGATATTTATCTGATTATGCAGGGCTATGTGAGAAGTAGTAAATAAAAAAGATTTCACCAGTCAAATAAAGTATAAAAAGCATCAAACGTCTATTTTTCGTTGGAAATCGTTAATATAAAGTATACAAAAAAAAAAAAAGTAGTTTTCAAAGAAAAGGCACAAAAAGTATTTACTCTTAAACAAGTATAAAGATGAAAGAGTCGACAAAACCATTCATAATTTTATATGGCCTTGCTCTCTGATGTCCAGTTATATATTCAGGGGTTCATCTTTCTAAAAAGCATAGTCTGGAGTGGTTTAAGAACTAAAAATCTCTTCAGCAAAACGATCAATAACTTACAATAGGATCTGAAGGATGATATATATTGAAGAGTCTTGAGCAGAGCCTGCGAGGCAGGATGTGGTCCTGGGTTCCATTTCCTTTCGGTCTTACTCCCCGTAAAGCCAAAAACACCGCCAGCGGCGATCCCAGACAAAAGAGGTTTTCCAACTAGAAGTAACACAAAAAAGAAGCCAGCAAGATTATAAAACAATTGATTTGAATAATTATATTCGCCAACAATATCAGGATCTCATTTGGGTTATATTTGTAGGTCAGAGCAAAGCATCGGGATTCAATGGATGTGCATTTATATGGCCTTAAATTGATTATCATTAACGCATACATAAGAGGGAAAGACTTGGCTTGTTTTGGGTAATTTTATTTGATAACATTTAAGAGGTTTGTAAAAGTTTTTATTTGATGTGTAAAATGGTTGGATAAAAAGTAGATAATAATATAAATTTGGTGATATATAATATAAATCTCTATTGTTGGAGTGATGGTGATGATAGGATGTGGGCGGGTGCGTGTTATGTAGATAGAAGCGAAGGCGAGGAGGGATTTTATAGCAAGTGGTGTAGCTTGGTGTGGGTTGATGACGTGTTAGTAAGCCTAAGATGTGTCCCTTTTGCGTTAATGGGAGAGCCTAACACACTTTCTGTGATGCACACCAAAAGGTACTTACGTGGAAGTTGAGCGATGGTGTTTGGGGTCTCTTAGCCAGGTTCAATAGTTCCGATTCTAGTTTATCAACTCTATTAAAGTGGAAAGAATAAGATTACATAAACTAGCGAAACGAAATACTCGTGGACACATACTGATACAAGTAATTGTATTATTACAAACGAATTTTTCACTGACCTCTTGGTATAAAACATAGAATTAAATAGTACATCATAATATGGTTTCCATGTGAACAGACATCGATTTACCATTATTGTGTATTATCCACATTTATATGATTTTAGATGTCCGGTATGAAATTCCAATATATCTTTTCCGGCTATCTAAAACCATCACTTGTTCGTCGGCGCAGTGGATGTCTGCCCGTGAATTAATGAAAGAAATCCGGGACAGTTACCTTTTTCTAGCAGTTTGCAATTCAGCCACTAGATCAGCTGCCGCACCCTCACAATGAACCCGTTCTTCTTGCTAAAACAAAAGAACAGAAACTGACTTCGTGCCAACACCTGTAACACTACAGCCGCTATGTATCATTCAAAAGGCAATACAAATGCAATGAATGAACTATATATGTACTCGTCATACTTACGAGCATGGAGGTAACGTATTGATCGTACAGCTGGACTGGATTCCAGCCCATGATGATATCGTATGTTATCACACAACCTGAAAGGATTGAAAGAAATTAGATAAATCCAGATAGTGTCGATCATGTTTGTTAACGATGGAGAAGCCAATATAGAGTAGAACGTGTGCGTCACCATGTGGAAGTAGTAGGTAGGGGGCGAGGGCAGTTTACTGGACTTATCACATAGAGTCACTCACTTCTGTGCATATCACGCCCATGCATCTGTCCCACATGTCCCATGGATGCTTGTTAAACCCTGGGTCCTCACCCAACTCAAATATTTTATCAAGAATGATTTGTATTTCAATTTCTAAATCTTCAGGGGCCAGGACAAAAGGAAATAATTTAAAACAGATGTAAGAATAGTTTACTTTTATGCAATTGTGCTTGGTGACACTAATCATCTACCTAATAGTAAGGGCTTACCGAGAGAATGAGCCACAACAGAAACTTTCCCTCCACTCGGTTCGAAATAAGGATGACGACTACAAAACATAGTATACAAGCGATTGAGCTCGTTTTGAAGCCCATGTGTTATCTGGAAATGAGAAAGAAAATGTGAGTATTGGATGAAAACATTTCACATCAGAAATATTGAGCAATTTAGTTACTGATAAACAAATAGGGTGTCAGAGTACTAAACTGCTGGCTTCGATTCAGAGTCTTGAAGTAATGGGTTCGAATCCTACATGTACTAAAGAGTGTAAATATAATATTCATAAAATAATGGGACTAGCAAGAATGCATTCGTATATACAGTTACAACGGAAGTAAGGTCATTATGCACGCACTGAATACTTATAATAATCATGTAGTAAATGTGTCAATATTAAGTTAGATTAAAAGTTGCTCAATTCGGGTAATTGAGAATATTGCATAATTGTAAAATGTAACCCGAATAAAAACTTATTAATAAGATGATATTTTGTAAATTTATTAAATGATGTGGCCAATAAAAACATTTAAAAAAAAAAAAAATATTATATCTCTGATGTTCCATACGAATAGCTTAATAGAGGTTACCATACCTCAGATCGGTACAGCGGACTGGTGTAATACAATATATCCATGGCCGATGCATTGAGAAGTGTGCGTAATCCCCGAACTTTGTTTGGGGTGATTGACTCCACAGTATCTACCAAGAAAATGTCCATCCATTAAAGAAAAATCTCTACGATTACAAAACTTGAAAAGCTGACGAAGCCTCGTTAAAAAAACACCAATAAAATACAAATAAAAAAGGAACAAGAGTGTTTATATGAGTTGACTTCACCACCAGTATTCTTAAAAATAAGAAATACACAAATACAATGAGAAATAGTATAATGCAAAATGAACAACACAACAGAAAACTGCCACATACTATGATTTCTATCGATTACATGGAGGCGAGGGCAGGCTGTAGTCAAATAATTAATTTTAGAATACATTTGATAGAAAAACTTTAATGAATTTAAGTAATATACTCGTTTGGTCGCAACAGCAGTCGGTAACAACACTATAATAATATAACTAGACAAGCAATGGCGGTTCTGGGCCTAAACCCGGGGGGGGGGGGGGGGGGGGGTTATTCTGCTGCAGGCAAAGTCAATGAAGGTGTGGGAATCGCCATTAGACACTGATGACGCAACAACGTTCACCTTGATGACGTCATAGTCTGTGCAGTAGCCCTGGAGAGATACATACGGAGACTCACGAGTGCGGTCTCCTTCACTATTCTATCCAGTGAGTAAGACAATGCAAAGCAGTGAGAAACGTAATAGGAATAAAGATAGAAAAGCATTTGGTCATGATTAGAGATTCCGTTGCTGGTGGAGAGCCTAAAATAAATAAAAGTTCAATTTGACAAATCCTTAATTGCTCACTTACCCCCATCTAATTTTAGGGAAGATCTCCATTCAACAGGAAGAAACTCCGCTCGTTTGTTTTCATACTCAGACGAAGAACAATTCTTCGCAACTTTGCTGCAAGTTTCTCGAAGGCTGAAGTAAGAAAATTAAATGTGAAGTTTAATAACTTCAAGTAAACATATTTTTAATAACATAATGACAGGCACACTAAAATAAAGACAAAAAACCCGAAAGATTCCACCCATCGTTCTTTATATGGAATTTTTAACATGTAACCATGAACAACTTGCAACTGGTTAGCAGTGCTCCCACCCATCATCTTTTTAATAAGAACGCATACCGGTAGTTAACCCATTTAGAAGAGGCATACATCGTGTAAAGATCAAATGTGTATACGATGCCTAGATATTCGTGATGAGGACATGATTTTAACACAACTTACTCCGCACAACTCTTGGCAATGCTGCCAGTGTCCATTTTCTGGCCTATTCCGTGGATGACAAATACTAGATGTGAAATATCTGATGGCTTATCGTCCATTGTTGCTTCACATTGATAACCTCGACATAAGCGAGTGCCAGCTATGGAAGTGAAAATAACATTGGTTAAGAGTTCGTATTTTCAGGATGAGACATGTTATTAAAACTAAACAATGAATTTTAGTTAAAAGTCATACCTATGCATTACACATATAGGATACCTATGCATTACACATATAGGGAGAATGAAAGGGGTGATTATTTATAAAGAAAAGAGGAGAAAATAATCCAAAAGAATGTACATCGTATTTGTAAAAATGAAAATATTTCCATACCTTTACCAAGACCTAAACGGTTCCCAACGGCTCTGTAGAATTTAGAAGAAGTAGCTTCACTGTGAAAGTAAACCTTCTCTTCTGAGTGCCAATCTACATGAAAATCCTTGAATTGCAGGTGGTGGATCACTAAAACAAATATGAAAGGAAACAACAAGTTTTCATAAATATCAGTTTAATTGAAAACCATTTGACTCATGTGTATAACACCCTCTGTTGATATTTTACCATCGTTCTATTCAGTTTCTTGAAGGACTTTGATTGGGAATGCTTCTTATCGATATATTTGTAACCGAAGCATAAATGAGATCCTTATAAAGTACAATTTAAGCCCCGGGACATAGGCCTAGTATACTTGGGTTGAAATCATGGTCATATTAATTATCCTTCAAAATTCAGTGATTTTCATATAACGAGAAAACATAAAACAGCTACATACTATGATATCTATCGACACCAGGCGGGTATGGCAGCTATAGCTATAGTTTCAATTTACTATTGCTTGACTATTGAACCTTTGATTTAAAAAGTCAGGTGTAGAGTCGAAAAAGGCAGTCATAGAAATCAGTTGTAAAAGTCGGTTGAAAAAGTCAATTTTTTTTTTTTTTTTTAAGTAACAAATCTTTATTCAGTATACCTGCCATCTAGGCGTAAACAATTCTATCGCTCTTGCGTTCGATTCAGACATACACAAAGGAATGTACTTTTAAAATGAGCAGATTTTGGGAGCTCCTATATGTAATTTTTTTGAGATTTTCAGTTTTCTGACCACTACTTCTACTATCTAATCGTTAGTTATCATATATAATCGGACACCAGCAAGATTACTTCACCTGCCTGTCACCCAGACTTTATATTAACACTGTGAGAATAAGGAATGTACGCGGCAACGAAACACTCACTAGGTGGCGGGTGCAATGTCGGTGTCCCGCTCTACCATAGCCTAATACACAAACAGGATTAGGCCGTCCTTACTGTGACTGCCTGCCGCATCCAGTAGAGGGGATGCGGCAGGCTATATTATCGTTGGGCTAGCTATGAGGGCCCCTAACATAACTGGCCATATTGTGGCCATATCATAAATGGAAAAAGGAATTATTGTGATGAATTGTCCAAATAATTGAATGGGATTTAAATACAAAAGATCTGCTGAGGATAGCATTTTATAATAATGAAGAATGATGTAGGCCCCTACATAGCATTGGTTTATGCCCCGGTCCCCGCACTCATATACAAAAAGTAGGACATAGGCTTGTTCCACCTATCAGAAAACATACCCTTTTCCGCGGATTTTGAGCTGAAAAAGTACCCTTTTTTCCATGAAAACGCTGACTTTTCAGCCGTAAATAACACCCCTTTTTTCTGAAAAAACGCTGACATTTTTAAAATTAACCCCTTTTTTCTGAAAAAATGCGGACATTTCTAAATCTAAATAAATATAAAATGGATATTTGAGGTATGGAATATTTGCATCTTAAAATCACAAAAGAGTGGATAGGACCTAATTACAGTAGTTGATTTACAAAGAAATAAACACCTTTATTTCTTAACCATGCACAACTATACTATAGGCCTAATTGTATGGATATAGTTAGTATGGTTTCACTTCATGATAAATTGAGTATGGTAGCCTATAACCAAAAGGGTAGTCTATAGAGTATGTCTAATGTCTGACCAAATATGACACTGCATTAGTTCCTGTCAAAATGTAACAGAAACACAGCTAGAACATGTATAAAATGCAGGTCCTTACCCTACTAATAGTAGGGTTTATGCATTGTGTTGCACTGAGTGACAAATCGCGCACTTGTGAGCGCTGTTTCTCACACCTAGACTCTCACACCATAGGTGAGAAAACTAATAATATATAATATAAGAAAGGTGATTGATACAAAATACGCATGTAAAACTAGTTTAATAAGTCACTTGTACTGTCATTACGGGTCTGGAAAACCACTGAAATGCGTCAGGACCATTGTTAACATATAGAGCTAATATAGCGCCTACCGCTGGACGGGACACCGAGATTCGACCCGCCACCTATTGTCATAAATACACAACGCCCAATGCACACGCTCTATTGTACTGATGTATCATTCTTGGGCATTAAAACCAACGTACTGCAGACTATCACCATTCCAGCACCACGTGACTTTCTTAGCCAATCACAGGCTCAGCATTCCCGGGCTTCTCATACATGGCGGCAGATAGAGGCTTTTTCGTTCCTCGTCGTCGACTAGCTTCCATCTTCGACTTTGCCATTTACGGCCGCCTTACTTCTGCCACTGCACTTATTTGTATTTAGAGATGGCCGGGAAACACAAGAGGAACCCCTTGGTGGTTACTCCACCACGCTCGCCTCAAAAGAAGGGACGGCCTGTGCCAAGGCAGAGAAACTTTCAAGATGGCGAAGGCCAGCAACGAGCAGACCAAGACGCTCAGCGTAACGCGCCTCAACGGCCGCAGCCAGCAGCCAATCAGCGCATCGCCCAACCTCAACCGGACCCAGTAACACGCGAAGACATGCGCACGATGTATAACAACATCATGGTTGCCGTGCATGATATAGCAGCGAAGCAAAACAAGGTTTCTAACCCAGAAGAGCTACCAAAAGCACCTATTCCTGCTGTTCAGCCAGAACAGTATCCGATACAGCTTCTGCAAACTCCGCAGACACCACTGACTGCAAATCTACTGCCGGGCGCCTCTCTGACTCCGGCTTCGGCTGCAGTCGCCCTACCGCCGCCGCCACAGTAGCCGCCGCCAACATGGGCTCGGTATCAAGTCCCTCTACAGCCAATGACTCCGGGCGCTCAGTCGAGGCCCCCTGCAAGCGCGGCACTTGGACAACCTCAGACATCATGGACTCACTCGGCCGGCCAGTCTCTCCCGATGGTACAGCCTCTGTTTTCTGGGGAATCAGGGGCTCTCCCTCCGCTGAGGGACTTGGCGGCTAAGTATAGAGAGGATGATTTTGTCTTCGAGGCCCTCGATCGTCAGTTCCCGTCATACATGCAAGCAAAAGGTATGCTTAAATACGTTAAACCTTTCTCAACCCCCGAGGCCTCACTGCCTCCCCTCATGTATAAGGAAGTCAGGAGGGAGAAGCGTGAGCTCGAGTTCCCCGAATATGTGTGCGGTTTTGCAAGAATGCTTGCTCCAATTCTTGTAACAAACTCTCAGCCCTGGCATATGGCTAATCATCTCGAGCAGATGGCCGAGGACATGACCACCCGCCCGTGGGAGGGCATTAGGTCATGGTCCCAGGCCTGCTTGGCATTCATCAACGACGGTCAAGCTAACTGGGCTAGTGACTATCTATTCCGCTCAGAACGTGCTCGCTTGGCTTGGATGCAGCCCCCTATTAAACACTCTTCATCATCTTCTTCATCTGCCTCTGCATCTACGTCCTCTAAAATCTCAGCCCCGTGCCCTGCATTTAATACTGATACCTGCAGGCACTCTGAAACACACACGGAAGGCACGGTCAAAATGATGCACATATGCGGGTTTTGTTTCTTCCTCGCGCGTGGGAGGGAGTTCCCCCACGCCGCTGCCAACTGTAATAATAGGAAGGCTATGCCTGAGAAAAACAAGGAATCTAAGAAGTCGGCCTCAGGAGCATGGGGTAAGCAATCTTCTTCATCCAACAATAAGTCATAATATGCCTGTTGAGCATGCTGTTTACATTTGATGGGCTGCAGACTATTCCAACTACCCGTATGTAAACAATATGGCAGCCCCCATGTCTTACTTCCGGTTCTACGGAACCCTTCATGTTATCTCACCTTCTGGCCTCATTACTTCAAGTTCCGGGCATAGTTGATGCTCGTTCCATCTTCTGACATTTACTATTCATTTACTTCTACTGATCATAGCTCGACAATTCCCCTCTCGAGACAACTGTGTGATGATGCCTCTGCATGCTTCAACATCGGAGCTTGCTATGCCTAGTTCCTTCGACCATGAACACACAGGACCTATAAACTCGCCTCACCTGCAATCGAGTACCCAGTCTAAGGACCCGATTATTGATGTTGTGACTCAGGAATTTAAAGCCCTTGACATGTCTAGTGTTAGTTCGGACAGTCAATCGGCTCTTCTCTCGGCTGGTAGTGTTATTCACCAGCCGGATTGTGTTAGCTTTCAACAGTTATATTCTCCTCCACAGAGCGCGGATGCTCACTTAACGGAGGTAGTTAGTTCCTCTACAGTTACAGTTTGTACTGACTCCGATCAGTTGTGTCAATCTTCACCTCCCCAGAGCATGGACACTCATTTAATGGAGGTTGGACATAGTGTGGATTCAGATGATATACCACACCAGGACTTACTCCTTTGGGACATAGGTATTACCTCTCCCAATACTGACATTAAGGATGCTATGTTATCTCACCCTCCCAGCAGCCGTACATTTGTCTCATGGCCCTATCCAACAATCTGCATAGACTCGGATACTGCACATATATTTTTTTTTTTTTTTTTTTTTTTTTTAATTTTTTTTAAAGCTTTTATTTAGACTGGGTAGCTCAAGTCCCAGCAATTGGGCTTTTCACTTGCCCCAGGTGACAAAGTCCGGTATATACAATAAGGTACAATATTTACATTAATAGAAGTCGTTGCTGTGCCACTCTTAACTGGAGTCTTTAATCATGAGTGTTGGCTACGCTTCAAGGAAGAAGAGTCTGACTTATATATGAAAGGGTGCGTGCTGCGGCAGCCCCTAACTGGTGTGGTGCAAGGGTTGTGCTTCCGTCCAAGTTGAATAGGCATGTCTGGGAGATGGAGAGGACTGGACACTCCTCTGACCAAATGATTATGGATGGCCTCCTTTACGGGTTTCCCATACAATACCAGGGCCCCCCCTGATGGATTCTACTGTGTATGACAATCATCATTCTGCGCTAGCATTTCCTCTTCATATCCGCAAATACCTTGATACGGAAGTTGGCTTTGGCGCACTGTGTGGCCCTTTTGCCTCTCCGCTGTTCACGCCCTGGACTCATGTGAGCCCTATGATGTCCAGGCCCAAGCAGGACCCATCCGCTAGGCGGATTATAGTTGACCTGTCATACCCTGAAGGCGGGATCAACAAGGACATTGCGAAGAACTGCTTTAATGGCTCCCCAGTCTATCACAAGCTGCCAACCGTGTCAGACGCTGTGACTATCATTAATACCTTCCAAAGTAAGGCCTTCATGGCCGTTATTGATCTAAAAAGGGCATATAGACAGTTTGCAGTCTGCCCTCTCGACTGGTGTCTCCTAGCAGTTAAATTTCAAGATTCTTATGACTTCGATTGAGCCCTTCCATTCGGGGCTCGTATGTCGAGCTACGTCATGCAATCCATCGCCGGGTTTCTAGTGAGAGCCCTGGATAAGAGAGGCATTACCTCTCTTATGTACTTAGACAATTTGATACTATTCGGAGAATCTCAGCCCTCTTTACAGGCCCATCTCCATGACACTCTAGAGCTCATCTTGTGTCTCGGACTGCAGCTTGCCCCAGACAAGTTGCAGCCCCCTGCAGACGCAGTAACATGGCTCGGAATAACTTTTGACGCCGCCAACAACCTCCTTATCCCACGGGATAAGCTCCACGACATTCAGTCGTGCTTGGCCAAATTCTCGAACTTCTCTTCATTATCTACAAATCAGATGCAGCAAGCTATAGGCCGTATAAACCATCTCTCAAAGGCCGTGCCTCCAGCCCGGCTCTTCATGAATAGACTTCTCAGCGCGCTCCGGGCGGCTGCTGGAGGTCCCATAGTCCTCACCCCCTCTGTTAAGGCGGACTTTGCGTGGTTCCTCAGATTCCTTCCGCAGTTTAATGGGAAGGCCATCATGCCCTCTAATATAACATCGATGACCATTTGGGTGGACTCATCTCTCATGGGCGCTGGGGGCACGGACGGCAAACGATGGTATGCATTCAACTTTACGCCAGATATGACAAACAAAACATCTTTCAACCACGTGGAGGCATTCAACTGCCTAGCCGCTGCTAGGCTGTTCTGCTCAAGCTCACAAGGAGGAACCACGGTTCAGATATGCTGCGACAATCAAGCTGCAGTGCAAGCCATGAATGGGGGCAGAGCTAGAGATGCAAGGCTGGCAGCTTGTGCTAGAGCCTTTTGGTTCTTGGCTGCTAAGCTTTCAATTAAATTCCTCTTTGTCCATGTGCCAGGCATATTCATGGAGCTCCCTGACGCCCTCTCTCGTGCTTTTGCTTCAGACACTCATAAATTGCTCGCAGCTGAAATTATATGATCTAACTCCCTTAAACAGCTCCCAGTTACTGCTAATCATTACTCGATATTACACTTCTTGTAGGCTCTGCAGCCCAGCTCCTTGACCACTCAGCTAAGGCTCGACAGCACGCCTCACACAGACCGGGACCATGACAAACAGACGCTTGGCCATTGCCACGTTTATGGGCTTCTGTGCTTCTCTCTCTAGACTACACAATGCTGCAACCCAGGAACATCTGCTGGTATATAGAATATCTTGCCCAGCACACTAAGGTTCCAGCTTCGGTGAAAAATTCAATCAGCCATATACGCTTGTTCTTCAGGCTAGCTGGTCTCGACCCGTCTCCTCTTGACGCCCCACTTGTGTACAACGCCTTAAGAGGTCTCGAGCTTACATTGAGACACACACCACTACAAAAGCTACCGGTCACACCAAGAATGTTAGCGGATGTGCTTCTTCATATAATTCCATCCCCGCAAGGCATACAACTTTGTGTTGCTCTTAGCCTTATGTTCACAGCCTTTCTTAGGCAAAGTAATGTAGCCCCCCTTACATCAGCTGCATTTGATCCTACTCGCCACTTGACTGTAGGTGATATTGTGTCTTCGTCATCAGGATTACTTATATCAGTGAAATGGTCTAAGACTATGCAAACCGGTCAGACCCCTGTCACCATATTTGTACCAGCGATAAAGAACAGTGTCATCTGCCCCTGCAAAGCCATGTCTCTACTACAGGCCTTCTACCCTGCTCCAAAGACTGCTCCTCTATTGAGGTTCAGGGATGGGTCAGCCATGACCTCTCATTTCATCTCGAACCAATGGTCGCAAGCCCTGCGAACTCTAGTGGCTCCTGTATGTCAGACATGCAACACTCAACTGAGTGTAGAGCATCTCTTAATACATTGTCAGGCAACCAAGAGAAGCAGAATAAAATTCCTGCAAAATCGCAGGACACTGCAGAGTATTTTCCGGGAATCTGGGACCAAAATATTCTTGATTTCCTACAGGAAATCAAATTGTACGACAAAATTTAGGTAACCTAAATGTAGCCTGACTTTGTCAAGCCAAACCCTGTTTCAAGAAATAGGGAATTTCACAGAATAAAATAACAAAACCACAGTATATCTGCTAACTTTTAATTACTACTAGCGGTGGTGAAACTAACCAAAGCAAACCAAAGGCAACCAAGAGAAGCAGAATAAAATTCCTGCAAAATCGCAGGACACTGCAGAGTATTTTCCGGGAATCTGGGAACAAAAATATTCTTGATTTCCTACAGGAAATCAAATTGTACGACAAAATTTAGGTAACCTAAATGAAGCCTGACTTTGTCAGGCCAAACCCTGTTTCATGAAATAGGGAATTTCACAGAATAAAATAACAAAACCACAGTATATCTGCTAACTTTTAATTACTATTAGCGGAGGTGAAACTAACCAAACCAAACCAAACCAAACCAAACATTGCTTAATATCTTGATATACGATGTCGCAAATGTGAAGTACCCCAAGTCAAATAAATGCTATACTGTAACTCAGCGTTGTATCTTTAATGCTGTGAGAATTGTACTGATGTATCATTCTTGGGCATTAAAACCAACGTACTGCAGACTATCACCATTCCAGCACCACATGACTCTCTTAGCCAATCACAGGCTCAGCATTCCCGGGCTTCCCGTGCATGGCGGCAGATAGAGGCTTTTTCATTCCCCGCCCACCTCCCTATGCACAAACAATTTCCTATGACAGCTTTCAGCTGTCTTGTTACTCTTTATTACAGTTAATTCAACTGAAATTCACTTATCTACAAGCTAGACTTATTATCACAACATGTTAAATTGAATACTACAAGCAGTATTATATCATGTATAACTTTCCTGATATCTAATTATTACAAACTCTCATGTCTCAGGTTGCCATGACTACCATTGTAATTCTTAACTTGTCAAATTCCATCTCAAGAATTGTATTATACATTGCTTAATATCTTGATATACGATGTCGCAAATGTGAAGTACCCCAAGTCAAATAAATGCTATACTGTAACTCAGGGGCCCGTTGCACCACTTTTTGGTGAAATCGTAGCGTTAACATTATATTAAGGATATGTTAAGGATATATTAACAATAGGATTTTGCCAGTGTTGCATGAGACCTGTCGTATCCGTAACCCAAGGCGTGCATAGTGGTGAAAGTGGTGCGTCATTTTCACTTTGCAACGGGTAGCAACATACCCGTACATTTTGTCATATTTTTATATGTTTGTACAAATACAAATTGTCAAATTCTCGATACGCTAGTTGCTCTATTATCGCTCAGAAACGAGCAGACAACGGAAATCATTTAGCGCTACAATAAGGATATCCCATGCTCAAAAGCATGTTGTTAAAAGACCCCCATTTAAGGACATGAAACATGATTTAGGGACACAATATTGGCTGGTGCAACAGTAAGGTGTTAAGGATATTTTAAGGACACGATTTTTACTTAACGATACCTCATGCAACGGGCCCCAGCGTTGTGTCTTTAATGACTCAGATTTGGTTCTCAATTTCAATGATTTCCTTCATATATCTTTCTACCTTACATACCCAATTACGACTGGAAATGTGGAATTTGGCATTGCAACAAATAGCCTTGTATTTAATACAAATTCCATTGAAAAACGCTTAACACAGATGGAATTATTGTAGAACAACCTCTGTCTATTTATATAGTTCTTTGCCAATAACAGAAACCAGTTAAAATATGTCATGAACTTTGCTTTGTATTCTGTTGTTCTCTCCCTCAGGAATACTTGTGGAACGAGTCTAATACAGGCAGTTTAAGTTCTAATAGCTCTAATAGTAATCAACCTAATTCCTTAAATAATCAATACTACAAGAAGGACGAGACAGACCGCAACAGAATACTCCCATCTTCCAGACCAAGGTTGGCCATATCCCTAACGGCCCTAGGCCCCCTCAACCTGAGCGACACATTATCCCAAAATTATTTGACTTTAATATTATAACCAAAATATTCTTTTGTGTATAACAACTACAACAATCGCCTAGCCCCTATAAGGGCTTTTGTTTATTCAATTCATTGCATCGACTATAATTCACCGAGTCATAAAAAAGTGGCTTCCCCAACTATAAATCTAATCTACAGTTATCATTCAATGTTGTAAATTTATTCCAATAAAAATCTACTAAACGGTAAACCTTTAGCGAATAGTTTCTTATCATTGCATAGTCTCATATGTACTGCTGGAACGAGTTCTAATTTCTCATTACATTACCTTGAGATCCACTGGGCTCAATGTTGTCACAATTCTTGTCCTCTTGAAAGCGATCTAAATGTTCAATTTCGATTTGGTCAGCATAAATTTCTTCTAAAGGTTGCCAGGTCCCATCCATGAACCAAGTGCCTCGAAGAATTGCAGCAGATTCACCTGTGAGGCAAGAAGGATTAAATGTGCATTCATTAGTGACATCACAACTCTACCCAAATAGAAAGGACATTTGCAAATCTCCGAAACTAGTCCAGATTTTGAGAAAATCTGTAGTGCAATATATTATTTCCAGTTAGTTTTATCATTGACAGAAATGATTAGAGACGTACACTCATGTTTATCAATAGTAGGCCTACGCCTACGGTACCTTAGCTTTAATACTGGGCTTAGTGAATGAGAAATATTACATTAATAGAAAAGAAAATATTTTTTTTAGATTTTACAAACCTTTGTTATTCCAATATATAGGATAAGTCTTCCTCTTGAGAACATCGGCTTCATAAAGTCCGCCCCTAACACTGACCAGCTGATTTTCCAATTCCGAAGGTGAAGCACATTCCCCAACTCCCTCGGCCTCACAATCAGATTCCTCATCATTTGATCGCTGTGTGAGTTCCCTGTAGGCACACTCAATTCTCAGAGAATCGTATCCGATAAAAGGGGTCCATTTACGATCACTTTCTTCCCTGTAAAACCACCTCAGCTGCTCTGGTCGGAGCGGTATTTGATGTTTATGATCTGACGATCGACTACTTTGAAGGGAAGAGGGCGCCGAGGAATCGGAGTGAGATGCAGCTGATGTTGGCGAATGTTGCGATGATGCCGATGGGGAGGCTGAGCGACTAGTGCCCGATTCATACGCTTCGTTCCCAACTTCAATTTCATCTAGATCAAGCGGGGACAAGCATCTCTCGAAATCCATTGAAACTGAACTTCCTAAAGTTCCATCTGCTGGGGAAGGGTTCATTTTCTAGACATTTCTGATGAATAAATGTCTAATAGAGTCCTCGAGTCACGATTCCATCTAACTTGTCCGGTGACTCAAAAATGACAACAAATACCGACGGCTGACCCGACCTTGACCTTAAGAAATTATAGCCTGGGAGTTGATAACATTGGTTAAATCCGGATCGTATACCACAAAGTTAAACATTGTATCTAACGGTAAATATATTTCTTAGCGTATAAATTAGGTCTAAAGGTTCATTAACAGATACAAAATATCAAGTCCTCACAAATATCACAGTTTGGAGAGTATGACCTTCGTGCCTGTGCCTGTGTCTGTGGAGTGTGGTATCGCCGGCCCGGTCAAGCCTTCCATGTTATGATTTGCAATATTACAAGTGAAGCTGCACGCATTTAAATTTTTTTTTCTAAACTGAGGTCAGTGGTTTTACTCAATACGTCCTTGAGAGCATATCTATTCGATACCTATTATTACGCGCACTAATGGCCATATCCCTCTATTATCACTCAGGCCGCTTTACAGGTAGGAAGGCCCCTATTATAGGCTATAGTTAGTATTAGTGGCTATGGGCCTATCTAGTGCTGCACCTTAAGTTAGAGACTATGCTTTATAACCCATTTTTCTAAATTAAAATCCTTGAAAAATTAACGTTTTCTTTGTTCATAAGACTTAAGATTGATACTAGGAGCCATCTGGCATCTAAGTTTCAAGTGATTTTTGTATCATATAGTATAGAATATTTTCCTCCAAATGGTCATATTCTAATTGTGCCATAAGACCTTTCTTGGTATTTTTTTCAAGAATAAAAGACTATCATGCCTGCATTTATATCAAATTTTAATCAAAAGAAGAGATTTTTTTTTCAAAAGAAGAGAATTAATTAAAATTGAAAATAGATTGACTCAACATAATATTTCTAAGACTAAGTAAGGAATCAATGAAAAAAATGTATTTCCACAATTAGATAAAAGATATGCAGTACAGTTCTTGTCATTCATAGCATTTGACCATACATATTGAAATCGTTTCAAGAGTTTTATCGCATTGCATATGTAGGCCTATCTATAAATTGGATCAGCTTTACCCTAAAATAGGTACTCCAGTTTACAGAAATGTGAAATATTTTCCGATTTAGAAAATATAGTTTGTGACACAACACAGCAAAGGCTTGTGCCCTTAAGTGAGACAGTGAAAAATGTCGTTTAAGCAGACATGGCGAAACTTGCGGGACCGCGGTCCTTGACCGCTGAAAGACTTGTAGGACCGGTGAAACTTTAGACTTTTAGTATCACCACCGGTCCGACTGTGACTGTCTGGTGAAAAATTTGTAGGAAATAATGTATAAATATTTGAAGGACTGGTGAAAACTGGAGGTCTTGTGAAAGTTCCTTTTCACCGGTCCAACTGTGCGGTGAAAGTTCTAAAGTTTTCACCATGTCTGGTTTGAGTGAAAAATATGGGCCTCTATGTGGCTCAATTTTAAGTTACTTTAGGCCTAGTGTAATTTTTAGAAAGTTTCTGCCGAGAAATGAATACTTACATTATTAAATCAATTATATTATTCTGACTTAAATTCATCCCCGTATTACGTTTTCAATGTGGGACTGGAGGTGGGTAAACTTAGGCTACTGTTTATTTTGGCATTGTCTTGGAGAAAATCAGGCATAGGCCTAGTAACTCTGATTTCAGTTTCAGGTTTACCCGACATAAAGGTTTGAGCCTTAGTACATGTATACATTCTTGATGTGTCAGACATTGATTTCTTTTATCTATTCTTTCAGTTGATGACAAGATAAGTGAAAAATGTGGCCAGTTTTGATAAACGCCCTCAGGCCATATGCTCCATACATAGTTTGGCCTGTGGCAGCAGTGATAGGATTTGCAGGATACCATGCCGAGAAAGCCATACGTGGAAACCAGAAAGAAACATTCAGAATGCAAAGTATTGAGGAGGAACGAGATGAACGATTACTTCGGGAAACAATGGATAAAAATCCCCTGGAAGTGGACAAATTAAAAGACCGGGCTTTTGTACCTAAAACGATATTCAGAACAGAAACCTCACCTAAACACTGATCTTAGCCAAGAAATTTATCTTTTCGGTTTCACAGAATTTTGAAACTATTTTTTATCAATGGGAGTTCATTTTCTCGTTACTGTTTACACCACAAATAGATGACATCTTTGTAGCTAAAGAAATGATTTTTCTTTCCCCTATGTTACTATGTAATATAGACTAATCATTGGGGAAGATGCGTCATTGTAATCCTAGGTAAACAATGCCAAGAGCAATCTGAGTGAATGTTGAACATTTTCAAGTTTGCTGGGTAAGAACGATATTAGAACACAAATAAATATTTCGACAAATAACTTTCATTGGGTTTATTTCTTCAATTAGGTTAATAATTCATGAAAGCCTTGTATGAATAAAAAGGTTTAATAATTATTGGAACGCATATACAGTTGAAAGTTTTGTCAGCAGTCTCTCATCTTAGGCTATCGACTACTATCACTTTTTGGACTTGGAATGTCTTGTACAGGATCATGAACCTGGAAGGAAAAAAAATACACATTAAGGCAATGGATGAAATGTGGTGAAATTGAATTAACTGTTCAATAAGAATAATAAACTCGTCACATATTATTATGATTATACATTCATCACTATCTGAAATGATGTCTTTAAGACCAAGAGTTGCACATTTCAAATACACCTACCGATGAAGCTAAACTAATCCACTGGAGAGCTTGGTGGATTTTGTCATTGGACGTACAAGGCAGGTCCAAATTCCAATGAGTATATTGTTTAAATTCATGGCTGATTTTGAATTCACGATCCTCATCCTCGGAAAAGGGTTTATGTTGTTCCTTCAGTATGATACCTGAAAGTACAAAATGCTACAAATTTTGTAATAGCGAACACAATTTAAATGTCACATAATTATATAGCACAATGCCAATCCAAACGATGCACTTATTTGCTCTCTGATTAAATCGCCAAGACATCCAAAGGGTCTCTTCTCACATCCATCTAAGCAGTGAGATAATTATATGGGATATGTAAGCTAAAAGTTGAAGGAGGAAGGAGGAAGGAGGCAAAATATGTAAGAACTTAGTTCAACCATAATAATGATGACATAGTTAATACACAGATATGGTTGTGGCTGAGGCAGATAACAAGGAATTGTATGCTTATAAATGTAAAATGTAAATGTTACTCTAATGCAAGTTGTTGAAAACTAACGTATTTATGTTGAAATATGCCATGGCCTCATGGGAAGAACAAAATTGCTTGACTTTAGGACCCTTTTCTCTACAACTCATGATGTAAATGTATAAAGAGAAATAAAAATACTTGTACCCTCACTAAAGTGACCACATCTCCCGACTTCCAAGAAAACCACACACCACTATCTAGCATTAGTACTTAATGAGTGATAAGAATCAAAAACAAGCTCCCCTTAGGGGTCTCCGGTCCAGTTTTGTCCCTAAATTGCCCTTGTAACGGACAATCCAAGTCCATAATATAGGCCCCCTCAGTCAGACCTCTGTGTTAATATAATCTCGATGTGATAGAGGACAAGCGATAGTGAGTTCTCTATCACATGTCCATAAGTCTCTTCCCTCCTCACCACAACCTTCCAAGTCCTTTAGGGTTAGACCACAGGAGGAACACCGACTGGGGTTAATGGAGGGGGACCTCTATCCTCTGGTAGGATTGTCCGTTAAAAGGGCAATTTAGGGACAAAACCAGACGGGAGACCCCTAACATGTGATAGAGGACGAGCAATAGTGAGTTCTCTATCAAATGTCCATAAGTCTCTTCCCTTCTCACCACATCCTTCCAAGTCCTTTAGGGGTTGACCACAAGGTGAACAGGGCCTGGGG
Source organism: Sthenelais limicola (assembly GCA_942159475.1). Classification (NCBI taxonomy): domain Eukaryota; kingdom Metazoa; phylum Annelida; class Polychaeta; order Phyllodocida; family Sigalionidae; genus Sthenelais; species Sthenelais limicola. The sequence goes on from OW804098.1 coordinate 52,848,076, forward strand.
TTTATAGAGGGGGATCTCTATCTGCTGGTAGGATTGTCCATTAAAAGGCCAATGTAGGGACAAAACCAGACAGGAGACCCCTAATATGATATCAATGGAGTGTCTATTGGCACAAGGATGCGAGACTGGACATATTTAGTTGTTCTTCCATTATTCAACCAGTTTAATTTAGTAATTCTATCACCATTCCACACACATGTTTATTATACATTATGGCATTGGAGATGACAGCCCTGCGGTTGTACCAATGTGGTGGGTCAGGACTCAAGAAAATGTACACACAGACAAACCAAAATGTTTCTTTCTGTCCAACGTTATTTGAAATTTAAGATAAATAGCATTGAATGTTAAGATAAAACAACGTTCAAAGTAGTATTTACACTTGTCACAGACATCAAGACTATTAGCAGAATTGACTAAATTTGTAGCAGAATTGACTTAATGTGTAGATGCCTGGACGTGTGTACACACGTCTAAAAATGACCTCAAAAGTAAACAAATCCCACATGCTTTTTCTAACGTTGTTGTGTCATCTGAATACAACCCCCCCTACTATGTAAACAAATTGTGATTGTAGAAAGGATGCTTTACATATTCTATTATATTTTTATCATTTATATTCCATTTCATTGTGTCTTGCATCCTTAAAACAACAAAAATCGATTAAGTGCGAGAAATTATTGTCGTACCTGTGTAACCTTCAGGCACATCCATTTTCGACCCATTTAATGGACGTCCACGAAATGTCCCTGTTAAATCTGGAAAAAAAACCAATGACATTCATTTGCAGTCCCAAGATATTTAGGATTAGGTCTTATAAGGAAATAGTAATATCCATGCTTGATCATAAAGAGGGGTTTCAGATGCTTTTTGATTTTCTTGGTCTGGCCCAGACATAGACCCATGCATACATGTATACACCCATGCATGTACAACATGTATCAGGATTGAAATGTCAGACATATATCTCACAAAATATGTGGTTGTCAACCCTGTGTATACATAAGCTCTAAGTTCAGAATCGTACAGAGCACATTTGAGGTACAAAATGACATTTGACTTGGGTAGCACTTTAAGACGCATTTTACATGAATGAATATCATATAGTTTGACATTGCCTGACAGTCACATTTGTAGGCTTATAGACCTAGGCCTACTATTCTCTGGTAGGCACATTGCTGTCAGAAAGTTCAATGTTCATGACATTGTCATATACTGATCTGTAATACAGATTTATGATTATCCCACATAATTAATAGCCCTGAGGCATGTAAAATTCCCAAACTTTCCACACAGCTCACCCTGCCTCAAGTGAGGTTACCATGGTCTTTGTTTTTCTGGAATAATTTTTTCAAAGGAAGTAGAAGCGAATCTATCCAAATTACTGTATTCCGATCGCTCTCTGCACATGTGTTTCGACCAACTTACATTGTATTGTTATGTCAGGGTAAGGTTTTTTTTTGTTTTCTTTTTATTTCCTTAATATTTTCCACATATATTGTTGGAATGCTCAGGCACTAAGTTTTGAAAGATCAATAATAACAGAATAATTAAATCAATTGTTCCCCGACCTAGGCACCTGCAGATTTTAGTAAGGTTTATTTCTTTTCAATAGAATTTGTTTACCATGGCAAATTAAAGGGGGAACCACACAAGTTTCATTTTTTTCTTTCATGAATATTAAATAATAATTATTGGTTTTATATGCATATTTAATCCAAGACTATGTAACTGTATTAACTTGATTTGAATAAAAAGTATTATATATATATATATCATCGTTACCCCTATTATTTATAATTGGGGGGTACTTTCATTATAATCTTTTTTAGCGTTACTACACCCTGTGATTTTAGCCATTTTTTTATGCCAAAAAGTGGCAATCAAAATAATATCTCCTATTTTTTTTTAATAGATTTTTATTGCATACAATTTCGTGGACAAGTCCCGATATTCTCATGCGTTACATAGATACTATATTTTCCCCAAAAATGTTTAGTAAATTGTCGAATTCCTATAAGAAGTAGAAAAAGAACTGCCTGTAGCCTATACTAGGCCTTGACTTCCCAGCCTATCATTTCATAAGCAAATTTCCCAGGACTTTTTTGCATCTAGACGAAGCCAGCCCACAACTTCAGCAAGTCTTTAATACAACCAATAACCATCAAATGCACTTAATTTACTATGTCCGTCCATGCCGTATACCTTTTAATCAGCTTTTAATTCACGTTCGGGAGAAGTCGGGGATGATACTGTGTCTATTAATATATCTAATGGCCCGATGGAGGTTTCAAATCGATCGGAGGGTCAAATCGCATGACACCCCGAAGGGGTGGAGTGAGATTTGACCCTCCGTCGAGATCGATTTGAAACCGAACAGAGGGCTATAAGATATTTATTACATACATATTCATCGATTTATTTGTTATGGTTACCTTCTTAGTACTGTTTTTCTTGACAAATTATCAGAAAACTTTCGAAACATGCAAGACAGCGCTACGCTTCAGCCGCGTAGAGCATGACGTCATGAACCAATCAAATTACGTTATTTGGGTCATGCGCTTCCATGACCACCCGTACGCTCCGAATCACATACGTATGTGATATGAGATTGACAAATTATCGGAGCAATGTCTGAAAACTTTCGAAACATGCAAGAGATTGCAAGGCAGCGCTACGCTTCAGCCGCGGAGAGCGTGACGTCAGGAACCAATCAAATTACGTTATTTGGGTCACGAGCTTCCATGACAACCCGTATAGCATTGGTATGCGATTTGACTTTTCATATAGCACCCCTGTATCACATCGTTGAAATGATGTATGTATGTAATAATTGGCCCATATTGACACATTATGTGAATTTCGGTAAACATTACTGATGAATGTTGCTAAACATGGACTTGATTTATAAGCAGAGACAGAATCGACAATAATGAGGTAGGTTAGGCATTCCGCCGTTTTTCTGAATGGGCACTGTCCATCCCAGCTCCGAGGGGGCGGGAGGATACAGGGATGATACTTGTCTAAACTGCCTGCAGCCTCTACAATCCAAGTGCCGAACTTTTGTCTAAAGACTAAAGTGAGACTATTTCGAAGTTTGTAGTTATTAAGGGTTCTCGGTTCTAATAGTTGACTATATTTAACTGGAAATAATCTGTATTTTAGCTATTTCATATATTTCTGGACGCCCTCGCAAAAAAAAACTAGACGGTGAAAACTATATTTTTTTCTTTTATAACAAAGAAGACACTCCCAGGCAGTAATACTAATAGATATATTTTGCAGTTTTAAAAAAAATCTGATGACAGGTTCTTGGGGAGAAATACGAATTTGTCAGGTCGGGTGTGCGATTGCCGGTCATGTGTCACGTAACTGGTAGCGATTTGGGTCCAGAAAGAATACCGCTGGATGGGTTGTGTGGGCATGTGACTTTTAGGCTAGTTGCTTGTATAAATGTGGATTGTTCACATTTCCGACGAACTACCCTCCACCCACCCGTCCCGTTCTCCACCCCAAGTCCCACCCGGGCCTCGGCGCTGTTCACTCAGTCAGTGAACAGCGCTATCCATTTCGAATCCCATTTGCCGGTCACGTTTATTAGCGTAAACGTGAATTCCAGGGACGTTATGGAACCGGTACGGAACGGAATAAGGGATCGGAATGGTCATGCGCGGCAATGGCGATCGATTCAAATCATATCACATAGGCCGTAAGCAGGGGACGTTTATCGTTCAGTTTCTTTGCACCCAACGAGGGACTATAATCTTAAGCATTGTAAATTGGGATCATCACATTTAAAACCGAATTTTCCTTGTTCCCACCTTCAAAAGTGTGGACAACAATGAGAAAACAGCAAACCAAATCGGGAATTTCTTTCCCGAGCATATTACATGCAACACCATGGCCTCCCATCTCTCGGCCAATCAGGAGCCCTGCTTTGACCCATGTGACTGTACTACAAGCAAGGAGGGAGAACTTGCGAGGTAGCACCGGCTGACTGAGAGTGGCTTCTGTGACTTTGCATCTCTGATTGGCTGTTGTAGCCGGGAGGCGGGGCTACAGTGGTGCTGTCACAATCTTAGAAAATGTGATCGAACAATGATCAATACTTAAAATAACCTTAAATTGGTTGTCCTAAGTCAATAAAGGTAGTAGTGGACTGTCTGTACTAAAAACTCACTAATAAAAGTAATTACTTGATTGGTAAAAGCCTGCTAAGCCCCGCCCACTGCGTGTGGCTTCATTCGGCCAGCCGGTGCTACCTCGCAAGTTTTCACCAAAAGCGTACTACAATGGCGTGGTCCATGTGCAGTCGGAGACGGCTGCAACTTATTTAATTCATGTTTGTGAGAAGGTTAAGGGGGGATTCAATAGATTTACAGAGAAATCATGGAGAAGAGCATGTTAGTTTGCTGGAAAACGGGTTGAGTTTGACTGACAGGAGCAGATAGTCACTGAACAACACAATAACATGGTCCAGAAAAGTTTGTTTACATTCTGCAGGGGGTTTGGTCAAAGCGTCCTACTGTCAAAGCGTCCTGTGCCTAGTCAAAGGCAGGGTGCGACAAGATCGCCTCCCGAACGCCCGAGACGTGTTGATTTTGGCGTCGGGCAGGTAGATTTTTAATCTACCCGTTTTTGGACGGGCAGATTTTTGGAGTAACATTAGAGAACCATTTCCTATTACCAAGGTGTTTAATTTGTCCCAGACCTACCGGCAATAAAAACTATAACATGGTCATCATTTCTTTGAATCTCCCCCTGTATAGTGGCCGTTTTCAAGGCTATTCCAGGCCTTGAATTAATTTATTTTCTCAACTTCAAGGCTTTCTATGTCCCGTATAAACCCTGCAGTATAAGCTCCCGAAGAATCTCAACTGATTTCAATCACACAATTCAATTATGAAATATCACCCTTTCTTTGTGTACCAAAACAAAATAGAGCTTTTGTCTTAATAATAGATGCTCGAGTTCCATTGATGTAACGTTTAGGAGAGAGAGGATTTTATCCCCACCCCCTTCCTCTCTGTCTGACCTCTATCTCCCGCTCTCCCCCGACCTCCCCATTTTTTTAAGAAATAACAAAACACAAAACGCAAATTTCATGCGTTGTCTAGCTACCAATTTCCTACTTTCAAATTACATTTTTATCTTGATATATTTCGACATAATATTTTAAGCAAGATCATACACTATAATAATTACAATATATTGAATATTCAATCACTCAAACACATCGGAATGGATGTTAATTTCGACTCTGTCTCTCTGTCTCTTTCTGACTTTCCTTCACCTCGGAGGGAGGGTAACTTTGGGGTTTTACCCGCCAGCATCATTTGTTACCCGCAACTGCTAAGGAGCCCAAGGAAATTTAACTTTCTTTTTTTCATAATGTTTCCAAGCATTCTTTGAGTAAATTGTTAAATCCTATTTGTATTCCTCCATTACAAATATTGAAGAGATAATGTTCATATTGTGTTAATGCCTTCTTTGGATTTAACGTGGGTTTTTTTTTACAGATTTTTATTGCATATATCATGGACAAGTCCCGATATTCTCATGCGATACAAATAAATATTCAAAAAGTATCAATATTGCTGTACAGAAACTATAAGTTTTGCATGGTAATCTTAGTAAATAAGTAAGTTTTAATTACATTTGTCATTAGGCATGTGTCTACAATTATGTTTATCGGTATTTATCACTTGAATATATAGGTAAATGTGTATGATTTTGGACTTCAAGATTAGAATACTAAAGAAAGTTATTATTTAACAGATTTATCATCAAGCAATATTGATGACATATATAGGGAGTCTCAGATATTATAAAGATGTCATGTAAATGGGCTAAAGGGGGTATGAAACTGCTGGGCAGGTGGAATTTTGAGGTGGGCAGGTAGATTTTAAATCAACCTGCCACAATTTGGATCTTGTCGCACCCTGATCTCCAATGTAAATAATAGCTGAATATCCAAACTAAGCAGAGCCTGAGCTTGCCAATAACTTAGGCACATTTGAAATATATGGGAAAAGTCCAATACTATACTAATAGAACTTCAGAACTATGGGTATATGTAATTAGATTTTCTAATGCAAATGAAGCATACATTTTTTTTTATTAAAAAAAAATCTACAGCCTTGGACCTTCTTAGGCTGCTACCAAATGTGGAGGGGGACATGCCCCCCCCCCCGCGTCCCCCCGGTAGTGATGACCTGGCCCTTCTTATGCACATTCCCCAACCCTGGGCCACCTCTTGATACTGAGGGAAATCCCTGGCTAGGTGGTGGCATGTTTTCTCTAACACCCACCCCCTACCATTCACCCATACCCCTGTGGCGGGGCGGGGGGGCAGTGGAATTTACAAGTGATAATGATATATGATAATTATTTTCATGTAGACCCTAAATGTGCGGGAAAATTTTACGCATCCCCAATAGTAGAACTCTCCAGTTAGAGGCCCAGATCTTGCTTCGATGTAAACAAAGACATGCGGCCGTTTTAATGGTCATTTTGACATCTTGACCAGCACCAAGTGACAATATTCATATGGTCACAAATCATGTAATACTGTGTATTTATGGCGATTTTATGCTGTCAGAAGTGACAAAACTTAAATAAGTTAATCACAGATGCTACAGTTAGAAGCTCGAAGGCCGGTGCCATGTGCACAGTTTGTTACGTCACGTCACGTCACAGGCGCGATTTCGAAATTCCTGCGAGATCTCTGCGATCTCGCTCTACCGCTCTAAGTTTTTAAAGAGGTTGCAGGGTTTCATGAGCTTTTTCTTCATAATTAAAATGTGATATATGGAAAACAAGGTATAGATGGGAAGGAAATGACATAAGGAAGATGTTGGTGAATTTTAGAGCAAACATTTTCGTTCTGTTTAGAGAAATGTCAAGTAGTGCCAAGTTGACACTACTCGATCCCCGCCTTTTTGAAGGCATTGCTCGCTAACTCTAGTACGGCCGTCACCATACTAGAGTTAGACTAGCGCTAACTAAGGGAGCATTCATTATTTTTGCCAGGGGGGGGGCTGCCATATAGGGGGGGGGGCCAAGATTCTGGTACACCGGTCTAAGGGGGGGCCACTTTTCTGGTGCGCAAGTTTAAGGGGGGGCCATTTTTCTGGTGCACACAATTTTTAGGTCCCGCGAAATTTGCGTTTCGCGAAGTTCGCGTTTTTTTACCTGGGAACATTTGCTATTTGTTTCCACACCTTACATATTGGCACTGTGTCCAGATGGCCTCACTCTAATTTTTATGGTGCATGGGTCAGTCTCATCATTGCTGTAGCCTGTGTTCATCGGGGCCCTGATGAAGGACTGGCCAGAATCCTTTCAGTCTTTTGTGGCTGTTTGTGAGACTGAAAGTCCAGAAGTATGGCACAAGAGGGGCGCTGCTGGCTTAGTAAGAAGACTATGTATGGTACATGGTCATTGTCATGATCCTCTCCCCTCCCTCCCCCTGTCCCTATGCTTATTAACGAATATCCCTGCACTTTATGTGCAGGTTCTATCCAAGCTAACAATATTCCGTTGTATTCAAGTTGTGGCGACGTTATTTTCTATGTTTTGGTCAGTTGTAATTACATAAATCTGTATGGAAGAAATAACATGAATACAACATAGAAATTTTTTTTTTTTAAATTTATTATTCTTTAATTTAAATTTTCTTTTGTTTAAAATGGAAAAAATGTTTACGTTGTATTCACGTTATTTCTTCCATACACTTTTACATTGCTACAACGTAAACAATCACAACGTAGAAATTACAAAGTGTGTTAGCTGGGATACCTCTTGCAGGGCTTATAACCAGTGATTAAAGAGAGAGCCATTTAAAATGCAGCATTTCTTTAAACACAGATATCTCCTGATGTAGAACATACAGCAACAACTTATTCCTTAATAAGTTGTACAAAATTGTGTGGCCTTGGAAGAATTATAAAGATTTAACATGTAAATGGGGCGAGTTGATGCAAACTTGGCCATGTATTCATAGAAATGGGGCAATGGTTTTGATTTTTCACAGAATCCTATATCTTTGTTCCACAAAAATGTGCTGGGCCTCTTTGTCTAGAAGTATCCCACCAGATAGTTTAGGTGTAGTCTACGGTAAGAATTTTGCATGGTTAGTTTAGTAAGTTAACGTTATAAATTGTTGAATGACAGCATCGATATGTGCCTGCCATCCCACACCCTTTACTAGCTGGGAGACCCAGCCACTAGACTTTGTGTTGCTGTTCAGAAAGAAGGGTTGTCAACGGTTTTGCCTGGCCAGGTCTGCCGGCGATCTGATGGCATAGCAATTAGATGCCTGCAGACAATTAGATTCTACGGTTTTACCTTTTTTAATCTGATAATCCTAGATTCTCTACGTTTCTTTTGGAAGCCATTGTAGGAATCATCCTATGACCTAATTCCAGTCTTCTGATCACATGACAGCTTCAAGCATCATCATTGGCTGAGAGGTTGTGTGTGCGCTTGGCCATGCTCAAATGCGTGGCCCAGGGCTACAAATGGCGGTGCCACGAACATGCCATAGGAATAGTAGGGGCCTATAGGAATATACCGATAATCCTTTGTAGGTGTAACAATAGATGTATTATTTCTTCGGACAAAACATTGAGGATACTTAATATAGTTGCCAAATCTGGGTAAGAAAGTAGAATATCGGTATGTATAAATATATATGAAAACAGGTTGATCTGTACAGGATCTGTTTAAGTCTGGGTCACAACCGTGAAGCCTTGGAGTGATGGATAGGGGTCCAATATGCTGGCTGCGCCGTTTAAGAAGGCGATTTTGTCCCTCAACGTCTAGAATAGCGTGCGGGTACCAGTGAGATGTGTGAGTTCTATGCTTTTCCTAGGTAGAACTAAATATCATTTCTGTGTCATTGTTTATATTGCTATGCATTAATTAACCATCCCACCTGGCCTGGCCCTCTCATGCATAGCCATGATTACGGCTCTGCAGCGCTTGGGTCATCACGTGGACAATGCATGGTTTGTATATGTGCATCTAGTATTGAGTCAATCTGTCCATGTCTGTGCATAAAACAAAAAAAACTGTCAAAAAGCCAAATGAAAATGCTTCTAAACTTTTAGCAGCCTGAGGTTGTTGGCATTGGATTTCCATGGTGGAAAGAGAGGTGCACAGGAGGAGTTTTCAAGATATTGCCTATTCCTTCCAGTCTGTATACCTGATAAAGAGCACAAAGTGTAAGTGTGGAGACCTGTTTGTTTTTGTGGTGGTTTGGTCCTCTGGCCCTAGGGACCGCATTAGGCTTGCTTTGCCTAGACTGGTCCATTCTTTGATGTTCTCTTCCCATCTTTTCTTCTGTCTTCCCCTCTTCCTTTGACCACTAATAACTGTGCCTTGGAGGATGGTGTTTGCAAGTCCATGGGAATGTGATAGATGCCTATACCATTTGAGTTTTCTTCTGACTAGTTATTAGAAAGTTGGGGTACGGATACTAGGGCCCAGAGACTAGAGTCAAGAAACCTAAGATGCTAGGGCCCAGATTTGAGGCCCTTGTCCAGATGCTAGGGCCCTCCCACCCCCCACCCCACCCACCATTTTGGATGCTGGGGCCCAGGAGGGGTAAAAAGAAATTTGAAACAATCTTTCAACTTTGCAAAAGTATTTTGTTTTCATGGTTTCCACACATGAACATTTGTTTGCATACCCTCCAAGAAACACTTAAAATGCAACCAAACCACACTCATAAAACACCATCAAATATAAATAAAAATGCAAATATACAAAATTACAGACTTTCTGGATTTGGTGTCATCTTGACTTGAAATATTTTGCTTGATAGATATATTTTTGTAATTCATCATTTGATATTGTTGCATGATGAGTTAAAGAGTTATTGAGAAGCATATCGACAGTGGAACCTCTCTATTAAGACCACCCTTGGGACTGAATGATTTTTGGTCTCATAGCATGGTGGTCTCTTTAGAGGGCTCTATAAATTGTATAAGAGGGAATAATTTGGGACTGGGAAAACTGGTCTTAATAGAGGGTTGTCTCTATTATGAGGTGGTCTTTCTGTGAGGTTCCACTGTACAAGAATAGACACCAGGTTTTGCATTGCCTTTCAAGATTGGCTTGATCTGTACCAGTGTTGCTTATGCTTGGGCTATTTTGGCCAGAACATCTTTTCATCCTTGATCTGAGACAGTTGTGCCCAGGTACTTGCATTTAATATTTCATGGTGTCAAGGGCTTGTCCATTTGCATGTACAGCTTTATTGATGCAGCCTTCTTCTCACCATATATTCTGATGGATGTTGTATTTCCTCATTGTAACCTAGAAGGCTTAGTACCACAGGGAAAAGTTTTCTTAAAATTAATAAGACTTGGCATAGATCTTGTTGATGTTGTTATATCTCACATAGTATCCCAATCTCAATATTCTGTTCTGTTGCGGTATGGACTCCAAATTCTGCTTGTTTCTCATCTGCTTTCTGCTTGTGACTTTTTGAATGGCCTTAAAAGCTTCTTGGCACAGATGTAGGTTGTCTTTCTTTGGGATAGTGATGATGAGGTATCTGGTCCAGGGGGTGGGTCATATTTCTGTCAGATCTTGTTGCAGATGACAATAAGGATGTTGATCATTTCCTCTCCTCCTGTTTGTATTAGTTAGGATTATTGATATAGTGCATTTTACACTATTTAACTTACAATTGAGAGGTTTTGCCAGCAACAAAATAATATCACTTTGATCACAGACATAAGTTATAACCAGTAATGATATACTGGATACAATTTAAATACAACACACAGTTTTCAGGTGTATTAAACACAATGTATTTCATTAAAAAGCTGGTGCCAAGAATTTGCAAGCTCTGATAAAAGCCAATGTAGTTAAAAAATGAGGTGCTTAATATGGTTAGAGTAACTGCCTGGAGGTTGGTGAATATAGAAAAATGGGTGAATATTGAAGCTCCATGATTGGTCAAGAAAGTGCTATATAGCACTGTGCATTGATTTTACTAGGCCAAAGCAGATCATCCTGCTAAGAAATGCATTGAATTATTTTCCTTCTTGGTGTCCCTATATGAGTATGTTTGTTCCATGATAGGGGGTCTGTGATGTTAAGGCCACATATTTTGCTGTTTTTACTGTAGCTAAGGTTTTGCCATCCTTCTATAGAGTAAACAGAAAGCTGCTAATCTTGAATGAGTGAACATGCAAAAAGCTGAGCCTTTGATGTTCCTAGTTCTGGTAGATCATTAATGAAAATGAGAAATAGAAGGGGGCTCATCACACTTCCTTGGGGGAACTCAATACAGATATTACATCTTGTGTTTCTAATGTCTTCCCGTGCAGTGGAAGTTCGGCTTGTAGGAAGCTGGCAATCCAAAGTAGGATATTATATTCCCATGGATATGGTAGTTGTGACATTTGTTAAAAAGGCTTTGGTGAGGCACTTCAAATGCTTTGTTTAAATCAAGAAGTATACAGTCCATTTTAGCTCTGTGGCGAAGCAGTTAACATTATGAAGGTTGTGGGGGCATGGGGGGGGGGGGCCACAATTCTGGTACACCAGCTGAAGGGGGGGCCAAAATTCTGGTGCACCAGCAGAAGGGGGGGCCGGGATTTTGGTACACAGCGCCGCTTGGAAATTGGCAGCCCCCCCCCCCCCCCCCCCTGGCATAAATAATGAACGCTCCCTAAAGCGACTGGGTTCCATACCGATTGTGCCCCTTTATTATCTCTTATTGCTTGAAGTAATAGGCCTAAGTGAGGCAGATAATGATTGATTGGGAAGAAAACACTAGCTCACCTCCTTTTCTGTCTTTATCATCACGTATTCCTGTGGTAAAATACTTGCTCACTTTCGCATCACCGTCATACTCTATTTTGCATGGCATATGATGAACGACAGGGTGAGAAGAGTCTGAAGTTCTTGACAAGAGATCTATTTTCACAGACATTGTTGATGAAGTTCGCGCCGTGTACATATGTCAGATGTAGACTTTCTATCGGGAAGTTTCATTGGTTAACTCGAAGTGTAACCAATCAAATCATCCGACACTCTCCACTTCCGCTGCTGCAGCAAGCATGGCGGACACCACAACAATCTGACCTTAGATTGGCGAGGTAGGATGCCGAAAATATCCAGCTGATGGTTATAACTGCGTTATAACTATCGATTTGGTACATATTGCATGACCCTTTTTTTCGAACGAAACAGTAGAGGATATCAATATGAAAAAATACGGTCGAACTTCAGCTATGACTGGCCGAAGGGCTTTGTATATATTTGTGTCATGGAACTTATTCGGCTTTGCTTGCTATCAACTCTACAAGAAACGACAGATGGAGAGAGACGATACATGGGCCAGCCAGACATCAGGTAGCTTGCCGTTTCACCCATTTAACACTGTTTCCTTTGGGGCTGGAGACTAATGACTAAATGTAGTGGCAATGGTTAAATAATGATAATTTAACTGTCTAACTAACTCAGCTGGAGCTGGGCCTGTGTCTGTGATAGGTACAATCTGCACCTCTGACTCAGGCCCAGGAGAGATGGGTTTAGACGGTGACTGGTGAACTCGGACCGTTCTGGGCTCGGACCATCGTATACTCGGACCGTTGTAAGCTCGGACTGGGTAAGGTCGGACCAGTGGGTTAGTGGACTCGGACCAGGGGGTTAGTAGACTCGGACCAGGCATAGCTTTAGGCAGAGCATTAGGTTCCTAGATAGGTTGGGCCACTCTGATGTCGGACCGTCATATACTCGGACCGCCGTATACTCGACCCGGGTAAGGTCGGACCAGGGGGTTAGTGGACTCGGACCGAGGTAAACTCAGACCATGCTAAACTCGGACCATGATTGCTCAACTCAAAGAGCATTGTTACCATTACGCACTGTATTTTCATGTGTTTTATGAAGTGAAATGAGTACATGGATGGATACTGATGCTAACTATAACCCTAAACCTAACCTTAAATGTGTGGTCCTAGGTCAGTATAGGCAGTAGTTATACCCCACTAGCATCATGACAGCTAGTTTTTAGTTGATACCAACAACGAGAGTAACTTGAATTTAATATCATATCTGGTCCGAGCTCACAGTGGTCCGAGTTCACAGTGGTCCGAGTCTACCAACCCTGTGGTCCGAGTCCACTAACCCCGTGGTCCGACTCCACTAAGCCGCCCGGTCCGACATCACGGTGGTCCGTCTTCACCAGTCACCGAGCATTATTACGATAGGTATATAGTTAAAGTAATTCTTTTATTAGTCAGTTTTACTTCGGACACTCCACTACTAGCTTTACTGACTTAGGACAACCAATTTTAGGGTTAGGGTTAGTTTTTGTATTGTATGGTTTGGTCCGACTCCACCAACCCAGTGGTCCAAGTTCACTAACCCAGTGGTCCGAGTTCACTAACCCCCTGGTCCGACATCAGAGTGGTCCGAGTTCTCTAGGAACCGGTTTAGACACTCTTCTTTAGTTTTACGGTAAGTCTTAAGTTAAGGGTCTATCATTATTGACCTGATGGGGGAGGGGGCATCGGATTTGGGTGGTCTTTACATGGGACCCTCTGATGGGGTGGGGGGGGGGGAGTTCACAAAAACATGGGACCCTTGGATGGTAAAGAACAATTCATGATTGACTGCCAAAAAGCTGACCCCCCTACCCCCATGAGGTAAATAATGATAGCCCCCTAAATTAGGTGGTGATAACTGATAAGATTTTGGAATAAACTAAGGGTGACACAAGGACAGGGCCCCTTGAGGCTAATCAATACAGCCATATTGACAATACTATATATAAGGGGTTTCATGATTCCCAATAATGGCAATATACATTTGTTTTGTTCTATTTTAAATATTACACGAGACTTAATTTCATCTCGGCGCAAGCGGATATTTTTTCTCTAAGCTTGGATAATAAAATGACTCCTTTTCATTTGCAGTTCAAAAATACATGTCATTAATGGGCCAATCTTCAGTGACAAGGTATGACATTCATGGAGTAGGAAACATCAAAACTAACGAAGCTACCAGTGATGAAACTAACAAAGCTACCAGTGATGAGATACATGCCAATAAAAATAAGGAAAATTAAATATTGTTCTTTTATTACTAATGCATTTCTGGTTATATTTCCCAAAAAAAACTTGGTTTCAAAATCCCCTCCATAATTAGTTTTTTGACCTTTAAAAAACCCTTAGAACCCGATATTTTGCAACGCAATGTTTCCATTTGCAAAACATGGTCAGGACAAGGATTATTACCGCTTGGAATGACTTCTCGGAAGCGATTCGGACTATAAATATAATTTAAGTTTTCCCTAAAAATTCTCAAAATATATTATATTAGGCGATATCCATTGACTTTGTATTAGATTCTAGAGAGGAGTTGTGCTAGTACGTCGTCTGCAATATAAGGACTATTAGGTGATTCCTTGTAAAACAATTCTGTGTTAATTTCCTGGCGAAAGAATGATAAGAAGCCGAATAATTCCACTGTATTGTCTTGATTCCTATTTTGGACTAGTTCCCGGGCGACGAAACGCATTAATCTGTCTAGTGTATTTATTGGAACAGTACGGAATCTCTTTTTCTATCTTTTATTCAACATGACAGAGCACTGAGAGCAGCCAAGTTATGATACAAAAAATTAATTGTACAAAAGTAAATATACAGGTTATGTTTTAACGCTTGCCATTTACAATAAATCTACGAGGAGGAAAGCCCTCCAAAGCATCACACCACAATCCTATCACTAGGCTGAATCAATGGGAGATTGCTGTGTGCTAATTAGTTATCACGGTCACAAATCTACAGTAACATACAAGTCATGAATGTTTGACTTATTTACATCGTGTCTTTGAGTTCATAGCTTTCTCGTTGGAGGAATAAACGTGACGAACGCGTTTTTTAATTAGAATGGGGCAGATAAGGGTACTTTTTTTAAATACAAAGAACAGCCATCAATAACTTGTGTGGAAAACACATTGTGAACTTGACGGAGGACAGCAATGGAAACTTTTGAACCGTAGGGGTTAATCTACGATGGTTATCTGGCAAGTTGTAAAACTAACTATTGTTGGATTGTGGCAAGCAGGTGTACAATTGAAACAGGGTAGATAACAAGCTGCTTTTTTTTATTATAAAGCTAGTCAATTTCGGTATTGGCACATTTGTTGTGAACATGATTGATATAAGAGATGCACAGATCAGGTCAATATCGAACTTTGGTGAAGTACTCATTAATATCATTTTTTTTAAAAAATCCGGAAAGATCAAGAAATGTGTAAATACAAAGTGGCAAACATTCCGAAACTACGTTTCACAACCCCGATTTCATCACCACCATGAAGTAGTACTTGCTTCCATTTCATCCCACTTCCACATTATGGTTTTCTGATAATCACGTTAATAGTTTCAATGATCAGGAGTAGGAGAAATTAGGTGAAGACAAAAAGAATTGGTGGTAGCCTTGCCTGGTAAATTCGGAATGAAATCTTTTAAATTATTTCTGCAATTCATGCACTTGACCGATTAAGTTTAATACAGATTCAAGCACTTAAGGAGGTCATATGTATACCCATTTCATAATAGATTATCATCCAAAACATCATTTTAAAGTAAAATGTGAGAATACGCCTTACTTGGAATTATCCTAAAAATGTATGTAAGAGTTCTCCACTTCAACATTTAATTTGTTTACATGTACATAGGTTGATGTTGGATAACTTGTTAGCACATGGTACCGAAACACTTCGAAGAATATGGGTTATTTTTGCAATGCTTATACAATAACAGGTGGCTATGATTCCACACCATTTAGTCTGTTTCTACGCTGAACAATCACTGCGAACATTTGCCTGTTTTATTATGCCAATCCTCAATATAACCATCGATATCCGATCAGAATTTCCCCAACATATTTATTGTTCCGTCACATATTCACAGCGCTTTGGTTTTAAATGAAAATGTCGCAAATTCGTTAATTATGGGGGTACATGAGTATAGAATGCTTATCTAGATTTCCTCAGCTCTTGGAGACGATTTAAGAACTGCAGCACCAAATGCAATCCAAGGACGCTCTTTAATTGGTGCATGGTCGATATTGTGTGGGCATTGGCTACATCGACTAGAATGATACTGGTTAATAATACTGCATCATACCGCAAGAGACATCTAACCTACATAGTCTTTCATGATTCTCAAATTTCCGTCCATAAAAATGAATAAGTGCAAAGGAGAGAGAAAGCCTAACCATAGTTGTTTGTTGGAGACCGTATTCAGATCGGGTTCGAATATACATTCACTTTTGAAGCAATTAGTTACAGAATTATCTGAGCAGTTTTGTTTTTGTAAACAAGCATAGTGTAATGGATAGGGAAATACAAATCTTGGTATCCTGGCACGACGGTTTGACCAGTTTACATGAACACAATGGAAAATAAAAGTTATAGGGAATCCCATTATAACCCACTTAAAACCCAGAAGACATACCGTAGATGTTTTCGCTATTATATACATATTTTATGTACAACCGCACGCCAAAGCAATAGATACAGAAAAAAAATATAAATAACTATGAGTATACCCTTTCATTAAAATAAACAGGAGTATGACAAAAAGGGGAAGAAATAATGCAATAGAGAGGGATAAAGCTAATAGGCATGCATAACTGCCTTTCTAGCGAAGAAATTAAATACTTGGCAACTGAATTCATAGCGTTCATGAGTAATGCGGTTTCGCGTCAGACGAGTTCCAATCATGATACACCATGAGGAATATTTCTTTCACAAACAGGCCGATGAGCCAATTCAGAATGTAGACTTGTCGACGTGTTCTCGAGCACCACGAAAATAAATGGACCTTTCGACAGCAGGGATTTCAGTATGGGATGGCTTTTCGGAAGAGTAGTTTTACATCTCTTCTGAGTCCTTCAAACTGAACAATTATTTCTCATTCTTCTCCCATGTTTTCCCTGTGGCCTAGCGGTCGGGTCTAAATGCAGTCTGTCATGAGACTACGGGGAAATGAACCTTGGTTTAAGCACTGCGTGATCAATAAGTGTTTTCATGGCCGGCGAGTACATACAAATTACAGGGAGCACTGGAGTCGTCAGTGGGGCGGCTCTCCAAGCAGATCACTCTGAAATATAAAGAGAAAGAAATAGAAATCAAACACGATTTCTTACTTGCACTTGTCAGCAAATGCTAATGGAACAAGAACCATGAAATACAATTTAAAAAACTGGGGATGTTAAGTTTCATTCGATACTGATTTCTTTTCTCGATAGGCGCTCTACAAAATCCTTCAATAGCTCTCATTAATTGGAAGACAAACCTGTCGGAGCCTAGAAGCCTGAATCTCCTTGATCGATCACATATCTCCTGTGTCACCTGGAGTAAAATAAATTGGAATGTAATCATCAGAATGGATATTAGTTATTCTTCATTGGATAAGCGTATAAGGGCGTTGAGTAAGAGATATTCGTATCGGAGTGATACACTCACCTCATTTGCTTTGAAACTACGGCCTTGCATACCATGGCTGTGGAACGCAAGCACACTGTCCTGTAGACAAACTGAAAGACGAAAGGACAATGGCATGAGATGTATTCTTAGGGTGGACCATGACCTGATAATACCACATGTTCTGCAAAGATGGTCATGAATCGCATCTTAGAGTAAAAGAGGGGAAACATTATACCTAACGATCGAAGCTTTTCTAACATTAAAGCCTAGCTCATGCTATTTCATATGAGCACAAACCAATTAACTGAAATGAATAATTTATTGGAAGCACATGAAAAGAAGTCATATCCAGAATTTGAATCGATCATTACCTATTGATTCAACTTTAAAGTCAAAATGAAGTTCTGCGGCTTGTCTCCGAGAAGATTTTAATTTCCCTGCCATGTTGACCACCTTTACTTTGTCTGAAAAAGAAAATGATCAGTACATGACATGGATGTTTATAGTTTTCTTGGATACAAAAATATATAAATTAATGATTTACATATCAGTGAACTGCACCCAAGCTCGATCTGCCCAGTGCTTATCTGAAGTACTATTAAGACATATATTTGTATTAAACATAGAATCTAGATTGGTTCCAAAGTGAGTTCAGGTGGAACGTTTATTTCTTCAGTTGTGGTAGCAGTCAGCGACGCTTTAGTCGAAAACTTACAAGCTAGCACCGGCGAAGCCACGCGCAGTGGGCGGGGCTTAGCATGCCTGGTATTAGTCAGTTTTTAGTACGGACAGTCCACTACTACCTTTATTGACTTAGGACAACCAATTTAAGGTTAGGTTTAGGGTTATTTTAAGTATGGATCAATGTTAGATGATATTTTCTATGATCGTTCCTATATATTGTGTGTAGTGACTCCTCAATTCGGTGGCGGCGGTTGCTAGACAACCATCCACCTAGCTTACTTACTCACTCTGTGCGCGACCATGACTGTGAATGGTAGCGTTTCGTTGGTAAAAAAACCCATGTGTTTATTATTATTGACTGATCGAAGCTAAAATGTATATATTCTATTATGGTCACATTAGCATAAAGTTTGCTTCTATATTTGCGGTTATGAAGTGTAGACTTACTATCATAGCAGACAAGTATAGTATCTTTTTCTAGTTGAGTCACATTGACGGTATTCAGTTGTGTTTCTGGAACTGTAAAATAAAAATAAATGCATTAACTACATTAAGGCGAGTTTTATCAGAACATACGCAAATATTTTCCTCAAGAATTCTAGGCTGCTGATGTACGTCTTTTAGTGTACAAAAGTGTTGCCACGCAATGTGAATGAGGGTAGAATGATAAATGACAAATTACCATTTGAAGATTCCGTGAACCAGTTGGATGTCGAGTTGAGGTTGATGATATCAAATTTGCAGTGAACCCTATTTGGACTAAAAATGAAAACGAGACCAATTACACCTCTGCAGAATAATTATTATATTTACAGAAGCATCAATACATTACTTCAAAAATATGGGTATAAAGCCAAAGATTTTGTTCATTATGCTTGAATTTTAATGACCAAGATGAAAGTACCATCTCAGATGGTATCGCTGAGAGGCATGGTGCAAAAAGATCGACAGATTAACTTACCCCTTCCTGACCCCTACACACACAAGCGGATATTCCAACTCTGGTGTAATCAGCATTTCAAATACTCTTAATGGCGAAGCAATAGGCGTTTCGAATTGCTGAAAACAATTAAGGCAGTCGGCACATTTAACGAAGTGTTAAGCAATTATAACAAAGACCTAATTAAACAAGAAAAAGTGTAAAAGATTTGGATACTAACTCTTATTGGAGTTAGTATG
This sequence comes from Sthenelais limicola, assembly GCA_942159475.1. Lineage (NCBI taxonomy): Eukaryota > Metazoa > Annelida > Polychaeta > Phyllodocida > Sigalionidae > Sthenelais > Sthenelais limicola. The sequence goes on from OW804098.1 coordinate 52,867,406, forward strand.
AAAGCATATGTGTATTGGGGTTGGGGAGCGTTTCAATGGCTTTTGCGGTTAGGAGCAAGACCCTAGACAAGGCAGATGAAAAAAAATGAAAAATTAATGACAGTTGATGACAGTTGATGACATTTAATGATTTAATTTGATTTGATGAAATATTAATGACATTTACGGTTTGGAGCATTTCAATGGCATTTTGCGGTTGGGAGCAAGACCCTAGACAAGATAGATGAAAAAAAAATGAAAAAAATAAATTTTGTTGTTGTCCTAATGGGATTTTAATGACATTTGCGGTTTGGAGCTTTGAATGGCATTTTGTGGTTCAGAGCAAGACCCTAGACAATGTAGATGGAAAAAGAATGAAAAAAAAATAAATTTCGTCCTAATGGGATTTTAATGACATTTGCGGTTTGGAGCATTTCAATGGCATTTTGCAGTTGGGAGCAAGGCCCTAGACAATGTAGATGAAAAAAAAAATGGAAAATTTTTTTTTCGCCCATTTCAATGGCATTTTGCAGTTGGGAGAAAGGCCCTAGACAATGTAGATGAAAAAAAAAAATTCCGTCCTAATGGGATTTTAATGACATTTGCGGTTCGGAGCATTTCAATGGCATTTTGCAGTTGGGAGCAAGACCCTAGACAGTGTAGATGGAAAAAAAATGAAAATAAAAAATTTCCGTCCTAATGGGATTTTAATGACATTTGCGGTTTGGAGCATTTCAATGGCATTTTGCAGTTGGGAGCAAGGCCCTAGACAATGTAGATGAAAAAAAAAATGAAAACAAAAATGGGATTTTAATCCTAATGGGATTTTAATGACATTTGCGGTGGAGGAGGAAGAGGGATGGAGGAGGAGGAGGGACGGAGGAGGAGGGACGGAGGAGGAGGAGGGATGGAGGAAGAGGAGGAGGAGGAGGGATGGAGGAGGAGGAGGGATGGAGGAGGAGGAGGAGGAGGGATGGAGGAGGGGGAGGGATGGAGGAGGAGGAGGAGGAGGGATGGAGGGTGCAAGGTCAGATGAGTGCAAGGTTAGGGTTGGTCACACACATCACATGGGTTTAATGTATAAAATATTATCTTGGCTTCTAAGCATGATAGACTTATGGAACAAAGACCAAAAGTATTCTTATGTTAAGGAGAATATATTTACAAGTTGCAATAATATGTCATATAATTAATAAAATTGCATGCCTTCACTAGCTCTGTTATAACACCTGCCACCTAATGACTAATGTAAGCCAGATGTGGAGGCAGACCTGGGCCCTCTGGAGCAGGGGAGAGCACGCTGCCTGGCGGTCACCCTGGACACTGGGGAGTGCTCGGAGCTCGGCGCAAGGGGAGAGAGAGATAAGGCCCATATTTGTCCAGATAATGCCCACACTTGATCAGATAAGAGGAGATGAAAGGCGTGTGGGAAATCAAAGTTAAATGTTCATTTATTGCAGTGAAATAAAATCCTGGAAACTCATACTTCTAACAGCATTCCTCGGCACCGTTAAATTAAATCTTAAAAAAAAAATCAGCCCCACAGCATTAATACTTTCTGCAATCTGAACTTTCTTCTCAACCTTGGGAACCCTGGATTTGTAACCTGATATGCCGGCGGACACTTTCTCAGTAAATATAAAAAAAAGCACATATGCTTTAATAAACCCATTGAGGATAACCATGGAGAAGAGGCGTTCTCCTTCACAAATTTACTTCAAAGTATTGCGGCGGGCATTTGCGGACATGCAGCATATATATGTGTTAGATGAGTTATATATGTTACATTTGGTGGCTACAGTAAAACCATACACGATGTCATCAGACGATTAAGACTATAAGTGTTAGATCATAAGGAGAGACGTGGTCGATCGTAAATTATTGCAATATGGATTTGTTTAAGTGTCTTCGATGACCATTCTTTTTGCCAAAAGAAATTTGCTTCTTCAAAGAACCTCGATAAATGTATGCTCACCTTGAGAAGCATAAATTTGTTTAGTGGCTCATACCACTGCATCAGGAAAACACTGTTGGGCATGGCACCACACAAGTACTTATAACCATTGTAAGGGTTCCTGCCAACCGAACATCGTAAACAGCCCTTCGTTTCTGGCACCTTGGTAGTCATAACAAATTTCCTAAAGAAAAAAATAATTCGTGACATGTTTAGAGAAATGAACAATAACGAACCTGTTCCACCAGCAAATACACCATTTGACAACAGCAACAATAAGCAAAATTAAAAGTATGAACAAATAATTTCATATTTTTTCTCTCATTCAAAAAACATCGCGACCTATTGAATATAGAAAGTTATGTTTTTTGAATAAGAGAAGTGACACTATTTCAAAGCTTGAAAAAAAATTCAAAAAAATTCAAAGCTTACCTTGGGACTAGTTTTTCTGGTATCTTGTTCATCGGTAATGAAAACCGATGACTTTGCTTACTCATTAGTTGTAGTAAATCATGTCTATACAACTGTGCAGTTTTTCCTGAAACGACGACCAATTAACAAGTCAATTTGAGTTATTCCTTCCGGAAATAATCTGGGTGTATTATTAACTGAACCAGACACTTAACCAGGTGTATGTGTTTACTTAGCTAATCTGTGACTCTTTTCATGGATGGGTCTTTAATCTATTTTCACTAATTCGTTACATTTGCAGTATCTTGAAACGTTAATTTATTTACTGTAGCATTAGTAAGGATTCGCTGATGATAGGTCAGAATCAGCATACAAGAATTAGTGATCTATCTTCCTGAAACAGCCACGTAAATCGACAGTCTGGGCAACCAGCTAAAGGATTTCAGCGGAGGAGACCAGACTTCCCCTCGAATTACACCAAAAGTTGGTGAGAAAAGGATAATTAAAAGATAAAATACCTGACAATGACATCATGACGTCTTTGATTACATATAACCAAATGCATTTTCGGGCGTGTAGCTGGAAAGGATGGATAAAATGTAAAGAAAATGTGCATAGTACTAATAATAGAAGTTTTTGGATATATATAGCTTTCAAATGATTATGAAATATAGCATGATTTTTTTGCCGAATGACGTATTACTATAAGAAGTATTGTATACATATCAATCAGTCAGTATGTTCTTTAGAAATATGCAGAATGTTACTAAACATCTTTGAACGACTGACAAGATAACTACCGTACAAAGGAAAAGAAAGTTTATCCTCACGGTATAAACATTTTCAGATGTTAAGAATACAAGATCTTTGGCTATAATGCTGTTATAGACTTTTTTTAAGAAGATTTTTTTCTCACTTGCGAGGCAAAACAATGGGTCTAATATCAAATAAAGGTTGTCAAGGGGTGTGGTAACTATAGATCTTTTTGTCATTGGACATTATTAATTTCATGAAGGAGCCCGCGCTTTATAATTATGAAGCAAATTTTATATAAATAATCCCCATCACTATTCAGGACCTGAAGCACTCACACCGTTATAGTGGCAATCTGGAAGGACTATATCTAAATGTTGTGTATTTACGGTTCCAGGTTTGATAGAGTAACTTAGAAACACAGCTGCAATGAACCGATATAGAGATGCATACGTGTTAAACAACATTTGAATTGTTTTTAGTTTGCCCTGTTTTTATCCCCTGCGGTGAATTAGACAATCTTATGACCACCGTCTATATTTGTATTCCAGCGTCAACAAATGAACTGGGAAATCGTGACTAATGTATTTGGTAATCGGATCTGATAGCGCTTTGTATTGTATTGTTTGTTCGAGACTCGTTATTTGAAACTAACATCGACTAAGTATGACGATTGAAGACGATAATGTTTATCAATGAGTAACTTTGGGAAATATACCACCCGATTCCTGTAACGATAATTATTCATGATTTATGTACTATAGCTGCGTGGTCAGCTATGCGTTTTTTCCTTTTTTCCATAATTTAATGAACTTCTTAAATGTCAAGGCCAATAAAAAAAAATACAAAATAAGTGCTTACCAAGTCTAGTGCACCTTCATGTATCTGGGTCAAATTCAGGGTGTAGATACCTTCATTAGCGCCGAGGAGAATATGCTGATCTATAAATAGAAATATTGCGATGTTTATTTATTATCAATTAATATCTTTAGTTGGCAGGTCTACCAAAGGATGGCCTAGACCACCACCCAAATTGCGGTTCCCATTACAGAAAGGTAAAATCTTTGAATTCTCTTAGACAAAGAACTAGAAGCATATTGATAATGACAATAATAAAATATTATATCTTCTTTCTTTAATGGGTCCATTGCAAGTTAAAAGATATTAAGGTTTCTAATATATGCTGATATTCTATACATCAGGTGTTTTAGTTTTTTTATTATTTTGTACACTAAAGCAGCCTAGGATTTATTGCAACTACATGTACAATTTTACTGAGCGTTTGAAAAAAAAATAGATTTAAGGTGTCAAGAATGACTTACCTTTTGTATCTGGGTGGACCCAGCTAGCTGAGCAGTTGATGTGAAGAGGGCATCCATTGAAAACTTTGGAAAAGCAGGCACCCATCTGGTGAAAAAAGATGAGTATTCCCATTAGTTATTGTTATTTGTATACAACTATCGAGTCCATCATATACGTAAGAGCAAGCTCAAAGGCGCTTTACACAAATATAGGGGGTAATGCCATAGCGAGATTAAATATTTGAAAGAGATTTGAAAGGTGCAATGAGTAACATGAATATGCAACTACAAAAAAGCAATAATTAGCTGATTCGTTTAGCAGTACAATTTAGTTGACAGTTGGAAATTGATCAGATTTGAGTGCCTAATGGCCCAAGGATGCGAGACCGGTACTAATTTGTCTAATTTTTCCTTTATACAAACAGTAAAGTCAGAAAGTCAATCATAAAGTCGAAATTGTCAATCAGTCAAATTAGTCCATTGATTTAATTATAAATACACTGGAGGTACACTGGGGGTACACTTAAGATACAATGGGGGGTACACTTGAGGTACACTGGGGGGTACTTAAAATTTCGGTCAAAAGCTGTGTCTATAGCCTACAATTGATAGACAATTCTAGCTAGGTAGTGGAGAGGGAGTGCACCCCCTGGACCCCCTATTGGGGGGTGGGAACCCAGGGGTAATCCCCAGGAAAATTGGAAAAATTAAGGTGAATATTTCTGGGGGTGCGCCCCCCAACACCAACCACAGCAGAAGGCTGGTCCCCTCCTGCACCCTACCCTCATGTATACAATTTGAACACTGAAATCTGAGAATTATGCTGAAAATACACCAGAAGCCACCAATTTGTATGCAAAACATTTTTCTGGGGTGCCCCCAGCAGCTTTATGCAGCGCCCTAGGAAACAGGGCATGTATGTCTCAGAAAATATGGTCCCCCCTACTACCACACAAATCCCCCCAATCCAACCTTAATAAAAACCCTGTTGATACAGTTTATATTTGAATATTGACATTTAAAATAGGAATATTTTGAAACCACTGAAATTATTTAGAGAGGAATTAGTTGGAAATTATCTCATCTAAGGAATATTCCAGTTTTCTAACTACCTTTTATAAGAGAAAGGTGAAATCACCCGAAAATGAAAATTGCAATATTACTAAAGTGGAAAATTTCTTTTAATTTGAAATAATGTACATAGAGGAATGACCACTTTACAGTATAGACTGAACAAGGTAAAATAAGACAAGGAAGGTTTTAAGTTTATAGGTTGAGAACGTTTATTTTTGATTAATGGACTAAAGCCTTCAGTAAACCTGAAGCAAAAAGTTGGGCAGGAGATGAGTTTAAAGGTTTATCGTTTAACGATCATTTTTAACAGTGGGCGATAATATGGTATTTAGGTCTGCCGAATGTGGCAATGTGTATAAGGCTTAGAAGCAAATCCAAATCAGCAAATTTCTCACAATTCCAACCATATTTGTTCATTTATCAACATGACAGAATTACGCACTGTTGGTCGGAAAAAAGTAGGTCGGAAAAAAAGTAGGTCGGAAAAAAAGTAGGTCGGAAAAAAAGTAGGTCGGAAAAAAAGTTGGTCGAAAAAAAGTAAAAAAAAATCTTATCTAATAACCCAAATTTCAGACAAAATAAAGTTCAAAATACATTTCAACCTAACCAAACAGAATTTCAACCTAACCAAACAGAATGCAATACAAAACATACTCGAATTTACCTAGTATTGACCAAATTGCAGCCTCATTTAGCACTCAATGTGTACAGCTGCCAAATGTACATTTTTTTTAATGACCCATACCAGTGGAAGGAGGATCAAACGGCACAACCAAACCTATTTGCCATGCATGAATTATCAGAATATATGCGATGTGACTCATTTTCCTGAAACACATCAGTGACCCATTTTCCGGAAACACATCACATACAACAGAGAGAGGGTATCAGATTTCGCGCCACGTTCCGGTCTACCGACAGAGGCGGTAGTGCAAATCTCCAGGCACCGAGTCCAAAGTCAAAACAACGCTTCGATCGTACCTTAGAGTAAAACATACAGAGGACAGACTGATGGAGATGAAAGGTTCCATCATCTCCGCCACCCATCTGGGTCTTTAGCTCTTATCTAGTCATTAGCAGTGGGGTGTCCCTGACCATTTCTAAATGACTTAATTGCAATTTTAAAAAATCATTTTAAACTTTTGAGTCTTTGATACCAATATCAGGATTATTTCAATATGATATCAAGTGTTTAGTTAAGAGCAGAAATAATATCTTTTTCCGGTTCAAATACATTCAGTAGAAGTGGAGATATCAAGTACCAACTACACAAAATTCATCATCTTCACTTACATTTTTTCCCCATGCGACATTGTGAGACACCTTAACCACATATACCACAGGAAAGCTGCATTTCTCAAGAATCACATACCCAAATGCCAATGATTAGGACGGATTAGGAAATATATAGATCTTGAAAAGAAAAGGTGCTTTCAAATAAGTCTTCCAAAGAAATTTAACAATAACTTGAGTTCTAATCATGGTAGGAAGATAATTCAACTACCAAAATCATGCTTGCAACATGGGAAACATAATTCTGGAACGGTGCAGTGTGTATGAATAATAGTTAGTATTGATCATGCACCAATAATTAATCTCCAGTTTGCTCAGACTTCAATTAGGCCATGAGGTACTGGAGAGGGGTGGGCATCGGCGGTGACCATCATGGTGCACAAAGCACCCCTGCACCACAGGTGTTCCGGCTCATCTTTGGGCCAGGAATCAGCAGGGAGTAAGCCATAAAACTCCAAGAAGAGACTCTGTCTCTTCTACTCTGAGATCGTACCCACTCGATCGTACCCACTAGGTCAGAAGCCTATGGAAATGTAAACAAAGTACCATGTGCTCGGCGTTCAGGAAACGGGTCAGATTTTCAGAACTTGTAGAATTGCCAAATGTACATTCTGCTAAATTAGGCTGCAATTTGGTCAATTATAGGTAAATTCGAGTACATTCGGCATTGCATTCATTCTAGCAATCTGTTTGGTTAGGTTGAACTGTCTTTTGAACTTTATTTCGTCTGAAATTCGGGTTATTTGAAAAGATTGGCAAAGTTCAATTGTACATTTTCTGAAAATCTGACCCTAAACTTGCCTAGTGTGTAGTGTGTTGCATATAATAACCCCCCCATCCTTAATGGGGGCAAAAAAAGCGGTACTAGTAAGGATTCTCGACATATTAACAGACTAATAGAATAAATAGTTTTTAGTCTCGCATCCTTAATAAAGATATATTATGTTGGCGCTATATGCCTTGAGTGACTATAATGCCTATGTTTCTCAAGCAAATTATTTCTTGCGTAATAGTTTTACTTCTATGGGCTGACGGAGAGAAGGAAACTGTTACTTACATGCACCTGTGGTGTAGGAGGTAGACCATTACTGATGGGCCGCTGAAAAAAAGAACATTCATTGTTTTAACAAGTGCAGGAGTTCATTTTGCAACATAGATCGACGTAGACAGTGTAAGGAATCCCTTTTAGACAAATCAGAGCCCCTATTGATTTGCATCCAGTTTCCTTAATAATTCTACTGAAAATCTCGAGTCTCATGAGAATATAGATGTACATCTAAATTGAGCTCAAATAAAATTCCTTAAAAACGCTCCAAACTAACAAACAAACCAGCACTACTCCTTTTTTCTACACTTTAGATAACACTTCAAAAGAAACATGCCTTTAGATTATGCGCATTGGAAATAGGGATTATTGTACGTCACGTCAAGGCTCGCCCAACTATCATCAATATTGGTAATGGATGCACTATACACTTTTCGAACGTTGAACATGTAACCGAATCACAGGAAATACATTCTGATACTTGTCTTAATTGACTCTGTACTGATAAACTCACTTGAGGTGTCTGCTTCCTATGATCTCGTCTCCTAGGTGGTACTACAGGCGGTGACTCAGAGGAGGACTGCTCGGGTTCAGCAGCAGCTTCTGCATCTACCGATGCCGTCTCTTCATCTGAATGTTGTCCGTTCAACTCTACGCTGGCACTGTCCTCCGCCGGCCTATCTTTCTGTTTGGGGGGTAACGGAGGTTGGTCAGAGGGCTCTCCATCGCCTGTTAGTGAGAGGCCGGGAACGAGCGTAGCCATGTAATCCACCAATCCTTCCACATTAACGTTCCCATTCTCCTCCACGTCCTCTCCTCCCGAAGGCGTGTCAGCATCTCCCTCTTGATTCTGGAAGGTAACGCACACATATGGGCGTGTTCTTATAGAATAAACACTCAGAATGTTTAAAACTAGCTAATAAAGGGTGCCTTTTAGGCCTTTAAACTTCAAATCCAACATACCTCAGGCGGCAATGGTGCAGGTCCTAGGGGCAAGGTAGCCCTGAAAAGATATAGTCCGTGTTTTAGATCAAGAGGAAGTAATGAATTTACGCCCTACTTGACATGCCAAACAAAAAAAATCACACTGCCAGACCAAATGGGACTAGGGAAATTAATAATTTCAAATATTCCATTACGTGACACAAGGATGTTACATGTCAGTGTTCCAGGGCGAAATAATACTTAGGTTCTAGGCACATCCAAGGAAATGAAATGTAATACTGCACGCTAGATCTAAGGCTAGAACTCCATAAGTACTACACAGGCACACTACTTATACACTCCATAACAAACATGCTGGCATGATTCACGCGGGTCCCCATAATTAAACCTCGTCATATGATATGATATTGTAGAAAACAGAGGGAATGTTCACTCGATGGAACATCGGCTCCTGTGTAAGTTCTTTTTTTTATTGAGACGTTCCGGTTGATACAATGCCTACACTAAGTAATGTCATTAATATGCACACTTCCGCATCGATTTTCCAGCACCCTTATAAATGATGTTGAGAAGCCCTTCAGTATACCCCGAGTTAAACGCACCGATACCACATCTTTAATGGCAACTTGACGAGGAGATCCAATGGTGAGGGATTCCCAACTTAGTTTGCTAAAAAACGGTTAGATGCTTTAATAGAGTTCGTGGCATTAGTAGTTATACTGTATTCTCACTTCAGTTCTTTTTTTAGTTTTCTATGTGAGCGTCTGGGCATGCCTTAGGTAAGACTTAAATACTAACTCCAGTTAATGGCCTACATATATTACAGACACCAGCCGGGCTGGCTGGCGAAAACTACACTTAACAATAATTATTTATTATTGTTTTAGTTTGTACCTAAGCATCAGAGAGATTGATAGAGGGAGATGGACAGAGGGAAATGTAGAAAGAAAGTCTTTTTGAAACAAGGAAGCAAGACCAGGCAACTAGATGGTCCTAAATAAATTACTAACACTGGGGAGTGAACGAGGAAAAACAGAAACTAAGTCAGCTAGGAGGGAGGGAAATCAGTCAATTCAAAATTAGAACATTCCAATGCTGAACGAATTAACAAATAATGCCGGGACTGTGGTTAGAAGGTAATGGAAGTAAGTTTGGGGAAAAGTTATACCTCATTCGTTCATAGACTCGAATCGTATGGGCTGTTATAAAACAACTTCAGACATCGAATCTTGAGTGATTCATATAATGTTCAGGGGAATATGAATACATTTACAAACGGGGTATCCTTTTTTGGCGTGAGAATATTTTTGTACTTGAATTTGATCTAATAAATGGTTTCAGATGTTTTGAATATTCACTCAAGCTTTGACAAGTCTATTTTCCCCTACCTTCATCAGTCAGAGGACAAGAGTCTACAGATAATGTGACTACATACAGGCAAAGATACAAAGATGATCAAAACAATTGGTGGAGAAGATGCTGGTGGTATGTGGTGCGAAAACAAGAGGCCGCTTACTGTTGTGAATACTGTAAGTCTTCGTCAAGCTCTACTAAGCTACTCCGATGGCCCCTGCAACAGAACGGTATTGACTATAGCGACCGTCCTTGATAATTACCTGGGCCAAAACCTGAGTGGCTCAGTCCTCTAAGGCCTGAGAGACTCAATGATTGTTTGTCTTGAGATTGAGCAACCTAGAGGTCAATGATGCAATTCACAACTAAAACAAGCATTTAATTGAAATTTAATATTTCGTTTAATTAATTGTAGCTGTTGTCAAAAGGAACCATGTGGAAACTTAAAGAGAGAGTGATTCAGCGAATGAGACTTCTTGTACACAAACTATCCAATTGGACGAGTTAGCAATGTGTAAGCGTAGACCAAATTACAACAGGTTTGTGGGCACATTTAGCAGAATTCATGTCAGCGAAGGTTTCATGCATGTATGTTATCAATAGTATGTGTGAATGGTATGCATTGACCCTTTAGTTTGAATAAGGTTTAAATGACAAACGTAAGGAATAATTACCAAGTTCGTGTAAAATCACAAAATACATAACTTTAATATATCCATCTAAATTAAAATTACAAATAAACACAAATGATGAATCAAAAGCAAAATTTGTCATGTTAACCACTAAAGTTTATAATAGAGCTAGGAACGAGTTGATCTAAACTGCCAGTAACTTTAAACAACTAGGTGCAAACAAATCTTACAGGACACATCCCATATACCCTTAATGGACTGAGTACAATCTACGAAAAATGCTCCACACATAGAACATCTTATTAGGACATAACTTGCATTCTACTCATTGATTTGATTTCCTTTTTCATGAAAGTCTATCAGTTTTTCCTTTTTAAATTAGCATATTAAATTCTACATAAGAACGCCAATCAAATTCATCTTATTAGTGAACTCTGGTGAGGGCCTCAAATCTAATATAATTATTATATATATACACTTTTTGCTATGTTAAACATTAAACAAAAGGAGTACACTTGCAAATCTCGATGATATAAAAAAATAAAAATATTAGTATTCACAAAAAAATCTACCAGGAAGATATACGGGTAAAATTCGTCATTTCGGATGCAAATTTAGAGGTCTCCCTGACTAGGATCCTTGTGCAGACAATGTTTCTTTCAATTTGACAATACATGGCTATGCTCAAGATTTAAATGACGCGAGAAACTCAATATGCTCCATGATCATGCCACTGACCAGAGTAAGGGTAAATATTTGATCTCCATCATGCTTTACATAATCTGGATACATTCGCTCAAATATAATACATGCACTCATGAATATTCATTTCAGCGTGGACAAGGCCGACGCAAGAATCTGCAGCATCCCGCAGTGGTGAAAGCATATTTGTAAAATTGTCAATTCTTGGATGCATAGAAGTCGAGATTTGGTAGTGTGTATTGGGGAGGTTGTGTAAGGAAAAGGTAGAGGTAATAAGTGGATTCGAACAAAATATACAGGGACATGATACATGACCTAGAGAGAGGTAACAGGCAATCTCTGGCGTACGTACAACTGATCTTTTATTTTAGTATTGGATAGTATGAATAAAATGTTTGCTAAAATAACCGATATATGAACTCGATCAGCTCCTATTCTGCTCAGTGACAGGCTTGCATTGAATCCATGCTTCTGACTTCTGAAACGCACCTATTGAACTCCATGTTAATAGTTATAATGCACTCATCTAAACACACATATTTAAATATCACCTTCAGACTTGAATTCGAAATTACACTTTGCAATTTGCAAAAAAAATGCAATAAACTACTGAACAGGGTCAGCAGAAACAGTTACTAACACCAGGAGGAGGTAAGAAAGAAGATCTAAAGGTAAAACCTCAAAACTGGAAAAATTGCCTCGGGAATGAAATGCCAAATGGGTCCGTGAAGCAAAGGGAAGGGGAGAAACCAGGGAATAGGCTTCCAAACTTCCTCACCGCAATCATAAATATGCATGTAAAAGGATGGAGGGAGGACATGAGGAATGTGATTTAAAATCTAACTATATGACCATGAATTTCAGAAAATCAGGATTGGCCAGAGAACTCGACTGACGAACACGTAATACAGGCCATTAGACTTTTCTTAAACATGAGCTATTTTTTCCTAATGCAAGGGAGTTATTTGGCACAAACCTGATTTACGAGATTCTTATATGATGATTTGGTACAGGGTCATAGTCTGAATATTCTACAATATGGCGGACGGTGGTGGCTTAACATAAGGCATATGTCGTGGTAATCTTTTCTTGGTTAGTGATAACCTCAAACAGATAATAAAAAACATAGGTATATTAAAGGTATGGACATATAATATGGACCCAGGCTGACAATAATACCGGGTTATTGGACAAGGCCTAGCAAGAACCTGGCTTCGGCGAGATCAAACAGACTGAAGAACAAGGCCTCTCACTAGAGCGTGTCATTTGTTGGTGAATTGTTTGTATATTTTAATGCAAATCCAGAAGCGTTAGTATGCTATTATTTGTAAAGATTGCACAAATGAAAAGTTAGCCTCTATCAATGAAAACATGTTCTTTATAATGTATGTCCACACCTGACGGCCTAAGTATAGTTGATCCCCACTAAACTACAGACCATTAATAGTGTTTCTAGCGGTTACGAATGTTGTCCTTCATGGTTCCCTTATGGACTAATTATTTCACATGTGTTTGTGTTCATCTATTACTGACACAACAACATTTGTGTGTGCATCTCATGCTAAAATTCTGTCCTATCTCAAGATTAAAAGTATCTAGATTATTAATTATACGAAATTGGTTTTGAAATGTACTTGATGATTTTCAATCAATCTTGGCATGATTAATTACCGAGTGAAAGTGCAATGTTTAAAGTGTTAAGTCAAAATTTAGTTCCATGAATCAGAAAGAGAAGAATATCAGCTAGATTTATTTTAGTGAATATCATAACTCGAGAAATTCAAGATCATAAATCATACTGATATTTCTATATAGTGCAACTACAATCGAATACGAAATGATGTGCTTATCATATTTTGTGTATATATGTAGGCTCTAACTTGGGGTTAGATGACCAAGTTCTCCAACTGTTATATTTCACCAATAGACTCTAAACAAGACGGTAATTGATATGGAAAAACAGACTGGTTTTGAGCATAGAGACCAGTAGTTAGAGCAATCACTTGCACAATTTCTCAGGGTTAAAGCTGGTTCTTTCTTAGAAATAAATGTTTAGAGCAATTTTCGGTTACTTTCATAATGAAGCCAGGTTTGATTGACATAATGAAAGACTGACAGCACACGGCAGCGGGGACGCTAGCGTGCGTGCGTGCGGCGTAATGTGAGAGAACCTCAGCCACAGAATGAAAGCACCTAGGTTACCTGTGTAACAAATCCTCATCAATTTTTTGAAGTAATGTCCTAAAAAATCAGAACCAAAATGTCAGCCATCAGTGGTGGAACGCTCCCAGCTCACTGGTAGGGTGATCTGGGCAGGTGATGATGTTGTGTGTAAAACAGAAGAATTTACTGCTTCTTGAGATGAGCAAGGCGAGTAAGACAACGGTTTTAATAAAGGTACAGAAAAAGTTCTTATTTACAGTAATTATCAGATATTAAACCTTCTTTTACAATAAACTGGTTTGACCCATACATTCATCTTGATCGTAATAACAAATACATTTGTTTCGTCTATAACCAAGGAGGTTTTCGTTACTGTGCAGTAAACGTGGTATTTAAACTCGATGCAATAAAAAGTGCTCTTTGATGTTGGTTTGATTCGGGTTTCTCTAACACTTTCATATAAATCAAAAATTTCCAAAACAGATTATAATAAAAACTGAACAGAGAAAATGAATGGGATAATCATGCGGTATCTAAGCATGGGATCGCGCAACACAAAATCACCATGCAGACGAGCACATGTTAAGACAGTTATGACATGGGACTCAATTAATGGTGGAAACCGGACAAGACACACCACAAGAGGCACAAATTTATTCGGTTGACCGAGACAGTCAACTAAGTATTGTTTCAGCAAAGGATGGGGAAAATATTCCGTCCGGTTTTAGCCATGGGAATTCATTTTACCTCTCCTTTCCAGTAAAAAAACAACAGGACACATTGCTAAAGAAATATATATATGGCTGAAATGGGATGGAAAAGAAAATCACTCCCCTTTCGGAGGAGAGGGAAAATAATTCTCGTCAGGAAATGGATAATGTACATTTATGGATCAACAGAAGTTACATAAAGTAGAGAGCGTAGAGGAACATGAATTGGCGACAGAGAGTAACCCTTAAGTATAAGTTCATATTCAAAGTCTACTTACTTAGGGTCCTCGTCTTTCCGCAACGTCCACTCATGTCCTACCTCGTCATCCTAGAAACCATTATGAATACATATCATCAAGGTATAAAATTATAGTATGAGGGCTATCAGAAAAAAACAATTTAATTATTATAGAAATTCTTGTTGTCATGCATATATATAATATATAGGAGTTCAAGGAGAAAAGACAATTTAAACATGTTTGAAACATATCGAAGCGTAACAGAAACATGTCGAATTACTAATAGGCCTACCGATATATTCAAAATGAAGCTAAATCAAACAAGCAGATTCTGACACCGGAAAGGGCATGAACAAAATAATATTTGTTTAAGGACACCTTCATTTAAGCATAAGGAATATGATATTTTACAATTTAAGTTAATCCTGTCCAGCATTCAGGTCATTAACATTTTGTTTAAAAACATGGAATGATATATTCATTCATTATGGAGGACTATATTAAATTAACTCTAGAGGTCATAAACAGGTCTGAATATACTGGTATGTGCGAAGGACTTGATTTACAAAGATGAAATTACCATAAAAACTGACAACTGTACAGCAGAGGTAAGTGAAGTGCATAGTGTAATGTTGACCATACATACAGCCAGAAAATTATATATGTAAGATAATACCGTAATGAAAACGAGCATCGAAATAAGGAGTAAGTACAATGTGTTAATGGAGCCCATAAGGTCATGCTTTCATTCCAAGATTCCAGTTTATGCGATGGAATTACTGAGGAAACCTATGCACAGATTTACACTGAAACTGATGAAAAAATTTATGACATAAACGAATGATTACGGGAACAGAAATTATGCTAATGAAGGTTTAGTTTAAAAGATCCTAGATGCATGTAAGCAGTCGAAACACGAATACATGTATTACACTAAGCAATACTAAGAAGGGCACGTGAATAGTACCTGCCCACTTCTTTCCCAGTCAAAAATTAGAGACTATATACCAGTTGGGGTTGGGGGCAGCATTGGGAGATAAAAACGGGATAGAACTATGATATGGGAGTTGTGTAATCTGCTCAAGAAGTTTATGGGATGAAGAGTGCATTAAAATGAAAACACATGAATGGGAATAGGGATGAATTACACTGTTAAGAACGGCCTATCATAATTTGTGTAAATTATGATAGATGCGAATTCCTGTCTAATAGCAAAACAACGATATTGTCCACCTCAATTGTGATTCACTACAAGCATAACTGGGGTAGGGTGCAGGAGGAGTACATATAAACATGCATGATTCACAAAAATATATTTGATTATTACTTGTTTCTCGTCCTCTGTCAGACCCCAAGCTTGGGTGAGCTCATAGCCTCCAGAACCCTGAAAAGTTTATCCTCAATTCTAGTATTACTGATTTCACCGATTCCTTTGACAAAGTAAGAACTCGTAGTGTGGGTCCCACGACCAGTGCATTCATCAACTACCCACGCATTTCCCGTGATTTGTTCTTAATATTTTCCTTTTTACAAAAAGGATTAAGTAAAGTTTCACTTGCTTCTCATCCACAGGAAAAGTATTTCCAACTTCAGACAGGCCGTTATCAATTAAGACACATAAACTTGCCGTTTGGAAGGTCATTTAAAAGAGGATGTAGATAGAGGACGGTAGTAGGCATCAGCGAATCATTGATCTTAATCTACCAGGCATGATTAAGTTGGAGAAGAGTGCAACATACATTTTGATTATAATATGTAGCTGTGTTCACAAGTTTTAGAGGCAGGACGGTATTCTTAACCTATAATGATCGGATGATATTTTTAAAAAACATGAGACACTCACCTGCTCTGACTGTGTTTCTCTGACTAGAGGTGGTTCGAAATTTACACTTTCCACTGAAAAAAAAACCAAGTGTTTATATAGACGGGTGGGTAGGTATGACGACAAACAGAAAGATATGGAGAGATGTAGACAGGAGACTGGAAGATGTATACATGTCAGTCACAAATTTATATTTAATACTAAAAATTCATTCATTCAGACAGATAATCTATACAGGACAGGTTGAAATTGGTACCCACTATTTATTTCCGATTTCGTGCGTTGTTTATATCGTGCGGATCGCTTTGATGATATTCTCATTGGTACATCGGGTGATGCCTATAAGGAGAAAACGATAGGATAGGCGAGTCATTGAATTATTGGTAACGTAAAAGGAGCCTGTACAGGGGCTATGCAGTAGTATTATGAATATCCCCTAATTAAATCCCTTTCAAATGGGTAATCAAGATCAGCCCAAAGCTTTGAGTAGATATATAACCGAATGATAGAAACATATTTTGTTGATAGAAGCATATTCTCGAAATAATTATTTAACAATCTCCAACACCGTGACAGTTGTGACATATTTCACCAGATCATGAATGCTTTGATAGATCTAGGACGTACCGGTTCGTCATCGACGTCTGAAGGGTCCACATAATGCGTACTAGAACTATAAGCTTTCTCTAGAATCTCTTTAGCAAGGCGTCGCGTCAGGTCCATACACATGAACGGATGCTGAAACAGGGATCGAATGACATCAGCTAACTTTTATGTTGAAATGAATTACGAGATTTTATCAGGCTCGTTTAGAAATAATCATTTGAAGATAAAACTTAAGTTTCGTTTATGAGTAAATTAATCCATTGGCGTTATCACTCGACATAATTAAGTCTTTAGACATACCTCTAACAGCTTTTCAGCATTCGGTCGCTTCTTAGGATTCTTCGTAAGAGCGACTTTTACGAAACTTTGAAAAGTCTGTGACCTGTGAAAACAAAAATTTTGACGTTAGCACATAGTCATGTAAAGACCCATCAGGTAACCTTATATCATTATCGGGGGTTGTACAATGCCCACAAGTTTTTACCGCCGGCCTCAAGAGAGATCCTGAGGTCGGTAAACAACTTAGACACTACTCTCGTTACATTCTATCTTAATATTCATACATACCATACATAATGAAATGATGAAATTAATACTAACCATTTGTTCTTGTCCTTCAGTTGGGGCGGTCGAAAGCCACTTTTTGACATCAAAAATAAGGCCCTGTAGGAAGGAAAAATGAATTCGTTAATACATGCAGTGGAACCTCGCATAAAGACCACCTCTCTAGAGACCACACCTCTATTAAGACCAGTTTCTCTCAATTCCAAATTGCTTTCCTCTTATTAGATTAACCCCTCTAATGAGACCGCCTCGTTATGAGACCACAACTCGTTCAGTCCCAGTTACATGAAATACACGAGGATGAAAAGAGTGTGATAAATAATGCATGCTCCTCGCAATACCTCATGGGATGAAGGTCAAACATCGGAGGTTGAAGTTCAGCAAATTCGATTGCTGTAATGCCAACCGCCCAAATATCACACTGTTGGTTATATCCACCCTTCCTCTCCACAGCAGCTACCTCCGGGGCCATCCTGCAAAATGTAAGAAATAAAAACATCACTATGTATTTTACAACAAGTCAGTGCTGGGGTTGCTTTATGTCCAAGATCAAGGACGCTAACTGGAACCGTACTGTTTTCGATTGGTAAGAACTGTTCTTTAACGTGCATATTGCCAGAGTCAGTTAGTAAGAAGTAATCCTATCAGGTAAACATTTTCAGAGGTACATGTAAATTATTTTTTTTTTTTAGCGTTAGAGGGGAGAAGGAGACGACATCGACACGTCTAATTAATTGTACATGTAAATTATGCTTTAAAATTTCAGGTGGTGAAAGATATCCCATAAAGAGAACAAAATTGATAGATTTTATCTGATGGCCTCCAACACCAAATTCATTTAATGAAGTTTAGTTTAGTTGCAATGGAGACGAGATAGGGAGAGGATGTGCGTGTTCCTAACGTACCAATACGGCGTCCCGATAAAAGATTTCCTTTTACACATCGTTGCAGTTATCTGAGCCGACACACCGAAGTCCGCTGCAAAGTTCAATATATGTTGAAGTTATACACCAGCAATACATTTATGTTAATCTCGCGTCAAAAACGCATGAAATTATCACTAAAGTAGTTTTAGAAATGGTAAAGAGCTTCCAATTGCAAATTAGGGCCAACAAAAAAACGCTGATGATTGAAAACAAATTTTCCTATAAACAAAACAACAGTAGTTAAAGGTAGGAGGATCTGATCGGCACTGGTGGGAAATGAAACTATCCCAGCCAACCAAGGTGAGGGGGCAGCGCCACCTAGTGTCAGTTCATATGCCCATATCTATCCATATAGACCACATCAGAGAGGATAGAAAACAAGTACATGCAGGTGTACACGCACTGCTAAACTGCTGCTGGCGATTGTCAATTTCATACAAGTCAGACTTCTGCTGACCCATACGGGCTTCAGACTTACAGGCCCCTGGGCCCAGACTTATAGGGCTAGCTCGTTGGACTTATAGGCCCCCGCGATTGGACTTATAGGGCCAGCTCTGGACTTAAAGGCCCCAACCGTTACAGAGGTTGTACTTATAGGTCCACAATTCAAAATCGCGTTAAACCCAATATAATCACCTATACTATTTTGTTCACGAAATTATTCAGATCACCTATTTATGGGGATCTTTTGCTGTCTTTTGCAGACCTAATATACTGTTGTAAATGAAAACACTTGTTGACAGATTTTTTTAAATGCCAATCCTCTCGTTCAATGGCTATTGAGCATGTTCAGCATCCCCTATGGCTATGGCGGGTATGTCAGTAGTTGCCGTGATAACATTTCAAGTACAAGTCGGTACAAATTATGCTGTTTATGTTTATAGGAATTCTTTTTTTGCTGAAGTGGGTATATATACCGTTCACTCAGGCCTTGATAATAAAAAAGTTGTTTTTTTAAATAAAAAAAGTGCTTTTAAGTACTTACCTAATTTTACATCTCCTTCCTCAGTAAGTAATATATTAGCTCCCTGAAATTGAAAGGTTTAAGTTATTAATCAATAAGGAATATTACCATCAAATTAAGATTGTACTTTTTTCATAGGCTAAGGCTCGACCAAATTCATCCAGCTTTGAAATGAAAACTACAAGAAAGAATTCCATTCTATTAACAGGGAATAATGTGCCATATTTACAGACCGGTTAACTACATAAATATCGATTCTACGAATGCTAAAACCCAACTTCTTTACAAACCTTTATATCCCGATGCATTTTACCCCGACTGTGAAGATAGTGTAGCCCTTTGAGTGTCTCCCGGCATACATAAGCTATTTGCAATTCAGTCAATGGACCAGTAACTGAAAATATCAATCATGGCATTAGATCAATCCAAACTTCAACAAAATACAAAGTACAATTTTCTGTAATTTGTGCATTTACTGAGTTAATCATACGCGATGAATATCAAATAATAAGAATTTTTCGCTCTGTCAAATAACCGTTCTTATCGATAGGACATAACATTAAAAGAATCATAGTCCAGTAGTTCAGATTTTTATTAGAATCAATATCTTTCGTTAATTATTTGACACTATTATCATACTTATTTTCATTTTTGATTACCATTTGGAAAATGTTGCTCTAGGATCCAAGGTATGCGCCCCATTTTAATCTGGACACCTCGTTTAAAGACGCACAAGGGAACATTGGAGAAATCCATTTAATACTTACTGTGGTAGATGTCTTGCATGGACCCTCCACCGCAGTACTCCATACAGATCCATAGTTTGTCACGTCTGTAAAGAAAGCAGAAAGCCAGATGAACACCAGAAAACACCAGCAACATAGAATATAGTTAGCGGACACAGTCACTCCCTTGGGATTTATGAAAAGTACATGTAGGAGGTAAGAGGTGCGACATGAGAGACACGCCACCACACGATGTCAAGGGGCAGACAGGTGCCGTGAGAGAGTAGCCAGAACTTCTGATTCAAGAGAAGTAGAAATATGGAACATCTCGCACAAGACTCACACTTATGGTTCACTCGACAGAGACAGGTTTTATTTAAATTCATGAACAATTAAACTTCAATGCAGCACAACAGATCACCAAGTATACCAGTTAGTTGTGGATTGACCACTGATTATTACATTCAAAACGAGAATTCATACGTACAATGAATAGAGTTCAGTATAAACCCCCTCCTTTTCCTTCCCAAGAAAAAACACATTCAGCCCACTGAGTGGGGAGGAGAAGGTCAAGAAGATCTGATTGTTTAACTAGCGGTAATCTTCCCTAAACGTTCATTATCAGGACATAAGTATCATATTAAAGTGATTCAACACAAGTAGGTTTATTTATATCTTGAAGGGAATCAGTATGTGTCACCTACGTTTGTTTTAAGATAAGAACAACTAAATGGTTCGCTGACATTGCTTATTTCAGTCCAAAACTATGTTCATTACCACGCAGTAATTATGCAACCAATTATTTAGTTTACTTAGCATACCGTTATCAGAAAGGTGGTGTACATACAGTATACCACACTGTTGTAATTCGGAGCATATATATATAATTTTTTTGGTATTACTTTACATTTTTTAGCGTGCCTAGATAAGTGCAATGGTGGTCTTTCTCTAGTATCTGGGGGGAGGAGGTGAAATTGTAGCCACGTCCTGGTTCGAACCCACAACATGTTCATGCCACTCAGCACTGGGCCGACCCAGCGCTTTAGACCACTCAGCAACCCCACAAGAACATTTGCAGTCAAACCAATGGAAGTGAAATAACTCAGGACTATTAGTTATATTATTCCCAGGCCTGCATAAATTATCTTAATCACTATCTAGAATACATATCTGATCCTGTCCCACCTCTGAGGCTAAATCAAATTTAAGTCAATGTTTGTGACCTTATCCGAAACCGACTCCACAGTCACTGTAAACAGGAAAGTCATCAACAGGCAATTTTATACCTAGACAGAATCCAAGCAATGAAAATATTCTTAAAAACACCATTAATACATTAAGTTAGTTGGAAGGTATGTTTCACGATCTCTATTAAAAAGAAATGACATTGAAAGAGTTGATGATCGCTACAGATAATGATGAATTCTAACTTGATACCAGAATATAGCATTCAGAGGATAACCATATCTATAGATACAAGGAAGTCCCATGAAGGGAAACTGAACGTACGGTTGCGATATATCACGATATTCCACGGTTAAACATTTGACTTATTTTCCTACTATAAAATACATTCACTATGAAAATAGAACTACCGTATGCATAAAAACTAACTGCAGCCCGGAGGAAAAGAAAGATGAATTCACCATTTAAAAAGAGAGAAGACAATGCTTCTTAAGGCATGAAACAAGAAAATTGACTAATGTTATTTGTCTAGTAGTCATAGAAATGAGAAGTTTATTTATGGTTTTATTTTTCCAAAATGAAAAACATTTTCGAGACATCAAAATACCACTGGGAGAATCTGTTCATCAATGCCAATAACAGCTCCAACTAATATGGGAACTGCTCGGTGGAGGAAATATTCACAGTGAAGAAATTTATCACAACCTGTCTGCTACCAGGTCTATTAGAAAAGGAAACATCATATCATAATCATGTTTACTAAGGTGTCCCTATCTACCATCAGGCAAGTACACGGAGTTGGGTAGACATATGTTCATGCATTATGTTAGAGATCGCAGAGGAAACAAGAGGTGACAACGACCAGAATCAAAAGTAATGAAATATTTCCCTTTTGTTGTATGGTCATTCCATGAGCATCAATTTGACAGCACAGCAAAATGTATTCTCATCATAGTCTTTTAATCGGTTATCAGATAAGACCAAATTTGACAATTAAAATGCTTGAAGATAAGAAAATTATTTTATTTTCAAGCTCTTATTCCCAGATATTTTGGTGGGGCCATGGAACTGTGATAATTCTGTTGTCACCTCCTGTTTTGGAGCTGCAGGTTTAGGCGAGTCATGCAGGTGTTAGAGCCAACTTACCGGACTTCAGCGTGAGTCCAAGAACTGAGATAAGCACGAGTAAAGAGAAATAGTCCCCTAGTTAGCTGAGATGAGTTCCCCGGGATTAGCCAGGCTATCTGATCAAAGTTCATCTATACCTTCTGATCTGTACTACCCTTCACTGGCTACCAGATATTTTGCTTAAAAAAAATCCCAAATCCACCAAAGCATTTCAGCATAAGCTCAGATTCAGGGAGAGGAAGAGCTTCTAAAATATAAAAAAATTATAAATGTCGAAAAGGCAGGAAATAATCATGGACAAATGCTCCAGGTCTTCAATCAATATCATATATAGGGTTTTGGAACGAAAATAAACATGGAAAAAAAGGCTCCAGAAATTCAATCAATATAGGGTTTTCTATACTAGTAGACATGACTATCCATTGGTAAATGACTCTGACCCATTGGTCAGCAGCTGACCCATTGATTGGAAAAGAAAACAATTGAGATACGTCTGCAAGGAGGAGACTCCATGAGCGCTCGCGATACACTCCCTACGCTGCTGACCAAAGATTTATTGAAACACTCCTCAACAAATCAATTGCTACAAGAGCCATCGGATGTAAGGTCAACTAACTATACAGAATATCACTAAATGAATCAAGGGGCCAGCCAATCAGCCTGCAACAAGTTAATTGTGTTATGACTATACATGTATTATACAACCCAGGCTCACCTAAGGGGATATATAATACTGTTAGAATAAAGGTCAACAGGGCGAAACAATTAATTGTTTTAGGCATATTATGAGGGCCATCAAGATGAATTCCAACGACATGAATAAAGACGTGGCTGGTGTTATGATGTATATTCAATTTACCTGAGATAGCTTCCATAGTAGGCAACAATATTCTCATGTTTACAGTCACGCATCATCAGAATCTCCTGCTGGATGACGGCGAAATCATCACCTAAAAATAGAATGAAAAAACATCAATATAACTTATCATTTTATTATTTTGAGATAACCACAGATATAATGTCATTCTTCGCTTATCCACTCGGTTTACTTATTGGTCTTATCTAAATATTTTCTGTATAAACCACAGGAAATAAAGCTATCAATTCATAATGCATTCAATGTCTTTAATCAGGAGTGAGTGAGTGAGTGAGTGGGTGAGAGTGGTTTAACGCCATGCCGTTTAATCAGTGACAACAATTATCAAATGATACATGTCTAATTTTGCTGGCTTGCCAGAGGGCGGGGAGCAATATTTGGACACATTGACAGTGTAATCAATAGGAGACCAATATCATCCCTATTAGGTGTCTATAAACAGGGATTGTATATTGTCCACCAATGGCAAGTAAAAACTAGATAATTTATCTACGCATTATTATCACTCGATTTAAGCGAATAAAACCATGTATTTCTTCCACACATACATGTGTTGGCGAACATTTTCATCATCATTCGTTTTTCACTCAATGAGGGATATTCTTGGGAACATATTCGTGCAGGATATTCATAATTATTATGACAAATTGATGGGTAGGCCAATCTAAACGCCTTGACTGCTAGGGACACCAAGCTTACAATTTACGCTTTGCCACATTAAAAGGTTGCATGAAAAGTTATTTTTTTACCATGTGCAAGCTTATTTGAAAGAGAGATTGGGCGCAGTACCTAAATATAGCATAATCCTTAAAAGAGGTAATTAAATTACAACAAAGCGCGACCTCCATCGCATTCCAGTTTGCAAAACAATATTGTCCAAAAGAACAGAACCTGAAGGTGAGGTTTGTAAGAAAAAAAATATCACATATATATACATGTATTTTTTTTTTACATGTTTGACATTAGAAGATATATTAGATAGTGGATGGAGTACTAGTTACTTTCCCAACTTGGATCCTAAACGGGCAGGAATAAATGGCCAATTTACCCTAACCACGTTTATCTTAATGGTATACACTAATCCCAAGTTTAGACGGCCATAGGAGCAAGGGACAATGTATATCAAACACGCAACGCTATGATGTCCACTGTAGACGCAGGAGGTCTGTCACAATTAGATCTAACCTGAGAAGTGTAGCGAAAAGAGTATGCGTAAATAGGACTAAGGTCGCGGACGCTTTACGTGTCCTTTCTGAACGCAAGAATAAATGTAAACCATACATGGGCCTGATGAGAACTCTAATTAGTATCGAAATATTGCCCGAATTACCAGGTTTCCTCCATTGTCACCGGCTATTTTAAGATACGAAGCAAAAAGTATAACCCATAAAGAAAATGGGAAATAAAATCAAAGGTTTTAATTACCTTAATTTATACTTCAGAGTAATATTTTTTCAAATCTAAATGCACCGACCTTGCAAGAAGAGCCTCCTATGTAAATAGTTTTTTTTTCGGTCTCTTCTCAATATTACTTTGAGATTACTACACGAATTATTTGGGAAGTTGATTATAAGGTCAGGATAACTGCTAGTCTAACTGCTACAGCTATCTTCGATAATCTAGGTTTGAGGAAAGATCATTGATGATGACCCAAACGATCCGATCCACCAGGGTCCTATAAGCCGATCAATGCTAAAATGCCACTAATGGGGGCTGGTATCTTGGCCACAGACCTACAAGAACTAGGATAGACAACTTTGTGTGAGTTAGTTAGATAGTAAGTGAATGGCGCCCCATTTGAACTTCCATACCATATTTTGTGTATATTAAACGTGTTAGGTACAGTCTACATTATAATGTATGCCTATATGTATACCGACATTATAATTTATCTGCAGACCCTGAAGTGGAAACCACTAAACAGAGCAAGTCTAGATTTTGATATTTAGAACAGCGCGAATAAATGATGATTTATTCCCGTTCGTTAGGTGAAAGTGTTTTGGTTCGCTTTTGTCTCACATTTGTGTCTAAAATGTTAAATCCTTTTAAGATCAAAACCCTCATCCCACTCCAATCCTATTATTCTAACAAGACCATGAAAACAGTCATATATATATTACATCGATGGAATGGCAGTAAACATGCATAGTACTTGGTTACTGCGTATCTATTGAGTAGGTTGGCCCAGCTGGCCGCAAGGTGTTGGGAGATAAAGCGAGGTGGTGTACTTTATCTCCATGTTATCCCCATAAAGTCTAGCCTGACATACATAATAGAAGCAGGAAAATACATAATTCACGCAGGAACAATGTGGCCGCCTCACTGCCATATAGTCTGAAACCGAGCCAAGCACCTAGGCCAACCCTATCAACAAAAATAAATAGTATTGAGGTACAGTTCTCCACGCCAAAACTGTGGGTCTAGGGGCGCGTGTCTGTAGAGGCAGCGATCCATCATTAATGTCCGCCTATGCATGGGGTGGGGAGCTGATATCTCTGACCAGTGCTGGTGACAAGTGTGTTTTATATGTGCTGCCTGACCCACGGAGATTCGGCGCTGAATTACTCTATCAGTCTATGGAAAGAAACAACAAGGCATGGGCAAATACGGGAGCAACAGAAAGTGGGGCGGAGGGATAAATGGGAAGGGAAAGACAATAGCTTGGAACTAAGGAAGGGCAATTGATGTATATTGGTAATGGGTAAAGAGAGAGAAAGAGACAGACAGATACAGAGAGAGAGAGAATGAAACAGACGTTGAACAGACAAACAGATATATATAGAGAAGTACAGAAATGTTCGGAAGAATGCACATGTAAATACCTCTTAGAACACTGAAATCGTTTGAAGAAAGTAACATAATCGTCACCACTTTGTAAGAGATCATTCATTTCTAAAAAGAAGAAAAACATAAAAGCCCTCAAGTAAGGGGATGCCCATTGGAACTGACTAGAGAAGATAAATGAGTGAGTGAAATCTGGCCACCTTCTCGCAGCCTTGTGTCCCCAGCCAGTACAACAAGTGAAGGTAGACAGTCATGTATGAAACAATAGCGTGAGGACTGCCGCACCACAGTGGACCATTTACACATCACCTCAGGCTGCCACTGTCCTACCTGGAGCTATATCACCCATTTTTATTTTTTATTATTATTTTATTATATACACATTCTCTCATTACTACCTTCGGCTCAACTTATACTGACTTAACTCGGACCACTGGATTAGTCTAGAACGCAATTAAGCATTGATCGATGTTGATGAATTGCACCTTTCAAACCAAAATGTTAATTTTAAGAGAAAAAAGATTCTGACTGAACATATTTCCAAATAAGTTGTCTTGAGCGTTGGGGCCAATCCCACCAACCGAAATAGCAATTGATTGATCAATATTACAGCTCATTGAATCTAGCATCCCTGTGACACATTGCTGTTAAAAAATAAAACTTTTCTTTAGATATTATGTGAACGTGTGGTTGAAAATGTTCGAAAGGAGATCAGTCCAAAATGTTTAGTCCCCTGGGTACCATCGTTTGTAGTCTGGCTATCCATCTTTTCTCTTCTGAGTTCCTACTGAGCCTGGCTGTGATGCTGTCTGAACCAGACCTGATCAGGGATAGGATAGAGATCGAGATGTTTGACCATTTTCCTCTGACATCTGGGTGAGAAGTATTTCCTTCAGATATTACTTCTTCATACAAGGTTGGTTGTTTTACGCCCTAGTAATATATTGATTTAGGTATTTAAGAGATATTTTATATAACTTGTTAACATTAGAAGATTTCTTTATTCGCTAAATAATCTGTTAGAGTAGAGTTCGTTACAAATATAAAACAGGAACTATTATTAGGGATCAAAACAAGAATATCAAATATTTTAAAGACCAAGTGCTCCACTTGGAGAACCACATACACGCAGGACGGTTAATGCAGGATGCATTTAGATGCTAACGAACAGTAAATACCAAAAGTAATTTTCAAAGGAGTTTCTGTGTGTACGGCAAAACTTCATCAAGAATATAATGCACCCAATAAGTATTTGCATGCATAGTTCAAGGATATTCTTTAGGTATCTTAATTATACATAGTAATCTTTGAAGACATTTATACAGTAAAAAAACTTTCCTCATAAATTATCATCTAACTTGTTTCTCTCATTTCATTAACCGCAGCGGCACCCTTTCCTAGAACACAGTTTTAAACTTGGTCTAACTGGTGTAGGGACCTAGTTCGGGGTGGGGAATTACATTTCTCCTAGCATAACTTATACAATCAAAGGGACATCATTTTAAATCACACCGTAATGTCAATGTATTAGTGCCGTCAGAAAAGACCAAAAGGAAATAGGTGATCCAGTAGAATAATGATAAATAAATGTAAAAATATCAAATTAACACAAAGAATAAATCAGAGTTAAGATCATCAGGTGGTAACAAGTAGGCAATTAAGGAATAGCGGTGAATATCATAGGAATGACCTACGTGCCAGTCGAATTGTTATGGTGTCAAGGGGGAAACCACCCCAATACCTCAGCTAAGAGACGCGGCATATAATGCAACTAATATTTAAGCTCCCGCAGTTTAACCATATAGCCCTTTCTTTCCAATGCAAACTGATGAAGCAAACATAAAGTACCCTTTGCCATGAAAGTACCCTTTCATTTACCATATAAACTTTCGTGTTGGCCAGATAATTATTTTACTCAAAGTATCCCCCAATCATCAGATCTCGAAGCTCACTACAGTACTTTAACTCTGCCACACTTTCTCATGGTTACACCACACTACATATTTATGGTGAGGTAAATGTTTCTCAGGTTTTAAATATTTATTTTCACTGCGGTGGGGATTTCCTACCACTTAGACGGCATCAAAATTAATTAAACAACAGAAACGATATCTACATGATATGAAGCCTTCTAATTTAGCAGATGTGAAATGTATACTGGCCCTATCAAATAACTATGAAGTTCGAGACCTGATGGAATTAAACACCCATTTGTAGGGGAGGGTGAATCTAACCACTGAAAGGACGGGAAAATGAGCGCCGAGGAAGCTTACGGCAGGTAGTAACTTAACCACTGATGTTTTACCTTTCTTTGAGCCGACGCGTTGGCCGAATCCTAAAAACAATTCCAACATATCATTTCAATATGAAGTTTTATCAGCATTGAATGAAGTCTACAGAGAGCGGTTCTATACATACAGGACAGACAATAAGAAAAAGAGTTCAACTGCATCGATAACCCCTAGCCTTTTAAGCATTATATGCTGATTTCTCATGTATATCCCAGGGACGTATATCAAATGTATCTCAGGGACGAATCTGGTAAATTTATCCCAGCACCTGAGACGCTAGGAATTTAATACATTGGAGGAGCCTTGAGTGCATTATTTAAATCTTCAATTGGCGTGTAATTCCGAATAGAAAGGTAAAGAGTGCACGCGATAAACACAGTACTCTTGAGTACAAAAACGTTATTTTTTTATTGCTGAGGTTCTCCCAAGCAGAAAACAAGCATACAAAGGATGTGAACTGATTTAAAGGGGAAAGGGTACATTGTGGCAATGACTTCATTTGAGAAACAATTATATGCTAATTTATACCCTACACGATTTTGAGTATTGATTGATAATTTAATATTTAATAGATTAATTAATATGTTAATTGTTTTATATTACAGGAAAATAATCAAGGTTGCATAAAAGATTATGGAAGAATGATCACTTTATTTATTAATTTATTTATACATTTTGGACCTCAATTAACCATATCCAAGCACCAGGAGGAACGTTTAGACAGCAACACACCAGACCCAAAGAAAGACGAGTGAGGGCAACGATGTCAGTCATAATATAGGATAGTGAATGTTTGTAGACAATTAGAGCCAGCAGTAACACGGCGGACCCTGAATACATCATATTGCCGGGGGTGGGTGGGTGGGAGGGGGCGGGGAGAGATAAAATAGCCCACATCACACATCAGGAGGACAGGAGGAATGTTTCAAGAGTGGGTCATGAACATGGGTTTATTCCTTCACGAAACAAAACAGGGCGGAGGGAAGTCAGTGCGCATCCCTCCTAAAGGGGTCTTTTATTGCCAACCTATGGAATGTGGCGCTATGACAGCTCCTCCTCTCCGGAGCAGGCAGAGGGAGAAAGAGGGGGAGAGGAGCTGCCAAGATGGCTCGGTGTGCAGGTGGTCTGAAGCACCAAATGCAATCAGTGGAGCGCAGAGATGGAATATTGCTATATTTATGGCCAGTTGACAGCCGTAAAGATCCTCCACCATCGATCCACGTCGCGTGGGCAGGCATATACAACGTCATAAGAGCCAGAAAACACAAAAAGCGAACTAATTACTT
This sequence comes from Sthenelais limicola, assembly GCA_942159475.1. Taxonomy (NCBI): domain Eukaryota; kingdom Metazoa; phylum Annelida; class Polychaeta; order Phyllodocida; family Sigalionidae; genus Sthenelais; species Sthenelais limicola. Next base: position 52,897,118 of record OW804098.1, read on the forward strand.
TTAAAGAAAGAATTATCATTTGATGCTTATTCCAAGAAATTGCCATCCACACCAAATATATTTAGAGAAAATAAACAGTAATTAAAGACAAACAAGTATGAGCTAATACAAATCGAAGACAAACAAGCACAGATGACCAACTCATCTCTACAATGCAGGAAGTTTAAAGGCATAAGGAACGCTATGCAATGACCTAGAGAAAGATCATCAAACCAATCTGATGGGCATAATGGTGATCGGAAATAGTCACATCATTTTAGTATGATCTATTTAAGGAAAATATCTAAACAGGCTCCCCCCATAATGAATCCATTGAGTTGAAAAAAAATCAATATCCCAGTTGCATGGCAATGGAGTGAGGCAACCTAAATATATATATATCCCTATGTGCCACAGCACGAATATTTGGTAGCCCGTTGGAAATTGGTAAGGAATTGTAATTTTCCTAGAATAAATGGTAATACATGTATAGAACCACAGAACTGTTAAATTAACATTTGGCTACATAGGAGCTGAAGAAGAACCAGCACAGTTGAAATTCATGACAAAATAGGTAAGCACAGTTATTCCATATTGGCCATAGTTAGAAAGGAGTAAAGAGGGAATTTCCTAACACCAAAGTGAACTTAGCTGTTTTCGTCCCCCTCGGAAATGCTCAGTGTGGCGTTTGAAGCGAGGGTAAATTATAAATAAACTAATTGATACAATTCATTTGTGTCACTTCCAACACTATTTACCTGGTTCCAGCTTGATGACCTTGATCGCCGACAACTCATTAGTCCGAAGGTTCCGCGCCTGTAACATACCATAGGAAAATCTTGTGTGATCAGCAAGAAATGTGAGCACTCTTATACAACATGACAACACAATCAACAGTGACACCAGCATGCTCATAAACCATTGAATGGGGAGGAAGTTTGTTTGTAGGATTTACAAAAACGTGTAATTCGATCTTGGCACAAATGGGGCTGACTGATTTTATTGTAATCAGAGGTTTATCTGAAGTCAATTAATCAAATAACTGTTTACTTGTTTTGAGTTATTATTTGAAGAGATAAAATTCGATAACAAAATATTAGGTCGGCTGAAGAGTTATTGGGAAAATTTTCAGCCCGAAATTGTGACATCGTAGACGAGGTAAAATCAGCTGATAGAGCGCGCCATTGTTATTATCTTATCGCCTAATATAACAGATGTTGCTTATATTTTGTATGTCAGAGGTAAATTATAAATATTTTATATGTTTAATGCAAATAATTAATAGCTGTTCAAGGTGTTTTGTTCGTAAGGTTTGGTGTCCATCTATGGTGGACAAATATTTCAATGATTTCTTTGGAAATCCAGTGTCATATGGTGTCATCAAGGCCATTCAATCTCAGATATATTAATATTTTCATAATTGATCCAACTATTTCATAGGTTATTTATACATGGTCACTGGTATCTCTTAAATTTTGATGTTGATGTCACAATTTTGGAACAAAGATCGAATTACCCCTATAGAAAATTACAAATTCTAGCCCTATCTTTGCAATCATTTATGCTTAGAATATTCTCACAATACAAAGTCTATCGTCCATTGTGCTTTGTCGTTTCTAAAATCGTCCTTTTTATGGCCAACAATTAAGTGACACTCGTAGTTGGCCAAGAATATGTTCGCTGGCTCCTGTCCTAAATACCATGTCAGATCCAACTGATACAACCTCTAAAACGCTTTCATTCAATGTATTTTTTATTTACGTTCGCACTGGTAAAACATGACTGGCGTTTGGAGTTAGACCTATAGGAATAACCTGTCAACAAAAGTCATAAATGTTGGATTAAATCCCAGGATGCGATCAAGCAACATAACCTTGGGCATGACATGCTACGAGTCAATCAAATGAATCTCATATATCTTCTGCTCCCTATAATCTTAGAAGAAATCAGAGGGGCATACATGAATATGAAAGAAATATTTTCCCCAAATCCAATTTTATTTTGGTTGAGATACGATAATGATCCAATGTTTCTCATGTTATTGTGAGCTCTGCAGGACCAATAATATGTGAGTCCATGACTGGAGGCCATTTCGTCACAATGGGACTGAGGATTCACCACCATACTATGCATCAGAATATGAATATGATTGAATAACATAACATACGCAATTTCATGGAAGGAATAGACAAGCTTCATAGGGTTTAGAAAAGCGTGACAATATGGGATGATACAACACGCGGGGGTCATGACAAGGTGAACCCTGGCATGAATATGATCCAACTGTTCAATCAATTAGGCTTAAAATGAGGGAATATATTACTTAAATAAACAGATCTAAATGCATAAAATGTAGTCTATCAGTATTTAATGTTGGGGTATCACCCCGTGTTTGGGAATCTGGAGAACGATTTTTAGCCGACACTGAGGGGACATATCACGAATAATATCTCTATACTAACTTCAAACGTTTTCTTTTACTTCAATAAATCAATTCCTTATAATGTTTTGAATTTGGGGGTTACACTGGTTAGTTAATTATGAAGTGCTTAATCAGATGGAAAGAGTTTAATAGTCAGTGTAGGTGGATTGTAAACTATTCAGTTTGTCCCTCCATGATTAAAATACGGTATTTCGTTCAGTAATCGGGACCCTTCTCGCATATAAATGGCATGGAATAAGGACAAATAAATACTGAAAAATGCTGCCAATCATCAAAGGGGGTTTAACTTTATGTCGCAACTACATCCTACATGCAGTAATTGTTCTCAGTCACAGTCAACACTGCAGTGCCGCTGCAGTGCAACATAAATGAGTGAGTCAGTGACAGATGGGATCACATGTGAACCAAGTACGTGTATTGTGACTTCCCTGTGCTCCTTATCAGAGCTCAGAGCTCATGAGGAGGACGTACAGGGGCAACTACTCAAGTCTCATCTTGACAATAAACGTCATGAACATCCCACGACCAGAAACGCAGAAAGGGATATTTCTACTTAACAGAAAATTAACAAATGTAGACAGTCTTTAGCATAGTTCTTAATAATGTTAGACCAAATTTTCATTTCAGTACTACTCAATATAGTCAATACCGTTAGGCTAGACTTAAAAAGTGAAGCCTGAAGGTACAGCTGTGCCTGCCACTGCCAGAGGCTGGGAGAATGTGTTACATCTGAACACAAAGGGATAACTAATAAATTAGAGCAGACAAAAACTGCTAAATGGAAATTTCCAGAATCGTAGTTTCATAGATCGGCTTTTTTTATGTACACGGGCGAAAACCTAGGCCTAACCTAAAATAGTTTGGGTTTGGTCAGCCACCAGACAATAGAAGAGAAGAAATTGGCAAACAGATAATCCAAACTCAAGCAAAATATAATCCGTATTATGCACAAATGCTATCGAGTATGGGGAAATGCAACGCCCGGAAAATGGTAGTTTTGGGTTCTCAGGAGGCAGTAGGTGTATAAAGTGGCATGAATTTCAATAATAATAATATGTTATGGGCCTGTCAAATATATGAGCAGTAAGGTTGAGCTGAGTCAGAAAGGATTCGTCCCCACCTTGTATACGTCTCCATAGGTTCCACTCCCAACTCGTTGTAGGAGTTCAAAATCATCCTGTGGGTTCCGCCGAGATATATCAACGAAAGCAGCAGCACACATTTTATCTCAAATTCAAATTCACTTCCTCCAAGAAGACTTCATGACAATAAATGAAGGCACATTCCAACATATAGAATCATTTGTTTTCATGAAATCTAAAAGCTCGATTTCTTACTTTACTTCCGGTCATGCGTAATGCGTATTTGTAGGAGTACATCAGAGCTGACCTCTGACGACTCTTGGAAATACTACAATAAGAGCACCTCCAGCACCAATCAAAGACAGGGGGAGCTGCAGGTGCAGCTGCAGGTCTGAGGGGCGTACTACGTCTACGGTCAGTTACGGTAGGCCTACATAAGATTACATAACGTAGCCTACATGATTCGGCCCGCCACACTAATTTTGCACTAAAGAATAATGTAAAGCTTTGAAAGAGTTAATTACTGTCTGGTCATAGCAACTTCTTCCTCTGACCTACCCAGTAGCCTGAGTAGGCCTACCGGTGTGGATGTCTTCTTTCCCATTTATTAAAAAACACCGATTTTAATACCAGGGCCAATTAAGGGATAGGCTATATCTTACTTGAGAACTATAATACAACTAAGTTAAAGTTTTGCTAAATTTCTGATGGGTTAGGCATTTAGATTCATGCCATTGAAAATAAATTATGGGCCAGAAATTAATTAAGCTAGGAGTAGGACCGGTTGAAGGTTGGAGTACCTTCTCAAAACATTCTTTAAAGTGAAGCTTGGGACATTAAAGAAATTAAAGGGCATCAAATTATGGTATTGGGTCTGTAACAATCTGTCCTTATTGCGCTCGTCCTTTGAACCCCTGATATTACTCTAAGTTTGAACTGAAGACTATCGTCCGGACTATCGTTGCCTTACCATGTCCGAACCCACACGACAGCCACCTACTGTTAAAAACCCATATCATCAACCGTTGGTACGGGTATGTTGACTCCATGGATGAAAAAGCCGGTTCCGGTTCGCGTTCCTTGACGCATACCCTACTCCGTTCCCCGTGACTTTAGGACCTCTATCTCCAAGTTCTGCTTATTATGAAGTATGGATCAAACCTTTTCAACTTTATGTCGTATTGTATTGTCCAAGCACATAGTTTCTGTAGCTTCTTGTCCCTTGCTTTTGACAAGTTTGTGATTTCATCAGTTCAACTTCAGTTTCATAATCATATCTACTTAAGTTTAAGTTTAGACTTGTAGGCTAGGGCTAGGCATTCTATTTTAATTTGTATGTATTCTGGCGCTTTTAAAATGCCTTTATTGCTTTAACAGTTTACGTTTAACAATGTTTTTACAAGTCCTTACATACATGTGGTGATCAGACAAAACTTAAGTCAAACTCTCCGTCCCTGCTGCAGCATCGTATTTTCCTTGACAATGACAGCTATCTATCTTCTATCTACTATATTACTATCTATGACTATGTCTAAGATAAATACGGTAAATGATTTTTTAACTAACATTACTTAGTAACAATGAAAATTGAAATGAAACATATTTTGCTAGCATATCATCACGTTCAAAAGTGGTCTTCCCTGGCTTACTTCGCTTTATACTTGGCAAAATCAACACATCTACCACTCAAGTCCAGACAGTCCACAGAGGTTCCCATCTGGTAGGTTTTGCTCGAGGTCGGGAGGTTTCCCCTAAGTTATGTGTAGCCTATTTTGAGCCTTAGGTTGAGTAGCATGAGCAGAGTGATCACTACCGGTATGTATTTAGATAATTCTTTTTTTTTAAATGTTTTTATTGGCCAAGATACTTATCTTTGAAGATTAATGCAATTTGTATTAAGGCTCAGAGGATCCATTATCACTATTATTGTAACCTAATCATAAGTCATGGAGACTTATTAAAAAAACATCCTATATTACCGGTAAGGGTATAATCAGACATGGAATTGATCATCCTTAACTAGGGCCTGTTAATCACCAATATATCTAAATAAATCATGCTAGCAACGTGGTAGGTGAACATGTACTTTTTATCTACTGAAAATTGATTACTCATCATCTATGCAAGTCCACTTATCACTGTCTTATCTACCGGTAATCGGTATATAATCGACCGAGTAGGCCTACTTCTGGTGAAAATGTTAAAGAAAAAGTCCTTCTCAATAAACCAAATGCTTTTTCCCTATTTCCCACGAACATGTAAAAAATGTTTTATTTGATGTGGTGAATATGCCATCTGCATGCTTATTTTCGTGATGGGTTTCAGTTTCTATGTTGGTACATTACATACATGCCTTGATAAAGATGACCCCATCCCTTGTATCCTTCTAATGGTGTATGCCGAGGTGACCTCTATGGAAACGTTGAGAGTTATAATTCATTGTAACTGGCTTATCTTTTATCCCGTCTTATTTATGAGTGATACCGAGTGTTCTAAACTGCAGCTTTTTTTTACCACGGTATCTGATACTACTTGTACATCGTTACATGATATAGTTTTATATGTTTTGCCTATCGTTGTGCTTCATTTCTTCCAGGTGAGGAGTATTTCCTCTTTTACACAAATCAGGAACCTCCATATTAGCCGCCCCAAGATGACATCAGAAACAGTTGATAGGTCGCAGCATGTCCTGCCCAACGACACAGGCATTTGCGTCCTCTCATGCCGGGATGCCTTCGATGCATTGACGGACAAAGAAAAACACTATGCTCACTACCTATCACAAGGTTGTTGGTATGGAAGCTTGGCCTGTCTCCTGCAGGTAATTTTGAATATCACTTTGCGAAACGTCACATTCTCGAATGAAGATTTTTTTCTATAATCCCACTTTATAGACTGTAGACTAGTTTGGGATTACACAGAGACAGATCATCTGCACTCTTGTGTGTTTCGTCAGAATACTTCTGGGATTATTGGCAGTATTTATGAGTAATCCGTCAATCGTTATCCTTAGAAGATAAAGAACATATCTTTTTGTTGTAGACCTCACCAGAATCTCCTGGAATTTTCTTGCTTCTACAAAAACTCTTCCGAGCACAATCAGCCACGGACTTGAAAGATGTTGCTACGAAAGTGGGACTATCAGATGACGAGTACACAGCTGTCCTTGTGTATGCTGCTGGGTTTTACTCTAATATGGGCAACTACAAATCATTTGGAGACACTAAATTTATACCTGATCTACCAGAGGTATGCCCCTTCAATGAAAAATTATTTAGTCATTCAAAATACTGAAGTTGAAACGTGCAGACCCCTTTAAATATATATTTGCTATCGTGACGGATACATTGTCACACCTTCCTTATCCGACGGTCGCTGGCATATCATCAACTTATGTCTGGAAGTTATCCCCTTCTTCTAGATGATTTTTTTAACTTTCTTTCGTTTTAATTTAAACATTTAATTTAAATATTGTGGGTGATTATTAACATGCAACCATACTCAAAGGGTGTTAAAATGTGTGTAAAGTTGAGTGGTCGTGACCCTAGTAATTATTGACAGCTGTGTTTTATCTAAGATTTCCTCATCAGACTTGACATACAGAGATATGGCGATATGATAATCTTTTATATATTTTTTTTATCCAGGACAAATTTGAATCCTTTGTCAAGGAAACCGAGGCTTACAAGTCCAACCCTTCAGGTATGCAGTCTCTTCTTGACAAACTTAAAGGACCACTGTTCTCACTTGGACAGAAAGAGCTTCAGATTGGCCTAGGAGAAAATGTAAGTAACGTTACTTATTTGGAACTTGTGTACAAATATTTAAGTAGATGTCTGAATGAGAATTTCACCAAAAATGCGCCCAATGTAGGAACGTCTTAATTATGTGTTTCTAACATGGGTATTCATTAATTGTGTAGGGTATATCGACATATTTCTCTGGCAACTGCGACCAAAAGGATGCTGAATTGGCCCAAGAATTTCTTGATGATAAGGTATGTTTTTACATGTTTATACATGAGCATAATATCTTCATTGATTGACCATATTCATATTGTCATCATCTTAAACGTGTAATATCGGGTAGATTCTGGCGGATGTTTTAATCAAAATATTTAGTCCGCTAGGAGTGAGTGTTTTGAGTCTGGAAATCCATCTCCTCTCCTACTTGTCCCTGTACATTTTTGCTTCAATGGAATCTGGAGCGCGTCGTACAAGCTAGCGCCTGATGAGACCCTTGGGGGTCGAAAACACACCCACATTGGCCTACAGCGGCTTACGCACATCCTATTGTGATGCCAACAACGCAGCAACAACACAGTCACTTAGAAACGTGTTGCCAGCCATTGCATATAATATATCTCTACGCATGATAACAACACATATATATATCTATCTGAGCTCGCGCAGCTCAGTCGTGGTAGCGCTCTCGTGTCTTAAACACGTAACTCCCTATAATGTTACATTCCTTGGAACATGCATGTAAAATAAGTAAAGATGGTATTGTGGAAACCTAGAAGTTTATTGTACAGATGTATAGTATAGCGATGGTAACCTTTCTCTGCCTGGCCTACGGCACGGTAAGCCTTTATAGGAAGGCTTCCCGTCCATTAATTAAGGGGTGTAACCCGTTGTTATACACATAGAACAAGTATGGAAATATATTAAAACATATTCGTTATCATGTTTATTTAAAGAAATATTAAGTTAAATAAGTATGCTACAACGTGGTGTAACAAGTAACAATAAGTAAACTATCTTTCCCTTAAGTATACTTAGTAGGTTTTTTTCTCTTACTTGGTCCCCTGTATTTTTGTTATCGACAGAAATTGAGTGCCTACAACACAAGATTGTTCAAGACGATAGAAGAAGGAAAGCCTGTTTATGAAGTGAAGCTTGCTTCTATGAAGACAGATCGTGAGTTTCCCTTCCACGACGCCTTACATACAAACATATTTGAGGTCTCTTACTTGTGTACCTGAAAGACAACTGTGCCTATTTCTATATCTATTAATCTGAATACCAGCTTTTAACGGATAGGTTATCGACTATGAGAACATATGAATTTCCATGTTTGTTATCAACATTATTCTCGGGGCGGGGTGTTTTAAAATTTCAAGTATTTAAACAGTTAAAATGATCCCGCTGAGAGGTCTAGGTCTCACTCGGGCTTGGACACTAGGTGCATTTTCGCTGTCCGCGCACATGGCCCTGTTGTTGACATGGATGTATGTTGCATGTCTGCACGTCCACATGGCAATGTTTATAAGAATTCTGTTTACATCCGTGTGCGGAGTGTTGACTGCCTATTAGCAGTCAAGATGCATGTATGTTTGTCTGCCTGGTTATATATAGACTACAATCTCCCAGGCCGTTTGTAGTAACAATGAAATAACAATTGTTTTTTAATAGAAGTTATTAATGTGTATTAAGAGATAAGATTATATATTGATCGATTCATTGATCTATAATTTATAGTATTAGTACGTGTAGATGTGGGTGTGTCTATAGATGTATGTATATATGAGTGTGTACATGTATGTATGTATGTATGTATGTACACATGTTTTTATGAATGTAGTATGTAGACTATGTAATGTGAAACTACTGCTTAGCATATTTTGAGTGTTGATAGGACCTATAGTCCATTCCAGGTACAACTTGTTTATAACTCAAGTCATTTTCACTAAGACCAAGTTTCACGTTATTAAATAATCATAATAAAAATCACTATACTACAAATACCCAAGGCTACAACAATCAGAAATGTCTTATAGTATAATACTGCCCCTTATAGTATAATACTGCCCCGATTCGAGATTTGTTTTTATAAAAAAAACATTGCTACGGACTACATACTTCACCTTGTTTTATTTTCAGAAGAGGGATCTGGAGATGGTGCAGTTGAGGTCCTTGGTGAGCATCAGTTCACTCCTAAAGGCAAAAACGAATCCGTGACATTCAAGGTTACCCGTGGAGACTATTCTCCCTTCATGAAGCTATTGGCTGATAACCTTGCTCTTGCGAAGGTAAGTTCTCTCCTGAAAAGAGTGGCACAGAGAGACATGGTCCATTTCTGAATCAGCAATGCTATCAAGATTTACTTATGTATTGTACATGGAGGCCATGCGGTAACGTCCGTTTTCCATTATGATAAACATATATGCTATCTTAAGAATTTATCCTAGAACCCTTTTCTTTTCTCTGACACAGAAACATGCAGCAAATGATAATGAAACAAATATGCTGGACTCGTACATCAAGAGTTTCACTGAGGGATCAGTCCCTGCTCACAAGGATGCCTCAAGGCATTGGATCCGCAACAAAGGCCCTATCATTGAGTCGTAAGTATTGTTTAAAATAATTATACACATACATGTCTGTAGTACTACATATATTCACCTGTCGACCTTATCATCATTCTACGGTTATTGTATATAAGGCACTATCATATTTGTTTTTATTATTTTTTTTTCATCTTACAGCTACATTGGTTTCATCGAGTCCTATCGCGATCCATTTGGTGTGCGCGGTGAATTTGAAGGTGAGTTTTGTCCATTTAAAGCAAGTGTTATAAGCTTGGAGCTTATACCGTTGTATACATGTATACCGACCACAGACCATGCCAGCGCTGTCTCATACCACATGCCTCTAGAGCCTAAGAGTTGGATCCCATCACTGAACACTGCCCAGCACAGCCATTCCGCCCAGTGGGAATACAGAAACCGAGCTTCGAAAAAATAGATTGCCTAGAATACTCCGAAAGCGATCGCCTTGAATATTTCATAAGTTACGCCCGTATAAGTAAAGATCTGTCAAAACCTCGTGTCTGATTCCTTAATATGTTTTTATATTTTCTCTTATATTTCTATGTATATAAATTAGTATGTTTTCCTTATCCAGGATTTGTTGCGATGGTGAACAAGTCCATGTCAGCTAAGTTCACAGAGCTCGTGGAGAAAGCTGAACATTTCTTACCCCTTCTACCCTGGCCTTCAGCATATGAAAAGGACAACTTCCTCCGACCAGACTTCACCTCACTAGACGTTCTCACATTCGCCAGCTCGGGAATCCCCGCAGGAATCAACATTCCCAACTGTAAGTGAAACAAACGTTTCGTACATTTCCATGCGATAGAATAAGAATTTGGTCTATTTTGGGGGCGAATTTTAACCTTAAGGCACGTTTTGTGTACATTTGGATTCAGTTTGGATTGTAACAACGGAAATTATCCTGTGACAACGTTTAGAGAAATATAGTAAAAACTAAATGCATATTTAGTTATGCATATGATTTTTATCTGATCTACAAATTGCGCACACTAATAATAATTCACTAATAGATGATGACATTCGTCAAGAAGAAGGCTTCAAGAATGTATCACTTGGCAACGTGTTGGGAGCTGGATACAAAGACACAAAGATTACATTCCTCACAGAAGAAGACAAAGTAAGAGGAATTAATTAATACATAACATTATAAATATTGCTTGATATAACTATTTTTTCCAAATAGTTCATTTATTACATGGTAGTTTTCATTTTTATGTTTAGATCAATACATTCATCATTCCAGAGGATGTGATGGGAGGAGTGGGCCTCCTCTGGGTACTCAGTTATTGTATTATATTATAGAATGCCTGATAATTTATGTCAGAGCTGACCTGTAAGCACTATCTCTCGTTACAGGAATTATTTGCAAAATATAAAGCTCCTTCCTTTGAGGTTCAAGTTGGACTTCATGAGCTTCTAGGACATGGCAGTGGCAAGTTATTCATGAAGGTACATTTTTCCTCACTCAACTATTTTTAAGTTCCATGAAAAGCTCCAAAGTGTGAAATTGTATCAATAATGACGCATTTTGTTGATTCTTCCCTTCTCTTTAATAACTTTAATCAATGAAAGGTCTAAAACTATATTTTTAGAACGAAGATGGGAGCTTTAATTTCGACACAGAGAATATCCTCCACACAGAAACAGGAGAGAAGGTAATCGTACCCTACTTTCACTCAATTCAGTACCATGTATTTCTTTTAGATAGGTATATTGTTGCATTCACAAGGTACAATGGATAATACACTTTCTGAAAAAAATAATACACTTTCTGACTTAAATTTTGGTCTTCCAGTGTGTAATAATATAATTTGGCAAATACAGACGAATATTTTTTTCCAATTATCAATTTTAAACCATCGATGATTTAATTTTTAAGAAAAATCAAAACGAATATTCACGATGATTTATTTTGCCATCTTTATCCATTTTGTGCGGAAAGCATCTAACTACCTACTGGTTGATTGTTGCCCACAGATCACATCCTATTACTTGCCTGGCGAGACTTGGGACTCAAAGTTTCCGATCATCAGCTCACCGTATGAAGAATGCCGCGCAGAGTGTGTGGGCATCTACCTCTGCTTGAGTGGTGAAATTCTCAGGTCACTTTTATTTTACTTTCTGTTTATCAAGATTATTTAATTTAACGCGAAAGTATTTATCCGTCTTATTATAGCCGACGCTCTGATAATGTGAAATGTCATCTGGGTATTGTCTTTTTACGTTTCAGGATTTTTGGGCACAGTGGTCAGGTTGCTGATGACATAATCTACGTGAACTGGCTGAATATGGTTAGAGCTGGACTTCTGGGTCTTGAGTTCTATACACCAGCAACAGAGACGTGGAGACAGGTATGTTTTGGCTGATACGGTATTAACATTTTTTTGAAGGCCATCTCTCCATATATATATATTATATTTTTGAAGAAATGTTATCGTATTGAGTTTGGGTCATTTGATGCTGATGTTGGAAAGGATATATAGAAAACTTCCGCTTTTGTATATTGATCCATATCAAAACAGCATTATTTCGAGTGCAGATCTGTTATCCTTTTAAGAATGTATTTGACAGAGAATCAACTATAGGTTTACAATTTTCTGTGATTAATGCATCGTCGTGTAATCTATTTGAGAGTAATCAGGGATGGGTCTAATGGAAGCTACGTATGAAGCATAATTTATCCACTAAAGAATTTCATGGGAAAGCTATTCTTAAACGCAACGGTGAATTTTGATACTTTAGGCCCATATGCAAGCTCGCTACGTGATCTTACGAGTCTTGATGGAAGCTGGTGAGGATTTTGTTACCGTTGAAAAGACAGTAGGAGATGACGGCGAACCTGATCTACTCATCAAACTTGATCGCAGCAAGATCAATTCTGTTGGCAAAAAGGCTATAGGAGATTTCCTCACGAAACTTCAGGCGAGTTTATTTTATGTTTTAATATGAACCACCTTAATTTAGCTTAGTCCAATAGATTTGTTACTTCTCATGGATCTGGGCGTTAGAATGCATTACGCTTGCAGTGTTAGTCGCAATCCAATAATTTCACCGGTTGCTTGCAAATAACCCAGGGAAATGCAGCACTCTTTCGTCCCATAATATCTACATACATCTTAGAAGCGTTTCTCACTTACTGCATCAAATGAACCAATGTTCACCCGACTATAAATATCTCCTGTAAGGTTTTGTAATAACTTCCATGTGATTTTATTTTAGGTATACAAAGCCACCGCAGATTTCGCTGCAGGAAAAGCCATGTTCAACCATTACTCCTCCGTGACTGACAAAGAGGCACCTCACTTCCTCTCGCTACGTTCCACTGTCCTGGCCAGGAAACAGCCGCGGAAGATGTTCGTTCAATGCAACACACAAATAGAGGGTGAGTATACATTCTAAGATTAAGCGAGTCTTACCGAAGGAAAACCAATACATATTAGTGATTGTAGAAGCATTCTTATCCCCTGCACTAACGTTGTTCCCAGAGAGGCCTAATCAACCCAAGTGTTTCGAAATAGGAGTGTTAAGTTCAGGGGTAAATCATATTTTTATTCTGGTCACAGGAATGTAAATGAATTTCGAAACGGTAAAATACGAGTTATCACAAGTTGCCTCAGCACCATACAAGGAGTGGTGTACTTCCGGTCACGGTGATTACTCATCCAGTTGGCCAGTCCATCCATCTTCCTTCACTTTAGGCACAAAACGTTGCCCACTATCCCAGAACGAATTCTAGCTCATATAGTGAATGTCTATGACATCTGGATGAGTGCCTACACTGACCCTGACCTACACTCCTGGTGTGGCACTCAAGCAATTTGTGAAAATTCCCTATGTAACGTTTAATTTCTGTGAAAACCTCTTTGGCATGTTGCGTCTACTGGTTTTGTAATGTAATAGGAATAATACTTATTTGAAAAGTAAAGATTTTTTTATTCAAAAAGTATAGATCATCTTCATTCTATAAAGAAAATTCTTGTTTCAGGAGACTCAGTGAAAATGATCGAGTACGAAGGTAAACCTGAAGAACTCATTAAGTCATTCCGAGACAGATTCCCCTCGGCTGATATTGACAACTACATACAGAAACTCTGGGACCAAGACAGCCCACACTTCTCATGAGTAAGGTTTCAATATAAAATCTGAAAAATAATTGTGTACAACACACTCCTAGAAACTTTATGTGGTAACGATGTGGCTGTAAAGTTCTGATTCATAGATGAGTGTTTGCCCTTAATTTGATTGCGAGTTGTTTCCAGTAAGTGAAAGGAATCTTCTAAAGGAAATATTTAACCTGGAGGGATTATTTGTATGCTTTGTAACGGATTATATGGTGTTGATAATGTAAGTGGCTAAATATTGAAAATGGTTTGACTATGGTTTACTTGTTTGTCTTAGAATAACCCTCATGGCAAATCAAATAATACCGAGCGTTTGATATTCTTACTTTTTATGGAATATTTTATTTCATATTACATTTCATATTTGTTACCCGAGGGTGTTTATGTATTCAGATGTTCCGCCGAATATCAGAATTAACGACTATGTTTAAAACCCTGAGATGTAAATGATAACTCTTGAAACTCTAAACGTGAGCTGTAAACATGTAATAATGATGTCATAAAGACTTTGCAACAATTATGTTTGTCATCTTGAAATATTAGATAAATCTTTCAACAAATCACATACCTTGTGGAATAAATTTTCATGATTCATGATCGCATCTATATCATGGCAATCCTGGGATGCATTACTTGTGGCAAAAAAATGAGCATTCAGTGTACATGTACATGTTGTATATGAAAATAATCCTCCTAATATAAAACACAGATAAACTCATATGACAAGATACAATAAAATACTGACCATTTACGAGACCTTTCAAAGGGAATGGATTTTGAATAAATGATAATTATGAAGTCGATTTCAATAAAACGTGTTGGATTTTCCTTGTCCCGTCCATACCGAGTACAATCACAGAACTGTCGGACCATATATAAATTAAATTATTGTGCGTAGGTATGAATATCCCACTCGCTCAGTTCATTCAGATGAACTCAATGATGGCCCACCATCACGAAGCTGCTGCAAAAGGGCCATATTACGCCCAAGTATCCTAGAACCCCTGGAATGAAAGAGAAAGACTCAAATAATTATGTCCTCTTGTACTCAGACTAAATTTCGATAATAACTACTTTTTTATACAGTGTCTACGATGTTTAAATGTGCATGGCCCAAAATATGGTTATGGATAAATTCTATAAGCAGGGAGGTGTATCCATGTCAACGTAGCATGCTTCTGGGCCCCACTAATACTTCACAATTCCATTCTAATAAATTGTTTGTCATTCCTTTTTATACGTTAGCAATACATTTAAGCAAATCTGTCCTTACATCTTACTAAGTCCCGGCAAGTACTGGGCTATATATGTTATGAGGAGCACGGGTTGGAGGGATATCCACACTTCATCCAGTCTATTTGCAATCGCTACGGCCATCAAGTCGGCACACCTTTCGGTCTGCATTCGCCTTTCATTTTTCTTCATGTCCACTCCATAGCTCTATAAAACAGGCGTTACATTAAAGTATGAAATAAGTAAAATAAATTAAAAACAAGACTTAGTTTGCAGTTTGACGTTTAGTAGATTAGATTGTCACCAGTGACAACGGAGGCTCCCTGCGATTTTTCAATTAATCTTAACCTAATATTTGTCCCAGTATAAAGCTAGGAAAACGATTAGTGTCTGTGAATGGAAAAAGCATTAGACAGATAGCCTCCATGGCCACATGATATGCCTCACCGCCTCTGGGGTTCAATCTCTGTCTTTAAATCGATTTAATCGTTTGCAAATGTTCATGTAATGTTTCCCCCGTTTGTCTACCATTTGCGTTGGTGAGGGGAACAGGGAATGTCCACAAACAATAAATAAACGTTCATTGAACAGTTGTTTAGCGTTTTGTGTATTTTCAAATGAAACCTAAGTCCCAATCCCCATGACATACATGTGACATAGCCGTTGGATTACCATGCGTTCTCAGCTAGACACAAACTTATATTAGAGGTAAGATCTTGATATTGCATTGATATCTTATCCATCCTACAGGTCAGGGTAGTCTATGAATAGGATGTCAATAAGTAGGATCATCTGCATTTTGTGTTTAATTTGTGTATGGAACAGATTTCTCCATTGTACCATTTGAACTGCAAGGACGCATACAGCCAAATGTAAAATGGCGGCAGATTAAAAATCTGCAGTGGAAGAGGGTAGCGTCGCCGCAACGTTGCCGCATTTTCCCAAGCTTACAGAAGACGAACCACTAAGGTCAGAATGTTGTATTATATCTCAAATGAACTGGAAATATGTCAGCATCATGGAGGAGTGAGATCATCAAAATCCGTTAAGATCTCAGAATGCAGCGATCAATAGTATGAGACTATGTTTATCCACAGCCAGTCAGTGAGTATATACTAATGATTCGCCCGGCCTGCCGTCCTCCTGTTTGCCTTATAGATACATATGAAATAGGCCTTGTTTTTATGTGCAACTTATTTCCTTAGTAGGTGTACATATATGGCCATTTCCACCAATTTGACAACATTTGGGCTCCTAGACACCCCCAGAATACCAAAAAATAATTTTTACTTTCATCAGTTGATTCGTTATTTTCTATCAACCTCATATATATGCACATTAAACTGTCAAGTTTGGAACCATTCTGATTATTAGTAATTTTTTTACAGGGGGGTCAAAAATAGATCCCAAATATGTAAAAATGCTAAAAATAGCATTCCGAATAAAGGTACATATTTCTACATAAATGAGGATTTAAATTAAAAATAGATAAAACAAATATGCACATAATGTATTGCACTATTTTGTACTTGATAGGTCTCGACATAAGGATCATAACACCTTTTATTTGGTGAAAATATTCAAACTAGAAGAAAAGTTACAGCCAAATAACCATTCAGTAATGGTAATGATAATGGCAGCGGCAAGGGTGACAGGTCATTGACCCTCTGCCCACATTATTATGCATGTATGTACACATTATATAACTCATTATATTTAGAATATATATAACATTTATTACCCTTGTTTACTTTTTTAAGTTGACTTGAATACTTGAATTGATTGTCCCTGTCCTGTTTAAGTATTTAGAGGCAAAAATTTTAAACATAAAGATTCTGATATATATATGTGAGGGATACCATTTCTGACATTTTGTGACGGCAGACGTGACGTAGACGACGTGACGAAGACAACAAAAGCGTGACGAAGATTTTTTAAGCATTTTCCCATGAAAATCATTTAAAAATGACTCGGAAATTCTTAAGTTCAGTCTACATAGATTGGTATTAAGCAAAGTTAATAATAAATGTCAAATTTAAAGTTTATTATTAAATTTATGCCTTGAAAGGCTCTAAAAACCCCTAAAATAGGTGTGACGAAGACGACATGAGCTAGGGTACCCACCCCCTTTTGCTGCCATGTTATTTCTCTGCTTTGATTCAAGAAAAACTAAAATCAATACATTTGATGTTCTATATACCTATATAATCCGATGCACTCTATCATTATTCATCAAAATATGACATTTTTTTTTTTTTTTTATTTATTTATTCCACCTTAGGCACACTGCGTGACGAAGACGACATGGGGGGTACCCACAATTTTCTTTTTTGATTTTTGATGACTTTTGGCCAAAAAATATTTTTTTCGCATTTTTTTTTCACACAGATCATATTCACGTAACCTACTATCACAACATATAAAAAAAAATGTTCAATTTTGAAGATTATTTAGAAATTTAGCAATTCCACGGACTAATGGCTGTTAAAAAAAACGATTTTTGCCTCCAAAATGGGATTTTGAAATAAAAAAAAAAAAAAAAATTGGGCTAAAAATGCCAAAAATGTTGTTCCACAGGTTGGTAGAACCATCCAATCAAAAAAAATAATCAAATTAATGATAATTAACTTGATTTAAGCCCATTTTACCCCCTTCCACGGTTGGGGGCCAGATGTTGTCAAATTGGTGGAATTGGCCATATATCATAATGAGGTATAACAACATTTAAAAAGAACTGTTTGTATAGCGTTTATAATATTGCTCGTTTGCACACCTCCTGACCGTTTGCAAACGTTTGTTCAATGTTTGCATACAAACAATGATTGTCCTCACTCAATGTTCATGCACTGTGCATTCACTGTTTGGGTACCATTTGCGAACAGTTATATCCAAACGTTACACAAACGTTCAATTTCTCCCTGGGTAGTTTTATGCATAAATAGAATCGCATTTGCATTTATTTCGATTTCGATTTCATTGATTCATATTCCTTTTTATTTATTTATATATTTCGCTTCATTATATCGGGGTCTTAACAAGTGGGCATTAATAGATTCATTTATGTTGGGGGAAGTTTTAGCGTTGCCACCTCACCGACTTTCATTTTAAAACTGTCTACACATTTATGACAGCTCAGCAGTATGAGATCCTTTCTCTACACCCGTAGCGCTACAAAGCTGATGAAAAGCCTAATACTGTCCTTAATGTCTGCCATTTTTTACCCCATTAGGGACGGAGAAAATGAGGAAGCTCCAGAAGCTACAAAACGAGGCAATTAGAATAGCCCTAAAATGTAATTATGAGATACCTAGAACTGAAAACCACAATAGATGCACAACAAGGTCTAAACGATTTTACTTGTCGTTGAGTTGTAAGCGAAAGTAAAGCAACTTATCCATTATGATTAAACAATTGGTCAAACAAACCGGTAAGCCTGCGTCGATAGGCATTTCGATAAGTTTTGACTGAGTTAATGTCTTTCAAACGTAAAGTTGAAATAGTCTATCAAAAAGTCAGAAAAGTCAATCATAACGTCAGAAAAGTCAATTGTAAAGTCGAAATAGTCAATCCTAAAGTCAGAAAAGTCAATCCTAAAGTCGAAATAGTCAATGTTAAAGTCGAAATTGTCAATCGTAAAGTCAGAAAAGTCAATCGTAAAGTAGAAATAGTCTATTGTAAAGTCAAAATAGTCGAATAAAGAGGTTCCTTCTGATGGACATAGGTTTAAGTGCCATATCCACTTGCACGATTGTCAGTCACCTAGCGGTCACCCTCCGTCACCGCCAATCATGCAAGTGGATACCGGGTCACCGACAATCAGTCACCCGGTCCCGATTGTCACCTGTCGTGGACCCCTCCTGACAATATTCCAAATGTTGAGCTTTGTCGGGAGGGGTGACCGATTGTCAGGAGCCTATCGATTTTGTTTTTGTTTTTATGGCCATATCGAAGGTGCTTATGAGCTTGGCTAACTCCTGTTGAGGTCTGTGAATAGTTTAGAGTACATATTTGTACATTTATTTTTATCATTTAAATTGATAGTCTGTTTGAGCAGAGCTATCCCCGGTAGTACTCACATGTTGGAAACTTATTTAATAAAGACAATAATATAGACATTATTATTAGATAAATAAACTGAGACAATAGCTTGATTGGTTGATGCATGGCGATAGAAATATATATCAAAAAGAAAATACTTGGGAAAAATCAATGTTAAACAGCCTTTTCATGCATCTAAAATTATTCTTTCATTCATAAAAAGGTGTTGTTAACAATGATATTTGAGGTTATATAGTTTACCTTACTTGATACAACAAATTATATACTGCAAGCGTGTGTTTTATTTTGTTTTATCTTATTATCTTACAAGTGGATACTAGGGACCGACAATCGGTCACCCCTAGGTGACCAACAATGGGTGTCCAAATGAGCCATTTTTGTTGTGCAAGTAAATACCGGGGACCAACAGCAATGACCGACAATGGCAGGGTATCGATCATCACTGTACCACTTTTGTTGGTTGTCGTGTAAGTGGATAACTCATTTTAGGTTGCCGCCATATCCAGGCACCCAGGTAACAAAAAACGTTCGGCCAACGTTTACCAACGTTGAATGTCAATCACTTTTACCAACATTTTGCAATCAGCGTTATATAGAAGTTCTTCCCACGTTTTTATCAACTACGCCGTTTTCATAAACGTTTTTCCAACCTCACTAATAATGAACCTAATATAACGTTTGTCCATTAACGTCTTAAAAACGTTAAAACAACGTATTCCTAAACACCTCAATTTCACTGCGGTGAAACGTCAAAATAACCTTGGCAAAAAAAACAATTTTTTGCCAACATTGGATTAACGTTTGGATAACCGACGTTGGATCAACGTAAATCCATATACGTTAATCCGACGTTCAGGAAATAATCGTCTTTCTCACCATGTCAAAACAACGTCAAAACAACGGAACAAAAAAAAACCCCTCTTTATTACAAACGTTGGATTAACATATGACATATTAACGTTTTTCCATAGACGTTTAATGAATGTACAAAAAACGTTGGTTAAATTTACTATAATGCTTGGAGATTTGGGTCAGATACAACTGGCTATGCTTATGTCAGCAACTGGCTTGTACCAGGAAACTGGTACAAGCCAGTTGCTGACATAGGCACATGGGCACATGGCACTGCTAGTGGAGATGTTTAAATCAAGGTTTATATAGGCAGGAAAGAGAATTTAAAAGCATTTCCCAAATAATGTGAAACAGATGTTATCCCTTAAAACATCAGATTACTTTTATGTGATGTGTCACATGAAAATGAGCCATATGGAATTATTTCAATTATGTGGGTTTGTGACTTTTTTAACAAATTTCTGCACATGGATCCTGGGATGATTCATACACAAACTTTACATTTTCTTCAAGCTGCATGTCTCTAGATGCCGGGGTCTTTAGTTTGAAAAGATTCAAGCAACTGGAAGGAAACCAGAGACCAAAACATGATGCAACCTCCAATGGGGCCAAGAGGAACATGTGGGCTCAGATTTTAAAAACGGAACGGTCGATTAAACCAATTTCCAGGGCAACTAGGGCTTAGATATTCAAATATAAGATGCAGGGGGCCCTGTTATACCCTGGTTCCAAAGGAAATTCCATTCCGAGCATTCCTTCCTTTTCAAAACAAAAGATTTGTTTGAGATCGCCAAGTTGGTAGGAAGAGTTACACTTTTTAGGTAACAATGGCACAATTTCTGAAAATGTTGACTTTTTTCTGGTGGCCCATAGAAATTTTGTGAGATGTTGACCTAGACCAATTTTTTCTCCTCTTTTCTCTCCTGGCCTCCAATTTCCTCTATTGGCATTATTGGCGGCGTTATCGGCAATCCGACTGTTCTCACTAGGTGGCAGCACCATAGAACTTGGCTTTCACTAGGTGCCCTCACAGTTTACTACATGCTATTTACAATTTCTATTAAAAGAAAAGTCTTACTAATATTATTACTATGGCTACACTGAGGAGCCAAGATTGTTAAACACCAACTTGGAAAGGATACCTATGTTAGCTGCAGGAGAGGATTCTATTAAAGGTAAGTTTAAGTGATGGAAATGGATGAGGAACTCTGAAAAATTCAAGCAAAGGGACTGCATATAATATGCAGTCTCTCCTTGAATGCTCTTGGGCAAAATGCTTCTGTGATGAAGCTTGCTTCCCTAACATTGAGCACAACTCTGTAGTGTAGGAGCTGACCAGTGGTACCAAAGATCTTGCAATCATATTATTACAGTTCAATTAAACTCATTGTATATGAAGTAAAAAAATAACCCTCTGCAAAGCTATTTCAAAAGACGTTGTTTTCCCGTTCATTCAACGTCACTAATAAATACCTATACTAACGTTGTTTCAACGTACAATAAAAAAACGTCAAACCAACGTTGTTACAACCAACGTTGTTTCAACGTTCGATAAACCAATGTAAAACCAACGTTGGTTTATAAGGTTGGTTTGACGTTGGTTCGAGTCCAGACAATAAAACGTCTTCCCAACGTTATGACAAAAACGTCATTCCGCTTGATCCAAGACTGACGTCATTCCAACGTAGAATAAACGTCATTTTGTTACCTGGGCGGCAACATAAACAGTTGAATTAGAGTTCTAGTTAATGCCCATAAAATAAAGTGATGATAGCTTTATTCTCAAATAGACCAAAATACTTCGATTAGAATTACCTCATTTGGCTTTCCAGTGAAGGCATCAGCCTGCACTCTAGAAAAAACTGGACCAGGACATACTGTAGTAACATCAATATTACTTGAAGCTAATTCTGTTCTAGCCGTATCACACCAACCCTGAAACAAAAATAACGGTAAAAATAGGTGAACAATCGTATGGAATTACCTTCCATATAATGTCAAGCGACCTCCAGATATTAACAATTAAGTATATATGAATTTTCTATACATATAAATACATCGCAATAGAAATGAAATAAGGAAACATAATGCTAACCTGCATGGCAAATTTTGTAGCTGAATAAGATCCTGACATAGGGGCACCTGGGGAGAAAAGCAATTCATGTTCTCTTAGATTAAAATCGCCATTTTCAGGATGGATATTGGGGTATTGAGGTGCATCAATTTCACTAAAAAGTTATGTGTGCCACGTACAAATTAAGTGAGATCAATCAGGGTACCAAATACTTAACTTAAAGGTTTTGTGTGTCACTTAAATTTTGAAAAATTGCTCTCCTCTGGGCCTCAATGTCATGGACACCTTCAACTAATGTTGCTATACACCGCAGACTCCGATCCCTCCTTTGGCCCACTAGCCACGTAATAATTTTTATCACACATTTGGGCCATTTGGAGGGAGAGGATCTGCGGAAATATAGGGTGGCATGGATCTCTCCACTCCACCATGGGCATGGGCAGTCCCCCCACCCCATCCTCCACAACAGAGCTTTACTCCTTGCGTCCTGCGTTCCTGAGTCATACGCCCTGCCCCAAAGCTCCAACGTTTCGGGGATTCATGAATAATTCATCAGCCCTCTCATCCAATCACTGGACTTGCGTCAAGCTTTCTGTACGCACCTATTTTTAGCTGTGGTCACTTGTCCAGGACCTATCAGACCCTCCTTCAATAGGGGAATTGCATGTACCACTGCACATGTCAGGGAAAGATGAAGGTTTGTGCTTTGGAAACATGTAAAACGCATGGATATTGACATTAGAGCACTGACAAATATCCCATGCTGAACATGACGTTTTTTAAATACAGATTTTACCCAGTACCATAATTCCATGTAAATCTAGATTCAAGTCAGCGGACATACAAGTCCCCTATTGCCTCAGCTGCACTCAATTAAGGGGGTCAGACACACACAGCGGGTGTTCTGTCCGCAGAAAACGGCCACGATGGGCCAGGGCTAGATTAGTAGAATCTGCCCTGGTTCGCGAGGATGCCCCACCCCAGCTTGGGCCAATGTTCCTCCAAAAACATTATTCCAACTGGAGACTTTTATTTAGGGGCCCCATCCCCAAACCTAAGAGAAACCCTAGGATATCCTCCTAGGGCCTCTTTGTCTAAGGTTCCTGGTCCCCCTTTGGGGACTGGAAAACCTACAATTATCAGTACTTGGGGCAAGTACTCAGTCTTTTTGCCTGATGAGGGTCACTATACCCGAAACCATGCTGTGCCAAACACTATGAAAAATAGTGGAAGTGTTGTTTTTCCATTAACCCCCTGAGGTGGAGACAGTCTACATGTTTACTGAAGTAATACATGTATTCTGCATCCAGCTACAGGGAAAAACAACAGTCCTAACCACAAACCATCCAATGGTTAGTAGTTAGGATGGACAACTGTCAGTTGTCAACAAGTGCACCCTCATAGATACATCTCCATGTATTGAAGAGGTTTCTAAGTTGGATGGGATCCAGCGTGACGTCATGCGGGTATGACGTCATTAGCATGGTAGCAATGACTGGAGGAGGACCACTGTGAATTGCTCGTATGATATAAACAAATTTTTAAGTATCATACACAGTTCAAATTGCGGTGCCAAAAACTTTAATAGGCTACACTTAATATTTAAGTGACACATAAAGTGGTTCAAAATTATGTTGCCCAGGGGAGGCACATGGACCGCTGGCCAATGGCCCAATGCCAAGTCGGCCCCGACAGTTGAGTCAATTCAGCCCAAGGGGTGGACCAAAACCAACCCTAACCCTAACCCTAAATTGGTGGTCCTAAGGCTGCGTTTCCACTGGTTCGCTCTTTTGGCCCGCTCATGGCCCGCTCTTTTTTATAGTCTTGAGCGCATAACAAGCGAAGTTTGAGCGAAACCAGAGCGGTCTAATAGAATCGGTTATTGCGCTCTATGTACGCTCTAAAAAGTGGCTATGTGCGCTTCTTTAGAAGAGCGCAGGACGTTGCGCTTATATCTGATCTGTTTGATATGAGCGCAGCAACACTAGGCTCTTTCTACCTGTTAAAGAAGCGGACCAAGAGCGCAGTAAGAGCGCTCATTTACTCATTTACCATTGATTTCATATAGGAAACAAGCGCAGCAGTAGAATCTCAGTAGAATCGCTCTGCGCTTGTATTGCGCTAAAAATATTAGCGGATGAAGAGCGACTGACAAGCACCCCATAAACAAGCGCAGCAAGAGCGAGCCATGAGCACATATATAAGCGAACCAGTGGAATCGGACCTTAAGTCTGTGAAATGAGTAGAGGATTCTGCCCCAGGGCCGAGCTGGCCTTAGGTGTGGGCCGACTTGGTTTTTAGACACACAAGTTGGCCGAGTTGGCAAGGGCCGACTTGACCAGGTACCCACGGACCAGGACAAACTATATGATTATAATGAAAATGACCATGTAAAAGGGTATAATTTTCTTAATAATGAAGATATTGTTCCCATTTTTTTTAGGATATATACCCATATAATTTTCTTAATAATGAAGATATTGTTCCCATTTTTTCAGGATATACCCAGCACAAATGTAGTTGTATACCATGTAAAAATAAATCTGTTTCAAGCAGCTATCATTTTCACATAAATTAGGGGTTTCAATGCATTTGCCATATATCCTTATTCATATTACACGTTCTCCGCATTTTTGGTCTCAAGGAAGTCTGCCTTTTCTAGGCACATTTAAGGGGGGTTTCCAGAGCCCTAATGATAACAGATGTAAATAGGCCAATTAAAATAGGAATATCCTTCCCAATTATCAGGATATATGCAGGGCAACCATATTAATATACCATATGAATTATACTGCATTTCAAGGAATTAGATTTTTTTTGTGCTAAATTTGGGGCAAATTCTCATATTTATATAAAGTCTGGTTTGGTATGGGGTCATAAATTGGTGCAGCATTTATTGCGACCCTGGGTTTGCCCTTCGGAATCCCTCTCCCTCTCCCTCCTTCCCCCTCCCTCAGCAGCACCCATATTATCCAAAAGTGCCAACTACACACAGAGTACATTTTTTTTTTCATCTGTCTTTCCTTCCCCACTCTCTTTCTTCTCTCATATTTCTCCCCTCTTTCACTCTCCTCCTCTCCCCCCAAATAATATTAGTCTATTCATCATACAGTCTAATTATACAATATGCTTGAATACTGAATCATTAAAAACAATTCCCAGAAACGATAGAGTGGTAATTTACCTTACTGAAATAATTATTAATATTATAAAGATGAGAATGTTAATACTAAGATTAATACTGAAACATGGTTTTGCACATGCGCACAATTTTTCCTGACACACCTCCATTTTCTTCATTCAGTCCATTTTGGAGGCTAAAAATACCGTATTTCCTTGAATTACCGCCTACCGGCGCTTATTAACTCACGAAATTAAAACCCGGCGGTAATTCAAGACCCAGCAGTAATTCAAATATAGAACTTAATGCATTTCCACTGAAAAACCAAACTCAAACCCCGGCGCTAATTCAAGCCCCGGGGGTTATTTAAGGCCCGGCGGTATTTCAAGGAAATACGGTACTCATTATCTAGATTTTCGATGCCCCGGTACCCAATGGTACCCCGGTTACTGCCCGGGGCACTGCTGGCACTGAGTCCACCCACATAGCCTGAAAACACTAAAGCGCTATGCTTTTGCTGCAAACCCCTGGCCCCGACACCCGGTGTTTCTCCAGGTCATGTCTACACCATACACAATATATAGGCATTATAGCTAATAAGTCAGTGAACATGGTGTTCAAATGTAACAGGTTACTAATGGAATAGCACACTGAATATAATCTTAACCTTAACCCTAAATTGGTGGTCCTAAGTCAGTGAAGGGAGTAGTGGATGGTAAATGTAACAGGGTCTCAACTCATTGTGTTTAACTCTAAATAGTATTTTAAAAAGACAGGTTACTAATCGGAAATCCATACTAAAAGCAACCCTAACCCTAAATTGGTGGTCCTAAGTCAGTGAAGGGAGTAGTGGAGTGTTCCGGGTACCAGGTGAGACAGGGTACTTCAATAGGGTGCAGATTTATTGTGGTGGTGGATTATTTTCTGGCTAGCCTAGTAGACTGGTGTACCCGGATGTATGCCTGGGTGTTTGATATGTGCCCGGGGCATTGACCGGGGTACCTGGACAGGGTGTGACTCAGTTGTGGCTACTAAAGGTGCCGCAGGTTCCAATCAATTCCCTGCAGGTGTCGCCCCAGTCTCTCTATTTCAGAGAAAGGATACTTGCTCAAAACGGCACACAAACACCTTTTTACAGTGATCTGATATATCTAGTCATTTCTGTTGCCACAGAACGCCCCCTCAACATATCTAGATTGATGTTTTAAAGTAACACAGTCATCATAGCATGAATATAGAAGTAATGGACGTTTTTCCTTCCTCTGCCATGGGTTGGCCCTGCTGATATGAGTAGCAAAGTTCAATCAGTGCTCCACCCAAGCATCATAGCCCAGTGGTTAGAGCACTGGAATTGAGAATAGAGGTTTGCAAGTTCTAGCCTCAGTCGGGTACAGCAGCCTCATTTTTTTCTCTGGGTCGCATAGATGCTCTCATTCTACGTGACAGGGACGGCGGGTGGGTTGGCATGATTGGTGGTGATGGGAAAGGCAGGAGAAACAACATATATATCCATATGATGTTTTACACATAAGTACCCATCGATACTTAATGGGCTATCGATAATACTAAAGGAAAAAATAGGCGTTCAGGCCAGCGCTAGCATATCGCCACTCTTCCTGGAGCTACCTGGCTACCAGGGTACTGCATTTGTGCGGTTTTCAGGTAACAATACTTCTGACATTCATGTGCCAGAGTACAGAATTGAGCTAGGTATTCATGGGAAATAGGCAGCAGGAGCATAGGCGAGGGTCCCTCCTGCAAGTGTGAGCCGGGGCCAGGAACGGGCTGTTCTATAGACAAGGTCCCAACTAATTATATCAATATTTTACACCATCGCTTTTTACATCATTGCTAACCCACTTACGGCACATGTTTACTTCTGTGAATAAAACTAGGTCACAGTGTGCAACACACTGCTGGTACTCAAGAGAAAAGATGTGTCCTTAATTTCTCTGCAGTTTGTAACCATATTTCAATACAAATGACCCCAGTAAAAAGGTGCTTGCAGGTGATTTTCTATTTTTCCTGAGATGGTATCATATCGTCTATATGCTATGGGAATATTATTGGACCCAGATTTTACATGCTTGTAATACTAACCTAACTTCCCTGCAACACTGCTTGTGAAAACCAAGTGTCCTTGCTTATTGGCCAACATGTGAGGCAGGATTGCTTTCGTCAGCGATATTGTTCCAAAATAGTTCAATTCCATGATATCACGATCAACTTGCAAGATAGTGTCAACAATTAAGGCTCGTTGAGAACGACCAGCATTATTTACTAACACATCTATCTGAAATTAGAAGGATATTATGAAACCAAAGATGAGGATGTATTGATACAGCTTTAAAATTGGCTGTTATACTGTCAAACAAGGTTTTCGAGAAATCCCATTTTCATGAGACCAGAAACCCTGAAGTGTCTGGCTAAGTTTTATTCTTTGAAAGGGTGGCTCTTATTGTATTATAAAACCCAGATTTGAGCCAAGTCAAAATACTGAATTTTGACTTCTTCCATATAATCAGTCATTAAGAAAAGGAGGCAGAGGAAGATTTTATAATCATTATTCCTATTATAATTGTAAGTCTCTGTTTCAAGTAAACATACTGGAAATAGGCTAAAAAAAGAAATAAATTATCATCCAGGACAGTTTGGGAAATTTGGTGAAGAGCTGGGCCTTAACCATATTTTACCTATAGAGATATGGTCGTATGTCCCTCACATACTAACCCACAAAAGATCTTAGTTTCAATCAAATATATTGTACTAGCAAAGTACCCGTCCTCTGGACAGTCACCCTCTTCCTCTCACTGTCTCTCCCCTCGTCCTCTCTCCCTGCCTCTTCTCCTTTTGCCTATCCCCCTCTGATCTCTCTCCCCTACCTCCCTCACTCTCTACTCCTCTTCTCTCTCCCCCTCCCCCTCTCACTCTCTCATTCCTTGCTCCCCCCACCGACTCTTATCTCTCCCTTCTATCTCCCTGCCCCACCTCCCCACCATTGTCAGAGGCATGGGATGCATTGCCAAGGATGCAGGATGCAGGATGCGTTGCTAGGGAATCCCACATTGCCGGCAACAGTGGGACATAGAGGCATGACCTCAATCTCTTCTAGTTCCCAACAGGGGCATTCCCAGGCTATAAATAGAGTGTGGAGATCCATGATTAAAAAGGGCTTCAAAATTACATTTTCACCCCAGATACCTTCACCAACCACATATATTCTCCTCTGGGATTGGCAGAACTGTACAGAGCAGAAAAATGGCTGGTAACATCACAGATTCCAAGAACATGCCTGACAAAAAAATCACCTTTTCCTTATATAATATGGGTGGTTGTATAAAAAGAATACTTACTGTTTTGAAAGTTTTGATCACTTTTTCACAAGCTTCCTTGTGAGTTTCAAATTTTAATATATCCAATGGGAGAACAAGTATATCATTTTCTCCAATCCTACCAGTCACTGAAATAAAAGAAAAAATATATATTAATGAGATAATACCTGAGATTTCCACATATATTTAATTTGGAATTTATTTATGTACACTGTCATCACAGATGAAGACATCAAGACATCAGCAAGACATGAGGATGATATATAAAGAACTTTAAAACTCATGAAAAGAGAAATACGAACAATGATAGACTCAATTGACTATAATAATAATAAATAAGAATAAAAATTGCTGAAACAACGAACAATCAGAGACACTATGAAGGAATTAATGAAGCAATTATTTATTTATTTTAAGGGTCGCCAGGAA
Organism: Sthenelais limicola; assembly: GCA_942159475.1. Classification (NCBI taxonomy): domain Eukaryota; kingdom Metazoa; phylum Annelida; class Polychaeta; order Phyllodocida; family Sigalionidae; genus Sthenelais; species Sthenelais limicola. The sequence continues at coordinate 52,926,177 of OW804098.1, forward strand.
AACCTAGTTTTAGAGGGTGTTCACCCTATTTTAATGCATTACAATATATGTACAATTTTTGAATGTGAAATCGTCATATGTATAATATGTGTTGAAATAAAAATGATTATATATATATCAATGGGACTTTTCAATGCGAAGTTACATTAATCAATATCTATTAACTTAACCTGATTTAATCTATCCAATTATCTTTTCTTTTTAATTACTGGTATGTCACTGTCTCTGAAAGGGCCACCCTGTACAGCTGAAATGTTGGATGACGAAATAAAACGAAAGGATGCATGTGTGGCGGTGCAAGAGTGCACACACCACAAACATATGATCAATTCTACCCTTGACAAGAAGTTACCCCAAATTTAGCCAAAAATTCAAACTGCTTGAAATGCAGTTTAATTGATATGGTGAATAGATATGGCAGCCCTGGGTAGGCCTACATCCTGAAAGTTTGAGAAGGATATTCCCATTATTAAGAAAATAGTGGGTTGCTAAAAATTAACACTGAAATTCTCATAGGGACAACAATGATTAATATTTTGGTATTAACTATTAGGATTTACGATTACTTTAAAATATCATGTATTTAGGAAGAATCGATTTAGCAGAATGAATTTTCATGATTGTTAAATTCTGATGTTCAATTTATATGATGATTTTGAAAAATTTAATTTCATTTAATTTTTCAATTATTATGATGAAATCTATTTTTAATTTGTTTTGATAAATTAATTTAATCTTTGATGATTAATTTAATAAGCATGCAAAAGGCTCTTCATCTCATACGAATGTTTATAATTACCATGGTGTTTGTTTCATAATAATGAATGATAGTACATAACACCCTCTAAAAGAAAAATCCCCCCGGCCCCCTACATCAAATGATTTTTTGTACATTTCATTGAATGAATTCTCACAAAGTGATATTTTTCATTTGTCAAGGGAAAATATAGGATTTATTATCTATATACTACAGTAAACATTAGGTTTTGATTTAAAGTTTGAAAATCTACTGACAAAATACATAATATCCAATTTAAAGACGGATAAGTTAAGACAGATAAGTCCTTGAGGACACTCCTCATCTCAACCCCCAGTAATACTACATCAAGTGAGTAGCGGCTGCGAGTTGCGTCTTGGGGTGACGATTATGATTGTTGTTCAACATTATTATGGATATTTTGTTTTTCAAATGACCAGTATTCCCTGATCTGACCCATTGCAAAAGCCACCCACCGTCCCGTCCCCCCACCCGTCCCGTCCCGGCCGTGTAGGCTGACTGTACAGCTCTACACGGCCCAACAAGTAGAGGGTGAAAAAATAAAAATTAGTGCCTACAACGAGCCTTGAACTCCCAACCCTCAGGTCTGGAGGCGAGACCTCTGCCACTGAGCTAGCTGCCTTAGTCAGGAGGATGGGGCTTGATTGTAGGACTCATACCCCTAGGGTGACTCATGCCGAGTGAGTCTTAAATAGCAAATTCACTACAGCTAATAGAATTTGTAAGTTAGCTAAGATTTTTCTTCATAATCGTGTCTAGGGGATCCATATCTATGAGAATCAGTCACTGGTTTGGGGCCTGCAACTTGTTTTCTATGCAAACAGGTCGATATTGCCTGACTTCCATACATGGTCCTTGCTGAACCGGAAGGGTCTGATGTCACTCATGAAAGGCTAAGAAGTAGGCCACGGCCTGAGCCGCGGGATTGTGACGCTTCGTCAAGCAGGGATGCAAGTTGACCCAAACTTGCATTGGAATATACGGGAGAGTTATGTACCAGTGGCAGCCTGCGTCACTCCCTTGTCAGCCAAGGTTCCGCTAGCAACTCGGTGGAGTGATAGCATTGGGAGTTTAGCGGAATTCCTTTAGCGGAGGGCAGCATGACAATGGTACTAAGGCACTCACCGTACACCGCTACCGGGAGCAGGGGCAGACGGTAGTGAGATCTTGTGTGGCAACAGCTGCTCAGTGCCTGCCTATCATAGCTAGCCTTCATTTCGAATACATGTCTATATGTTTAGAGAAGTTGAAGAGGACAAACCATATTTATTGTTTAAGGTTCTTTTATTTTCGATCTTTCCATTATGCCTATCTTTTATGTCTATATGCATAATACTTTCACCTCAGAACCCTTTCCGTCAATTTGGAATACCCCAACTTGCATCCCTGATCAAGTCATTTTCACAACTCCAACTTTACTCACATTTCTCATCAAAATTCTCATCAACCTTTTCTACATAAAAATTTTCAAACTCTGTCTTAACGTGACTATTCTCGCTATCTTTATCTCACAGAAGGTAGTATACTACCCTCTAAATCTAGAGCTACTATACCCTCTAACTCTAGAGGGTAGTATAAAAGTTGACAGTGAATCTTTCATTTTAGCAAGTACAATTTTGCAGAAAACTTTACCTTGCAGCTCGTTAACTTTAAATAGAGAGAATGGGACGAGCCGGCAATAATCGAAAATTTATTGGACGAGATTCGTCCACATAAGCACAATGCCGTAGGCAGAGTGCTTATGTGGACGAATCAAGTCCAATAAATTTTTGATTATTGCCAGCGAGTTCCATTCTATATTTATTAGATGTGCATAAAATTTGATCATATGTCATCAGATATCACTGAAATAATCACTTTATAGTAATAAAAAGGATATTTTGTAAAAAAGGTAGTCAAACTTCTGCTTACAACCAGGTCCACTTTTGCCGGCCTACATCAATACTTTTCCTCTGACTTTTCATTTAAGTTTGCTGGCCAAATTACTGGCTAATTCATCTCAAACTTACAGTATATCATCTGATAAATCTCGTTTAATATAGTCTAAATATGGCAAAATAATAGGCAGAAATGAAGTTATCTGAAGCATAGGTGTAGGAATCGAAATATTTGCCACAGCCTTCCCAAACTTCGCCTGCATTAAAGCGAAACTCTACTAGAGGAAAAACAGCAGCGACAAATTTTCTCGTTGTCCACTTACAACAGTTCATTTCATGTTTGCAATGAAAACGCAAATGGAGGAGTGTCAGATGTGTTGCCACATTCTCTGGAAACTGTTGTTTCTGTATGGATATTTGTTGCAACAAATTACTGGGCAACAACAAAATTTGTCGCTGCCATTTTCCTCTCTATTTTTCGCCTGATATTTTCTTTCTATTTTTCTAGAAAACCCATTCGCGTTTTCATTGCAAACATGAAATGAACTGATGTTCAAAAATTGTCGCCGCTGTTTTTCCTCTAGTGGAGTTCCGCTATTATGCTGATATTCGATGCTATGTTTATGCCAAAAATTGTAGAGATTTGGACAAATTTGATTTTTTTTCTAAAAATATCACCTCCTGAAATCAAATGCTGCCCATTTGGGAGAATTACTTATCCCTATCAGACCTACGTATTGCATATATGCACTCCCATGATATGTGCCGACGTAGTGCATACAATCAGAGAAGAGCTCAGAGAGAGGTTCAAACATGAGTTGGTCGACATAAACCCCATATCACTGCCACCTGCACCCATTACTCCATCAAAATTAACACCGAAGTCCAAAGATAAGCTGAAAATCAAATACTTCGATAAGTACCCCTCCGAAGAAGAGAATAAGTTACAAGAAAGGGCGACCACAAGTTCTCGTAAAACATCCATTGAAAGCTCTGAAGATGAGAGTGGAGAGGATGAAATGGAGCTATCAATATCCAAGACCTTAATCGAAAACGTCGCTGAAAATGGTCCTACCCCATTTGACCGCTCAGCCAGCACTCCGAGAGAACCAAGGGCACCGCCCTCAGGAAATGTGAGATCTAGACGGGGGCGCATGAACACTTCAGCAGCAAGACTTGCCCTTGATTTATCTATGACCGACTTCCAACAAACAAGACAACGCTTGCAGATGAAAAAGAAATGACTCTTGTGCCCAAGCGAATAAAGGGTGGAGATACACTCAGTATATATGAGTTTCCATCTGGTAATGAATGGTCTATTGAAATGGTTTAACATAATTGACTGAACACTGTTCATTCTTTGTCTAACATGTATGTGCCCACTTAGTGTTCTGCGTAGTTCGCATATGACATTGTATCTCGCGCTGTCGACAGGAGTATCAATTTATAGGAGCTCCATCCAGGAATAAGTAATCAATGAATTGGTTTAACATAAGGTTTAAAACTTCGATCTATCTCTATCCTAGTTATGCCTGGGCCCTTTTTTAGCGACCTGTGTAACTTTAGAGCTTAAGAGACATTATGAAACCCTACCGATCGTCCTATCTTAAGTTGAGCCGTGAAGCCACGTGCTAATGTTTTTGTTTACTCAAAAAGGAAAACAAGTTCAGTGTTGGTGTACGGTAATCCCCGCAGCAAATGGTAGTCAAGCTGTGCATTTGTAAATAGGATAATGTACAAACTTAACCAAGTTTGACATTCTTTGCTAAGATATTTTTCTTTTGCGGTAGTGGGTAACATAAATTTGTATCGCAAGCGGGACTGTAAAAAATCGAAGTTTCTTGAGTAAGGTTGGCATGTATATTTGATGCGGACTAATGTAAATGAAATGGCCGACATCGGAGCACAGAGCGTGTCACGTACCATCGGGTCGACATGGTTTGGTATAAGGTATGTGAATCATTTCTTGGACTGAGGGAATTTGTTTACCCTGTTCGCCCATCTTTGATGATTGTCTGTTTTTAATGTATGTTTGGCATGTATGTATGAGTTCAAATATAACTAGATAGATATATGCCGGTGCAGCACGCTAGCACATGAAACACCGCACGTTACTGACCCGTAGAAGGGACGTTTCTATTTTATATATGCCCAACTGTATTGTCTTATTTGTCTGCCCTTGCAAATATAACAACTGTATCTGCATGCGTGAAAAGGCTCGCGTTCATAAAGTTTGTCATGTAAAGAACTCAGTGCAATGTGTAGAGGAACGAAATGGCATTGGTTGAGCTGAATGATGTAATTGATGAGAAGGGACTAGTTGTCATGTCTTTGAACATTAGATCCCTTCGAAACAAAGTACTAGAGGTCAATGATAGACTATTACGAGGTAATTTAAACATCTTAGCCCTTCAAGAAACCTGGCTAGGTACATCTGACAATGATCAACAGATACTTGTAAATCCAAGATTTAATTTGTTCAGACTAGATAGAGGCCCGACAGAAAATGGTGAAAACAAAAAAGGTGGTGGCCTTTGCTGTTTCATAAATGGGAGTTTCAATGTCGACCCTTGGATTTTTGGTGAGCAGAATGTCTCAAACAAGGACATTGAGATGCAAATTTTGCAAATTAAACCGGGTTCCAGAAAAAAAATAATACTATTCAATTGTTACCGTCCGCCAACAGGGGTGAAACAAGTGTTTATTGAAACCCTGTATGAAACAATCACACTTATCAGGACTAAAAGTAGAAGCTGTAGTATTGTAGTCTGCGGGGATATAAATATCAATCTGCTAGATACTAGATCAGAACCCTATAGAGAACTGTTATATAAGTTGGGTGAGCTCTCTCTAAAACAACTGATAAGAACCCCTACGAGAGTTAGTTTACGTTCAGAATCACTTCTGGATATCATAGCTTCTGACCATGAGCATACAAAAAAGGCTGGAGTAGTAAACGTAAACATATTGGATCATTATGCAACATTCATGATCATAAAAAAATGTAAAGGGACAATGGAAAAATGTGTTAGGACAGCTAGAAGATACCATCTTATAGACTGGCAGGATTTTGAACAGTACTTGATGGATGTTAGAATAGACGCCCCCACTATACCAGACGGGGAAACCTCCACAGAGGTTATATGGGAAAAAATGAAAGTAAATTTAAAATATTACTTGGATAAGACATGCCCTGTAGAGGAAATCAAGGTAATACATAGAGGTAAAATGACACTTGACATTGATACTCTTAATGCTATAAGAAATAGGGATAGGTTATTTAAAATCGCTAAGACCACAAAGAATGATCAGGACTGGGCAAATGCCAGTCGTAGTAGGAGGGTCGCTGCACGTCTGGTCAGAAATGCGAAGAGAGGGTACATAATGAATGCCCTAAATAACTGTGAAAATAACAGTAAAAAGTTTTGGAGACATGTTAATGATCTTGTCGGTAAGAAGAAGACCACACTTCCAAGTAGTTTTGTGCACGAAGGTAAGACTATATCAAACACCGAAGCAAGTAATGTACTAAATGGCATTTTTGAAAGAATGGGTCACTGTGGTATTACTCAAGGCGGTAACTATGAAAAATACCTTGATAACCGGGTGCAAAATGTTTTATCAACTCGTATAAATATCACATTGTCAGCTGTTGAAAAAATGATAGATGGTATTGTTAAAAGCAAAGGAAGTGGGTTATCTTGGGTAAACAGTGAAGTGTTAAAATTCTATTTCAAAAAGAATTTACCTGACATCACTAGACTACTAAACCTTTGTGTCAGAACAAGTACAATACCTCAGGAATGGAAGGAATTTGTAGTTTCCCCAATTCCAAAATCTGGCAACCCGCGGTTACTTACCAATTTACGCCCCATAGCCCTAGTGCCCCTCCCCTCGAAACTACTGGAAAACTTTGTATGTGAGTCCCTGAAGTATCATATGGAAAGTAACCATCTGTTCACAGATACTCAGGGGGGGTTTAGGAAAAACTACTCCACAAATAGGTCAGTTTTTGAATTTATGGACCCCATTATCAAAGGCATCGATAACGGACACTTAAGTGTAGCTACATACTATGACGTCGCGAAAGCGTTTAATTGCTTGGACCATAATATACTGAAAAAGAAACTGGAATTTTATCAAATAAATCCCTTGATAGTGAAATTAATAGATAACTATCTGTCAAACCGGAAACAACGAACTAAAATAAATAATTGTGTCTCAGATTCACTAACCATTGATATTGGGGTACCGCAAGGTAGTGTCATTGGACCGCTAATGTTTATCATATATGTAAACGACCTACCGAATGTCATAAAAAGAGTTAACCATGTTGTAACATCAAAAATCAGTATTTATGCTGATGATACGGCAATCAGCGTCACAGGTGCAAATCTAAATGAATGTTTAGAAGTCTCACAACAGATTAGTAATGAAATCTCGATGTGGATGAAATATAATAAGCTGCTGTTAAACGCTGGTAAATGTCAGATACAAATACTTGGTGGCAGAAATGCCTTGAAAAAAGTGAAATTCAAAGAATTAGGTCCTGTTTACGTGGATGGCAAAGCAGTAAGTATGGCTAAATCAGTGAACTACCTGGGCTATACCATCGACCCAGTGCTAACCCTAAATCAGCACTTCGAAAAAATGAAGAACAAACTTCAGTTTAGAGTAAATCAGCTGGCTAGGATTAGGCATTTTATCACAACTCATTTGGCCACCTTAATACTAAAGGTGCATATACTCTCACTAGCTGAATATGGTCTACCATTTCAAAATTTAGCTAATAGGGGGACTATAAATAAGGTACAAAGTGTTGTAAATCGAGGGGCCAGACTGGTGTTTATTGGACAGGATCTTACCACTAATGAAATGCAAGATCGTTTAAATATAAAAAATATAATAAAAAGAAGCCACATTGCATTAATAGGGCTAATGTGGAACTTTTCTAAGATCCCAAGATATGTACAAGACATGCCAAGAGACACTAGACTGGCTACTGGAATAATTCTAAAAGTACCGGTTCCCCGACGAGAAAAGTTAAGAAAGTCTCCGCACATGTTAGGCCCTCTAATGTGGAATGGGCTGCCAGCTATACAAAAGGCAAAGAACTGGCCAAATTTAAAAAGCTTTCTTAAAACAAATGAGGATTGGATACTTAACTAAAAACCATGTCTTTGTAATTTCATATATAACTCTTCACACCCTGTCTTCCGATGTAAGGATTTGTCCCTCGTCGCTATGGATGGGTAAATGTGGGTTTATTTTCGAGATACTAGACAAAATGGTGTAATGAGTGAACTTATCTGGAAATGGTGCATAAGAAGTAGACCTATGTGTTTTTACCTATGCAGACTGTATTATTATGTATTTTAGACTATGTGTCAGGGCATCAAAAATCACAAAAAAAGGGGTTGCATGATATTTTTCTATAGTTCATGAGAAAGTAAGGGGAGGGATGGCAGTTGAATCGCTGTCATTGGATGACCGATGCATCTGCTATCTCTCCTTCACTAAAGAAGACACCAGGATGGAGTTGTCTGATCTATATTAGTAATGTATGAAATCGTAGTATAGAAACTGTATAAAGCCTTAATGGTGTAAATTGGTAAAAGAAGTAAAAGATTAAGTTTGAAAGTTAGTTATAAATGATAATAGTATATGGGATTGAAATTTTTGTCGGCGATTGAAATGTATCACATCATGTGAAATCTTGTCGAATAAACATTTTTAAAAAAAAAAAATACATGCACTCCCTATGCAGAGACCGCCGTATTGCATTTATGCACTCCCGTCAGGGTGCCAACGTATTGCGTACATGCACTCCCTAAGGCAGATGACGACGTATTGCATAAATGCATCATGAACACGTGGTTTGCTTAAAGGCTATTTTCTATATCTGAAATCTTTTTTAAATCTTCTTTTCAATTCTGACTGTTTTTATAAGTTATTAAACTAGATAGATTCGTTTTTTTCAAAAAGAATTCAAATAATTTTACGCTACAAAACGGAGGTTCCCGAATGGAGCCGATCAAGTGTAATGAAATGTATCACAATGTAGCAGACAACAATAACGTCATTAGCCTAGCGCTATGGCCGAGTCCCGGGCCGAGTATGATCCTTTCTCGTCTGAGGACGATATAGACTTTGAAGACCTCCCACTATCAACTTTAATGGCCTTAGAAGGTAAAATTGTCACTAGACGGAACCCAACAGTTCGTCAGATTGCCTCAAGTTCGTCGTCCAGCTCTGAATCAGAGGAGAGTAGTGATGATGAAGGGGGGATTGTAAGGATTGTACGATGAAGGCGCCCCGGGACCAAGGCGCCCTGAGACCGAGGCGCCCTTGCTGAGACCCAAGCTCCCCGACCTAAGATCGAGGCGCCCACCCCATACATCGAAGCGCCCCGCCGGTGTTTAGATCAAAGTGCCTGAATGTTTAACAGAAATCAATACTAAAACTAACCCTAAACCTAACCATTAAATTGGTTGTCCTAAATCCGTAAATTGGTTGTCCTAAGTCCGTAAATTGGTTGTCCTAAGTCCGTAAAGGGAATCTTTGGCGCTTCGATGTAAGAGGTGGGCGCCTCGATCTTAGCCCGGGGCGCCTCGGTCCCGGCGCTTGACGCTTCGATCTGGCCGCCTCGATCTCGGGGCGCCTTCGTCTCAACCCCATTGTGATGTGGGTGCGCCAAAGCCCCAATGTAAACAAAAGCCCGCCAGTGGATGCATTTCAAGAAACGACGGGTGTTCGCAATGTTGACCAAAGTAATCTGGGTTCAGCTTTGGATTATTTTAAATTGTTTTTTTCGGTATCATTTCTCACATCCATCGTCAGTTCCACCAACAATTATGCAGAACATGTACACAGGCAAAACCCAGAAAAAAACAGGGTAACTTGGACTCCTGTTGACGTCCCAACGATGCTGACATTTCTGGGATTATCACTTTTAATGGGTATAATCCGCAAGGCACGGATTCGTGATTACTGGTCCAGAACAAAAGAAATATCTACCCCCATATTTGGAACGTTGATGCAGCGAGATAGATACCTGGTTATAATGAGGTAAATATATTTAAAGTATTTTCACATTGTAGCCTATATATATTCAAGCTAGTTGATGCTTTTGGCCTAGTCAGAAATGTATCTATTTATTGAATATATGCAAGCATTTTTTTTAAAATTTGGATTTAGAAAGAACATGGTTGTGGGAACCCAAAAAGCCAAATAAAACATATGTCATTAGATTAGTTTTTATTTCAGGGACCGCTGAAATTAACTACTGTTCATTATAGAAGCCTATGGGAAAAATGGGTGTTTTCTGCATTTTCCCCAATAGCAGACCATTGAACCGTACGATTTTCTTTAAAATATGCATATACATAGCTGACATGTTATTCTACCCTCCCAATCAAAAAAAAATAAGAGGTCTGTAGACTAAAAAAAAAGTTATTCAGCTGAACTTGTATCACAATGAGTTTCCCCCATTGAAATCCATAGTGAATGGAAGTAAACTTCACTCATCTCTAAAACAAAATAATATAATAAAATCCTCTTTTTTTTGCCTTTTGTATGTCCCCAAGATGAAGTTTGAACAAAATATTGTGATTTCTATTGTTTCGTGCATTATAGTTCCACAAATTCCCGCCTGCTGCAGTGCTGACAATCCTGGCATTTACCTTTCAAAATGTAGCCTCCCTTCTGCCCGTCCCCCCACAACCTCCACCCTGCCAAAACATATACATAAAGACAATTTTCAGTGATATCTTTTCATTTGCATTTATTCATATACAGATACCTGAATTTCCCGATTGGAGATACTGCACCCGAGACTTATACCCCAGCACAAAAGAAAATGTCTTGGCTGTTTGATCACTTCAATAAGATAACAGTTTATGGACCAAGAAAAGAGATCAGTATAGACGAGAGCATGGTAAAACATAAAGGCAAGACACAGCACAGACAGTACATGCCCAATAAACCATGTAAATGGGGCTTAAAGATCTGGCTAGTCACTGAAAGTCTCTCAGGTAAATATAAATAAAAGTCGAGATAGCCGATAGTCGATGGTAGAGGCCCCCTGGTCGATGGTAGAGGCCCGAGAGTCGATGGTAGAGGCCCGAGAGTCGATCGTCGAGGCCCGAGAGTCGATCGTAGAGGCGAGACAGTCGTTCATAGAGGCCCGACAGTCGATCGTAGAGGCCCCACAGTCGATCGTAGAGGCCCGCTGGTCGATCGTAGAGGCCCGAGAGTCGATCGTAGAGGCCCCAGAGTCGATCATAGAGGCCCGAGAGTCGATCGTAGAGGCCCAACAGTCGATCGTCGAGGCCCAAGAGTCGATCGTAGAGGCCCGAGAGTCGATCGTAGAGTTGATCTTAGAGGCCCAAGAGTCGATCTTAGAGGCCCAAGAGTCGATCGTAGAGGCGAGACAGTCGATCGTAGAGGCGAGACAGTCAATCGTAGAGACGAGACAGTCAATCGTAGAGACGAGCTGGTCGATCTTAGAGGCCCAAGAGTCGATCTTAGAGGCCCGAGAGTCGATCTTAGAGGCGAGACAGTCGATTGTAGAGGCGAGACAGTCGATCGTAAAGGCGAGACAGTCGATCATCGATCGTAAAGGCGAGATAGTCAATCATCGATCGTAAAGGCGAGGTAGTCAATCGTAAAGGTGATATAGTCGATCATAAAGGCAAGATAGTCAATTGTCGATCATAAAGGCGATATAGTCAATAGTAAAGGCCCGATAGTCGATCGTAAGGGCCCGATACTCGATCGTAAAGGCGCGATAGTCCATCGTAATGATCAACTAATACAACATACATTTCCTTTTGACAGGCTATGTTCTCCAGGCTCTACCCTTTTATGGACGCGAGGACCGGGCACGTACACGAATTTATGAGGATGTGGTTCTAAAATTACTTCAATCTGGAGAATTGTTAGGAAAAGCACATCACCTCTATTGTGACAATTTTTTCTCGTCGGTACAGATGTTTGTGGACTTTGCACGTAAATGCTCAACCTATTGTTGTGGAACAGTGCGCAAGAACAGAACTCTCCTTCCCAAAAAATTAATTGATCTAAAACATCCGGAATTACAGCAGCGTGGCGATGTCATTTTTGCTAAAAATGGCCAAGTTTTATTTTGTGCTTGGAGAGACAGAAAGTTGGTCATGTTATTTCAACTATACACGTATAACGATCCTGAGAGATGCATATATTGCAATGTTTCTACTGAGCTCCGGGTAGCTCCGTCACCAGCTCCGGTTAGCTCCGTCACCAGCTCCGGATCCGCGCACCTCCAGGTAGTACCTCCGGATGCCACTAGGGGTCTACATTGCAACCCATGACGATATTTGCAGTTTATATAACTTGATTAATTTATCATTAATTAACTATTCATATTATTCCATCCGGACTTTAACCATGCTACTTGTTACATATTTCTCTATTTATGTTCAACTTTGTACTTATTTCATTGTTATATCTATTTAGTTATTCCTGTTTTGTATTGCAAACATAATGTTACCTTTGTCAGAAATCATTTATATACCTTATGTACCTGTTCATAATTCGGGGTGAGGAGCAAGGTCTTCACCCCAACACACAATAGTCGAGCAGCCAGAATGGCTAACGTACAAAAGTTGTGATATAGTTTTTTTCTCACTGGATTCTTAATATATGGGTGTTGGCCAATGATTTTCAGGTGGATGGCGCATTGCCACCCTTTAGCATTTTGAGAAATCCAAGATGGCCGCCAAGATGGCCGCCAAAGTAAAATAGTGCTCATAACTAAACAAGTTGTGGTCCGAATCTTTAATGTTGCACCATTTTGATATGGTTTTGGGGGTCAAGGAATCCATTAAAATAGTTTTCAAGGGTGTCAGATCAGTTGCCATGGAGATACGGTTACCATGGTTATTCAAATCTTTCAAGAATTGAGGTTTCTTGTGGAATTTCACATGTTTATCAACCCAACATCACAATGATTTCATTCCAGCAATGCAAACATATCTTAAGATACATTTCATAGGCATCAGATGTGTTGTCAAGGGCACATGGTTGCCATAGTTACTAAATGCATGCAAGACATTCATTAGGGCCAATGGAAAAATTGCTCATAACCTAGGAAGTTGTGGTCCAAATTCTTAATGTTGCACCACTTTGCTATGGTTTTTTGGGTCAAGGAATCCATTAAAATAGTTTTCAAGTGAGTCAGATTGGTTGTCATGGAGATATGGTTACCATAGTTATTCAAAACTTTGATGAAATTAAGATATCTTGGGGAATTTCACACTATTATCAACCCAACATAACATTGGTTCCAATCAAGTCATGCAAACACAATTTAAGATGTAGATGTAGATGTAGGCATCAGATAGGTTGTCATGGGAATATGGTTGCCATAGTTACTAAATACTTGCAACACAATCATTAGGGCCAATGCAAAAATGACCATAACTTAGCAAGTTGTGTTCCGAATTCTTAATATTGCACCATTTTGCTCTGGTTTTCAGGGCCAAGGAATCCATTAGAATAGTTTTCAACTTCAACTTCACAAGTTGTGGTCCGAATTGCACCTTTTTGTTATGGTTTTTAGCATCAAGGACTCAATTAAAATGGTTTTCAAGGGTGTCTGGTCAGTAACCATGTAGATACTTTTGCTAATTAAGATATCTTGGGGAATTCAACAGATTATCTACCCTACATCACAGGAGCCATCAAATTCCTGAATTCTCTTGATCCCAGCAATGCTTGGAATGCGGTATTCCCAACTATGGCAAAGTGATGAAGGGCATTATGTTTTTGTGGCTTATAGAAGAATACTTATTTACACTATAAATTAATATAATATATCAAACAATTCACAACGATGTCAACAGGAATCCATTTTCAAACTAATGTTTAGTTTTAGCTCTGTAACCAGAAGCTTTCTTCACAGCTTCTGGCTAGTGGTGGGGGCGACAGTTATTACTGGTGTTAAATTTGCACACCACATTCGTTAACCATAACTGAGAATCAACCCCAATGAATGAATGCAGTTGCTGGAATACATCATCTATTGTTGGCGGTTAGGGGAGGAATGGGTTGAGGGGACCATTGATGGTCCATCCTACATATCCTCCAGGGTGAAACCCTATTGCTGGTTCTTGGCGGTCTCTGATTTTGCCCATCAACAGGCAGGGATGTACCTGTCATTACCTGTGTGATGGTTTATGTAGGTTTTATTGTCAGTTTATATGATCTTTCCTGTATATAGGGCACCCAGTGTCCCTGCAAAAGTTGTCACTTCTGGCTGACCCTTTTTTGCATGATGTACTCTTGGATTTTCTATGGAATAAATATGACTGTACTGGAAAGTTATCTGCTTGCCATCTTTTGTTAGCACATGCCGAGTCACCAGCCCCAGCCCCAACCCCAAGTTCACTCAGACTCTCAGATACCTGAGTAAGCCACCATGCTACCATGTCAAGACTTACAAAGGAAATGGCTTATGAGCTCAACCCTTCTGTAGAACATTTGTCATGCCTACATATGATAAGCTACTGAGGTTCAAGAGGTTTGTTACTGTTGCCACACACAAAGATATGATAAAACAAGGCATTAACTCAGAATCTTGAGCTATGGTTAAAAAAGCCAATAGTTTTGATCCAAAACTGTTGACACCTATTGTACCAAATCCTGGCTTGAAGCTATATACTTTGCCACTCAGGAATCTTCCCATCAAAAGGTCAGCAATAGACTTCCACAATTTTTATTTTAAATTGTATCCACTGAGGAGTCCTGCTTAAATGCAAAATGGTGCAATAATAATTTCGGAACACAACTTGCTAAGTTATGGTCATTTTTGCATTGGCCCTAATGATAGTGTTGCAAGTATTTAGTAACTATCGCAACCATATTCCCATGGCAACCTATCTGATGCCTATGAAATAAATCTTAAATTGTGTTTGCATGACTTGATTGGAACCAATGTGATGTTGGGTTGATAAAAGTGTGAAATTCCCCAAGATATCTTAATTTCATCAAAGATTTGAATAACCATGGTAACCATATCTCCATGACAACCAATCTGACTCACTTGAAAACTATTTTAATGGATTCCTTGACCCAAAAAACCATAACAAAATGGTGCAACATTAAGAATTTGGACCACAACTTCCTAGGTTATGAGCAATTTTTCCATTGGCCCCATTGAATATCTTGCATGCATTTAGTAACTATGGCAACCATGTGCGCTTGACAACACATCTGATGCCTATGAAATATATCTTGAGATATGTTTGCATTGCTGGAATGAAATCAATGTGATGTTGGGTTGATTAACATGTGAAATTCCCCAAGAAACCTCAATTCTTGAAAGATTTGAATAACCATGGTAAAGGTATCTCCATGGCAACTGATCTGACACCCTTGAAAACTATTTTAATGGATTCCTTGACCCCCAAAACCATATCAAAATGGTGCAACATTAAAGATTCGGACCACAACTTGTTTAGTTATGAGCACTTTTTTACTTTGGCGGCCATCTTGGCGACCATCTTGGATTTCTCAAAATGCTAAAGGGTGGCAATGCGCCATCCACCTGAAAATCATTGGCCAACACCTATATATTAAGAATCCAGTGAGAAAAAAACTATATCACAAATTTCGCCCTCTTCTCTACCCAACTACAAGGAGGAATAAAGGGAACATATGAAAGAAGTATTTCACTCTTGATGTTATATCTCGGAGCTGCGTTTTGGAACATAGAATATTTCAACCCTTGGTCCTTTGGAACTTTAATGATTATCCAGTAGTTTTAGTTCATTTCCTCCCATCTCCTGCTATTGATATTCATAATATATTTATTCTCGAAGAAGTAACCTATACGATCACGAAATATCATTATTTAATATCGATTAATATTAAGCCGGAGCTGAAACACAGATGTGCAACGATAGCCACTCAGACATTAGAAAGAACATAGGCAAGAATCGCAACACTGGTGCGGTGAGAGTGAAGGAATGATACTTAGGTATTTATTCCTAGAACTTTGGAGAGTTGTCTTTGCAAGACTCATGATGACATTGCTCATGGAATAATCATCTGGGATAGCCTGGATCTGGAGCACATGGATCTGGAGCACATAGACCCGGAGCACATGGGTTCGGAGCACATGGATCTGGAGCTCCTGAATCTGCTGGAATATATGTCAGCCAGCTGGATTTTTTCAGTTATTCTTGGGGCATTGACATTGTCTGCTGGACATTGAAGTATCAAGGACTTATCGGTCAGACGTCTGATTTTATTTATTTTCATTTTTTTTAACTCATTAAGGACGGGATGCTGCCTCAAGGCAGCATTTTCAAAATGGCGTTGGGGACGGGATGCTGCCTGCAGGCAGCATGATGTCCTCTCCATTAAGGACGGGATGCTGCCTGCAGGCAGCATATTTTTATATAAATTGAAGGGGGCATAACTTAATAAAAAATAAACGGATTTTGATGAAATTTAAAATATATGTATACAAACACACTAGAAATATCTTTATAGGTATGTTGTCATGGAGACAATAATGATGACGTCATAACTAACATACGTAAATGCTGGAAAGTGAATTTGGAGCAAGGTTGCCCCCATATTGCACCCAATTGTGACCCATTATTCTAATTATTGAAGACCAAATTCTAGAAATTATGAAAAAATATGATCAATAACTGTTTACACCTATTAAACGATGTACATATGACACATATTATTTGAAGAAAATATTCTTAAAGTGTTTTTATACCCTAAACCTCATGTTAAACACCCGTCCTGAAGCCCAAAAAGGGGGAAAAGGGCCCCCGTCCACCAGGCAAAATATGTGTAAACTGCCCCCGTCCTCAATGAGTTAATACAGGCCAATCTGGACCTCCAGGACCCTCCGGATCTCATTGGATCTTTGTCTCCATTTTTCTTTGGAAGTATCCGGAGCTGGAGATAATCATTGGATATTGTCTGGATATATTTCAAATTGACACGGAATATTTAAATTTGGGTTTATTTTTATTTTTGGGCAGAGTGATATAAGACAACATATGTTAACTGGTTAGACTCCTGGATGGTGTGCACACTGCTTCGCCTTGCTGTTGCTGTGGAGATATTTTTGATTTTCTCCTCCTAAAGGGACCAAGCACGATTGGACTGCTTTTTGTTTTTTTTATCTTGCATATTTTTGTATTTTTCCTCAGGACAGAAGGACTAGAAGTCTCAGGAAAGAATAGACATGGCGACTGATTTAGCACAGGAGTTAGTGGTTGGCGTAGAACTCAAGGATTTGGATTCTAAATTGAAAAATTATATTTTGAAGGCTGCTAAGACCTTGGAGGATGTTGAGCATAAATTGACTGTCTCAGAGGGCAAGTATACTGAGGAAATCGGGGAGCGTGATGATGTTTTGACTAAATCGGATCAGTTAAATGATGATCTTATCCGGAAGGACGATGCATTGATTAAAGCTTTGAATGATGCGGACACACTCCATGATGAAGTTTCCTCGAAGGAGAAAGCCTTGAAGAAAACAAATACGGAATTGGGCATGGCACAGGACAATGTCGATGATGCTGTTAAGAACGTGGACTATTGGAAGGGATTGGCTCGATCTGCTGAATCGGAGCTAAACGTTACCAAAAGCCAGTTTAAAATGAAAAATGGCACCGATGTGAGAGATACTGAATTTTGGAAATCTTTGGACTCTATTCCTTTATATACTCCATTTGTTGAAACTCGAGGTGGAGGGAAAAAGGTTTCTTTTCAGAGAAAATCGAGAGGATCTCTATCATTGTTTGATGCTGTGGATTTGGATGATGAGAAGGATATTTTTCCGATTAAGATCAAGGATTCTTCCACAAATAAATCTGCAACTCAATGGTCGGAGAAGCCAAAATGCTCAATGCCTCCAGCCTTCGAAGGAAATGATTGGTACCAATACCTTGTTCAATTCGAAAATATTAGCTTTGCTAATAATTGGTCGCAAGAAACAAGGATGAAAGTGCTTTTCTCTAAATGCAAAGGAGAGGCTGCAAGTGTTGTGAACGATTTTGACATATCAGAAGGATCATATTCGGAGCTAATAACCATATTATGCAGGATATATGGAGGAGGTACTCCTGAAGACCGAGAAAATACCTTCTATTACAAGTTCCTGGAGGATCTGAATGCATTTGCTGTTCATCTCAGGACATTAATGATCTGCGCCTTTCCGGGAGAAAGACATAATTTTCATATCCAGTTGCTTATTCAGCAATTTATTAAGGGCATGTTGGACAAGAAGATTGCATTGGAGATTCATGCTCGCCAGCCAAAGTCATTGTTTGACGCCCTGGACTTAGCAAATTGATATATAAAAGTGGGATCAAATCACTTTTTGGAGTTGATGCCAGCTCTGATGTGTTGACTACAGTTGCTGCTGTTTCTCACACAACTGAAGACTGAGTTTGAAGAATCAGGTGAGGAGGAATATGGAGTGACTGCAATGGGAGAGAAAACAAAGTGGTCGGGCTATAGGAAAAGTGGACCCTGGAGGACTAAATCATCTCAGACTCCTTATTGCAAGTGGTGTGACACAGCCGGACACTCTACCTTTTCATGTAAGGGTTTTCTTGATGCTAAGCATAAAGCCGGCAGCTTAGATAAAAAATCTGGTAAAAGCATGGCTGGTCTTGAGGGAAACGACTAGTGGTTGTGTTGGATAAGGCCATCAACTCAACCACCCTAACTCAAAGTGGCTTTTCCCAACAAACAATTACAGCAATGAATGATTCTTCAGGACCTTCTTTATTAGGGGAGGGTACGGCCCCTGAAGCTCTTGATTTATTACTGGTGACCAGGCCTGAGGAGGGAAATATTTATTGTCTGCCTAACTTGAAGGGAGCAAGATGGTATGTACCAGCTACCTTTGGAAGAGACTTGTACCACCTATTAGTGGACATTGGAGCCTCCATCAGCTTGATCGATGAGATATATTCCTCTATGATCAACCCACCTCCATTGTTACCCACTTCGGATAAGAATCAAGAATCGCAAGAATCGCAAGACACGGATCCTTCATGACAAAATGTTCTCGAGCAGTAAGGGACAGTAGCACTGGTAAATTTGTAAGGAAAGAACTGGATTACCCTGTGTGTATTAAGGAATATTCTCAGTTTATGGGTGGTGTAGATCTTGCCGACCAATTATTTCAGTATTATTGTTTTTCAAGGAAATCTGTCAAATGGACCAAAAAAATATTTTGGTACCTACTTGAACTAATGAAACTGAACTCATTTGTTATGTACAATAGCAAAAGTCCAAAATATGTCCCACTCTATGATTTTTCTCTACGTCTGATTGTAGAAATGTTAGCTAATTCAAAAACCCTTCAGCCTGCTGCAAATCAACCCATTACTGAGAATGCCAACCACTTGACGAGAAGATGTATGCCAGAGAGCTTTTTGAAGAGGAATTTTTGCAGAGTATGTTATGCTAGAAAGAGAAATGGTCTGGTAAAAACACCTAGCCAGACACTATATGGATGCATGTCATGCAAAGTACATCTATGCTTACCCCTTTGTTTTAAGTTATATCACACAGTGAGAAATTACGAAACATGTGTAATCCCAACATGACTTGGTTAAATGATGTTGAATGTTAAATTTCGTGATAGTGTACATACTATCTATTTCAAGTATTAAACATCATCGAATTCTTGACTGTTATTTCTGACATACCTCCCACATATTGTCAGAAGTATTTCATCTACTGTATAATTTTATCTTCTGATATTCATTTATTATTGAACCTATGCTGTTACTTATTATAAAGAAATAATTATTATTATATTATCTCATTGCAATATTTTGATCTCATTTCTATGATTTAATTAGCCTGATTGGCTCTAGCTATCAGCCCAGGCTATTGGCCCACATCACTGAAGATACTAGTGTAAACCAGTTAAGATTTTATTGGTTAATTATACCATTCACAGGAAAAACGTAGGTCTATTCTTGTGTCAGTTTTAAGTCCTTAGAAAGAAAAATTAAAATTATGTCTACTATGGAAACTGTTTGTGCCGACTTCCATTATGTTTACATGTGTATCAAGATCTGTCATACTAGGCCTATAAAGAATTAAAAAAAACAGCTACAATAAAAAACAGTGAAGAATGATAACACAAGAAATTTCGAAACTTATTTTATATATGAAGTTCTTTTGTCATCTTTATCTCTGATAGGCACACATGAATCCAATGCCTATTTTTCTGGTCCTTAGTATATGGATTCAGTTCCTGTTCGTTCCTATGTCCAGTATTGTTGATGTAACACAAATATGAAAGTATTACATGTTGTTGACAGGAGGCTGACCCTGAGCTAAAATGCCCCCGCCCCCCACCACACACACACTTCTTGCACAGATCCTTAGTAATGATGAAATGATGCTATTTCTTTCGATCTGTTTTATATCTCCTTCCTTCCCAGCATTTTGGATCCTTCCAATGTAGACCATGCCATGTGGTCACCTACACCGATCATCTGAAATAAAGTAAAATATATAGGCCTATAGATCTACCGTTTCATATGATATATCAAGCAAAAGAAAATTAAAAGTAAATGCCTTTTCGTCTTGAGAAGGAACATAGTTGAACTACAGGGTTCGTAGTAAGCCTTGGGTCAGTACTAGTATTGTGGACGAGTGGACTGATGGAGGTACTCGTCCACAACCAATCAGCAATCGTCCACAACCTATCCATTGAATTGAATTGAAAAATACTTTATTTATCTGAGGTTTTACAAGTACAAGTATGAAAGTTAGACAAATAGGTAACCAGGCTTTTGGATAAAATCCAGGTCCAGCGGAGAGACCAATGAAAGCTGGGAAAAGCCTGGGCGGCCCTGGAGGAGTATTAATGTAGATGCAGACAAAATGTTTGACTTAACCTTGGTTTAATATTTAATTTCATATTTTATTAAAACCTGCTTCATTATTTGCAACGAGCCAGCAGGCTTCATACCAACGAATAGCTAAATGTTAATAAAAATCGAGAATCACTGCCAACACTTATATAAAATATTCACCTTCTATAATACCTTACTAGCAACGATTGCCAAATGAGGTACAAATAATAATTCAATAATTATATAATTTTAGGACAGTCAAATAGATATGTTTGGGTATTTAATACATTTTAAATTTTGGAAAAAGCTTAATTAGTTCTTGAGTAATGAGCATAAGTATTCGGACATAATTTTAGACATTATTTCGGCGAAAAGCTCATCCTATAGAGTTTATTTTATAGCTACTTGACCAACAATTGAAAATAGAGGTACAACTAATTGCGCAATAATCATATAAAATTAGGAACGTCAAATAGATATGTTGGGGTATTTAATACAATTTAAATTGTGTAAAAAGCTTAAATAGTTTTTGAGTAATGAGCATAAGTATTCGGACATAATTTTAGACATTATTTCGGCGAATAGCTCACCCTATAGTTTATTTTATCCTGTGTTGGTACTCGTAAGTGTGGACGAGTGCACCAGCAATGGTACTTGTCCATAGTAAAATGTACTCGTTATTTACGAGTACAAAGCCCTTACTACGATCCCTGTAGTTGGGGGATACAAAAAGCAAAAAAAAGATGTTATCATACTATGTTTTAGGGATGAGTGAAGTTTGAAGTTTACTTCCATTCACTATGGATGTCAATGGGGGAAACTCATTGTGATATAAGTTCAGCTGAATAACTTTTTTTTTAGTCTACAGACCTCTTATTTTTTTTAATTGGGAGGGTAGAATAACATGTCATGTCATGTTCATGCATATTTTAAAGAAAATCGTACGGTTCAATTATCTGCTATTGGGGAAAATGCAGAAAATAACTATTTTTCCCATAAGCTTCTATAATGAACAGTAGTAAATTTCAGCAGTCTGCTGGCATTTATAATATAAGCAGTAATATAGCAGACCCAATAATGAGAATCATGCAAAAACGGGCACCTGCAGGGCACCTGTCTGTCAATTGTTAATGTGGGTGAGGGTTCCATATATTTCGTACCATTTCCTTCTTTAAATCGATGGTAAATATAAAAAGAATGATTCAAAGCAATATCTTACTTCATAATGAATAAGAATACATACCTTATTGGTCATATGTTGGCTTTTTCTAGGAAATAGGTTGATATTTCCACATATATCGCCTCAGTATTTCCCTCGATTCGAAGCCATGATAGCTGAAATCCATGATGCGCCCTCCTTGTAAAACTTTGAGCATAAAATCGCTCAAAATTAATCGTTTTTCGATTTTTTTTCAAGCAAGACAACCATCGGCTATGTCTTCTCTGGTGATAAACCAAATGGCTTGAGTATAAGTTGAATAATAAATGAATAACCGACGATCAACCTCACCCCATCCGTTTTTGTACGTCAAGATCAAAAAGGTCTCCGGCATTTAGTGGTCATGACGCTGTTGGCGACGTCGTCACCAGCGCAACGCCCTGACGATGCTCATTCATGACGTTAGCAACAATCAGAGCACTGACTGACCTAACAACATTCGCGCCATGGCTGTAGGTCTGATAGGGTTATATACTGAATAAATGATTATTATACAACTGTCATGTCATACTTAACCTTAGAGTTGTGATATAACATTATACAGATTAATGTTTTCTCTTATAATCCCTAAACACATTACACATCCTTAAACACATTAAAATCGACAAAACTAATACTATACAATGAGTACATGACCTACGTTGAAGCACATTATTCTTATTAATTGCAGCCATGTGTTTTAGCGGGAAGCTCGACATCAGTTTAGGAATAATATTATCCACACTCAAAATAATAAAAGTATAAATTGTCTCATATGGAATGCACTGCAGTCTGTAAAAAAAGAGGTCTAACTTAAACAAAGGACCTGGAATAGTATCCCAAATGTTGTGCGATTGTTACATTTTGTTCTCACAAAAAGATGTAATATGAATATGCGTCAAAAAGTATGTATACTCACAAAGACATTGTTTCTTCACTCTTTCTAACTCCTCTTTGCGACGAGCAGAAATAACAAGTCGACATCCTGCGCGGACCAACTCATAAACTAGATTCTCCCCAATACCACCAGAAGCACCTGTGACCCAAACCACTTTTCCCTTCAGAGCCTCTGAATAGATAGGAGACAGGCGACAGACTAAATTAGACAAGCAACTATAATGTCATGATAGATGAACTTATACCCTAGTATAATCATGAATTACCCCTATTGTTAGACATTACTAAAGTAAACAATCATCAGAAATCATTTGACATTCAATTATTCTTAAATACAAAATCATCACATAAAAGTTCTTTTAACTTTAAAGGTTAATTGACCATTGTGTTAGGCAATTTTTTTACTTTTACTCCAGCCAAATTTCACTGCCCAAAGCAGGGATAGGTCTGCATCGGCAAATATAAGGCGGACTCCTTGGACAAACCCAAACAATGATATGCCAACCAAGAACCACCATACAACATCAAGCATTTCCATCTGAAAAGAGAAAGAAGCAAAACTTCAACTGAAATTTGGAATTTGCTTCTACCAGTAATTAAGTTTAAAAACGATCAAACATTTCCATCTGAAAAGAGAAAGAAGGAAAACTTCAACTGAAATTTTTTCCTTTTATTTAATACACCAGCTTGGAGTATGTAACATTGGAATACAAACTACATGCAAGGCTTGGTAGATAGCCTTTATTGTGTTTGGATCCTATTGTCTTAATGGCTTTATTAAGCTTCACTAGATGAAGCGCAACTGACCCGCCCTCTTGAGGGCAGATAGCCCACCTCCGAACTTCCTTACGTTGCCCAATCATCAGTGTCTACTCCCATCTATACATGACCCTCATATATGGCCCTGTTTTCAATGTTTTGAGCGTAAGTGGCGACCTGCTGATGGTCTCAAAGGAAACATGACTTAGGTAGCTGCCCTTTTGTCTGGAAAAAGTACTGCCCTTATGGTCCAGCAATGCTGTTTTGAAAACATTCATTATCAGCAATATCGCGTGACCATTCCGTTGCATCCCTTATTCCGTTCCGTACCCGTTCCGTGCCATACCTGGAAGTGATGTTACACTAATAAAGTAACCGGCAAATGGGATATATTCGCCACCTGCCAGTCTCCCTGCTTCCACAGTAGCGGTGACGGCGGTACTGTGGGGAGCAGGTATTACACACTAACATTAACAAGGAAGAGAGAGTGGAGGAAGCAGGGCGGGGTGGTGGCCAGTCATTAACCCATTCAGGGCAGGGGCAGTTTACACATATTTTTGCCTGGTGGACGGGGGGGCCCTTTTCCCCGTTTTTGGGCTTCAGGATGGGTGTTTAACATGAGGTTTAGGGTTTAAAAACACTTTAAGAATATTTTCTTCAAATAATATGTGTCATGTGTACATCGTTTAATAGGTGTAAACAGTTATTGATCATATTTTTTCATAATTTCTAGAATTTGGTCTTCAATAATTAGAATAATGGGTCACAATTGGGTGCAATATGGGGGCAACCTTGCTCCAAATTCACTTTCCAGCATTTACATATGTTAGTTATGACGTCATCATTATTGTCTCCATGACAACACACCTATAAAAATATTTCTAATGTGTTTGTATACATATATTTCAAATTTCATCAAAATCCGTTCATTTTTTATGAAGTTATGCCCCCTTCAATTTATATAAAAAATTGATGCCTTGAGGCATCACCCCGTCCCCTGGGCCAAATTATGTGTGATGCCTTGAGGCATCAGCCCGTCCACTGAGCCATTTTGATGTTGATGCCTTGAGGCATCAGCCCGCCCTCAATGGGTTAAAAGTGAGAAAAACGACAACTATAAGAACAAAAACAGAAAATAAAATAATATCCTCAAGGCCTATATCTAGCGGGCTAAATTTCTGGATGGCAGTAGCACATAAGGAGGTGGCGCTGCTGTGGTGAACAGCATACACTACATTCCTCCCTGCTTAAATATTTCATTCAGATATAAAAACAATTTATGAATAAAATATAAAATAATGTCTCTGACAATTAAACAATATCATGTTGTTAAATTTACTGTCTTTGCTTTATGAAAGTCTTATATTCATGATATTATTTAGACGATTTTTAGTACTTTCGGTACCCACAACACCTTGCATATCATTGTTTTGAAAGTCGCGGCAACTTTGGAACCGGTGTAGCAGTTCTAATGTACCCCCCATCAGGTGTACCCCCCGGTATAACTAACCTAGGTCTAATGTACCGGGGGTACATTTGACCTAGGTCCAATATACCCCCGAGGGTACTTTAGACCTAGGTCCAATATACCCCCTCCAGTTTCAATGTACCCCCGGGGGTATATTAGACCTAGGTCAAATGTACCCCCACCAGGTTCAAAGTACCCCTAAAGGGGAAACTAAACCTAGGTCTAATATACCCCCAGTATGTGTTACCAATCTTGTACTGATGTACCCCCATTGAAACATTAATTCTTTTAATTATGACAATAGAAGTAATAACGAATAAAGTAAAAAATGGATACAGTACAGGCCTGATAGACAGAACTGAATACATTTTAGTTGTTTTGTTTTTTATTTGCAATAAGCTCCCATAGTCATTGAGTTACAATGATATTTTAAGTTCAAATAAATAGAAAAAAAAAAGGATTATCATACAGAATTACAATAAATTTCATTATTAGACTCTCAAAGTGATCTTTAATTTATTTCCCATTAGCATTAGATATGACCTTCTCTCCCAATATGTTCTTTTAGAATTGTTGGTGTAAGATTATCAATGAAACAAAGGGGGGTAATTTGAACCTAGAGGGGGTCATTTAAACCTAAGGTCTAAATTACCGGGGGGTATATTAGATGAGGGGGGTAATTTAGAACTGTTACACCGGGTATAGGTAAATTCAGTTACCATACATAGGTCCCACATTGCCGTGAGGAGCCGACATCCAGAAAAGTATACCGCTTGCGAGATATATTCATTTTAGTAGTTTGGTTATATATCTCAAGATCTGTACGCCTATTATTGTTTTTATATTTAGCTGAATAAAGGATCGGCGCAAAAACGGCCCTCGCAAACCAGCCGGGAGTTTCCCACCTACCAAACTAAACGTTCAAAACCAGACCAAGAGTTGTCAGGCATTTTGCCTGACTAGATCTGCTGTCCATCTTATGATTCCACATAAGTTGACAGCAGATATTTAGATTTTATGATTCAATTCTGTATTTTGTTACCTTTTTAATGGAATAAATGATAATCCCGGATTTTCTACCTGCAAAAAGAGCCTATGAGCTTTGTTTTTCTGATCGGAGGGCTTCCCCGGCCTGCCGCTATATATGATGTCATTGTGCCTATAAAGATGATGCAAAGAGGACTGGCTAGTATCCAGTCAGTGCCCATGGTCATGTGTTCGCATCTCATGATCTGATTGGCTTAGAGCGGCAGTGGCTCTTCTCTGGTTGCTCGTCATCTACTTTTTGTTATGGCGGCCATTTTAAACAGCCCTCGCTTTGAATACGCGGTTAGCGATAACGTTTTAATTATTCATTAAATGAAACATTTTTCCATTTGAACCTTGCTCCCCTTGACTCAAGCTAGCTTCTGGGATCGGTTAGAAAGTTCCAGCAAAAAAAAAGCATGAAAACAGGTCGATATAGGGCAGGCTCGGTATATACATCTTATCTCCCTCCGGTCTGGGCACCGGTCACGTGACTTGAGAAACATAGCGGAGCTATTCCTAGCGGAATAGTGGTAGGGTGCTGCTCGTCAGGTTATGAGGTTGCATCTATGTGGGGAGTCCCCTAACCAAAAAGCGCGGGACCCTATTCGGGTGCTGATGTCACCCAGGTAGACGTGCCCCATTCCCCATTCCCCACTGATCACTGTCTATTTTTATGTCTTACTGTCTACGTCTGTTTACTGTTTATGTTTTACTGTCTTTATGCCTATATACTAAAAGTAACCCTAAACCTTAAATTGGTTGTCCTAAGTCTGTAAATTGGTTGGGCTAAGTCTGTGAAGGGTTATTGGTGTCGCTTCCAAGATTGAAGTTAAGCTAAGTTACTGCCATGCATCATTGCATGCTTTATAATATTTATGCTTATAGGCCCTGAAAATAGTAAGCCTATTATATTGTCATTGCGTATATTTCAGTCAACTTGACTGAACCTTCCCACCACGATTTAATTATTGCAAAGATTAAAAACAGTTACTCAAAACTCACTTTTTATGTGAGCCATGATCTGAACTAGAGATTGATTTTATGGGTCCGATAGCTTCCGATGCCTCATGTCATGGATGCATATTGGCATTGCTACCTAGGCAGAATATCCACCTTGACTCAGGATACAGAGGTGGCAATGGCAATGCTGTCTAATCACTAGGCTAATGCCAGTAATTAATGGCTACCCGATGCATGTGCCATGCAGCTAGGGCTCCAGATTCAATTCAATTCAATTCAAGAATTCTTTTATTGCAACAGATGGTATATACAGTAAAGGTAATCCAGCATTCTAAATAGACATAAGTCTAGTGCCTGATTCTTGCTTGAACTTTAACTTGGGTTACATATTTTCTCTAGTGTTTTCTAAGTTGTCCTAAGACTAATACATCAATGAGTGATGGATGAAATGGTGAGTGATTATCTTGAGAGGATGAAATAGATGAGATGAAAGTTCACCATGTGTGAGTGTCTGGTAGTAATAATACCTGATGATACATAGACTAAAGGTATACATTCTCCTCTTAGGTGGGTTTCACCAATATTCAGGTGATTTCGGTTTGACAGTAATAATAAGATTATAAGAGGGTAAGTAGAATTACTTATAAAAGAGGTACATCAATGTAATGCTTATAACAGGGTATACAGTAGCAGTAATACAAGCAATTATACAAGTGGCCACCACTTGGGTATAGACAGATATAGCTTTGGCTTGGAGAAAAGAGAGGTGCATCAATATCCTATTTCCAAGTACCGCAGGTCGACCGTGGTTACCAATGGCAACGCGCGAGGGTCTGTGAAGCTCATGGGGTCAAAACTGACCACTAAGCACTGGGACGTGGTAGAAGCAACATATAAACTGTTAGATTTTGTCATTTCTTCTTCGGATAATTTGCTCTGATAAAGCCTGGTGCACAGAAGGGGATGTTAACCTTGCATTGCAAGAATGGCTTGTGTTAACCTACCAACTATAAGTAAGCATAAAGATATGTGATGGGGAAAGTATGTAGGTTACGTCGGGAGATGTCCCGACTTGGATAACTTGTTGACGGGAGGTAGGCCTACGAGAACCGTGGGCTCGGGTAGCCCATTATGCCTGGGGCAATGGCCGAGGCCTACTAGGTTCACTGTCTGTCCCCGCTTGGGAGAAGTCAAGTGATTTCAATCACACAATTATATTATGAAATATCACCCTTTCTTTGTACCAAAACAAGATTTTGTCTTAATGTCTAATAGATGATCGAGTTCCATAAAAGTAACAAATAGGACCTCTACCCCCCCCACCCCCCAAGACACTCTCTGTCATTGTTTAGGCTCTGTTCCTATCCCTCTCTGAAAGGAAGAAGGGAAGTGAGGGAGAAAGTGGGAGGGGAAAACTTCAACAGATGCAGTTGGTGGAAAAAGAAAACAAAAATGCAAAAACTTTAACAGGTTGTTTTCATGCGTTGTCTAGCCATCAATTTCCTACTATTCAGTTCAGAATACTTGATATATTTCGTCCTACTAAGCCAGATCATCATACACTACAATTGACTTGAATACAGAATTAATCAAACACATCACAATGGACGTTATTTTTTACTCTTTCTGTCTCGCTCTTTCTCACTTTCCTTTACCTGCCATGGAGGGCGGGTAACTTTTGATTTCCACCCGCCCGCATAATTTTTTACCCGCATTTGGCAGCGGGCAGTTGTTAATTTCACACTCTGCAAATCATTCTGTCCAGGGTGATAATTTAGTTAAAGATTGGCATTGTTTTAGTGACATTTCTCCGCCAAATGTATTCATTGGGCCTATGCTCTGAGTGGTTGCTATGGATGAGCATCCCAGACCTAGCAACCAGGTGGCCGACTTCAGCGCCACCACTGGCCATTTTCACGCTACTCGCAAGTGGGTTATATAATGATTAAAATGGGGTATACAATGTCAGTTTTTATAATTGGTGGCGAGATATACATCTTTGTCTCGGAGACAGGTGAGGGGAAGACTGGGGCGCGGTTGGGTACTAAAGCAAGTTACCCTTCTCTGGACCTCAGCCTTCCCTGTTAGTTTATGGTACAGTCATTCCCCGGGGATCCGTATTTGTCTGGATACCACTGGATGGTGCCGCCGCCTCGTGGCGAGCGCCTGACTTAAGAGATGAAGCTAGCTGAATAAAGCAGTAGCATGCGGGAGCTGATACATACAAGACGTGTTGAGTTATTCATACATGGTGCCAGGAGTTAAAACAGAATAACCAGTATGGAAGGGATCAGACCTCCAGATCGGATGGAGTTTGTCGATGGCAATGTGGCCGAAAGATGGACATTGTTCAAGGAAGACTTCAGATGGTATGCAAGAGGTGTAGGAGTTAATGATCAGGAGAGATTGACCAGCTTGTTCCTAACCGTGGCCGGACCGGACGCCAAGCGAATATATCGCAACTTCAGATGGGCGCCAGCTAGACCAGCAGTTCCAGCTCAGGCAGGGCCACCAGCGGTGGCTGCGGTAGCAGCAATGCCAGCGGAAAATAGAGATCATTATGACACTGTGATTGCAAAATTTAATCTACATTGTGCCCCGAGGAGGAATCAATTTTTTGAGCGCTACAAATTCAACACAAGGTGCCAAGAGGAGGGCGAGTCAATAGATGCATATGTGACTGACTTGCGCCTCAAGGCAGCCATGTGTGAGTGGGGAGACGATGAGGACAACTTCGTCTTCGAGAGGATGGTGGTTGGTATGAGAGACCTCCATCTCAGGGATAAACTCGTCAGAAAAAAAGGATTTACGTTGGACCAGGCACTGGAATACTACAGAAGGCATGTGCAAACAGAGTGGGAGCTGAAAGCCATGAACCCGGGGGCACAAGCAACGGTCAACCAAGTGAGCAAAGCACGTGCTCAGACCGCCTCATAAGGACAGCAGTGGTCGGCTCCTCCAGTGAGGGAGACAGGGGCTATACCGAAGGCTGACAGTCGGTCTCAGCCTCCAGCATCCGAGTCACAGCCACTCATTGATTGCAGGAAATGCACCCCTTCAGGAATTGCCCAGCCTTTCATCATCGATGCTCCAGGTGTAAGAAAAAAGGACATGTGGAACAAAAGTGCTGGAGTAGAGTGGACGAGGTAGTGTCTGAACCTCTCACTCATCAGGATAATGTGGACACTTTATTCATTGGTACGGTGAACATGGAGGAGAAAGAGGAGCGCGTCCTCGCGGTGACCATTAGCAAGCAACACAAGTGGGCCGCGCACGTGAAGTGTGGAGCAGATATTCTCACGTGTAAAATAGACACTGGGGCAGGGGCCTCGTGGCGAGCGCCTGACTTAAGAGATGAAGCTAGCTGAATAAAGCAGTAGCACGCGGGAGCTGATACATACAAGACGTGTTGAGTTATTCATACAGTATTGAAATATGGAGGGGGTTGGGTTGTGTTAGAAGGGGGACAAGATCCCCTCTGTGTATTTTTTGAATGCGTGTTTGTCCTCGATTTTGTGTGCTTCAGTGTGTAGCTCGTTCCATCTTTTTTGACATTTATAGATTATTGAGTTATTAATTTTTGACAGTTTTGAATTTATTACTATTAGATTCTTAATTCCTGCCTGGGGCATGGCTCCTGGTGGATAGTCTTCTATCATCTAAATTGTTTTGGTTTTGTGAGAGGTAGAATGATATGTCTAGTATGTGTTTGTCCCGGCGAGCTTGCAGGGGCCAGATGTTCAAAGTTCTGTGTTCTTGGTCAACATTTTCGAATTTTGATTTATTAAACATTAAACAGTCAAGACATAAATTGAGTTAAGCAGTTTTATTCATTCGTAGTGGGGTAAATTTATATATGAAGAGAAGTATATTTTATTGTAGATTGGATGTCGGGCCGTAAGACCACACACACATCCCACTTTGCAGAGGTCACAGTTCTTAGTCTTTTGGTGAGGATAATCAGGGCCTCAGAATACCCCCTTCTGTGGTATTGTAGATAAGTTTGTGAGGAGTGTTATAGAATTGTTTTAGGGAGGTGGGCGGGTTCTGAAAATACGTGTTCCTCGTCTGGAGGATGAGAAGAAATGGACGAGGGCTCTGGAGGCGGAAGCGGAAGTCTATGAGGGTGGAAGTAGCACCAGGGGTGTCTGGCTTCTGGGGGTTCAGGTATCAATACTTGCTTTCGTTTAATGACGGGGAATTATTCACTTAGAATAATTCCTCCCCCATTAAACAGTCAAGACATAAATTGAGTTAAGCAGTTTTATTCATTCATAGTGGGGTAAATTTATATATGAAGAGAAGTATATTTTATTGTAGATTGGATGTCGGGCCGTAAGACCACACACACATCCCACTTTGCAGAGGTCACAGTTCTTAGTCTTTTGGTGAGGATAATCAGGGCCTCAGAATACCCCCTTCTGTGGTATTGTAGATAAGTTTGTGAGGAGTGTTATAGAATTGTTTTAGGGAGGTGGGCGGGTTCTGAAAATACGTGTTCCTCGTCTGGAGGATGAGAAGAAATGGACGAGGGCTCTGGAGGCGGAAGCGGAAGTCTATGAGGGCGGAAGTAGCACCAGGGGTGTCTGGCTTCCGGGGGTTCAGGTATCAATACTTGCTTTCGTTTAATGACGGGGAATTATTCACTTAGAATAATTCCTCCCCCATTAAACAGTCAAGACATAAATTGAGTTAAGCAGTTTTATTCATTCGTAGTGGGGTAAATTTATATATGAAGAGAAGTATATTTTATTGTAGATTAGATGTCGGGCCGTAAGACCACACACACATCCCACTTTGCAGAGGTCACAGTTCTTAGTCTTTTGGTGAGGATAATCAGGGCCTCAGAACACCCCAAGCCAGTTACAGGGCCTGCAGGGCACTGTGGACTGAGGTTCTGGTTGACTTTGTGGGACGTAGGTATGAGCGCACCGCGTCAGATGTCCACGTCCCGTGGGTCATGATGTCTTGTAATGATGCCCCGCCCTGGTGATAGGCATAGGAGGCGCCACCCCTCCCGAGGCTGTGCATTGAGATATGGGCAGGGTTGTGGCCTGCTTTAATGACCATTTGTTGCCACTGTTTCCTCATGAAGGTGGTTGTCATCAGTTTCCCGTCCTCGTATGAGAAGAGAGGGGCTTCTCAGCCCATTTTGACCTGAGGAGTGTTGCAAGGGCCCTCCGGGGACAGATTTTATCATCTTCATTCTGTGGGAGAAAGATCTCCACAGGGGTCCTGGAGGTTTGCATTGTCTTGCTCCATTTGAGTTTAAGGGTAACTCCCTTCCGGTCCAGGGACACATCACCGGGGGTGAGGTGTCTAGATGGGTCAAAACCTTTCACTGTCGCTGGGAATAGGTTTGACTGGCGTAGAAAACCCATAAACATGAGCAGCACCGGTGCTCTAAGCTGGTGCTTATATTTGAATGTTCCCGCAGCCTTTAGGTAGTCCCTGAGCAATTGGGGACTCACTCCAGCCTTAGGCGATGGTACGTGCCTGAGGGAGAGCTGTAGCCCTTTGACTGCGAGGTCAACATCGAAGTCACAGAGTGGGGAGACATCTAGCTTTGACATCCTGAAGAATGTTCTCAGGGAGGAGAGATTATTGACAATGGTTCCTGTCTTTAGATTATTGTCAGCCAGATACTCCAGGTACCAGCAGATGTTTGCTGGGGTGGACTTCTTGTAGTTTAGACCCAGGGCCGAGCAGAACGAGATGTAGAAGCATACTGCTGACTCCCTGTTGGAGTTTGTGCCCGGTCTATGTGCCTGTATCCTCCTTCTCCTTGCCTTCTGGTCTAGTGCACGTTGTTTCCTGCCTAGAAGAAAGGAGAGATGTTTAAGGCAGTGGAGGGACAGGTGATTGGCTTTAAGTGTAGGTCTGAAATAATTTTATCGGCTATGATTTTATATTTATGGGAAGTATGGAGCCTCGAGAGAGCATCTGGTAGCTCCATGAGGGCCCCGGGGATGTGAGCAAATTGGAACGTTATTTCTTTCCGGGCTGACAGGAACCAGAAGGCCCTGGCGCAGGCCACCAGGGTCTGGTCCCTGGGTTTCCCTCCCTTATACACTTCCACTGAGGCCTGGTTATCGCACCTTTATCTTCTTCTGGTGTGAGTGACTTAGCAGCAGCTAGGCAGTTAAGGGCCTCTAGGTGGTTGATGTTTCTGTTGTCTGTCTCCTGTTTCGAGAACTGGTAGGAGAAGTAGGTGGAGCCATTGGTGGCGCCACCTCCTGTTAAGCAGGCGTCGGCCCAGATGGTTTTGGACACCACATTAGACGGGATGATTGATACTTGATGAGGATTGGGCCTCCTTTAGCCTCTCTTAATGCCGCCAGGAGGCGCTGCATAAAGAGTGTGGCTGGGGCCACTGCCTTGGCTAGATGTGCGATTTTACCGATGATGCTTTGCATATGGCGCGTCGTGACAACTCTCATACTGGCCGCCTGAGCCAAACAAGCCTTTATCTCGGCCAGTTTGTTCGATGGTATAGACATGGTGTTGGAGTTCGTGTCGAGGACAATGCCCAGCCATTGCACACAGGTTGATGGTGGTTGAGTTTTCTCGTCTGCTATCTTGAGGCCAAGTGAGACGAGGAGGGCTTTGGTACGGGCAAAGTTGGCTGACATTGTTGCCCGGTCCGGGGTTAGCAGTATTATATCGTCCAGGTACATTAGGCATACCACACCCTGTGAGGCTAGTGCCCTCACGATGAAGGAGGCAACCATCTGCATGATGTAGGCCGATAGTCTTGCTCCAAATGGGAGCGCCCTGTTGATATATGTATTGCCTTTGTGCTTGACTGCTAATAGGGGCCAGTCCATTGGGCATATGCTAAAGTGTCTGTATGCTCGGGAGAGGTCGAGGACGGCCATTATGACCCCTGACCTGCCCAAGCTGTTGATAAGCTGTGTCGCCATGAAGACTGTAGGAAGGTTGTGTAACGCTGGTTGCAGGTTGTAGTAATTTTTAGGGACCCATTTATTGACCCCTCCGTCGGGGAAGGAGAGGTCAACAACTATCCTGCGTTTTTGTGGGTCTGACTTCAGTCTTGTCATGAGGGGGCTATGGTGACACCATGGGACGAAAGGAGGGCTGGTGAATGGCCCTGCCATTGCACCCAGTGAGCACTCCTTATGCAGGTATGCATCGATGTCTTTCGGGTAGGCTATTGCTGATGGATGGTTTGAGTCAGATGTTTGTTTTGGCGGCGGTCCGCCCATATATTGCAAGGGAAAGCCGTACAGTGGTCGAAATAAGGACAAAAATTAGCTTGCCCCTCCGGGCAAGTTCCATAATAAATCAGCTTGCCCGCCAGAATTTCAGGTTGCCCACCAACATAATGAGTAAAGTATAAAATAGTAAATAATGAGTCTATAGTTATTTATAATAAGGTCTATAGCATATTTTCCTATTTTTTTATACTTCTCACATTTTCGTGTAGACATGCTAAGAAAATAAAGCCCACTAAATTTCTGGAGCTGAAGGTTCTGAAACAAAATAATGAATATGTTGGGAGGGGTGCTGCCAACCGTCTGAATTTCAGATTCTTTTAGCTTATGACTTGGTTGAAAAAGAGAGTTGTGGAGTGGAATTATTGAACTTTTTATTCGACTTTAACTCGTTAATAATGATGAATAATGAATAGTTTTAGAGGTATTGAAATATGATTTACATAGTACCGGTACAAAATGTTCCAGCAGCCCAAACAAATAAAGTGTCCCAAAAAGTCTTTATTTTGGCACAAGAGCTCTTCATTTTATAGGAATAATTCAGACAACATTTCGCTTGTTAAAATTAAAAGATTTTAGAGATAATTTATTTGCCAGTCTAGAGTGCAAACCACCATATATGGTTTCCGGGGTACGCACCCCTAATTTTTTTTTTAGTGAAATGAGTGCATTCTACTAAATTTATTTTCATAGTCACCATAAACCTATCATTAAAGTGGTTATAATTTCATTCAATTATCAAAGGTCATGCAAATTAAAAATTCATTTGGCAAAGATTTTCAGTATTGACAAGAATACATGTATAGAAATTATTAAATTATCTAAATATTCAAATATCCTAGTTCTTTAGCTTAAGCAACTTTTACGTTTCTACAGGGCTCAGATCGAAAATAACTGACTTTTTACTGCTTTGCATTGAAAATTACTGACTTATAAGGTCCTTAAAAACCCCAAATCAAAATTACTGACTGCGGGAACCATGATACATGAACATAATAATTGAGACTACTCAAGGTAGGTGACAGTTATCCCCCTGAAAGATATAGATAAATAAACCTTTCCAAGAGAAACATTTCGGCAATTACCTCTCTAAATTCCTATATTTTCTACCAAATGTCCAATATTTTCAGAAAAATCTCCATATAAAATTTCGTACCCAAGAACTTGTTATTTGACCTGTTATAATTTATTCCATTCATAAACTGATCTACTTGCTTTAATTCGGATTATGCCTATATTATGCCTATATTGGGATGGTGGGCAATGTCAACCTACTGGTGCCACACCCCCCCCCCCCCTGACAAGAATACATGTATAGAAATTATTAAATTATCTAAATATTCAAATATCCTAGTTCTTTAGCTTAAGCAACTTTTACGTTTCTACAGGGCTCAGATCGAAAATAACTGACTTTTTACTGCTTTGCATTGAAAATTACTGACTTATGAGGTCCTTAAAAACCCCAAATCAAAATTACTGACTGCGGGAACCATGATACATGAACATAATAATTGAGACTACTCAAGGTAGGTGACAGTTATCCCCCTGAAAGATATAGATAAATAAACCTTTCCAAGAGAAACATTTCGGCAATTACCTCTCTAAATTCCTATATTTTCTACCAAATGTCCAATATTTTCAGAAAAATCTCCATATAAAATTTCGTACCCAAGAACTTGTTATTTGACCTGTTATAATTTATTCCATTCATAAACTGATCTACTTGCTTTAATTCGGATTATGCCTATATTGCTATAATACTTCATACTTAGATTCTATTAACCCTTATCCCATCAAATCAAATATAACGTTGTAGGTCAGGTGATGTCGGTGATTTTATATGGGTATAATGATTATAAAGAATACCAAGAAATTAAA
This sequence comes from Sthenelais limicola, assembly GCA_942159475.1. Lineage (NCBI taxonomy): Eukaryota > Metazoa > Annelida > Polychaeta > Phyllodocida > Sigalionidae > Sthenelais > Sthenelais limicola. The sequence continues at coordinate 52,962,153 of OW804098.1, forward strand.
ATGATAGAACTCTGATCAGGGTTCTTGCAAGAAATATTTGACAGCATAGAGAGTACAAAATTGGGTGGGTTCAGGGGCATGCTCACCCAGGAAATTTGTTAGTATAATGAGTGTTATTGTAGTGCATTCTACTGATTTTAGAGGGATGCACATGTGTAGAAAATGTCTGACTATTAAGGTCCTTAAAAACCCAAAATCGTTATTACTTTTACAGACTTTTTTCTGGTGTCAATATAGGCACCTGAATCTTTCTGTAATATTAGCTTGCCCGGGCGGGCGAGCATTTTTTGGAGCTTTTCTTGTGGTTTTTCCTCCTCTTCCTCTTCTTCTGAGGGGGGATGTAGGCACTGGATGATGTGGAGCTAGATTCTGACGTGATGCCTCTTCAGAGTCAGAGGGTGAGTGGCGTGGTCGTTTGTGCATGGACTTGTGGGGGTGGCGTGGGCGCTTGGTGCCACGTGGTCTGGGGGTTTCTTGTTCCTTAGAGCGTTGGTTGTTTGGTGTAGACTGCACCCTGGACATTTCTAGTATGGTGTCACAGAATTTATCAACAACTTTTGTGGTAATATCCCTGCCCTTCTGCTTTGGGGGTGCCTGTTTCGCCTTGCGCGGAGTCGGTGATGCCTCCCGTTCCTCGTGCTCGGGCGGGAGCTCGGTGCTGGAGTCATCTACGCCCAGGTCCTCGATAGTTACTGCGAGCTTCTTTTTCTGGTCTTTGTCAGTATTATCTTTCGCTGGGGTCATGAGCTCCTCTTCAACATCCGCCAACTTGCGGTAATTAACTTTCTGAGCGTTTCTGGATTTGCGATCGAGTCATCCTTTTGGATGAGCCAGGCCTGTGCCAGACTTCTGAAAATACGTGTTCCTCGCCTGGAGGATGAGAAGAAATGGACGAGGGCTCTGGAGGCGGAAGCGGAAGTCTATGAGGGCGGAAGTAGCACCAGGGGTGTCTGGCTTCCGGGGGTTCAGGTATCAATACTTGCTTTCGTTTAATGACGGGGAATTATTCACTTAGAATAATTCCTCCCCAATTATTCTAAGGGCCTTGTTCTGTTGCGATTGTAATTTTTGTAGTAGTGATTTAGGGGCCGAATCATAGATAAGTCACAAAAGTCAAAGTTTGGGAGTATAGCCATTTTGTAGAGGTCATGTTTGGCTTTAGTGGTTAAGCAGTCCTTTGCCCTATACAGCAGTCTGATTTTTGCTGAGACCAGGTTTAGTGTAGGCCTATTGTTTGTATGAGTTTTGAAAGTTAGTAAATCGTCTAAAGTGAAGCCAAGGTATTTATATTCATGTACCTGTTCAAGAGCCGAGTGGCCTATTTCTAAATTTCTTACTAGAGTTTTGTGTTTATTTCTTGTGGGTAGCTCAGTGCGAACGACATGGTCTTGCATTTTGAGGTATTCAAAGATAGTTTATTTACCGTGCACCATGTGTACACATTGTTTAGGTCCTGTTGTAGGTATTATGTAGGTTGTTAATGTCTTTATTGTTATAGAATAGTACCGTGTCATCCGCGTAGTGCTGTATTTGGGCGTGCTTGACGAGAAGTCGCCAAGTGGCCATGCCATGCATAAAAACCTCAACTCAGCAATTCGACCCAAGCTCATTGGCCAACACCCATTACGCAAATCTGCAAATAATTTCCAAAAATCCCTTCGTTCCCATATGTACACACACTTCAAACCTGTCCCAGTCTCAAGCTTATTGATTTTAAGAGACATTTCAGCAAAAAAATTAACGTCTTACTAGTATAATTACGGAGTTCCAGCATTGCATGCTTATGCCTATGTATCTCTGTTTCTCCTCGTTGCCGACATTACTCGGTTCACTATCACACGCTCGGCCACACTCGGTAAGCTTCGTGTAATGACGTCATAGGCGTGGGGATTCCCCACCGGAACCCTACCCAGAACGAGGCCCATGTAATGATGTCATAGCAGCGGGGAATCGCCGTATCATGTGCATTCATGATCGGCGATGATTAAAGCTAAAAAACGAAACGATTTGGAAGGCGTCGGGAGACGCCATAGGAGGGAGGGAATCAGGTAGGGTCTTGATAGTGTTGGGCGGGATGGTGGGGCTACAAAAACACTCAATTCCATGTTTAGTAAAGCAAATAATCCAAGACTTCTCCTGTTGTGATGATATCCTGGGGCCACATACTCGCTAGACCGACCGGCATCACTGGCATATTCATATGCCTCAAGCATTACCGACGATTTGACCCACGCCATCTTACTTATCGACACTACCAACAGATAACCCGATGGTCCGCCGAAAATCATATTTCCCGACTTCCAAGCCACCAAAACAATGTACCCACGCCTAGAGAAATAATATAGACTGTGATTACCTCCAATAGATCAAGGTATATCTGGTATAATAAGTGAGAAATAACCGATTCCCCGACCCCTATATGCTAAAGCATGAACGGACATTTTACCCTGCGTATGGCCACACGGCATGACTCATAGAATGAAACCCCACTCTCCCGACCACCGCACATAGCGCAGGGGCAGCCATCTTGCCTCCAGACATGAGGGTTGGGGGTTCAAGGCTCGCCTGGTCCTTATATCTTTTTTTTTTCATCCTCTATTTGTTGGGCCGTGTAGAGCTGCTACACGGCCGGGACGGGACGGTGGTGGGGACGATGGGTGGGTTTGATGATTTGTGGTGATGGGAAAGGCAGGAGAAACAAAATATCCTATATTATCTGCCAAACACTATAATATCCTAGTTAATTTAAGAGTTGTTGTGACGATAGTGTAACCTTGTGCCAGTCACCCTCTGGACCACAGAGTGGAGGTCGTTTATGTTAATATTGTAAATAAGATCGGGCCGAGGATTGTCCCCTGGGGTACCCCGAAGGTGACGGTACCATACAGTTACTGATACCAATGATGCAATCACGGCCCTATTAGGCCTACTATCGCCAATAGATCGAGAGGGTAAGGCCTATGTGACAACCAAATTCATAGGAAGAGATAGGGTCTGTCGAAATCAAGATCGTACCTTAATAGCAGAAACAAAATCCACCAAGTGGTTGGTGTCGACCAGTGTTGTTGACACCCTTGCAAGTCAGGCCACGTGATTGTGTTTACCTGTGACCTAGTGGTAGAATCTGGAACTTGTTTGGTGAGTGAACATTTCTCTATACATCGCCGGATGTCGTGTGGCAGGACAGTATCACCCAACCAATATTCTGTAGGCTAGTTGGAAATTCTACCTCAAGCATCATGGAAATTGGAAATGAAATAAGCCAAAAGATTCGGGTGCGTGGGTATTTTTCATAATCTGCCAAACTGTTGCACCATGTATGTTTGTTTAAAGACAAAGTCATCCCGTATTAGGCCTATAGGTCTTCCCCAAGTCCGGCGGCTACCAGTATCTTCGTACGAAGAGCAATACAGCGGGCGAGTGTCTCGTGGGAGCGGTGCGGGAATTTAATATCCGATTAAGATGCCGGCGACCGGCTTATTATATGCATTTAATAATGCCTTACATGTACCGAAGTGTAACTGTTATGGGGCCGGGACGTTGGGGTCCGGGGATGGTGATGGTAGGGCCCCGGCGGGTCGTAGCCGTAGGCCTAGGGCCCGGACGGCCCCGGTCTTGGCTGGGTTTGCATTTACTACTAGTGAAGTACCGGTACGGTAATTATTTTATTAGCCCATTTTGGCATTTTTACTCGGGACAGTCCACTACCCCCTTTACTGACTTAGGACCACTAATTTAAGGTTAGGTGTAGGGTTAGTTTTGGTATTGTTTAGTGTTAAGTTTTGCGACGATCCTTAATTTTATGTCAAAATATATGTGAAATATAACCAACTTACCCCCCCCCCCCCCAAAAAAAAATAAACATGGTAGGATATCTCTTGCAGCGGTAAACTTTCTGGACGAAATGGTGCAGTGGCATTCCCTTGGGAATCCTGATTCTCCCATAGGCACAAGAGCGCACCACCAGCCCCCTGGAGCGACGAATTTAGTCTAGCAAAGTTGGCTCGATGTCCCGATATCCTATGTTTTCGTCATCCACATCACAAACTAATGCCAGATTTGACATCCTCAACATTTTTAAGAAGCAAAACGTCGGGGTTCATAGTGTCTATATTGTACTCGTAATGCACATACCCTGATTTCCCAACGCATGTCTAGCGATCTACAGTGCTTAAGCCTTAACCCTTCTTCCTTGCACTCGGCCGTACTTGTGTGACCAAACGTCGGGTAGGTTCGGAGATGGTTTCTCACTCTCTCACCAATGGGGCTACCGTAAGATGCGTAAAACATCAATGATCGTTTTGCGCGTTGACTTAAGAGTCAAATTAAACGATTTTGGAGGTTGGAGGTTGGTGGGCGGGATGGTGGGCAATGTCAACATACAAAAACATTCCATATCTATGAAAGTAAATAGCCCAAGACTTCCCTTCATTCCCATCAAATTGTGACGATAGTCCTACTGGTGCCACCCCCCCCCCCCCCCACCCCCCCTGGACGAGGCGCGACTGACCCGCCCTCTATGAGGGTGGAATCCCACATCAGAAATTCTTCCTATCGCCCCCTGAATCAGCGTCCTCTCCCCATATATAAACGACCCGTCCTTATGGCCTAAAATTGGTTGTTATCCCATGTAAGTTGCGACCTGTAATTCGCCTGAGAGAAACTTCACTTAGTTAGCTACCCTTTTGTCTGGAAAAACTACTGCGTTCATGGTCTACCAATGTTGTTTTGAAAACATTCATGCACCCTCTACCTGTGGTCACTCACTCCCACCATGTTTACATAGCTTCAACCACCCTACACTCCTGCAGGCACAGGCATACAGGCACAGGCACAGAGAGTCCCATAGACATGACGCCAGTGGCGGTGGTGTATACGGGACACCAGGTAGGAGGGCAGGGGGGGAGGAGGAGGGGGGCATGATAACAATTACATAATCTTACTAAACTAATCCTGCAAAACGCTCCCTATACTCTACTTGTGCGGTCATTTTCTGGACATATCTCAGGCCCTAGGTCATATTTTAATTTACGCCAATAACGTGTCAATCAACAGCAAATTACATTAAGTTATAGAAGGAATTGTGAGTCAATGCAGGGTCTGACCCGCAACCGTTGTTCCCATGGGTGGAGGAATGGGAATGGTTGGGGATTGGCTGCCTGCCTTATAACTTACTGTCAATCATATCTGCATGGGTGGACCAATGAATCACTGTCAATCAAAGCAGTTGGTGTCTAGGTGCGAAATGTATAGGCGGGACAAGTGGAATAGGTAAGTGATGCCGATCTGATGTCATCTGATTTCACATCTGAATGTAACTGCATCTTTGTCTTATCTGATGAGGATGCTAATCAATGATTGGCACTCGTCATTGCAACTCAATTATTTTCTCATTCCTGAGAAAATAGAAATACACCACTGCACACCTCCACCGCAAGGGGAATTATGATAGGGTGTGAGAATTTCAAAGGCAATTTGCCCAGAGATTCGGTCTTCTATGATAATGCAGGAGTCAAAGAGAAGTTGGTTGATGATCATCACGAGCCAGGCAGCAGAGTGTACCTTTGGCTTGGATTGTGCCTTTATTTATAGTACAACATGTTAAAGGACAAAGGATTTCCTTCCTGCTTCCTGCTTCCTGCTTCCCTGGCGCTGTCCCCTTCTAATTGGCTGAGAGGTATCCCTCTATCCCGCAGAATGACCCCCCAGCTCTCCTCCATGCCAGGATCATGTATTGTCCACGTGATAGATGGTCCTTGACCTCAACCCCCTCCCTTAACCCAAGCGTAAAAGTCCCTTGCCCTCCCTCGACCCCCTCCCCCTACCAGCTGATTAGATTAGCGCAGGGAACAATAATTAGATCGGACAGGTTGCTAGGACAACAAGTTCACACACAACAAGTGTCCAAACATTCTCCCCCCTCCCCCCACCTCCCAACTGGACCAAGTGTGGCGGCCAAGATCCAAGCCAGTGGGGGAGGGAGGGCGGCTTAATGGGGTCGGTAAACCAACCCAAAAGAATGCAATTCTTTACAAGGGAATAGTAGGTCAGGCGTTTTAGAATTATCATATGTGGTCCAATCCTCAGATGAAAATAATATGTATAGGCCTTACAAAAACGCCCCCCCCCCCCCCCCCACACCCTCACACTTCACACACACCTCACACACATTCTCTCTGAATTTTCCCCATGGGGGTCACCTTTGTGGTAGTTATATAGGTAGCCTGCATGGCTAGCCATTCACTCCAGATGATCAGTTTTGTCTAAGACAAGCTAAGGAGCAAGATTGGAACTAAAGTTTAAATTAAACTTCACCTTCCCTACGGTAGCCTATGTCTCGTTTAATTTGGAAATTCAATTGAGAATAGCAGTGTCCCAATGTACTAATATTGTCCCGAAATAAAAACAAAAAATGAGTAATTGGCTAGGACTAAGTCAGAAGGGCCATCTTTATACCCGAATGGGGATATTGTTAAGATTTGATTTGATTTTATTCAATTATTCGATGATCCATTCTTTAGCATCCTACTGAGTAGTATTAATTAGTGCTGCATGTTTTAAACTTGTGGATTAATAACTAAATAAATTAATACAGTACTGTAATTACTTTTTTGAATAATAAATTTATCTTTGAATTTGAAATAGTTTTTCATTTATTTTGAATGTTATCCTTTTACGTTTTCAGTCAGCCATCAAGGCCAAGCTGGTAGATTTAGGAGTCTATGTTGGTGAGTGTTTATCTACATATCCAGTAAGGTATTTTTATTTGAGTACATGTACTCATTGATTTTTACGGCCTGTAGGCCCTACGGGTCCAAATGGACCTTTTGTAGTGGGGTAAGAAGATTGCTGTTGACCCTTTGATTTTATATCTATTACCGGTATGCGGTACATAGTATTCACCTGACGTCACCCTAGTCAGTGGCTATCCCCACCGGCAGTCATTATGTGTCTACACAGAGAGCTGGAGGCACCAGATCGACAGGCTTCCCCGTTTCGAGGGTTAAAAGATGGCTGTTAAACTTATTTCCCCATCATGACACACTCAAATGGCTATCTAACCTATCAGCATACTCCTTATTACATTCGCTATAATGTATGGAGGTGCAAACGGTCAAAAAACAACATTTTTGAGTCTTGGAGCACATATATGCTGGGCTCGCGCTAGGACTGTTTTTCCTTTAGCCACTGTGGCGAAATTCCAAAGAAATATTATCGCCACACTGGCTTTCTTTTCGCCACAAAGAATCCATCAGTATATGAGACTATAACTCTTATGAATCAATGATTATTATTACTCGGATATACAGTATTTTAATTACATCACCAGACAGTTGATAATTAACATACATAACCAATTTAATTAATAATCTCGATCGTTTTAAAGCATGATCTAGATGATAGATGAGGCTTCATGATATACTACAAGTGAACTCTGTACATCCAAGATCTAATGAACAAATAGAATCGGAAAGAGAATATTTTTAATTTGGCGAAATTTGGTTGTATAAATTGTGGAATTCGTGGGGTATCTGGAAATTGTGGGAAGTCTTATAAAATATGGATCTTAGTACATGTATTTGAATTATTTTTCAAGGCCTTAGACGGCATATCTAATATTTATTTAAACTTAGAAATAATGGCCGTTTATAGGAGCTTTTCCAGCGGAAAATTCGTGGACAATTAACCTGGTTCCTGCGGTCATTAAATATCAGAAATTTTGAGTTTTGGGGACCTTAAAAGTCATAATTTTCGCTGTGGGTCAGTAAAAATTCAGCAATTTTCAATAGAGGCTCAGGTCCAGAAAGTTCGAATTTTATCATGACAGTACAACTTACATTGGTAATTGAATGTTTTCCTACAGATTTAGAGGTTGATTCGGTAAAATATCCTTAGAATACAGGAACTAAGAAGTATATTCATTCATCTCAAATGCAGAGGCTCCAACTTGAGGAAGGCCTAAAAGCCTGAGATTTTGTGTGTCCAAGAATATGCCGAAGGCATTGAGAATGTTTTTAGCAAAATGACAGCTATTTTAGGGCATTCTGGTGATTTTGAAGATAGCCAGAAGCAAATAATAACCAACGAATACTTAATCTTAATTAAAGATTTCTACTGAAAATATAACCACAAGAAACTTGCTGTAATTATAGCTTGCCCGGGCGGGCAAGTTCGTGGGCAAAACAACTTGCCCGCCACGATTTTTACTTGCCAAATGGCCCGGGCAAGCTCTTATTTCGAACGCTGTGTTTACTGCACTCACAATCAATGAAAAGATATACAACCAAGTATCAATTAGATATTAGAGATTCTCTATATGTATACTCGTGTGATCATGTTTTTAGCCGTGATCAGTCACATGGTATCAGCCGTAAATCAGAAACCAGATGAAAGCCATTAAATGATTGAAAATATCGTTTTATTAGGGATATTTTGCTTTCGCCACTGTGGCTAAATCAAAATGTCCAAATTGAAATTTCTTGCGCCAAACTGATTTTCCTTTCGCCATTGGCGATGTGGCGAATGGCTAGCGCGAGCCCAGATATGTCCAGCTAACGTTTTCATGGGTGACACAGACCATGGCGAGCTCCCGGCATCACCGTGACGTCAGTGAATACTATGTTATAGTATTCATTTTTACAAAATATATATCGTTATTTGGAATCTTTTTCCCATGCTTTTAGCTTAGCATATATATTATTTGACTTATCTCTATCAAAGTTGTGAATAAACTTCACATTCATAATAAGTTCGAGATCAAAGGAATTAACTTTAGTTTGATATCCTCCCATATGATGTCCATAGATCAACGTGCCTTTGATTTTCATTGTGTCCAACCAAAATGTTTTCTATCATAGATGATGAGCTACCAGATTATATCATGGTGATGGTTGCAAATAAGAAGACCCGAGATCAAATGACCGAGGACTTGAATCTCTTCCTGGGGAACAACACAGAAAAATTCACATCATGGTAAATATCTTTTCTTGTGTTTTTATGTCAGGGATGGAAGTTGTTTGTGTTTAATGGCAGAATTCCTTCTTAATTAACCGGGGTCGGGCGAATTAACCTTTCATGCTTTCATCTTTCGAAGATGAGTACTATTACCTAAATACTGATTTGTGGGCCCGGACATACTCATATACTCGTCCCATATTTTTAAAAAATATATACGGTATACAAATTGAGGTTATGGATGAAAAAATGTAAAAAGAAAATTTTAAAAAAAACCATAAGATTTTCCTCAAGAAATAAAAAAATATTTAGAACAATTACACCACTGTACTCCAATAATCATACTGACACCATATCACCACACTTCCAGGCTGCACGGTCTGCTAAATAAACTTCAGTCAATCACAGCTGATCCAAAGTCTCCCGAAACTTCAGCGCTGTCAAAACTAGAGGATGCTGCAGATGATGGAGAAGAAGAAGAGTTGTTAATCAGACCAGAACATGGTTTGTACCTTTAGGCCTCTCTTCATAATTGGCTCGAAGAGCCTCTTAGTTTTACTATGGTATACGGACAAAACGGTCGGCAGATCGGGTTACTAATGACATTCCTGTAGATAAGAGACCCCCCTATTTATAGCCGCATGATTTGTCCTATAATCCTCTAAATTTCCATGCAGTCAATATAACCAAAGCGCCACCTTTTGGTCTAATTTTCGGAAATTTAAATTAATTTTTTCCTTTTCAAATTTAAAGGTGTTGTTTCAAAAACAGGCACTTTCCTTTGATCTTCTATATATCTCAATCTAAGATGGAATGTTGATATCCCTGCCTTCTCCCGGCCTTATTGACCGCCCCCTCTCGCCGCTTGACCGCCCCCTCCCGCCGCTTGACCGCCCCTCACCGCCCCCTCTGATAACGCCACTGCCCCTCTCCACTCCACCGCTAGGATTCGCCGCCAGGATTCGCCGTCTGGGAGTGTGGTGGTGTACATTTGGTTTTCTGATACATTAAGTCAATTCTGCTAATCTTGTCTAAAATCAATAAATACTAGATGTAGTTTTATTTTGTTTACTGTTATGTTCGATGTGCCTGTTGAACCAAATTTTAGCAAAATGTTAGGCATTTTAAAGGCATTTTAAAGGAATTCCAACAAAAAAACGTGTGTACATTGTGGCCTGGCAATGACCATTTGACACGCCAAGGTGATAATCCCCTCAGTGTGGTTCTGGAATGTCGCACTTCTTTTAGTCCAGAGATCTTGAATGGAATTTCTTATCTGCCTCTAATGCCGCCCTTGCCCTCGCCGCTTGACCGCCCTCACCTAATTAAGTGATAACAGCCAGACAGACAGTTGACAGGCATTATAACAGAGCTAGAGTGCAGGCATCAATTTTTCTAATAGTGTGACATATTATTGCAACTCATGTGTAAATATATTCTCCTTAACATAAGAATACTTTTGGTCTTTGTCCCATCATTCTAGCATGCTTAGAAGCCAAATTACTTCTTTTAACTTAAGTTTCAAACTTTACTATATACCACATCTTGCCCCTGTTACTCGTCCGTTATTTCTTCCGTCTACTGCCCCGCTCCACTCCGCCGCCAGGAGTCGAGGAGTAGGGGGCGCGCTGTTAGTTACTCCTATCGGCGTTAGGGGCGCTTTCACTCCTCCTGTCTCATAAATTAGTCTGGCCTTGAACTGACCAGACGTTTATCTTGAACTGACGCTTGAGGTCTTGAATGTACAAGCACGCCCCCTCGCATGTTGCCATTTGAGATTCAGCAACAAAAAATAATTTTTTCCAGTTACCAAATTGCCAAGGGTTGGCAGAAATTTGCAGCAAGTTAGCAGCAAACAATGCCAAGTGACCAAGCTGCAAAAGGTTTGCAGTGTTTGGCAACTAAAAGATTTCCAGAAAATAAATAAATAAAAAAAATAATGTCCCAAATCGCTCAGAAACAGAGCGTTTTCTTCTGAACTGGGAAGAAAAAAGAAAAAAGAAAAAGATTTGAGTTGCTGTTTCTCCAGGCAGTGCCTAAAGCATCACATTATGCCCATACTGGGCGATAAATTAACGCTGAACAGCCGGCTATTTATAGGTCTAGAGTCAAAAGCGCGGACGTCGGAGGGAACAGGTGTACGAGCTCTGCGCGTTGGCGTCTATGGGAGGGTGACGAGAGGTGTCCAGATTGACACTTTCAAGCTGGAAATATAACCAGGCTTTTTAATTGCAATGGGCAGTTAAATGTGTTTAAGTATAATGTACCATTGTGATTCTACATTTCTGGATAAAATCGTCGTCGTATGCACCACTTTCGCACATCGTCTGAGTGGTAGTGGTAGTGGTAGTGGTAGTGGTGGCAGTGGTGCTGGTGCTAGTCATGCTACGTCACGGTTGGTTGGCCAGCTGAGTGGGAGCTTAGTGTTAGTGGTGGTAGTGGTGGCAGTGGTGGCAGTGGTCGTCACCAGTGGTGACAGTGGGTGTATGTACTATGTAGGTATGAATGTACATGTACAGGCAAACATAGTTACACCTTACAACTACAATCTGAGCAGCTATTATTATTGTGGTGACCTAGTATGTAGTATGGTTACAATCATTTAAACATGAGAAGTTTGCATCTGTTTTAAAAACAAATGTATAATTTGAATAATTTTGTTTCTAAACATATGCTGTTTTAAGATATGTATGTATGTATGTATGTATGTATGTATGTATGTATGTATGTATGTATGTATGTGTACATGTACTTATTTATGTATACATGTAGCCCATTGCAATTCTATATGACGTTAGTCATAGCCGTGCATCTTGTTTTTTCATCAACATTGTCTACCATCAGGGGGCGCCATTTCCCCTCTTCGAGCAATTTTTCGCCCATGTGGCGAAAATCAAAGGCTTTTCTACTGTTTCTTGTAATTAGGAGGCAAGCACTTAAAGTTATATGGTGTAAAACTGTTAGTTGGAATGAGGCTTGCCTCCTTTTAGTATCACTAGGGGAGAGGGTAACATACAGAGGGTCTGTCACACCGGAAGTGGGAGGACCTTACTTGTGAGCACATGTATTTGTTTTGGGTGGTCTTTGACTTGGACTGTTGATTGGAGCTAGGGAAAGGGAGGTAGGGCCTAGGCATGGTGAGGAGGTTGGGGGAGATCCTAGGTGGGAGTACACTTGGCTCTTTGGCACATCTAGTTTATTCTGCTAATATTGTCTGAAAGTGATAAATACTAGATATATTCTTGGATTTTGTTAAATGTTAAGTTTAATGAGTATCTTGAACAAGCTTTTAGCCCATTTTATGTTCAATTAGTGTAGATTTGTGTACCAAAATCAGTGTACATATTTCCGAGTCTGGACCCATGACTAGTGGTTACATAATGTGGCTTGTGTAAGTCCAGGAGAGCGTGTCGCACCAGGCAGTGGTGGCCGGCCATAATTAATAGGCTTGAAGCCCTTATAGAACTCTAAAAGTAACTAGGATCTTATAATATATAGTGGTTAATGAAAGATTGGCAACTTGGTCCTATGAACAGATCCCACTGCATTTCCTACTCTATTTAACAGCCTTTGCCCTTGTTGTTGGTTTGTTGGCACAAGGTTTCTTTGGGGGTCCGGATCAAAATGACAAAGTGTTGATAATTCCAAAGATCTATTAAATCACTAGTAACATAAGATAAAAAAAATTGACACTACTCCCAACTCATTGAAATGTAAGTAGACATACAATAAAAATGTTGGGAACAAGTTTAAAATTTCGAATTTTACAAATTATGAATTTCCCATGATATACATTGGTAACTTTGAAATGGTCCCCATGTAGGCACTTGGTTGTAGAAGCATTGCTTCATTCTCATGGATGAAATGCACACAGCACTTGACTAGTGGTAAAATGAAATGTCTCTTAGTGCTTAGACCCATTGGAATAATGTTACTATAGGGTTTTGCCGGCATTATTTAGTGAGTCACCGGAGGTATGCAAGACCTGTCTGTTTTAGATGCTAAGATACCATTGCTATGTGTTGCAGGATATAACAAGTAGGTTCACATGGTGTTTATAGGCTGTAGGAGATTGATTTGAGTTTGTGGCTCCTATGTAGGCAGTCTCGATTAGAGGCCTTAAAAAAGGGGCTGGCAGTTTTTTTGGTTTTGCCTGGCGGCTTAATCAGCCTACACGGTCGCCTCTTCGTCTAGGCAGAGGTGGCTTGTGACGAGGTGTGAGTGACAGATCACCAACTGAGAGTGAGAAGAGCCCATAACTAGTGGTTACATAATGTTTTGAGAGCCTATCAGTTGTTGTTAGTGAGGGTTGTTGGCGACCATATTTACAACTGTTAGTAATGTATAGGTTCAATCCACACTGTCTGACTATGTGGTATGATAATGCAATGAGTGAGGTGTGTGTGTGTGGGTGAGTGCAGTGGAGCATATAATTGTTTTGTTTATGTGAGGGGGAGGAAGACTGATTCTAAAGGGAACTTTGCATAGCCAGTGATTGTGAATCTGTACTCTTTGCATATAATTATTGTGGGTCACCGCCACAGTTGAGCCAGTGGGCCGTGCTGACAATTTGACAAAAAAGAATTTCTTTTTAAAAAATTGAATTATTTATTTTTCCTCTGGGCTATCTCGACTTTACGATGGGCTATCTCGACTTTACGATGGGCTATCTCGACTTTACAATGGGCAAAAAGAAGCCATTATATACTAAAATATGGAATAGATGTATATAAAAAATAGTTAAAGCAAAAAGTAAATTAACAGTTACGCTAATCAGCTGAGCTTGCCTCCTAGTATCGAAAGATACTAAAGCAATAGGCAGTAGTATGTTGTCTTGTTCATTTTAATGGTCAGACAAAATTCAGCTATGTGCTTCCATACTAATTCCATAAGAGTTAGTATTCAAGGCTTTTAATCCATTCTTGTACTATACCCAATATTGATATAATATTTTATAACTCCAATAAATAGTTCAATGTTGTGAAAGATGATTTTTGCTCAGATCAACCTTACTTGTTTTGTTTATTCAGACGATTTTGAAGAAGAAGCCAAAATCGAAGCGTTTGGTGGCATGCCTAGTCTGGCTAAACCTGCAGTTTCCTTAGCCTCAAACACTGTCACTGTTGTGGCCTCTACACAAGAAACTACTTCTGCTATACCAACTGAATCACGTCTTTCTAGATCTGAAAGGAACAGTTCGTCTTCTTCACGGGTAATTGTTCTTATTTCCCTCGCCCTTCTCACATATAAATTCGGTCAAAACCTTTTAACCAGTATTTAAGGGGGCACACATTTTCCGGGGGGAGCATACCCGTTGACCCACCCAGTGGACACTACTGTTTCCGTACACAATATGTAAGATTTTGAATTGTATAAATTTGAATGAAAAACATCAGCTGTTAAAAACTTCAACCTTGTTTACTTGGTTTAAAGTTTCTTGTGTTTTAACAAAAAAATCCCGGGCAACCATTTGTAAGTGCTGGGCAACCATCTACTACTGTTCAGTCAATACATTTATTTCATTTCCATTTACCTTACCATTTTCGCCATGTGCTTTTCAGCGTGCCTTAAGTCCTCGGCGTGATGTCAAAAACAGAATCGAATCTAATTTTTCTCAGCAAATACGAAGTCATCTTTCCAGTGACGCTCCTTTACAAAAAGTAAGCACCCAGTTCTTTTTATATAGACCCATTGTAAAAATTTGAAGTTATTATGAAATTTATGAAGTGTGGCGGCAAGTGTAATGACCGCTGTATTGTATTAAGAATTCAGTCACCTCATTATCATATCTTACCTTCCAGCAACGGGCAGCCATAAGAAAGCGCCGAGCCCCAGAGTCTGTCGTTGGATCAATCGTTCAGCATGAAGTGGAAGAGGAAGAATATGACCCAAGGCGTCCCCTTATAGGTCGTGTGGCCAGTACTGTGAGGGTTGGCCAACGCAGGTACTCTTCTGGGTGTATCTGTATTTGAATCTACAAAATAGCTTCTGATTTATTGGTCACAACACATGTAATAACCGTTTATGACCGACTGGGATCCAATTAATATGTGAAAAGGGGTTCACCTGAATCTCAAAAAGAGCATGAAGTCATCGTTTCTCCACTTAAGCGTTTTACAGATTGCTCCAATTAAAGAGTTTTCTAACACATGCATTCCTTTCCCTCTTGTATCTAGACCAACTGTGCCACCCGCTCAGCAAGCAAACAAATCCCTTTTGCTAAAAGCTATGACTGAAGCCAGAGATTCTATCGCAAAAGCCACCCAGAAATTAACAGGTAAGCTAAGGCCTATCATTCTCAACATATTTGATTAAACCTGTAATCATCTAATCTTTTCATTAGATGCATAATGAATGTTGTATATATTTAAATAGCTTCTTATTTCTGATATGAACAATCGTTTTATTTTAAGAACAAGTTGCATTTGAAGAAACAGAGGAGCCCCCTCCAAAGCCAACCCGAGAGCGTTTTGGTCCCAGAAGTAGAATTGAGCCAAGAGGATCCCTCAGGAGCAGTGGCAGCTCTCAGCGCATGGGTCGAGGTTCTACCACTCGTGTGGAAACTCTCGGTGTTAATCAAGATGAGCGCTCGGTACAGCTGTACTCCCGGTCTAAACGTGAAGAGGTCCTCCAACAATTTAGGGCTGGACTTCACTCTGATTCTGAGGACACTTCCGAACTTGATAACTCAGGATATGGTGGTATGTTTAATATATCACCGTTGACCATCCATTTTAATTTTTCTTCCAAAATGTGTTCAAGATATATAATATTGTTTATGAATTGTTCACACAAGGGTCGGAATTGCGGCATTTGGATCATA
Source organism: Sthenelais limicola (assembly GCA_942159475.1). Lineage (NCBI taxonomy): Eukaryota > Metazoa > Annelida > Polychaeta > Phyllodocida > Sigalionidae > Sthenelais > Sthenelais limicola. Next base: position 52,977,931 of record OW804098.1, read on the forward strand.
ATGATGAAATTGTAAAAGCAGTTTTTTGTGAAAATGTGTCGGATAAGATTAATAGAATAGATCATCGTTCCACTGGAAACTCCCGCATTTAGAGACTGACTGTTACTAAGCTTTTGTTGACATTTCTATTAAAATATCCTCTTATGCTGAGGAGTCATTTATATTCTAATTTTTGCTTACTTGCATGAACATTGATATTCGTGAATGTATTTCACTTTTTAGTTACACCTGATGATAGCCGCCAGGTCACTGGAATTGGTGATAACCAATCGCAGTTTGAGGACGAGGTGACAGAACATAGGACCATCACCATTGACCCCAAAAAAGAAGAGGAAGAAGTGGCACATTTGGACATGCTAGTGGAAAGCGGAGCAGAAGAATCTGACTTTACTGACGAGGAAGATGAAACTAGGGTAGTGCACAAACCGTACGTAAATGATCATTGTTTTAGTATGCGGAATTCCTTTCAAGGCGTTATGGCAATATTATCATTACCAATTTGATGATTTCAGTTAGTCAATTACTTAAAATGGTAATAATTGTTCACACATATTACAAAATTGTGTGAATACTCAAGTTTATCCTTTCTGCCCAACTTAATCAATTTGGCTGAGTAAATATTGGATGACCCGATGATGGAAAGGGATATACTATCATCTTGAAAATGGTATCTTGGGTGATATGAATAACAACAGAATAATGAAATATACCTTCCCACCCTCTCGTTTTTTCTTGTAACATAGAATCCAGTCAGAAAAAGAGAAAGAACGTCCTGCCAGTCCTAAGTTTGTAGTGACATTAGACGGTGTAGATCCAGCATCTCTGAGAGGAGGTGTTACAGAAGAGGAGATGGACATTCAAACAGAGGAAGATCTTCCTAAGACAGTGGTCCGAGTAGCTCCACACAGGATTCTTACATCAACACCTGAATCGACACATGACTACTCAGATCTTGACTTCGGTTAGTCACATGCCTGTATTTGCCATGGAAATAATGTTTGGCTCTTCATAATGGCTAACAGGGTGAACCTGTCTTTGTTTCAAATAAACTAGAATAGTTAAACTGTTTACATGCCATCCCAAACATAGGAGCCACCTTCATTTATTGGATTGTCCCTGTGGAACTTCCAATTCATTATAAAGCGTTGATATCACTCCATAATCTTCTCATGCCTTGGCATTTCCCTATCTTAGATATGAAGTACACAATTTACTAAAAAATATGAACACTTTGTAGGTACAGTCACCCAAAAGATGACTGATCACTTTTGCATTGGGTTTGAGGGAAAATGCCTTCCATAATACAAGTCCTGTGAAATCTCCGGCGCAGATAGCTAATTTCGGGCTACTTGTTACCATATAATTCCATTGTCTCACGGATGTTGGTCCTCTAAATATGTGTACATGTACAGTACATAATTTCTATCTTAGCCATTTTTTTGTTCAGTGGATGATGATAGCAGTGCCAGCCCTCCCAAGAAAACACGTTTACCTGAAAAGTGCAAGTTTTGGATGAACTGCCGAAATGGAGACCAGTGTCCTTACCACCACCCCTCAGTTCCTTGCAAGTAAGTTCACAGACAATAGAAACAATTGTGGGTCAAGAAAAATGAAGTGAGTTAGGTAGAGTTTCATGAATAGAGATGGTTTGGGTAGATTAATGGATAGGTTAATTTGTAAGTAATACAACTTCTGTCAAAATCCTATGGTTTCGTCTGAAATTATCGGATAATATATTTAAAAGTATAAGGAAGTGTCTAAAATGAAATTTTATATCGAATCATCCCATTCGTTTGTTCGAAATTCCATTCCCATTCAATCGTTCGAAAGATGGTTCTTGGGAATTATGCAAGCTAGATTTTGACTTGTATCCTATTTGAATATGAATGATATGTCATTTCAGAACGTTCCCAAAATGTAAATTCGGAGACAAATGCTTGTACATTCATCCTAACTGCAGATTTGAAGCTAACTGCACACGCCCCAACTGTCATTTCTCTCATCGAGTTAAGCGAACAACACAATTTTCTACTCCTACTGCAGTTCCTGTTGTGATTCAGCCTGTAAACGGTAAGATGACTCCCTTTGTAGTGGTGAGAAAAATAGTAAAGATCCCAAGTTTAAGGTGTGTGTGTTGGTGGGGGGGGGGGGGGGGCTGAAATATGATTAATGGTCTTGTATACCTAAAATTCTCTAACAAAATAAGCGTGTGTAGCCTAGGGATTCTAGTAAAGTTTGGAGTTTGCCGCCACGTTTCCCATATCAATTACCTCAATAGTGCTGTCTAGAAGAACGGAAACCAATTGAGAATCAATGTGTCCCAGACCCAAGAGAAATTTGATATGTTACACTAAGTCATTCCAGTGGAGTGTGTATTGTCGGTGCTAACTCTAAAGTGTTGTAAGCATTTTGCATTTATATATTGTAATATTGTTCCAAAATAAATAAATAGATACAAAAATGTGTTCCTCCGATGACCCAAATTTATCCTTTTTTCAGTCATGACTCCTTCTGAACAGTTACACGCACAATTCAGCGCTCAAGCCCAGGCCCAAACCATTCCTTCCCACCTGTCATCCAAACAACTGACGTGTAAATTCTTCCCAAAATGTACAAATATGAACTGCCAATTTGTACACCCAAAGGTTAGTGTATTAAATTATCCTTCTATTTAGTCCAGTGCACACCATGAATTGTCTGATAATATATTCTATTTAGTCCAGTGCACACCATGAATTGTCTACAAATATATTCGCAAGATAACAAGTCACGGGGAAATACTAAGCGCTAAGACGTTACTATCTATGAACAGTTATTTTTAACTTTTCAGCCATGTCGGTACGGAATTGGCTGTCGGGATAAAGCTAACTGTACCTACAGTCATCCTGATCCTCCATCGGTGGATAAACTTAAGTGGACAGCTCCAAACCTAGCTAGGTAAATGTCTCATTATCATAAGCATTTTCTTTATAAACGGTATCATTCATGAGCCTAAAAGCAATTTCTTGTTTAGAAGACCCGCAATTCACATCCACTCATTATATTTTGATAATGATGATACATTTTGTTCTTTCAGTCAGAGATAGTCACCATGCCCTGGAGTGCAGTCTCGAAATCCGTGATGAATATTAAAAGAGTTGGTTCTTTCTCAAATATTTCAAAACGTGTGGCATATATAAATGAGATTCAGAAGCGCAAGACAAGAATACCTGGTTTGGATAATGAAAAAGTACATACGAGTACTGAATTCATGTTCTTGTAACTCCTTATAAATCGTGAACATTTATGCCAAATGGTGCTTTGCATACAGGACATAATTTTCCTTTTGGTTATGGAGTCGACGTTTATCTAGCACCCGGTGTTTACTCAAATTCGTACGTTAAATATTCCTATGTTCTGGTATGCATTGTAAGTGGAGGAGAACGTAGGGAAGGAGAACGCAAGTGGTCATGGATTAGGAATAATGATAACAATTTAAATTCTAAGGGACCCTTACTATTCAGTCTAAATGGGGAGTTCGTCCGAAAAGCAACCTCTCTCTTTTAGTTCCTTTATTCACTAAAAAAAAATCTTGAAGTTTCCAATGTATTTTTATTGGCAGCATTCGTTTTGTTTTCCGTTCTAAGAACGATTTGTCTGTCACAGATTCATGAATACGTATCTATTATAGAGTATCAGCAGATTGAATATAGACGCCGGTTGTTGGGGCATTCTCTTGGTCTCACACGCAGCAGCATTGTTCAGAACTATGTCAAAAACTTCTTTTTTTCAATCAATGCGTTTTACTCTTTGCTGAAAGTCGTACATATCGCACACACTGTCAAGATATGATGCCACACCATGTTATTTTGTGGAAGTTCTACTGTTCGTTTAACTGTCTTAAAATTTGATGTTATATTCATAATGTGAACACAAAGGGTGTTTCTGTACGCCATGTTTATTTTGAAATGAAATGTCTACAGAAATAAATCATTTGTGATTACCAGCACCACCATGACTTATTTCCTTATCCATATTTCTATGTGCTAAGGCCATTAACTTTGGTGAATACACAAACAGATGCGTGGGTTTCTCCTAGCTTGAGATAGTGTTCCTCCTTAAAAAGCCACATTGATCTTGTCGTAGGTGTAGCTTTTGAATCAGAATCCGTACCAGCAGTATTTGACCTAAGCTCACTGTCATTTGATGCATAGTCTGTAGGTGCAATGGCTACCTCTCCAATAGTATCGCTTATGTCCCGAGTATCCTGAGCAACCTCAACCAACTTGGATGCTTCCGATATTAACTTGTCTTTCAGTTTGGCACTTGTGAGGAGAACAGCAGTTTTTCCATCTTTGAGAACTCTGAAAAAACAATTTTCGAATACCATATCCAAATCTATTAAACACTTCATCTTGAAATATTAAAAAAACAATTTTACCTGCTAACGTAACTTGGCATCACAACAATGATATCTTCAGATACTTACCGCCAGAATTCTTTTAACAACTGTGGAAGCAGCTCTGTCACTTTTTCAACTGTAAGATATTTACTGCCAAAAGGTAAATCGCAGATGAGTGCATCAACCATATCGGATTTGATAGGAATACCTAGGTGCAAAAGGAAATGCGTCTAAGACAGTACAGCAATATTCCCAACATTTGACCCGGAAGATCATTTTATGTAGTTGACACTGAAAACTTTTTAAAATTTAACTGCTGGTTGGTTTGGGTTTGGATTATATGAGTATCTTTTTTAAACCTTTAAAGTTACTAGTACTTAAGAAATTTTAAAAATATTGTTGACATTGATGGAAACTCACATCGCGCATCCGCATAAAGGACCTGGATCTCTGCCATCTGACTCAAGTCAACATTATGCTTCGCTCTTTCAATCTGTTCCATACTAGAATCCGATCCTATGAAGCATGCTCCCTAGAAAACATTAATTGTTTGACTACAGGATCCGACTGGGATGTTTTGACTCAAGATCATGACAGGAGATGGGAAGAGTGGGGTCATTTTAAGATTTAAATCAAAGGGTGCTCAGATAAAACATACTGGCCAGGAATAAGAAGCTTCTAAGAGGATGGTTGCGGCTCCACACATAGGGTCAAGAACTATATCGCCTGGCTAAAAGAAAAAGAAATTGGATAAGTGACATAATATGCATGAGAAGTTAAATGAATAAATATCTATTTCCTGTATGAAACTGCGATATAGAATAGTGTCTAAATCTAAAGCTGGAATGTTATATATGAGTCTGGCAAAGTACCTTGATGTCGGCAAGCTTTGCGATAATCCATGCTACAGTTGATCTTAAACCAAAATCAGACACATAGGGTCGCAGGGATAGTGGTTTCCTGTTAAATGGATAACAGATACTTAATTTAAACATGAAATTGATGGTACGGAAAGCTCATCATGAATCGAAAAAATAATGCAGTAACGTTACTTTGTAACTGGAATCCCAGCAGTGACTCCGACACTCCCAATGTGAACACAAATCTGCAAATATTAAGACTATTGAGTATGGTAAAATATATCTGATACAGTGCTCTGTGGTACAGTACATATAACATCTCACTTCCTAAGATCGTCTCTAACTATGAATAAAATATAAACTTCAAACAGATGATTAACTATCAGTACATATACCTCTATAAAAGGATTTCGCATATCCACATTCCAACCATGCTTTTTCCTCAAATGATATCCCAAGGACTTCGATATGGTCTGGAATGATGGAATTACAGATTATAAAGGAACTTTTTAAACAAGAAAATACCGTAATTCAGGTTACCAAAGAAAAACAAATTATGCACCTGAGCATTGAATTTCCTTGACAATTTTCCTGGAAGTCTGCATGAAATTCTAAAGGTTGTATCCGGAAATCCATTATCAGACGAATCAGTCTTGCGCCGCTTGGCACTACATGGCTCATGATCATCTGCATCATCTAAAATGGACCATATCACTCAACAAAAAGTATAACATATATACGTTGATTTGAATTGTCATGTCTTATATAAGAATTCTATGTAGGCAGAAGAAGCGGACTGCAATATTAAAACATATCTTGGGAAACATCATTCCTCGCACAGCACTCACCCTTTCCTTTACCTAGAAAGGTATCGTAAAAATATGTTTGGTAATTGTGAAGAATTATGGGCCATTCAGGCATATCTGCAAGTGCGAATCCAAGTTCCTGAACATCTGAAAGACAATTAGGCACTAGCTAATAAGATAATTAAGAGATCAGTAAAAATCGAATTCCAATTACAATATTTATATGTAGTGAACTGCAAATTCGTAGGGGTAAGAGTCGATCGTGACTTTTGTGAAAGGACGACAAAAACGAAGAGGTATTTGTTTGCACCAACTTCATTAACTAAGAAGCACACGGTCAAAGCAAGAGCGGTACAGCTTGATGGGACCCACTACATACATATGATATGTTATCCACTCAATTTATTTTTCTATTTTTTTTTATCACCAACAACAGCTAAAATTATAGTGGGGGCAAGGCAGAGGGAAAACGTATTTTTTCAGAAATAATTCTTGCTAATTAAAAATGTCTATGAATTCCGATCTACTATATATACCTACCTTTGTTCCCATGGAGACAGAAATCAGACTGATGTAAAACTTGAAGAAAAAGGCGTTCAACAGTTCTTAATTGTAGAAGATCGGACAAGGCTGAATCTTCGGCAGTAAAATAAACCTTGCCATCCGTTTTCCATATCTAGTTCATAAGAAAACTAATTATTATAAATGTATGCCATGGCAGATGGCATGTATGATGTGACAGTCTGAATTGTAGATACCGGTAGCCTTGAATCTCAGCTTTTATAAACATATTTGGTGATGTATGGTACCAGGTAATACTAGTGAGATCGCAAGACCTCTGGACTTTTAGGCCTCTGGTCGCGAAGGGCACTCGCGAAGGGCAAGTCTGGACTTATAGGTCCAAAGTTGTGCTAGCATTGGACTCTGGATGTATAGCCTCTGGATGCCTGTGTAGGCCCAAAGTCGCATTCGCATTGGCAGACATGGCGAAATTTTTGGAACTTTCACTGGACAGTGGGACCGGTGACTCATCTCAGCTATAAAGAATTCCTATAAACATAAACAACATAATCTGCACTGCGTTGTACTTGAAATATCACCACACCTACGGACATACCAGCCATAGCCATAGGCAGAGTCATACAACCTTGGGTGTAATGGTCCTGCCATAGGGGATGCCAGACATGGCCAATGAACAGGAGGATCGGCATTCAAAAAAATCTGTCAGCAAGTGTTTTCATTTACAACAGTATATTAGGCCAGCAAAAGATCCCCATACATTTCTTGAAAAATTTAGGTGATTATATTGTGTTTTAACACGATTTTGAATCGTGGGCCTGTATAGGCCCTCTGTAACGGTTGGGGCCTATAAGTCTAGAGCTCGGCCTATAAGTCCAATTGCGGGGCCTATAAGTCCAACGCGCTGGGCCTATTAATCTGGGTCCATAAGACCAGGGGCCTATAGGTCTGGAGCTTCTTCACACTATGGTTTTCTCACTTTTATTCCATGATTTCATGCAGAAAATCCAACATTTTACCATTTTCGATGGCAGACAATACTCAGGAAATACAGTCCTGATTATGCATATACATCACTAAGGTTAGTTCAAGATTTTTATTTCACCTCTGGAACAGAGTGTCCATAGACTTTGTATAGGCTTGTTATATGCAAGTGAGCGGGAAGAAATATGTTTCATTCCTCCCTAGGGAAGAAACAGATGACCCAGTATATCCTTGTGTGTTTTCATTGGCTATTCTGAAAGTAGGGCAGCGTTGTCATAGAGACACGCCATGCTATGACGTTACGTCGTCTGCTAAGCATTTAAACAGCAGTGGCCGTCGTCAACGTCACGACGGCCGTCATAAATTAAAGCGTTAATGGAATCATGCCACGCCCTCACCGTGTTTCTCTCGCAGCAAGTTACCATAATTAAAAGCAATCTAATATGTCTAAAATCGTTTGGAAGAGGTCAAATAAATCTTGAACTAACCTTAGTGATGTATTTCCGATCGTTCTTCACCTTGTTTCCGGTGGGGGGAATCCCTCAGTGCTACGCCAGCTCCGCACCTTGGGATTCCCCCGCCTCCAACTCGGTGAAGAACGATCGAAAATACATCACTGCGGTTAGTTCTACCTATATCCACCGAGGATTTAGGCAGAGGGACCGAGGGTCGAAGTGCAGCATAGGCACGAGGTCCCTCCGCCTAAATCGAGGTGGGTAACACCATTCCCACCCTCCCCGTTGGCATGTTCTGTATTTATTACACCGCTGAAATAAAACAGAAATTTTGATATTATAATTCTGATAAATCATGTAGTTTTCCTCATCTGATTGCATTTCTCTTGCGAACATAAAAGTCCCTGACAATTTTTAGACAGGAATAGTTTTGACTAGATTAGATTTAACAGAATACACAGAAATATCATATTTTATTGTGTTTCCTGTTATAAAAACTAATAGGAACTCTATCTAGACTCTTCGCGACAACCGCTTTTGAAAAAAGCTGCCATCGGCAGGATCACTACCCATAGAAACGTCGCACCTGCCATCATGGGTCCAACGCAAATATGGAGAGGCTAGATATCCAGTGGCCAACCATTTTTTCTTCATTTACTTTCACCGAAAACATAGGCCTACCGTTCTAACCAAACCATAGAAAACAGTACATATCTTGAAGCGGATACTTTCTGGACCAAAGTGACCGACCCACCCTCTAGAGGCGGGATAAGCCTACCTCCAAAATTTGTTACGTCACCCAACCCATCAGTGTCCACTCCCCATTAATAGATGACTGGGATTTCTGGCCCTGTTTTCAATGTTTTCCCATGTAAGTGGCGACCTGTAATTCGTCTGAGAGGAACTTGACTGTGGAGAGCCGTCCCGGTGCTGCCACCTCGTGGCTATATTGTTAACCAAAGAAACATTTGCTCTGTACTATTCTTGATACACTGTCTTGGACCCAACATGGCTTACAACATACCTTGTGTTATTGTTATCATTCTAAAGGCATTCTGAGAATACAACATGTAATATCCGAGTCATCGCGCTAACCGAATATGTGTATTGACGCCTGAATAAAACTACTTCCGGTAACGACCTATACACGAGGAGTTGTCTATGCTTTGTGCGATCTGAGAATCCAGAATATCAAGTCTAAATATGAATAACTAGACATACAACAATGGTGACGAGGATGAAACTTCAACTCTGAAAGGTTAGGAAGTCAAATCGGGCAGGTTTTGAAGGCTGTTTCTGAACAATTGACTGTATATCTTGCAAGCAAGGTGGGCACCAAATCTGAAGGGTGAATTGACATGTGCTGATGCTACCACATACATTCACATAGGCCTTATCATATATGTTGTAGTGACTCTCTATATTGAAAGCTGTATTACTCAATATGGGAACTGACATCAGAGGTATGAAGCCCTTTGATGCGGAGGGGGATGCCTCCAGTGTGTCTCTTAGATGGAAAGCCTACATTGAAGAGTTTGGAGCCTATGCTGACAGTAAGGGAATGTTCATAGTTGCAGACAAGGTTGACAATAAAGCCCGAAGACGAGCTTTGCTTTTGTACACAGCAGGAGCTCAGGTGAGAGAAGTCCTAAACGCTGCCGAGAATAAAGGGGAATCTACCGATTACGAAAGGTTGCTGAAAATCTTAAATGATGAGTATCTCCTACCGGTGAATGGTCTGTATCAAAGACATTTGTTCAAGTCAACTGTACAGAAGGAAGGGGAGTCAATAGCGCAGTTCGCCGGCAGACTGAGGAGAGCCACAGACGGTTGTGAGTTCACGGACAAAGACGTGCAGATTAGGGACCAGATCGCCAGTTACTGCAGAAATGATGAACTGAGGAGGAAACTGTTGGAGAAAGGCCTGAAACTAACTCTAGCCGAGACTCTGACTATCGCTGCCCTCCATGAAGCTCTGGACAAACAAAATGTTGATATGAACCCTCAAGCCAAGTCTCAGACTGAGTCGGTGAATAAGATAACATTCAAGAAAAGAGGGTCAGGTGCAAACGGTGCTAACAAATCGTATAAATCTTTTACATGTTTTGATTGTGGGCATTCAGGGCATAAAGCCAAGGACATGAACTGTCCAGCGAAAGGTAAGAAATGTAAGAAATGTGACAAGGTAGGGCATTTTGCAGCAAAATGTAAGAGTAAAGAAAAGCCTACCAAGGTATGACAGGTTGTCAATGACGGTGGAAATGAAAGCGAGTGTGGTTATGCTTTTCATGTATATTCCGTAAAGAGTTCAAAGAGTGATGTTATTCCTATTGTTGTGGGGGCGGGGTTAATATGTCATTTATTATTGACTCAGGCTGTGAGTCCAATTTGATCAGTGCAAAAGAATGGTACCGCTGTAAGAAAGAAGGTATTGTATGTAACTCCCGTCAATCAGACAAGAAATTGTACGCGTATGGAGCAGATAAATCTCTTCCAATCTTAGGATGTTTTGATGCGAAAGTCAAGGTACTAGACAGAATATGTAAAACTGAATTTGCTGTCATTAATGGGGATGGCCCATCCTTACTAGGTAAGAAAACATCTGAGGATTTAGGTGTTCTAAAGGTCGGTCTAAACATTAACAAGGTGTCCGAAGAGTCTGCACCAAGTGTTGCGCAGCTTAAAGCCCAAGTCTTGAAAGAGAATGCTGATGCCATGCAGGGCATAGGTGCAGGGCATAGGTAAAATGAAAGATGTAAAACTGTCGTTGAAAACAGACCCAAGTGTCAAAACTGTTGCCCAACCTCTTCGGAGGACCCCTTTCGGGCTCAGGAAAGGTGTTGAAGCTAAGATAGAAGCGCTCAAAGAGCAAGGTATTATCGAACCAGTTGAGGAACCAACTGAATGGGTGAGTCCAGTCGTAATTGTACCAAAGAAAGATAATGACATTAGACTCTGTGTTGACCTATGACGGGTCAACGAAGCGGTTGTTAGAGAACGACAGCCTATCCCGACGGTGGATGAGGCATTGTTAGAAATGAGTCAGAGCCGAGTATTTTCCAAAATAGATCTGAAATGGGGCTATCATCAGATAGAACTCGATGAAGAATCTCGTAAGCTAACAACATTTGTGACTCACACAGGTTTATTTAGGTACTGTCGCTTACCATTTGGTATTAATGCTGCAAGCGAAATCTATCAGAGAATAATTCGTGATATTTTGCAGGGTATTCCTGGAGTTGTGAATATATCTGACGACATTGCGGTACACACTGCCGATGTCAAGACTCACAAAGACAGACTTGACCAGGTATTTGCCAGACTAAGACAGAACGGACTGACTGCGAATGCTGACAAGACAGAGCTTTTTACATCCAGTATGACTTTCATGGGGCACCGACTGACAGACAAGGGGGTGTGTCCGACTGACGAGAAAATCAAAGCGGTACGTGAGGCCAGAGAGCCTGAGACACCAACTGAGGTGAGAAGTTTTTTAGGGTTGGTCAATTACTGTAGTAGGTATATTCCTGACATGGCGACCGCATCCGAGCCCCTTAGAAGACTGACTAAGAAAGATGAACCCTTTGTATTTGGAGACGAGCAGAAGAAGTCATTTCAGAAACTCAAAGATTTGTTGTGTAGCTCGCAGTTGTTAGGTTACTATGACCCAGACGCTAAGACTAAGGTTATCGCAGATGCAAGCCCAGTGGGGCTAGGGGCAGTTTTAGTGCAAGTCCAAAAGGGGGAATCTCGAATAATATGTTATGCTAGTCGTAGCTTGACTGATGTAGAAAGACGCTACTCACAGACGGAAAAAGAGGCACTAGGGTTAGTGTGGGCTTGTGAAAGATTCCACCCATATATCTATGGTTCTGAGTTCGAGTTACTGACTGACCACAAACCTTTAGAGGTTATCTATTCGCCGAGGTCTAAACCCTGTGCTCGGATTGAAAGATGGGTATTGAGGTTACAGTCCTACAAGTTCAAGGTAGTCCATATCCCGGGAAAGACTAACATAGCAGATTCACTCTCTAGGCTACTAGGTAAAGAGACTTGTAAGGAGACGGATAACAAAACAGAAAGGTATGTTAGATTTGTTGCCAAGCAGGCGACACCAGCAGCTCTGACAACTCGCGAAGTTGAGCGAGAATCAGACGTTGACGAAGAGCTGAAATTAGTTAGACAGTGCATAGAGACAGGCAAGTGGGACAGCTGTTCTGAGAAACTGTACGCCGCAGTGAGTACAGAGTTGTGCTCGATAGGGAAGTTGATTTTGAGGGGAAATAGAATTATTATCCCAAGGAAAATGAGGCCAAGGGTCATTTCCCTTGCTCATGAGGGTCATTTGGGGATAGTAGGGACAAAGCAAAATCTACGGTCCAAAGTGTGGTGGCCCCACATGGAGCGAGAGGCTGAGAGACACTGCAAAATGTGTCACGGATGCCAGCTTGTGAGTAGACCGAATGCTCCCGAGCCAATTAAAAGCACTGTGCTGCCAGATGGACCATGGCAAGATTTGGCCATGGATTTTTTAGGACCGCTGCCGTCAGGGGAGTCTATACTGGTTGTTATTGACTACTATAGTCGATATTATGAGTGTGAGGTGATGAGATCCACCACCACAGAGAAGACCATTGAGGCACTTGGCAGGATTTTTGCCCGCCACGGTCTACCAGTGTCAATATCGTCTGACAACGGGCCGCAGTTCATTTCTAATGAGATGAGTGATTTTATGGTGGAAAACGGTATACAACACCATAGGGTCACACCTAGATGGCCTCAGGCAAATGGCGAGGTGGAAAGACAGAACCAGTCATTAGAAAAGAGAATGAGAATTGCTCAGGCAACTGGGAAGTGTTGGAAGAAGGAAATGGTGAGGTATATGGCTGCTTACAGAGCCATACCACATGCAACAACTGGGAAAAGTCCAGCCAAGTTGCTGTTCAATCGGAGAATTAGAACCAAAATCCCTCAGTTTACCCCAAAATTGGTTGATCTAGAAGTTAGAGACAGAGACTCAGAAAAGAAGGGACTGTCTAGATTAGACGCTGACAGACGCCGACGAGCGACAGAGACTGATATCACACCAGGGGACAAGGTCCAAGTTAAAAGGGACAGAATGGAAAATAAGTAACAAACCCCTTTTTATCCTTGCCCATATCAGGTTGTAAAGACTTCAGGCAGCAAGGTGACTATTGAAAGCCCTGAAGGTGTCCAATATGACCGTAACAGTTCTCATGTCAAAAGGTATAATATTGACCAAGCTTGTAATAACACCGAACAAAGCAATGTTGAAACTAGTATTGGAGAGCCTGTAAAGGTAACCACTGAAACACCTAAAGAACCAGTGGCAATGAGAGAGGCTAGGCCTCAGCGTAATATTGTGCTTCCACAGAAGTTCAAAGACTACATAATGGAAAATTAACAGCTGTATTATTCATGATTGTGGATCTAAGTCTTTAGCATTAACGCTCATGTCAAAAGCTAAAACTTATTGATACGTTTGAGTAAAATAAAAAAAGGTCTTAAGTTTAATGTGGCAGTTTAATTCCACCATTCTTGTATAGACGATTTACATACGCTTAACGATTTTTATACTCTCGCTATCAAGTGTATAAGGTTTTAAAAAAAAAGAAGTGATGTAATATCCAAGTCATCGCGCTAACCGAATATGTGTATTGACGCCTGAATAAAACTACTTCCGGTAACGACCTATACACGAGGAGTTGTCTATGCTTTGTGCGATCTGAGAATCCAGAATATCAAGTCTAAATATGAATAACTAGACATACAACACAACATGGTGTCAGAAGTGGGATTCAAGAAAGGAATGAACATCTAGGAGACCTAGAGAAACAAGGGGAAGCAAGCAAGCAACTGTAGGTACTGTTTGTATTGATGACAGCTGATGATAGCTCCATATACCCATCATAATAACATGCATGCCATGTGCTTCTAGAACTTTCATGCATATGTGCCTATAGAACTTTCTACTCCATTTCCTTGTGATTGCAACTGACTTTCTTGAATCAGAGGTATATTATATGAACTGTTAGTAGATCTGAGATCTTTGCAACTCTCTAAGCCATATCTGTGTCAACCCCTATGGATGTTCCAACAGTGAAGCCACCAGGGACCTTAGTAGTTGATAGGGGGAATCCATCTCATTCATGGAACATTTGGAAGAGGTCATTTGGGATCTATCTTAGAGCCACAGGCATGACCAATAAAGCTGATGACAGGAAAATAGGGCTCCTATTAAACCATATTGGGGAAAATGGTATTGACATTTTCGAAAATTTCACCTATTTACCTGAAAGGGAGAACCCTGCAGGTGGGGACAGACTGCCTGAGGAGGATAAGGAGAAATATGATGTTATTGTTGGAAAATATACTGAGTATTTTGGAAAACGTGACCCCCAACTGATGCTAAGGGAGCAATATTGGTACCATTTGAAGAGGGAAGCAGGCCAGTCACTGGAAAATTGGGTGTTGAATGTAAGAAAACATGCGCAGAGTTGTAAATTTCCGGTGGACTATCTTGAGCATGCCGTACGAGATAAGCTAACTTTTTCGTGCTCCGATGAAATTTCAAAGGCCAAAATCTATGATGCGGGTGCGACCGTCACGCTGGACCGTACCATTGAGATATTGTACCAACGAGAGACGACGAGGTATGAGTTGCAGGAAACGAAAAGCTCGAAGATTGATAAGGTACAGCAGAAGCCGATCAAGAAACCCAAGAATCCGAAGTCCAGCAAACCCTCCGGCAATAGCAACAAGTGTGGTTATTGTGCGGGCACACACGAGCGAGGAATTAAGAACTGTCCTGCGGCCAAGGCAGTATGCTACCATTGCCAAGGCAAAGGCCATTATTCCTCAGTCTGCAAGACCAAGAATGCGAAGGTGAACAACCTCACTGAGGAGAGTAAATCTGACAATGAATCCTGGAGCAACGCATTTTGTGGAGCAGTGGAAACCTCTCGTAATAAGCACCCTGCTGACCAAGGATGGTACATAAACCTCACAACTGGCGATGAAAAGCTGTGTTGGTTTATAGATTCAGGAGCTGAGGTGACAGTCATGTCAGAGAAGTTCTACAGGAAATCCTATGGGAAATTGGAGACTCCTGGAAGGAAACTCTTCGCCAATATTCCCGGAGCCTTTAGCATCCGTGCTGTGAGCACAGCGAAACAGCCCAACCGAGGTGATATTCAGGAGGCTGCTGCCCCACCTACACTGATTACGAAAGAGGATGTTGTTCGCGCATACTCCCAGCTTTTCAAGGGTCTGGGAAAACTGAAAGGGCAATATACCATTAAGCTCTGCAAAGACGCCAAGCCGTTTTGTCTCTTCACTCCACGCAGAGTGCCTCTGCCCCTTATGGACAAGGTGAGGGAGGAGATCGATAAACTGGTACGTCAGGAGGTAATACAGGCCATTGATGAGCCAACTGATTGGTGTTCGCCGTTAGTAGTCGTCCCCAAGACTGATGGCAATGTGAGGCTGTGTGTCAATCTCACAAGATTAAACCAGGCCGTACAACGCGAAGTTCATGCCATGAAGCGAGTCGAAGAAACCTTAGGGAAAATATCATCTGGGTTCATCTACTCAAAGCTCAACGCCGGAAAGTGCAAAGCTAACTACATTCATAACTCTGTTTGGGCGTTATATGTACAAACGTCTACCATACGGGATCTCATCTGTTCCGGAACACTTCCAAAAGCGTATGGATAAAGAGTTAGCGGGGCTGGAAGGGATTCTTTGCCACATGGATGATATCCTGGTGATAGGGCGAAGTAAGGTAGAGCATGACAAAAGACTTGATGCAGTACTACGAGTTCTTGACAGAGCTGGGCTAACACTAAATCTGGCCAAGTGTCTGATCGCGCAAAATGAACTTAAATATCTTGGACAGATAGTTGATGGAAATGTATTGAGGAAAGATCCATCTAAGGTCAAAGCCATAGTCGACATGCCAGAGCCTGAAGATGTGCCAGATGTCAGGAGGTTGCTCGGCATGGTGAACCAACAGTCAAAATTCATACCAAACCTAGCGGAGCTGATGGAGCCTATCAGAGCCTTGCTCCAAAAAGACTCCCACTGGACATGGGACAAGCCACAACAAGAAGCCTTCAGACGCCTGAAGAAAGAACTCATATCTGAGAGAGTTCTTGCGTTATACTCACCGAAAAAGGAGACCATAGTCTCAGCTGATGCAAGCAGCTTCGGGTTGGGTGCAGCGCTACGTCAAAGGCAGGATGATGGAAACCTGAGAGTTGTAGCTTATGCAAGCCTTTCTATGACTAATACGGAATGCCGTTATGCTCAGATTGAGAAGGAAGCTCTCGCCACAACGTGGGCTTTAGAACATTGGAGCGATCTTCTTGTTGGTATGAGGTTTGAAATCGAGACTGATCATAAACCACTCGTCCCTCTCTTCTCAACAAAGCTAATTGACGAGCTACCAATTAGGATACAGAGGTTCAGAATGAGGCTTATGAGGTATGATTACCAGATACGTCATGTTCCAGGAAAAGACCTAGTAGTTGTGGACACACTATCACGTGCACCACAGAGTGAGGCAGATAATGAGGAACTACAAGAGGCAACTGAAGCGTATGTCAATGCTGTTCTGGTCTGTCTACCTGCATCAGACCAACGACTGGAAGAGATCCGGAAAGAAACAAGCAAAGATGACACATTGAAAGTAGTGGCTTACTATGTGGAACATGGATGGCCCAGGGAGAAAACAAAGGTACATGGAGAGATAGCCAAATACTGGTTTGAGCGAGGAAACATAAGCCTGCATGATGGTCTACTAATGCGGGGCCATCAACTGGTTATTCCACAAGTGCTGAAAGTGGACATCCTTCGCCGACTCCATGACGGTCACCAAGGGATCACCAAGACCAAACAGAATGCTGCATCTTCTGTATGGTGGCCTGGTATTACAAGAGACATTGAAATATCTGTCAGAGACTGTATGAAATGTGAGAAGTTCAGACGGGAATGTGTTGAACCAATGAAGGGAACTGAGTTTCCTGAAAGGCCCTGGAGTATGGTGGGGTCAGACTTTTTCTGTTACAATGGAGACATGTTCCTACTTGTGGTTGATTATTACTCTAGGGACATAGAAGTGTGTGCATTGAGCAAAAATGTCAACACAGCGAAGTCTATCTCCAAGCTTAAGAAAGTATTTGCTCATCATGGTATCCCAGATGTGTTCATGAGCGACAACGCACCACAGTATGCATCTAAAGAGTTCGAACAGTTTGCAGAAAATTGGGGTTTCACCAACACTACATTGTCACCGAGATATGCCCAATCCAACGGAGAAGCTGAGCGAGCTGTTCAGTTATTGAAAACATTCCTCAACAAGTGCTCTGATGAGTACCTCGCAATACTGATGTACAGGAACACACCACAGTATAATGGCTTCTCCCCTGCACAACTAAGCATGGGAAGGAGGCTTAAGACAAGGGTGCCATGCCATCCAGAGGAATTGTTGCCCAGTACCCCGGATCCTATTCTTCTGAGGAGGAAGGAGAAACAGTATAGGGCGCAGATGAAAATAAATTACGACAAGCGACATCGCGTAAAGGAAGCAAATGAACTTTCCCCAGGCGATAAGGTCTGGCTACCCGACCTGAAAACGAATGGTCAAATAGTGGGAAGAGCCCACACCCCGAGGTCATATGTAATTGCCACCCCCCGTGGCATTGTTAGACGCAACAGGAGAATGACCAGGAGGCAGGGTAACGAAGAACAACTACCTAAGGAAGACATGAGTAAACCAATAACATTGGAGGAAGTTCCACCTATGAGGCACTGGGAAAAAGAAGAGCAGGTGCCGGAACCTAAGTCACAACCCGCTGAGCGTGAAACAAAACTGACTGAACCAGAGACTGAGACTCGCTCGGAGTCCACCCCTCAGCGAGGGTCCAACAGGGCTAGAGTGCCCACCAAAAGACTGATTGAAGCGATGTAAAGGAACTTTCAATCATATATACCGATAGTCTACCTCTAGAACTGTTACCGTTGATTTGAGATTATTATCTCTAGAAGTTCAGAAAGTTATCTCTCAGAAGATTTAAGAAGTTATCAAAAGTTACTCAGTAGTTGATAATAACCTAATTCCAAGTACCACGGTCACCATAGCAACGCGCGAGGGTCCGGCTAGGGTCTGTGAAGCTCACGGGGTCAAAGGGGTTAGACTGACCACTAAGCACTGGAACGCGGTAGAAGCAACATGTAAACGGCGTTAAATTTTTGTCATTTCTTCATTGGATAATTTGCCCTGTTAAAGCCTAGTATAGTGCAGAGAAGGGGACGGAAACATTGCGTTTTCAGCGTTGCTTGTGTGAGCCTACCTAGTACAAGTAAGCACAACGATATGTAGCCGGAGAAAGTATGTAGGCTAGGTGGGGAGATGTCCTGACTTGGATGAGTGTTGACGGGAGGTACAAGCACCGTAGGCCGAGTAACCCACTATGCCTGGGGGGTCCGGGGGGCAATCACAGTTGTAGCGGGAGTTGTAGTTTTTAATTTGATTTGTTCAAGATAACACACTTTTGGGAGAATTCAAATGAGATACTGCAGCTTTCTAGCTATTGTAGTTAGCATGTCTTTCTACGCCCTCTTACACAATGCTAGCATATGATAGGCTACTTAGGCCTAGTTGATTCAGTGTTCATACGTTAGGCCTACACTCAGTAAGATGATTACTTCCTTAAGATTTAATTAATATAGTTTGGCCTTAAAATCATATCCAAAACCACAAATAACGACGACACCACATTTATAATTAAAATGTAGAACTGTACTCAGGCATATATAAGATTATAACCGGCCTTTACCTAACCAACATGCAGGCACACACAGCAATGCATATTATTGCTAATATCATTATCTTGAAATGACCTGGTTAGTGTATGAACCATAGCTAGGTGTGCAACATATTCTGTCCAGAGTGATAATTTAGTTCAAGATTTACATTGTTTTAGTTCCATTTCTCCACGAAATATATTCATTAAGCCTATGCTCTG
The DNA here is from genome assembly GCA_942159475.1 of Sthenelais limicola. Taxonomy (NCBI): domain Eukaryota; kingdom Metazoa; phylum Annelida; class Polychaeta; order Phyllodocida; family Sigalionidae; genus Sthenelais; species Sthenelais limicola. The sequence goes on from OW804098.1 coordinate 52,996,984, forward strand.
AGTGGTTGCTATGGATGGGCTTCCCATCCTTAGCAACAAGATGGCCGACTACAGCGCCACCACACGCCATTTTCGCGCTACTCGCAAGTGGGTTATTAGTTGTTATACTATATAACCTGAACATTCTAGTCTTATACTGCCAAAGCCTATGATCTGATGACTAAGTCAAATAATGAATCTCTACCAATAGTTAACTTGCTATCTTAAAAAGGGAGATGTGGAGAGCCGTCCCGGTGCTGCCACCTCGTGGCTATATTGTTAACCAAAGAAACATTTGCTCTGTACTATTCTTGATACACTGTCTTGGACCCAACATGGCTTACAACGGTGACTGGTGAACTCGGACCGCCGTGATGTCGGACCCGGCGGCTTAGTGGAGTCGGACCGGGGGGTTAGTGGAGTCGGACCACGGGGTTAGTGGACTCGGACCACCGGGTTGGTAGACTCGGACCGGTCGGGTTAGTGGACTCGACCCACTGTAAACTCGGACCACTGTAAACTCGGACCACTGCAAACTCGGACCACTGCAAACTCGGACCCAGATATTAAAAGATAGAGAATCGCTGATTATGAATTTTGATGTTTATGGATGGGTGGTAGGCCTAGGTTAGGTTTATGGATGGATGGTACGTTAGGGTAAGGGTTATACGGTGTTTTATACGGTGTTTCACGTGCCAAAGGCAAAGTAAATAAAGCCTCCGATCACCTCTGTCCAATCGCCGTGGCCGTTTTACCCGTTTTAATGAAGCTTACGCCTTAAGTATATAGCTGATAGAAGTTTCGCCTTAAGTATATATCAATCTTAACAAAGATTGTCTCCAAAACAACAAAGATTAACCCAGTTTAGCAATAAAACAACACGTCTGGTGGTCTGGTGTAACCCTGGGAATGTGGTAAGTGCCGCGGCCGCCCTGGCGGTAAATACCAAAATTAATAACGTTAATCTCTCCACCTCCACTAGGTGGCACGTGTGTGTGTCCGCTGGTCCGCGTACAGAGACTAATATAGGTCAATTTAAAGTATGATGGCTGCTTTGGTTAGTGCACTTTGGGTGGTAAATGGGCGCTCGCTCACTCGCATTTACAAGTGAAAGTTTGGTATATAGAGGGAGTGTAACAGTAGAATTACGAGATGGAATGATTGGGGTTTGGGTAGAGGGATGGAAGGAAGGTGTTCGTCGCGGGGGAGGGGAGGGGGGGTGAGGGGGGGTGAGGGGGGGGGGGAGGGGGGGGGGAGGGGGGAGGGGGGGAGGGGGGGGGGGAGGGAGTAGAGTAGGATGGAGAGATGGGAACAACAAGGGCGGGGAGGGGGGGGGGGGAGGGGGGAGGGGGGGAGGGGGGGGGGAGGGAGTAGAGTAGGATGGAGAGATGGGAACAACAAGGGCGGGGAGGGGAACAACAGGAGCGGGGAAAGGAGGACAAGCAAAGAGAGTGAAGAATTGATTCTCTTTTTCTCGTTTTACATTAAAGAATTGACTCTCACCTTCCCCTCTTTCTTCCTCTCCACCTTCCCCTCTTTCTTCCTCTCCTTTCATATCTCTTTCCCACTCTCATCTCTTTCCCATTCTCTCTTGTTTTCTCTCCCCTTACTCCCTCCTCTTTCTCTGTGACCCCTCCTCCTTGTGCACACTTACATGATTACATGCGATCCAATATTTTATTTAATGATTTGCCAACTTGCATTCTACAATGAATACAATTATCAACTATTTTTCAAATATTTTCGAAAGCTTTTTTAACCAATACCCTGCCCCTCCCCCTGAGGTTATTCACTACTGCTGGGTACCTACTGCTGATACAATGTAATATACATACAATCAAACAAATGTTCTTTGTTTAGTCGTTGCTCTTTTTTCTTGTCTCCTATATGTTACATGGAACTCGGTCCTCTATTATGCATAAAGAGACTCTATATCTTGTTTTTACTTCTACAATTATGTGTTGACGAGTGCTGATTGGTTGTGGACGAGTACCTCCATCAATCCACTCATCCACAATACTATTACTGACCCAAGGCTTACTACGACCCCCTGACGTACATTAATGATGTCTGAACTTATTAATCATTATCACAAATGAGTATTCATTTGTGATAATGATTAATGAGTAATTATCACAATGTCTTATTATTTGCCCAATAGAATTATCACAATTTAACAGAATAACTTGGGGGGGGGGGACAAGTGCACTAAAACCGACCGCATTGTTTGCCCTTGAAATGCAGGCAAATATTGATGGTTTTTTTATGCAAAATCTTGCAAACAGGAGTCAAACTTGCTTTAACATCGGTACGATTTAATATGAATTGTATTGATACGATTTAATATGAATTGTATTGATGAAGTTCTTGAGAATAATGTGAAGTTCTTGAGAATAATGTGGAGTTCAGTTATGTCAGTGTGCAGTTCAGTTATGTCAGGTCACAATATTATTATTTATAAATAGGAGAAATTTAATCACTTATAAATAGGAGAACTTATAAATAGGAGAAATTATAAATAGGAGAAATTATAAATAGGAGAAATCTAATCACTTAGAAATCTAATCACTTAGAAATCTAATCACTTATAAATAGGAGAAATCTATATAAATAGGAGAAATCGAATCACTTAAGATTTGGGAATGCATGAGCGGGTATATTAGAAGGAAAGCGGGGGAGTGTATCTAATCATTCAGAATGCAGGTGAGTGTATCTAATCGGGGAAATTGATTTTAACTTAATAGTTGTGGGATGGTTGTGTCGGTGGTGGTGCTGATGTAGGTGGGGGCTAATGATTCAGGGCAGAGAGTGAAAACAAACAACATATTTTAGCTTAGCATTGAATTAATTTATTGACTGGTCAATAATCAATGAACATAATAAACATATTTACAAAATATTTACATTATCAATTATTACAATATCAGATAATACAATATCAATAATACACGAAATATTCTGATTAATTCATAACAATCAATAATATCAATAATAATTATACTAGAGCTGCTAATACACGAAAGACTCATTAATTTATAACAGATTGATTACACGAAAGCATTAATTTATAACAGATTGATTAGTTTAGAACAGGCCCATTCAATCTGGCGCAGGCATGCAGCAGACGGGTAGAGCTGCGTTGGTCAGCCACGAACTCGTCCCAGTATGTCTCTATCTTCGCCTGGAGTTGTGCATACTTTCTGCGCTGGTACCTGCGCACCTTGCCTTCAGAGACCAGCCGCGCTGTCAACGTCACCAACCTCGCCTCCCTATGCAGCAAGTCGATGAGCAGGTAGAGAGGGAGGTTGGCTCGGTTCGCTGCGTGGTTGAGCCTCAGGTGCCACCCCTCAACGTCGTTATTCGTCCGGATGGATTGCTGGAATACATTCCAAGCCTCGATGGACCAGAGGTTGGAACGTACCCAGGTGGTGCCGATGTAGTTGCACAGCTCTTGCAGTTGAGGGGTGGCAGCCTCGTTGGAGAGTCGTTGGAAGTGGCCCTGGACATGGGCGGCAGGAACGAAGGGGAGGGCCATCAACTTTCTCACGAACCGTTGAGTACCGTTGTCCTCGATGTAGTTTCTCGCCAGTCCAAGTTGCCCGACGTGCCGCCAGATGGCCTGCGTCCAGTGGAACAGGCACCCCCTCATGGTGACGTCAGGGAGCACCTGTCCACAGGCCCGCCAGAAACAACTCTCAAAATCGGCCAGGATTTCTTGAACCCTGGGCGCTGCTGGAAGTAGGCGGAGGAGGTGTTGGAGAACCCGGCTGTAATCACGCCGACGGCGGCCGGACATGATGATGAAGACGAGAGGCACCTGCTTCATCTCCCCATCTTCAGACTTTAGGAAGGCGTGGATGCTGAAGAGCTGCGTGAAGGGTTGGCGCACCACCTTGAAGGTGCCATCAGCATACCACCGGCGTGCCTGGGAGAGGAGGGTGAGTTGGTGGTCACTGGCGAATATCAGGTGACGGCGTTCCCCAACGACGAGATCCCCTCGCAGAAAACCCTCAGGGACGTGGCGTTGGTTTAGCTCGAACTCGAGGGTGGTAGGGTCTACGGGGCGGAGTTTCTGCCGTTGGTGGTTGGCTGCCCGCTGGAGGTAGGCTGGCCTGGGGAGGGCGTCACAGGGGATCTCGTCCACTCGGTGGTGAAGCAGGACGGAGTCGATGAGGGCGCCTGAAGGGCGGAACAGCTGGTCGACAGCCTTCTGGCGCACTTCCTTCACGACCTTCATCGCCTTCCCTGCTCCAGCACCGGCTGGTTGGTGGCAGTGGTTGTGTGGGCCTGGGGTATAGTCGTTGCCCACCTGCCTGACGCTGGCAGGGCAAACAGTCGCCTTGTTGCGCACTGCACAGCGCCAGGTTGTAGCCGTCTGCGTTGCCCTCTTGATCGTATAACTGTAGCCTACATTATCTACCAGCTTTGGCTTCTGGCGCTGGGATGCGGCGGCAATCACCTCATACGTCCGGGCTGGGGCTGGGGCAGGGGCAGGGGCCGGAGCAGGGGCAGGGGCAGGGTCTGGAAGGACAGACTCGCTCACTTCCTGTTGCAGCTGGTAGGACACGTCCATCTCCTCCTCCTCCTCCTCCTCCACTGACACTGACAAGTCCATGTCCCCCATGGGGCTTGGAGCCCTGGAACTGGAGGAGTCGGGGCTTGGAGACCTGGAACTGGAGGAGTCTGCTATCAGGGAGTAGTCGGGGAGTGTGGCATTGCTGGGGAGTGAAGCTAGGGTGGAGTGACCAAATGGAACTGTGCAGGGCTCACACAACCAATCGATCACTGTCTTCCCTCTGACAGCTTTTCTGTATTGCTGTGACGTGATGGGCGTATCACAGCAACGGTGCTGCCAGTGCATGCAAAGCTCACACTGTAGAGCTTCATGGCTGGACGAGACTGGTTGCTTGCACCTAATGCAAGGTGGTGGTGATGAATCGTCCATCAAGACTTGGTAGTAGGCTAGTAGTAGGTTGCTGTGGTAGTAGTAGGCTGATGTGGTTGCTTTGCTCTCGGAGCGAATAATGATTAACCCTCTGAACGGGGCTGTCTTATATATCCGCGGGCGGCGACGCGTCAAGGTGAAGCCACTTTCACACTCACGCAGGAACAATTCGCTTCGCCAGGACTAGCTTCAACTACAAACCAATGGCTCTATCTTTCATCTCCTTTCATCCTCAAGATCATAGCCAAAGAGTGGGCGACGGTCGATTCGCGCGTAGGACGACGGCCGGCCAGTGAGCGACCTGGTGTGAAGGTGTTACATTGGGTCGGAGAAAGTGTTCAGTTAGAAAGGTCGGCGAAAGCTCCATAAATGCAGAGCTATTATATACATACCTCTGATGAATATAAAAAATTTAACCTCTGATGAATGTAAAAAATTTAACCTCTGATGAATGTAAAAAATTTAACGAACTAATGTAACAGATCCTAAAGAGAGTGAGGGAGAAAGAGAGGCAGGGTGCGGTCGCCATTAAATTTGTGTCAGTCTCCAGTGAAATGAACAAGTGATAAAATTATCTAGTCTAACTTTTCGTATACTGGGTTTATTCTCTTAATCAACTTTTCTTATACTGGGTCATATTCGTATACTGGGTCATATTCGTATACTGGGTCATAATCTCAATCAACTTTTCTTTTCGTATACTGGGTCAACTTTTCTTTTCGTATACTGGGTTTCTTAATCACTTTTCGTATACGTAAAACTTCTGTGGCCGACGTCAATTTGACCAACGTCACCGCCACACATGCAATAGAGTAATGTGCATAGCCACCAAATTAAACAAATCAAACCATGTTCAGTGTTAGGTATACATTATTCCTCAAATGTAAATTAGTAACATTAGTTGCACTGTAATAAAGCCCATGCACATCCCCTCTTCCTGGCTTAATTACTCCAGATATGCTGGGCGTCGCCCAGCATAAGTCTTACTGGTTTCCACCTCATGCATAAAGTCTTACTGGTTTCCAATTCTTAGGGGTTGTCTCACAATTGATTTGGTACGGAAAATAAATACCAAACAGTATATCTGCATTTGGTACGGAAAATAAATACCAAACAGTATATCTGCATAGTCTAAATATCGGCGGCTTTTCGGTATTTGATATACAATTTAAATGCCAATGCCAAGCCAAGATGGGACTGGAGGACATTTCCCTAGATCAGATTAGTATTTTTGAATACAATTAGATTAGTATTTTTGAATACAATTAGATTAGTATTTTTGAATACATTAAGGCCGCTATGCTCAAAAAGGCTGGCGAGAACCCTGTAATAATTACATTACAATTCATTGTTATTGTGAGGTTATTTAGTTTTGTTTTTCCTAGCCATCACAGAAACGCCATGTTCAGAAGACCATAAACTAACATTTTCATGAGGACATCGTCCATCAATTAATCTATTTTGTACATCAATACACAGTTAATCAAATAACCCCCATGAACCCTGCCCCCTTAATAGCCAGCAGCACCCCTTCCCCGTCCCTTCATCCCTTCAAGATTTACTATATTCAGTTCATGATAAATTCATATTCAGTTCATGGTAAATTCATATTATGTGGCATCCATAGGAAGTCCTGGCACGCCAGAATTGGCCTACCACTTATTTCTGTACCAAACAGACAATAATTGAATTGAATTATCGTTATTATTTCTGTACCAAACAGACAATAAAAGAATAATTGAATTATCGTTATATCAATCATCACTTTACTAAAGATTTACATTCCTGTTTTTACTTAGTGTGCATCATTCATTGGCTTGGCCTAGGGGTTGGGGTTGTATTGTTTAAACATGTACGTCGTCCCTAAGGAATAACAATTGAATATCGACTCATCGCGGTGCTCATGAACTGCTTATCGCCTGCCATTGCGACTCATCGCGGTGCTCATAGCAAGCCTCAGAATTCTTTGATGAGATCAAAGGGCGCGACTTCAAAGAGCGCGACTGGACGACCAAATGCCAATCCATTGAGGAGTGGCATCAACCGCTGCCTTAAATAGGGGGGTGCGACCAAGCTAATGCCATTCCACTTTTTGCACGAGAACAGACAACACCGCCTTACTACTCCTACTACCTGCCTTCTATACTACCTGATACCAGCCTTACTACTCCTTCTACCTGCCTATTCCTACTACCTGCCATAATGGAAAGGTATGTGTATGCACATGATGTGTAGCCATGATGATATAATGGATTACTCGTTTAGTATATAGTAGGGCCTGTTCCATATACAAATTTCATACAGACAAATGTCAGACATTATACTCTACAGATTCCAGACATTATTTACAGATTCCAGACATTATTTTCAATTTTAATTCTTATCAGACATCATTTTCGTATTTAATTTTGTATATAATTTTGATTTCCTTTCAGAGTATCTGGAGACACCGATACTGTAACGATTACCAGGGCACCCACTAATGACGAGCTGGCAATCCAGTACCGCTGGACCTGCGTGACTTGCAAGGAACGGCCTACTTTTGAGAATGCCTTCTATCTACAGGATCAGCTGAATGGTGTCAGTGCACGGGAAGCGGACGTGGATATTACCAAGAGAGTATTATTCGACGTGCAATACAGGTATGTCTGTGTAGATCGAAATCTTCATGTACAATTAGAGCTGAGATTAGAGTACAGCTGAGATTAGAAAGTAGTATAACTAACTAAAGAATCATCTTGATTCTTTAATAACAACATTTTCCATAGTAGTCACGATGGAACATTAGGTTATTCCCTATACATTACATTATAGCCATAGCCATATTAAAATATTACTGTGTCATAAATGTATTACTGTGTCATAAATGTTTTATATAAAAATACTTGTCTATTTTAGGATTTTCCTGTACTGCACATACTGCGACAGGAGTTACCATCCTCAGTGCGAGGGGGTAGAACCATGGCACATCCAAGGATGCGACATGTGCAGTGAATGTGCTGGTTAAAATAATGTGCTGACTGACTTGTGCTGACTATATTGCTGGTTAATTAATATATATGGATAATTGTATGTAATTGGTTGAATTGAGTGAATTTACTTATTTTGTCGATGTACTTTCTTGGCTTTGTTTGTCTGCCTATAAATGGCTTTGTTTGTGTGCCTGCTTTGTTTGTGTGCCTGTCTGCCTATTAATAAAGACGGCAATCAGAAAAATATGCATAATGTTCAGCGTTTTTTGTCTATCTATTCTTAATGTTCAGCGTTTTTTTCTCTCCAAACATAATTTAGTTCTCTCCAAACATAATTTAGAAGGCAGGGCTTTCTAGAAGGCAGGGCTTTCAAGTCTTACAATAATAACGTCCAATAACGATACTGATGGGTTTTCAAGTCTTACAATAAATACCGTCCAATAACGATATTGATGGCTGAAAATTAGCCGCGGGGGTCCCCCACCTTGCTGTCGCATCCAGGCAACAATCCCCAAGGGGAGAGTCAAACCAACCGGGTGCAACAGCCGCAGGTGACCGCCCTAAGAAATTTTGTGCAGTGTTTTCACACTGTTTTTTTTTATTAGTAATCTGTACAGCTGCCAAATTGTACATTTTCTGAAAATCTGACGCCAGATATGTCATCAATATTTGTTAATAATAAATCTGGTAAATAACAACTTTCCAATATATGGGATACATGATTCGAAGACATTCAAAATGGTAGCAAAGAAAACCCACATACTTAAATTTTAAATGGTGCAAACCCACATACTCTTAAATTTTAAATGGTGCATTCTGTCGTATTTGAGATGAATGAATATACTTGTTAGTCCCTGTATTGTAAAATGGCAGTAAATTCTACTCTGCCACGGCAGTAAATTCTACTCTGCCACAGTCATGATCAATTTCGAAGACTTTCTGGACTGAAGGTTTTCTAGTTCCTGAGGTCCATATTTTATCAAACTTCCAACAATTTTCAGGTATCCCACGAATTCCAAAATTCATAGGATCAACTTTCATCAAAGTCATTACAGTTACTTTCGATCCTTCATCCATAGTTATCACTTTCGATCCTTCATCCATAGTTATCTTCACCGCATCTTTTCACTGGATAAAAACATTTCAACATTTCATACAGTTCAACATAATTGCAACACATATTGCGACGTAATCACGCGTTACCTTTCCCACACATTAAACTCATGACAGCTATTCACAACATAATAGGACTAGATTCGGGACACTGTTGTGAACCAAAGCTTTCACTGAATGGATAAGTTCCCGAAAGATACGTAAAACTTCCGTGGCCGACGTCAATTTGACTGACGTCACCGCCACCCACCCAATAGGGGAATGTTCATAGCCACCAAACTAAACAAATCGATCCATGTTCAGTGTTAGATATACATTATTATTCCTTGAAAATTATGGTACGGTACAAAGAAAGAATGGTATTTTATTATTTACTTGTGTGATTGAAATCACCTCTGACTTCTGTCATTAAAGTGTAATTTGTGGGCGGGTAAATTTATGTGCGGGCGGTTAAATATCTGCATGTGGGCCAAAGTAAAAAAAAATGTACAAATCGGATTTTTTGCTTTCCCCAGGCCCTAATTTCTTTAATCTTTAGTTTTTCTTCTCATTTTTGCTATCAGTGTATGGGGCATGCACTGTTACATTCTCCTCCAAACTAATTACTATACTGATAATAATGATAATTCACCCTTAATTGACATTTCCTGGTCAAATAAATACAAAAAATGATCACAAAAGGGCCAGAAAACAATCATAATAAATCAACACTAATCTTTGCGTTCTAACGCCTATTCCAACGCCCCAGAAAAACATGAACAATAAAATATGGACAAAAAATCATTTTTTCACTAAATATTTAGCTTAATACTTAGTTTAGCAGCTGTTTTTGATGTTACAATATTAGACAGAAATTTTGTAATTTTATTTTAAGGGCGTTGACAGGGCATTGAAAGGGCGTTGGAACGCAACACAGGGCGTTGGAACGCAACACAAGCCAATTTATGCTTTTCTTGATTTCGGCTGCCACAGGGAGAGATTTTAATATTAGTGTTCCCAATTTTCGATTTGGATCATTAAACATGTGTACAATCGATCATGTGAATGATTGGTAGTTGCAAGGAATTTAAAATTTGACCCCCAAGTAGCCCCCTGTGACCCCATTTCTTGAGAACTGACCGTATACATATTAACATCTTCTATACACATGAAAAAATATACATTCTTGGCTCATGGCCTTTGCCTTTACAGGGCCTCAAAGGGGTGCGTAATTTCCGTAACGCATAATTTCCGTAACGCATAATTTCCGTAACGCATAATTTCCATAACGCTGACTGCATCTATACACAGGATATTGGGCATACGGTAGTAGTTTATATCATATTGTCAATTGTCCTGTAAGTCAAAAATATCAATTTTGGGCTATAATATTTCATTTAATCATTATTTTCCAATATTCCAATATTGAACTTCATAAAGAGGGTTTGAAGGGGTCTAATTTCAAATCGTTCTCCTAATTCAGCAGTTTAAGCTATCAACAGGCAATTTTTTCCTCAAATGCAGGAAGTTATGGGCTATTTGAAATACCTAAGGATGGTATTATAAAGTGCGTTTGAAAAAATGTCAAAATTTCATGTGAAATATGGCCATTTGTACATTTTTTTTTACTTTGGCCCATTTACCCGCCAAGTGGGCGGGTGGAGAAAATAGTTAATTTCGCACTCTGATGAGGGTTTTTATAAAATAATTTTCAAGGTTCCACTACAAAAAGTTGGTTCGAAATTTGAGGTTCGAGTACATGGTGCAATGTAAATGTGGTAAGATTTGTAGGAATTACTGGAACGAGAGCTAGGGGGCCTAGTACAACATACAGTTTTGTTAGACATTTGGCGAAATTCTCTCTCCACCTCCATGCTACTCCTCCTTAGTCGGAAATCCGACGGATCTAAGCTATGCCGATGATATGTTTTTTTTTGGCTGAAAAGAAAAGTACATCCTATATTTTGTATTTTCTATGGGCAGCTGAGGCTGTGAACATGGTGAATGCAATGTATATGTGAGAGGTGCGAATTTTAGAGTTAACTCACGATTTTGGTGATCCAGCATTTTTCGTTAAGAACTTATGCTTCCAAATTAATCCAGGTTTGAATCTCCTAGCTCCCTTGAAGCTCACTAGAGCTTGCTAAAAACAGAAACACAATATCACAGTAGTCCACTCCAGGTATTCATGGAGTATTCCTCAACAATGAGTTCCATCCAGGTTAACATGGATTCCTTTGCACAAATTCCTGAAAAGGAAACACAACACAATATCCAGTGTGGTGATAAGAAGTGAAGAATCCGTGAGAACCATTGTTGAAGTCCAAATAGGTGAAATTGAACCACTACCATTGTACCAATGTAGTATTGAAGAGAACCAATTCAGTCGACCCAGGCAAATGTGTTGAAACTCCTTTGAAACTAGAAGAAATGTTGATGAATCTGAAATAAATCAGACACAGCACAGATATGCAAGGCAAATGGCAGTAGATCAGGCTCTGGTGGCTGCTCAGGTGGGGTGTCACAGGCAAAATCTGAGAAAAATGGTCATAGCTCCTGCTAGACCAAGATCCTATTCACTAATGATTGGGCTGGAGCAGGGGGCTCTTTTATACCAGAGTGATCCCCTAGTGGGCATCTTGGAACTACTGTTTGAAACTTAACTTAAAACGGGCTTTAAAATCGTTTTTGAAGGTATATTTAGGCCTCTTTTCATTAAAAAGAATATTTAACATGTTTTGGAACAAAAAATATTGTGTATTTCAAGAGAAAACAGTGAAAAAGTGACGCGGTGACGCGGCATTCAGTACAGCATTCAGTGCGGCATTCAGTGCCAAGATGTAGGACGGCCGTTTTCTCGGAAATTATGCAAAATTGTTTTAAAATAGGTATCTCAGACCCATTCTTGTGTCCAAATAAACATTATTGCCGATTCAGATGTTCTAAATTAGCGATTTTAAGGGATAATTCTGTTTCAAATTTGGCTTGCCTATGTTAAAGATATGCGTCAAGATGCCAAGATGGCGGACCCTTTTCGGATTTGCAAATGACGAATTTGTGCACCGAAAATTAGCTAAAATAAAAGAGAACGTGTTTGTTTCACGCTGGATATTTTGTTCAGGCGTTAAGTCCCGTCATATTAAATGTTTTTGCAAAAGTTTTGATGAATATTAAGGAAAATAACGGTGCCAGCTACGACGTGGGTTTCGCCCATAGGATTAACATAGGGACATATCTGAATGGAATATTTAGAGATTTTTACATATTTTTGCTTTTAAATGGATGACAAACCTTCTCGGAGGTTTCAATTGGAGATATCATGCCCTTGGTTTGACTGAAAACGGTATATTCTTCGAGTAATTTGATGTTTTTATGTTCAAAATGTCATGCCCATAGACGGCCATATTGAAGCGATATTCGACGACGTTCACTCAGAGGATAATTTTTTCTTCCAAACGGTGGAAATATCGAGAATATTGGTTTCAAACTTAGTACATATGATGTGTTTTGCCACGATTTGAATGCTGGTGGTCATAAATGGTTCTGAGATTGTTTATTTACGACGATGTTCGATTTCCAAATGTTTCCCCATAGACTTCAGTGTTAACATGACTGCCTTGTCAATGGCGGATTTTTTAGGCTAGCCTATGACCACACAATGGTGAAAAATAATTATTACAAGTTAATTATTTCCTTTCATTGTTTTAAATCTAGTTGGTGCGAGGTATAACAGGTCTGAGCATCTCCTCTTAAAGTCTCAGCAGAGAAATATCATTATGTTCGTCAGAATTTGAATTATTAAGATTGCTTTTGTGAGCGATAATTTTCCTCATAGACTTCAATGTTAAGCCTTGTCAATGGCGGATTTTCTTAGGCTAGAAAATGGCCACACGATGGTCGTACATAAATAATTACTTTATTTCATTGTTTTAAATCTAGCTGGTACGATGTAAAACGAGCCTGATGACCTGCCTATGAAGTCTCATGGCAAAATTATTATTATGTTCGTCGGAAATTGAATTTTGAAGGTAGCCATTTTTTAATTCTTATGACGTTCAGCTGGTTCATTGAAAATTAATTATTACAGATTAATTATAGCCTCTTATTGTTTTAAACCTAGCTGGTACAATGTAAAACGAGCCTGACGAAGTCTCATGGTGAAATTATTCTTATGTTCATCGGAATTGGGATTTTGAGTTTGCTTCGAAAATATGTTTTATTACGAAAATAGGAGATATGTAAACAAAAACGATTTATTTGGAATATTCCATTTGTTAAAGATTTCATCGATCTCATAGCTTTATTGAGCTCATGCACGATCTCTTGCCGATTATGTGAACTCGATTCCGTGTCCGACATCGGTGATTCTGTTTGGGTATTCTATTAGGTAAGAGATAAGAGCAGAAGCCAAGAAACAAACAAAGAAAAGGTTTCAATATCAAAATGTTTAAAACATCTCTCTAGTTTACCAGGGAGACTGGGAAAGACTACTAAGACTGGGAAAACCTGTGCTTGCACAGAAAGTGTTTGAAGGATATTATATCTTTCTTTATTACTTTATTTGTTCATATATAAATGTGCGATCAGAAATAAAGATATTACATACACATACATTCTCACTACCTTCGAAGGTGCTAAATAATGCTTTTTGATGATCTATTAATAAATTATTATAAAGGTCGTTGGTATTGTAATCTAGGTCGGTATCTCACAGATATTGTAGATAAGTGACAGTAGTGTTAGACAGTTACGCCCCCCCCCCCCCATCCCCCCCCATCCCCCCCCCCCCCCCGCCAGTTCCCACCCTTCCGCCACGCGTGGGGTTGTGTATTGCATTGCACCAACCACGGCAGCCATCATAGTTTGACGACCTATATGCGCGCTCCATGGTAGCGCCACGGCCAATCGGCGGTGTTTACCCGAACTAATATCCAACATGGCGGTTGGTTTGACGCAAAGGTCTGTTTTCGTTGGGTCATTGGTAAAGTGACTAAGACTTTATTCTTGTATTCAACTATTCAACTAACTAAATCATGGTCCGAGTTTGGCATGGTCCGAGTTTGACATGGTCCGAGTTTGGCATGGTCCGAGTTTGGCATGGTCCGAGTTTGGCATGGTCCGACTCCACTAACCCCTCGGTCCGAGTCCACTAACCCCGCGGTCCGACCTTACCCGGGTCGAGTATACGGCGGTCCGAGTATACGACGGTCCGACTTCACGGCGGCCCGACCTCTCTAGCAACCCTTACAACATACCTCATGTTATAATATTGTTATCATTCTAAAGGTATTCTGAGAATACAACATTGACTTAGTTAGCTACCCTTTTGTCTGGAAAAACTACTGCATTCATGGTCCAGCAATGCTATTTTGAAAACATTCATGCGCCCTCTACCTGATGTCACTCACTCCCGCCATGTTTACATAGCTTGAACCACCCCACCGTGCCACACGCTACTCCCGCAGGCACAGACATACAGGCACAGGCATAGAGCGTCCTGTACACAAGACGCCAGTGGCGGTGGTGTGTACGGGATACCAGGTAGGAGGGGCGGGGGGGGGGGGGGGGGGGGGGGGGGAGAGAGAGAGAGAGAGGAGGCGGGGCTAATGTCGGTATTATCGCTCAAACGAGGGAGAAAATACGTACAAACTTTGATTTACCTCACTAACACCACTATGTGTGGTCAACTCCGACACAGCGAAAGTTTCTGTACCCCTGGCAGCAGTGCAAAAACATTCAACCATTATTAAAATCTATAATGATCAAATAAAGAGTCTGAGATGTTGTTTTGAAGTCTGCTTCCGATCAAAACAAGGCCATTTTGCCGGAAGCACAAAGGTTGGCCAATCACATTTGGTTTATCAACCGGCCACCAATCAGAACAGTTTTCATATCTAAGCCATGGTAGGAAGTCAACTTAGTTTAGATGGGACGGTGTCTTGTAAAATGCAGGTAAATGTTGTTGCCTTCGCTTAACAGTTTTTGCGTTCATTGTCTGTTGTTTAATTTTCCTTTACATCTTTAATTGAGAAAGCGTTCCGTTGAAAGTGATTCGGTTTCAAAGGCAACGTGTCTGATGAACAAAGATATTTAATGTTGGAACTTAAATCTGAGGTCAAAAACACCCAAACGATGCCACTGGCACTGTCTTGGAAGACTTTTATTATATTATAGCCCGGGCTCCCAGACCCTAACCTACGGTTAGCGACCAGCAGTAAATTAGAGCGGAGCCAGTCAGAATTTCTCGGGCTAATTATATTAGTGCCTAGTGGACTGGAAGGGGCTTCACTGACAAGGCCCCTGTTAGGGGTATTAGGATAGGAGAATAAGTCTTTTAATAAGATTTATGTTGGGCACTTTTCATGCTAGGGAGGAAGGATTGACACCTGGCCCATAGCCTACCTGTAGCAGTGGGAGTCGGTCATGTTTGTGTGAAGATATTCTATTATGTCCTTATTATTATAAGTTACCGGTATATAAATTATAATAAATAATATTACGATAATCATCGATATGCTATCATATGGTGATTTAATTTTCCATTTAACTT
This sequence comes from Sthenelais limicola, assembly GCA_942159475.1. Taxonomy (NCBI): domain Eukaryota; kingdom Metazoa; phylum Annelida; class Polychaeta; order Phyllodocida; family Sigalionidae; genus Sthenelais; species Sthenelais limicola. Next base: position 53,012,522 of record OW804098.1, read on the forward strand.
CAATGCAACAACATTTTTGATTGGCTCAAATAAAATTGATTATGTTCGAAGATCTGGCACTGCCACTGAGCGCGAGCACCATAAAAACCACAATATATAGGCCTACATTATGCCAATATATAGTACCGCGTATGCCAATACCTCCGGACATATTAATTGTACTGGTGGGCCTACTCCTTTTTTGTGTTTTTATTCATGTTAATTGTTTATTATCTGACGTCCTAGCCTAGCCTACTAACCTATACTTTTGGCCTATTCCACTTTTTATACAGATTCCATTTTTTATACCGATCTCCTCTCCGGCCAGAGAAATTATCCGTAAAGAATCTGCTCTGAATATAGAGACACTTTGTGGTCTAAAATCTTTTTTTTCCGGTTGAACTAAGGAGGAATATAATATTTTGAAATATACTTATATATATAACTCACCCTGTTTCTACTTTCAGGTTGGGATAACTGTGACAGGAAAATGAGCAGGAGGAGGACATTAAAATAGGGCACCATGATTTCTTTATGAATGGAATGATCTTAATTTAGCTTACAACAATGCAACAATGTCTGAACAGTTCAACGTTATTATCACATTTACCATTGGGCTATTGTTCTACCATGTCTTCTCTTTGGATGCCAGCACATGCATTCACGACGAAGTGCACCATCGGAATTTCCTGACAGCCCATCAACAGTATTCTACAATACCAAAAGATGAAAATGGAGATAAGGTCAAAAGGTCAATCACGGATCTCTACAGACCTATGAGGATACACGTACACTTCAGCAACTTGAACGAAGGACTTTCTCCAGCAGAAGAAATACGGTTGAGAAATATTGTCAGACAAACTACCACTTTGGTTTCCAATATATTATCTGGTGAGTGATACAAAATTCTATGGATCCTTTCTCAAACTGTCTTTATTTAATTCCATTCACATAGAGAATCTAATATTTCCCGATTCGATGATTATTTGCAGGTATTCATGCATATATTCTAAATGATATATCTGGGAACGTTCCTTGTTATTTAATTCCGTGATTTATGTTTGCTTTCTATAATTATGTGTGGATTTGCATTTTATAATTTTATGTACACTGAATATGCTAAACGGGTGATACAGTCAATGCTTTAAAGTAGGCCTACAGTAAACCTCAAGTTAGTCTAGTACCAATTTCAATTGGTACATTTATATGCATGGTGGATTGAAATCCATATACATGTGATCAATCGATTATCCATGTGAGTATTCTTTTTCTGATAACAGATAAAAATTGCATTTCAGTGATACCCATAGACGGGAAATTGCTATTAGCTCGTTCTGATAGTGTTTGTACCAGCGTTTGGTTGGAAGGAATCAATAAAAATAAGTGAGTAATTTATTTGTGAACATTAGTGTTTTCCGAATTCAGTTTTGTTTCGAGCCAGTATTCATTTCCCTATCATATGAGCTACTTTGAACGGTGTTTGTATTAGGGTATAATATGATTACTCATTGTAATATAAGGATAAAATTTATTATAATTACTTTTAAATCTATCATATCCACCCTGGTGAAGGGTCAAAGGGACCCGAAACCTTGGGAAATTGAATAAAAACATCTATTCAACTTCAAGTCTCCTTCACTGATATCCACCATCTTTGTATTTAGAATTTTTATAAAACAAAATCTAAAAGTCATAAGTCAGTAGTGACCCCACCAATCCATTTATTACTTTAATATTAGGAAGCTAGCAATGGTCAGTTAATTGTTAGTGTATTTTGAACCTCCTTTTCGAAGAGGGCAGGGAGTGTAGGGGGCCCGTCACATAACCTTCGGCTAGCCTCAGGCAACATCACTCAGCCAATAGAAACAAGCGTTACTTGGCCAACGTTACTCGCTGACTGAATGGGCGTACGGCGATGGCTTGCACATGGACCATAAGCTTAAACGAAATGATTTTAATGCTTTGCGAGATGGGAGGAGGGAGTGGGAAGCAGGTAGGGTGTTGACAGTGTCAGTTTACAAAAAGAATCCATATTTATAAAAGTAAATAGCCCAAGACTTCCATTCATTCCCATCAAGTTGTGACGATAGGCTATTCTGTCTCTGGTGCCACACACCTCTGGACTCCTGGTACTCTCAGTACACATTTCATATTAAGATAAATACCAAACCATACCAAACCTAACCCTAAGTTGGTTGTCCTAAGTCAGTAAAGGTAGTAGTGGAGTGTCCCTAGTAAAAACTGACTAATAAAAGTAATGACTTGACTACAAAAAATCTGTCACTTATTATAAATTGTGGGTAGCCTGGTGTCCTGTCCACTCAGGGAGCTTGAGGAGCAGAGGATAGCTGGTTCTGGACTCCTGGTTTTAAATGAGGAGCAGGGGAGCGCAGTCACGCCGTCGAGAGCCGTGAATAACCTGACATACGTGCACAGGGGTCTCTAAAGTAGAAGTGCCTCTGTCCTCATTTATCTGTAGATCTGTGTAGACTGATTTCCTGTGTTTACATATAGTGTTACACTTCAGTTACATAACTTATCTGATGATCTCCTTAGTTCTCCTCATTCTTATAGATCTATTACGTTTCTTACTAACACTGCTTTGCCTTGTCTTACTCACCGGATAGAATATAATTTCATTCATTCATTAACGTTTTTCTAGTAAATTTATTCTAAAATTAGTTATATGACTACAGCTAGCCTCCTTGATATCGATAGATATAGTAAGTGTCAGTTTTAGGTTGTCTTGTTGGTATTGATACCATGATTACTATCTATAACAACTATAAGTATTCTTTGGGGTCGCCTGTTATTTTTGGTATCATTACTGTGTTATGAAAACGACATGGTGTGTTTTAAATGCTCATTTGATGTATTTTTAGATGTTCAAGAGTGAAATATGCCACGTCAGAAACATGTTTGGATAATTTTAAGGTATGATTTTAAGGTTTAATTTTAAAATTGGAATTAGAAATCGGAACCTCACTTGACCGTGCTATTACAGTATCCAACATTAGAAATCTCATAAAAGCTTAGAATTCAAAATATCTGTGATACTATTTACATGATATCTACTTTTTGCTACTTTGTATTTACTTTGTACGAAGTATTCGTGTGCCGAATAATATGTAAATCTTAAGAAACAATATCCGACGATGTCAAGCATTGGTGAAACATCGGTGATTGCAGTAGCTGGGGTTCCGTCCTCTGTTACCTGATGCTCACATACCTTGACCACTACCTTAGACATAACAAGTACGTGAACTCGAATCAGTCATATTATCCGCCTGGACCATTTTATGCATATCATTTGGTTTTATTTTCTTTCAGATTCCCCCCGAACACCTTCAGGGTCTATACATTTATAATTTTACTTACCCCAAACCCATAGAGGTGGTTTCGCCTGAAGGCGCTGGGTTGCAGGACAAAGATTATGTCCTCTATGTGAGATCTTTCTCTACATCCAGATGTGTATCAGCTGTAAGTAAACGTAATAATTTATTCGAAAGATATCCATGTTTGATTTCCGATTGGTGAGCTTAAATTTGAGTGAGAGAGTGAGTGAGTGATGGTTGCTTAATGCCATGACGACATCCAAGTTGAGTCATATTCGCGGCAGTGAGGGTTAGTGAAATGAGATGAAATGGCTTAATTTTGATCCACTCACAACACCCGTGTTGTAAATTAGAACACCATCTAACCATTCCACTTGGTCTAGTATCCATGTCTGAAGTAGGAAAAAGTATGCCCATGGGCTAAATTTACACTTTACATATCAAACATACTGGTGTCACGATGACACAGAACATGTGAATATTTGATGGTTTGAGCGCAGAAATTGATTTCAGGGACCTAATGTGATTGCTTATGCCGACCATTGCCAAGTTGATCAAAATGGAAGACCTATAGCGGGATATATCAATTTTTGCCCTTCCCTGCTGCGGACCCAAGAAAAGGACGAAAAAATATCTACTGTAAGGGTACTCATATGATGTTATTGAATTAAGAATTTCTACCCCTTTTTCTGATTGCGCAGTACCACTTGTTCTATTCTTGTGACTGACCAGGGAGGTATCAAGCCTCGCTGGTTTTACGTATTATTATTAAGAAATTGATCGACACCCATTTAACGACATCGTTTAAGTTTTACTTTAAGTTTTTCCTTGTTACTTCAGGTTGCATTGCACGAATTTTTTCATGCATTAGGATTTTCTAAGGATTTGTTTAAAAACTTCAGAGATTGTTCCCAATCAGGTATGACATTCCTTATTTCAGAGGTTGAATATAAGATAAAATGATAAAAGTCAAGGTCTGATTTAAAAAATAGCCTCGAAACAAACACCTAATAGGAGGTAGCTTTCCTTAAGTATTCTTGTGTTTACTTCTGTCATTCCACCATAAATCATTTGCTATCCATTAATTAATGGTTTAAGAGTTTATGGTAAGTATTGTTACCAAATGAAGTATTGGTCAATTTGGAACCTATGAAATAGCATAGAACATTTTGTGTTTGCGTTCAAAAATATTTGAAATTTTCTTTGCTATAATATCTAATAGACGCATTATATATTTCAAGATTAAAAGGATTCAAATTTATTGATTGGCTATTTGTTTAATCTGTTAAGAAAATTATTATGATTTTTTTCTCCTTCACACAAGCACGAATTTTTATTTCAAACTTCGACGTTCCTGAGAATTAGGTCGTAGAACCTTATTTAAGAAACCTTAAAAACCCTAAAAACTAAAGTGGTAAACGTGAAAATTTTTCTTACCAGAAACAATTCACAAAGGCAATAGCTCAGTGCAAAATCATATTTCAATTAATGTTAGCAGTCATGTTTTTCGTTAATTGACTATCCTCTGGGGTTGTAAAAAAATCCCCGACTATCATTTCAATTACGGGTCTACAATCAAACAAATTAAATTGATAAGTAATATTTTTAAGCGTTATCAATATTTGCCTGGAGACAGGTTTGGGCACTTTTTTAATGCTTATCCTCTCGGAAAAACTATATGGGATTTTTAGCATTATGTATAGGCCTATTCAGCTTGCCCTTGTACCTTTCATATACTTGTTATAATTATTTAATTTTTAGAACCCTCTTTTTAGAACTCTCTTAATCATATGCATACATCTTAATCATTTCCTTTGTATGTCCTTTTCAGAAACAGGGCTGCGCTGCCCCACCTGGCAAGAGCCTGTAAGAGAAGTGATTGGAACCTATAGGCTTGTTACCCCAGGGTTGGTTAAACTTGCCTCAGACCATTTCAACTGTACAACTCATCCCTCACAGAACGAATTCGGCCCTCGTCTACAAGTGAAGGTTCGCTTAGCTTAATGTTAATAATGTAAACTCGTGTATATCTGAAACCTAAAATTCGGTTGTACTTTGTAGTTTGGACAATGGGCCATTGGTTTTTATCAGCATTCCGATTTGAACCCACTCTTTACATCACGATAGAATCGTTCGTATATTCTCGTTTCTTTATTGACAGGGACATGAAGTCGGTTCTCATTGGGATGCAGCATTTATGGAGGGTTCTCTCATGGCTCCGCATATTGGAATGGTAGGTACTCCTTTTGATATGGATTAAGTATTGTTTTTCGCGAAGTGAATAAAGGAGTCACTTCAGACACATGACATACACTATAACCTTAGTTAGAGTAATATCAGGGAGAGAGATATTTTCCTGCTATCAAAGGTTCCATGATCTCCGCCGCCCAGCAGGGTGATTAGCTCTTATCTGGTCATTAGCAGTGGGGTGCCACTGCCCATTTCCAACCAATTTAACTACAATTTTAAAAAGTCATTTTAAAGTTTTGAGTTTTTGATACCAATATCAGGACTATTTCAATACAATATCAAGTGCTTAGTTAAGAGCAGAAAAACTATCTTTCTCCGGTTCAAATACATGCAGTACAAGTGGAGATATCAAGTACCAACTACACAAAATTCATCATTTTTACTTGCATATTTACCCCATGCGACATTGTGGGACACCTTAACCACATATACCACAGGAAAGCTGCATTTCTCAAGAATCACATACCCAAATGCCAATAATTAGGACGGATTAGGAAGTATATAGATCTTGAAATGAAAAGGTGCTTTCAAATAAGTCTTCCAAAGAAATCTAACAATAACTTGAGTTCTAACCATGGTAGGAAGATAATTCAACTACCAAAATCATGCTTGCAACATGGGAAACATAATTCTGGAATGTTACAGTGTGTATGAATAATAGTTAGTATGGATTATGCACCAATAATTAATCTCCAGTTTGCTCAGACCTCAATTAGGCCATGAGGTACTGGAGAGGGGTGGGCATCGGCGGTGACCATCATGGTGCACAAAGCCCTCCTGCACCACAGGTGTTCCGGCTCATCTTTGGCCCAGGAATCAGCAGGGAGTAAGCCATAAAACTCCAAGTGAAGACTCTGTTTCCTTCTACTCTGAGCTATAACAAACAAGTATATCCATTCACGTCTCTTTGGTGACCTGGTACACTCCTTTCTTTTCAATGTATTTCTTTCATGTTTGGTAAATGTCTCAGGAAAACCGTTTGGAGTTGAATAGTATTCTTAAATTTTTTGAATTGTTCTATTGAAGTGAGTAAATCAAAAAAGCGGTAAACCACCTTCGGCCGCTTGATGTTTGATTGTTATCTCCCTCTGACTGCTTGTCCCTAGGCTGTGACTTGGGCCGGCTGACTAAGGCTAGTGGCTAGTGGCCCGCTGACTTAGTGGAGTGGCTAGTGGAGGTGGCAATAGGTGGCGCGCCGCTAGTGGGCCAGGCCCCCGCCACAACAACCACCTCCTTCTCGTAACCCCCTCCCCCCTCCTCTAGCTGGACCTAGTAGCCTGGGCAGTGTGGTCACACAGGTGGCCCATATTACCCCCACTCCCACCCCCTCCGCCCCAAAGGTAATTAAGAGATGATAGACTTGTCACAGCTGTTCTACTACAACCTTTCAATTTTTAAAAATCTCTGATGTACTAAAGTAAATCATGATCAAAACTTTTGTACTGCTGATGAGAATAACTTGGGTCTTTCTTAGATCACTCTGTGATGGTTATAAGCCAAGATAACTTTTTCTTTCCCTTAAAGTTTCCCACCTCCACCCCCTGCTCCACCCTGCTCCTCCTCCCCCTCCCACACTCCTTTCCCATATATGCTCTCAGTTACACATCTGTTCCTCCTCAGGAAGGAGGAGGAGGTAGGAGGGGAAGGTACCGTAGTATGGGCTTTCAAGTTTGTAAGAGCAAATTAAAAGATAGTAAATTCTTCCACAGAGTTGCATTGAAAACAAGAGGTAGTTGAAGTTTGATAGTTGTAGAAAAGATCCTTGTAGAGAGGATTCATGCAATTTTTAAATGAATTTTAATGCAAGAAATGCGCCCCCCCCCCCCTCTTCTCTCTTCCCTCCCCACACCCTCTCACTCCTTTGCTCTCCCCCTCTCTAATTCTCCCTGCTCTCACTCCTTCTCTTATTCATGGTGGTGCGCTCCCCTCCTCTCTTATCTTACCAAGACCACCTCTCTATAGAGATAAACTGGATACCCTTATAAATAAGATAACATGAGTTTGTTAAATCCAGAAATTATTTCTTTTTTAAATGTAGAAATTAATGTTCTTTTAATCCAGCTTCGCGATATGTGGCTACAAGTGGCCACATTACGAATGTCCTCTTATGGTTTCTTGCTAGACCCGAAAGTTCATTCCACAAAATACTATTTTCTACACTCGCTTTGTACATAATATTACCACATAATAATAACTTTCCAGATTAATCATACATTTGTACACCAAAATCCTGGTGTTTTACCACATGTTCTCTTCCTAAACGTGGAAAAATCATCTATGAAAATCGAGCTCTTAGGATAATACTGAATACGATTCGGATGTATGTTTTCTCATGTAAATAGGCTCCCTAAAGATACACACTAATGTTGAATCACCAGTTTGTTTTTCTTGTAACTATAGTAGTACTAGTTAGTTTAGAGTCAGAACTGTGTAACTTACATGGATTTATTATACACGCATTGCTCTCTGAAAACAACGTATCTAGAGTGATTTACGCATAGTGCGTATATCTCTAGTGATTTACGTGGGGTTGTCATGGCAACCAATCTGTTTTTTTACTAAGATTACCGGTAAAATTCAAATTTATGACTCGATTTTTTTCCATTTTCATGATTGAAAGCATGTATAACAAATCTGTTAACTAACTCGTTGGTTTCAGTCAAATAGAATATTGCACGAGTTGCGTAGCAACTCGTGCAATATTCACGCTCATTCAACCAACTCGTTAGTTAACCTGTATGTAGCTGGCACATGGCAGTTATGGCCTTATCTTGATATCCTAATACAGTTTCTATAGTGTCACAATATAAGTAGACGTATCATCACACAATTTTATTATACTTTTTTTACAGCCAGAACTCACGAAACTTGATCCTATGACATTAACCGCCTTTGCCGATATGGGTTGGTATAAAGTTAACTTCAACTTCGCGGAGGACTATGTTTGGGGCAAAGGTAGTTATGGCAAATGGACAATCTTCACTTAATAAACTAGTCCTAAAAAGTACTGTTAGGCAATATCCCTTTATCAAATTGTGAATCATTTCTTGTATCATATTCATCATGTAGAGGTTAACTATAATTTCTATCCCAGGGGCTGGTTGTTCTTTTGGGGCCAATCCATCGTGTGAATCCGAGGACAAATTCTTTTGTAAAACCAAGTAAGGCTGACATGAATGTTTTGTTAATCACAACAATAAGTGTAATTAGTGTTAGTTTTTCCTTCTGCTGTGAAAACCCTACGATGTTAGGCCGAACTTTCGAAAATCATGGTTGAAAGTTAAGATATATTTCATACCCAATCTCTATGTATTTGATACAAATAAAACCCACTTTTAATGTAATGTTCAGGGGTAGGTTATAGACATTATTTGTATTCCCCTTTGTTGTTTCAGCGATAATGACACCCCCAAATCTGGCTGTCATTATCTTCATGAGTTCAAAGGTTTCTGTCGTACGAACAACTTCCTCCATTTTTGTTCCACTTACGAGGCAACTTCAGAGGTTTGTATTAAGCATAATTACATTTAAGCAGGCTCTTACCGTTTAGGCAGACTCCTATTATCTCTGTTTTTCCTAAATTTTATGTTGATATATGAACTAATGTTTATCTCGGTTTCAATTAAATTTTATAGGGGAATTGCCAGGTAACTTCAAACCAACAGCACGCCAAGCCACATGAAAAATATCAACCAGATAGCCGATGTTTCCTTTCAAATCTGACACAGCAGGTAAAATATATTTCAACATGTGTAATTTTGTCTTGAATACTTTTAATTTTGCGTCCATAATGTTTTTGGCTTTTTTTCCTCCTATGACATTTTTCATTAATTTAATTTACAATGTTTAGTATGTTAATTTTTCATTTAATCTAATTAACAATGTTTAGTATGTTCATGACAATTTGTTATACTTGGTATAGGGAAATGACATGACCATCCCAGTTGCCAGATGCTATCAGCATCAATGCGTTGATGGCCTATTAGAAGTCAAGGTTGGAGACAGTTCTTGGACGTCATGCCCTTATGGGGGCAGTGTGGAGGTAAAATTAGATTCCATATCACTAGGCTGTTGGTCTTATCATGATAATGTCTTCAATTGTTTCCATACTAATGCGGCAACTCTAGCCTGTTATGAGGCCTCATCCGGAAGAAAGAAATGTAAAGCTAACTGTTATTAATATGCTACAAGACACCTAGGTCAAGGTTCAAATTTCGACGTGACAAATAACATAATGTTTTATAACTCTTTATGAATATTTGTGGAATTCAGGGGATTTATTTTCAAATGCGACATGCAGTTTTAAGCTGTTTATTCCATGTGTAGTGAACTGGTGATTTGTAGGGGTAAGAATCGCGACTCTTGTGAAAGAACAACGAAAACGAAGAGGTATTTTTTTGCACCAAATTTATTAACTAAAAAACACAAGGTCAAAACAACAGTGGTAAGGTCAAAACAACAGTGGTACAGCTTGATTTGAACAACAGAAGTATCTCGGTCGGCAGGCGGCACAAGTCGGTATTTTCAAGCGAAGGCCTGATGCCCTGGTGAAGCAGGTTACGCTCTGGCGACCGTCCAGAGGAGGGTGTCTTGAGCGACAAGTGTTGCGTGAAGTCGCCTGCTGCTGGAACTGGCCAGAACTGAGTATCATGTCCAGCTCTAGTAGAGGTGCCCTTTGCCGCTGCTGGCGTTTGGTGGTTGTAGTCAACAGCAATGATGTGATGGGCGGACCCACTACACGTGTGCAGTGCATCTATATTTATATTTGTATTTAATAAAAAAAAAAAACAGCATTAGCATCTTAATATCCTCAATCTTTTTCATTTAGATTGGAGGATTTCTCGGCGCTGTCTATTGTCCTATGGCTGGCGTTTTGTGTCAACCTCCGCGCCAAATGCCAGTAGCCACTGACATCCCCATACCCACCAAGGATGTCCCTAAAACTACAGTAAATCCAAGATATAGCGGTGGTAATTTGCATTTGCATGGTTTTTTTTCAGATTCTATCTTGACCTTTATTGCATATTGCATATACCTTTATTCTATATTGCGTTTACATGTCTAAACAAATGGTAGACAAAGGTTAGATATATTGACATTAGTTTGAAAGATTTACACTCTTCGGATTTCACTCCATGAGTGAAATCAAGAGATCAAATATCATATATACCGATATTATTTTTATCTGCTAGAAATTGTCATATATTTCTAATACTCGAAATCATCAATAGGGTAACATAATTTATTTTCCCATCACAATCAGTTCTGGAATATTTTATTCGCCTGTTCAATAATACCACATATTTTTGCATTGACAGTGACCTACAGGATAAACGTCACTTTCCCCAACACCAATTACGTTTGGTTACTCACTCAACAACTCATTCCCGACTTTAAAGAACAAGCTTCAAGTGCCATTTCCCGATTGACTAAAGTGAGCCGCCAGCGAATCATGAATGTTATCTTATACAGGATTCCTGTTGTTACCTACTCTTTTGAGCTCCTTCCAGCAATGTATGCAGATGATGGTAGGTACATCTTGTGGCCAAAGTACCTTTAACGAATAATCATGTATATTATATGTACAATGATCATGTATTATTCTCCATATGCTGAATTATCATTTGAAATATTCTGACATAACCGATTTTTATTCAGCCAAGACATTCTGATAATTTATTATTCTCTGACTGAGAACAATGTATTATCAGAATGTCTTGGCTGAATAAAAATCTTCAAATACAATACAATTATTGTTTGAAATATCGTTCTTGCTAGTTTACTTGTAGATCTTTATTCATATTCATGTACATGTATAATTAAACATGGAAATTATTTCTACCATCCAGGCCCATCGTCTGACATTGCATATGAGCTGCTAATACGAAGTGTTGCCAGGAAACAACTTAGTGTTATTGTTGCAGACAATGATCATGTTTATACGGCAGCCTCCGTGCAGTGAGTAAATCTGTTTTCCTATCCTAACTGAACATTACGTTAAACCTCATCACCTTTATTTATTCTCGAGGCGAGGTGTGTTAAAATATCAAGTATTTAAACAGTTAAAACGATCCCACCGAGAGGTTTGGGTTGCACTCCGGCTAGGATCAGGAATAGCGTGTGTGTGCGTACCTGTATGTGTGTATGTACTCGTGCATTTATGAGTGTAGTATGTATACTATGTTGTTACCTACTCATTAAAATCAGCGCAGATTTATGCCTGTTGGTTCAATCTGAATCGTTTCCACATCATATATTTGTATCTACACGTACTGTGTTTTAATATTGATATATTATTTTCGTCATGTTTCAAATGCAGTCGATTTGAAGGCGGACCTACATTGTCCTCTGACTCTCTGTCAGCTGGTGTCATTGCTGGAATGGTAATTGGATGTATCCTTGCTGCACTCGTCCTCGGCGCTCTGGTCTTCTTCGTGCAGCGGTACTATGCCCTGCATGCCCGGGTGCTCCCAAGTCACAGTCGTTACGAAGATAGCCAGGCTCTCTCCAACCAACGACCTCTACCTGACCCAGAGGCGGCCCAGTGGGCAGCCGCTGAAAGGGCCCACTCTGCACTAAGTACGCATGACATCCATGTGGATGATCAGTCCAGTCAGTTTGATATGAATGATTCTCTGTGAATGATACTGTAACTATTGTGTATCTGCTACTGTTATTGGGGTTTTCAAATAGGCATATATTAAGACTTGGATAATGGTATCGTATTACTGGGCAAGTAATATGTCAAATTAGAGAGGTATGACTAACAGTGGTATGACCAACAGTTATACCCCTTTGACCAAGGAGTGTTGTTATGGTATCCGATATATAATACAGCTTTTTATTCCAACTCCCCTGGTTGACATACTAATTAGCTCTCCAGAGCGTAGCTCTGGAGAGCTTTTATTTTTACTCGGAAGAGAGTATATATACGAAGACTTTTCGTCGGCAGATAAGGTTGCTAATTGACATTCCTCTAGATAAGAGACCTTCCTTTTTATAGCTGCATGAATTGTCCCTCATGGTTAGAAGTTTCCATGCATTAAATATAGCCAGACCGCCACCTTCTTGTTTAATTTTCGGAAATTTAATTCATTTTTTTCCTTTTCAAAACGAACAAAATTGTTTGAAATTTTCGCAGTCTCTTTCAACTTCTTAATTGGCTGAAATCTCCAATGGAATGTGGATAATCTTCTCTTCTCGGCCCTAATCCCCACCCTTGCCCTCGCCGCTTGACCGCCTGACAGTGACACTAATTGATAACAGCTACAGTTGCTGATAACAGCCAGACACTTGACAGGTGTTATGACAGCTAGTGCAGGCATGAAATTTTTTAATTGTATGACATATTATATTATATTGTATGACCATTATATACTCCACATACTACGGATAAAATACAACTTTGAATGGAATTGGTGGGCCAATTAGAAGAAAAGTTACAACAAATCTTAAGAAATTAAGATCACCTTAAGAGAATCGACCATATTTATATTATTAACTTACAAATCAAGCAACTGAATCCCAGTTAGGTCCAGACACCCACATTCCTTGATTCCACATCCAGCGATAAGCTTAACCGCAAGGCTAAGACTAAGGCTAAAGTGTTAATGACTCCCTGAAACTTAGGTGACCACAACTGCCTTCTGAACCTGACTGATCCGCCACTTTGTAGATTTTGAGAAGAAAAAATGTTTCGAAATAATTGATGCTATATAACACAACTTTTCTTGTATTTGATGCACAAATTCCAATCAAATTTTGATTTGACACTCACAATGTAAGCATTACAGTCCTGTTAAAATTATAAATTTATTTTAAATAAAAAAAAAGTTAAAAGAAGAACTGGCATCAACCAGTGCCCACACATGGTCACAATTATCTTTGGGGGCTGAAATGTCGGGCGAAATGGTATCAGTATCAGTTACCACCAATTACCCAATTACCACTCCTCTAGTCTCAATTTTGCCCGCTAGAGGAGAGAGAGAGACAGGAGTGGAAAGAGAATACACAGTGGAAAACAAAATTTGAAAAAAAATCCGTACTAATGATTCTTATGACATTTGCGTTTTGGAGCATTTAGCCCTCCTCTCCTTTTTATTGCCACTGTTCTTTGTGATTTGTGAGGGTGGTCACTGATGAAGGAAAGACTTAAGCCCTCCTCCAGAGCCTAGGCATGGTGGGGGCCTTCTCAAAGATGATGTCACACAAATCCCCTGACTGGGACTGAACTAATTAATAAAATATGATGCATAGGGGTGATCTGTAAAGCAGTGCGGGACCAAATGTTCTCTTCCGAGCTCATTTTCGCACCTGAGGCGAAAATCAAAAGCTGTTAAATTTTTACTTGTGTGAGCCATATCATTTTACTGACAACTTGAATTAAACGGGGAGGTGGATACATCCATCATTAATTAGACTGAAATAATATTTCATTCTAACTCATCATTCACCATTTATATAATATAATGATGTCCAATCCATATGATCTGATTACTGGTGATAATTTTTTATATTACCCTTGTAATCCCATTATGCCGTCCAAATGGATGCTTCCGGGCCCCCATGTAAATGCTATAGCCCACTGAAAGCGACATCAAGAAAAATGACTTCCATTTTTTATGATTCAAATTAAATAGAATACTAAATAAATATGCAATGGACTGCTACACGACAGTGGAATAAACCCAATAAGATGCCACTTCACTAAAAAGAAATGCACTAGATTTATATGCATTTTTATATAGATTTATATATATACACGTTGGCTGTTGGTGGCGTTATTTTCCCAGCCCAAAATAAGATTTACATCTATGAAAAGTCACTTGCTATGAATGTGACCCTGTTTTTTTCATATGACTAAAAATACTACCTCCCTGATATAAAGATGGTTTGACCACCCCGTAGATTATGATCCTATGAAAGCGTAATCTTATATTACTACAAAAGAGATGACAGAATTTTCCCATCAAGTTAGAATAAGTGTTCTTATATAGCTATTTTTGTATAGGCTACATATTACTCATAGATACACGATGTGTACATAGTGCCTTGACAATCATAGGTGTATAGTTTATATTTTTATACTGACAGTGAGATTGGTTATAACGAAGACATATCAGTGTACATTGGTATACATCCGTGCACATTTGTATCCATTTTTTGGCACATTCACATTTTTTCCATTTTTTCTACTTGTAATTTTCCATACGATTTTACCAGATTTGTTATGATTATTTGGGAAATCCATTATCGTTTCTAAGTAGGTTAAGGACGTTTCCTATAGAGAGTTTAACATTTTAGTCATTCACTTATTTCTGTATTCCAGCACCATTATATTGCCATTTTATTATACATTTTGTTTTTTGTCCCTCTTCACATAACCTGAAGTTATGTGTATAAATTATGATGAATGTATTGTATATAGTTTTAACCGGATTCTCTCAAGTACAATCAGGATAAAGTGAAGGATTTATATACAAATTATATATATCTATTGGCTACACGCCAATTCAATGTGAACACAACGTAATTACATTTTCCCCCCAATTTTAACCCATATTTGCTGGGAGAAAAATTATGAGAAAAATCTTTTCTTTGACAGCTGAACATTTTTCCTTGCATATATTGTTTTGAGTTTTTTTTCGACTAATTTAAGTCCTGTAGATTGTTTTGAATGTTGAATAACATTTATAAAAACTTTTACTTTTTCATCAAAGGCTGAACATTATTAATTAAGGAGGCTAGTGGTATCTGATGTTTTTATGTTTTGAGTCCCCTTTCTGACATCACTTTTGGGGGTACAAGACCAGTCCGACCCTACCCCGTGGATTCAATAAAAATACGACAGACCACATGGCTAGGGCAGGGCTTACATGGTAGGGGCGGACCTTAGAATTTAATGATGGACAGTGTGAATGTGGGTGGTGAGTGATGGAATGCATAGAGATTGTTATTGACATGTGGGTGGAATTCAATGATGGACAGTTGGAATGTGGGTGGTGAGTGATGGAATGCATAGAGAGGGTCAATGGGTTGATATGGGATTTGTAATTTGGTCTGTGGGGGAGGGCTAGAGATGTGGGTTAGTGGGAGGATTTGTGTGTGGTGGCATGCATAGAGTGTTGACAGTTGGGGTTGGGCGGGGGCGGGGGCGGGGGCACACAGGGATTGGTATTGTGCTTGTGGGTGGGTGTGGGAGGGGGGGGGCAAGAGTTGTCATTCCTATTAGTTGTGAAGGGGTATTTGTTATGACATGGGAGAGGTTGTATCATATTGGCTGTGAAGGGGTCTACAGAAAAAGATGGTATTTTTAATTGATTTTTAATCTTATCCAATTGGTGTCAAAGGAGTCATACACACCAGATCTTCTCCAGTCATATACTCATACTTCTGGGCGGAGAAGGTTCAGTCTAGATCTTAAAGGAAAGCTATTTGCTCCCCAGGGATGATGTGCTATTTGCTCCCCAGGGATGATGTACTATTACACAACTTTTAAACAAACCAATACTGATCTCCCCATTTCCCTTTGAACTAATGATGCCACCATCTCTAAGAGCTTTATCTTTTGATCTGTGGCCTGTTAATCTTGTGGCTGCCACTAGCCTCCTGGTATCGATAGATATCGTATCTGACTATAATATGTTATCTTTTTGCCTTAGATTAGAAAACTATTTTGATATATTATGTAAATGTATTGGGTGAAAAATCTCCTACATTTAAATATTTGCCCTGCTACATACATATTTGTATGCATTTCTATTACAGTATGTAGATTTTATTGTCTTCCAAATCATATCTTCTCTATAAAATACTATAATGCCTTGTATATTATTTGTTGCTAATTTAATATATGCACAAGAACAGCAACAGTTTTCTCAGTTGCTGCTGAAAATGACATAGTTTCGCACACTTGGAAATCATCACATATCGCCTATAGTATGTTCTAAGGCTGTATTTATTTTAAAAGGTATTGCCCCTGGTGGATGATGTCCCAAAGCTGCCATGCCAAAGAGTATGCGTAATTTTTCTTTAATTGGGGCCTCTCTTCTCTTCCCATGCTAATATAGATTGGATATCACCCTTTATGTGTTCTTCGATTCAAGGGCGAAATTATATTAATTCATCAACTATTCAATACCACTGAGTTGTATTTGTACATCCTCAGCTTTTACCCACGAGCGTCGGTGCTTCCAGCGTAATGTAATTTCTTACACTAAGTTCTGTTTATGCCTAAGATACGCTCTAGATCTATACCGTACGATGTTTTATTCAAGATATTTTTTGTCATTACAACCACGGAGATATCCCGGTTATAGCAATAATAGGCCAACGTTGTTAGTAGTGTTTCTGCATTGATTACAGTATACATTCAAGATGTAAGTTGTCGAAAGGTTTTGTATGATTGAGCAAGCTTAGGTAATCTTAATCATTATGATATTGATAACGTTGTCATGGTAAAAATGTATATTGTATTTATTGCGGCGTAGACTTTCGAAGTCCTCACACCTTAACTAAGATCTTCCAATGTGTTTACCATGACAGATATACCAAAGAATGTTAATCCTGCTTTTATGTTGTGGTCGTATGAATTCAGATGATTTCAAACTTAACTCGTCTCCGCAAATAAAATTGAAACCATTCGAGTTTCGTCTAATAGCATATCGCCTTTAATTATTGATTTGTGTTGAATCTGCATGCTTTGCATGGGATACGTGGGGGGAGGGCATGTGATTCGACAAATCCTGTGAGGTAATGGTATTTAGAAAATAAAGGAGAGAACATTTAATGTCCTGTTTCTTCACTGTTCTATTCTCTACTGACTCGTTGATAGGCCTGCATATATGTACAGGTGTATAACAAGAGTGAACAATAAAACTTTACCGTAAATGAGTTGTCCCGATCCTGCTTGGAGATTGTCTAAATATTATTACCTCACAATCCTAAAAGATATGACTGATTGATTTAGACTTAATTAATAAAGCCCTATGAGCTTTGCTTTTTTCATTGCCCATACAAGTATCGGTCCATGTCCATTAACTCTTAATATAATAGCAGCTATAGAGACTTATTTACCGGTACCTCCCTATTTAAATACACGAGCACATAAATGAAAGAACTGCTATAATCATGAATACTCGGAAAGATCTTAAGTATAATCTTCCCTCTCTTGCCCTGATATGATAAAGACTTCGAATTACCGGTGCATTTAAACAAATTCTTACAGGACTCGTACGGACTCACAACGACCTTAATTACTGTTAAATACTGCAGCGGCCAGAGGCTAAATTTGGGAGGGAACCCCTACCCACCGTACAACAAGCTAAATTTAAGGTATTTTGTGTAGAATTTCTTGAATTTTCCGAATCTGAAGGGGAAAAAAGGTGGCGAACTTTGTCAAAATGTTTCCATTGAAACTAGTGATTTTTTGTATTTTAGCAAAGAATGTTTTAAGTGTCCTATTTCTACACTTTTATCAGTATTGTGACCAAAGGTGGGAATAATAATGGTGTATCTAAGGGTTATCATTTCCTTTCGAATCAATGACCTTGCTCAAGGTCAAGGTCACCAAATATGACCTTGAAATATAAAATAGCAAAATTCTGGGATGTGACATCCTATTTTCTCTTATATAGAGGAAAATGTATACATAATGCATACAAATAATAACTGACATTAGGGGAAAGAAAAATAACCCATTTTTGGTTTCATTGGAATGTCTGTTGCCATGGTAACCAAGCCTTACCTTTCATTCTATGCTAAATTTTGTGTGAATCTAAATTACATACTGCAGTCTATATCTTTTGAACAATTTATTTCAGAGCTACACAATGTTTATTCCATGATTTGGCCGTGAGCGTAGGCCCTACAATATAATCGATATAGGCCTACTTGCCGCTCACAAGGTGTACAGTATATTAATAGGCCTTGACTTCCCCAGCTCCGGGGGTGCGGGAGGATACGGGGACGGAAACTCTGTCTAACGTCGGGGTAGTAAAGTCTGTAAAAAAAGATTACAATGAAATTACCCCGCAATAGGGATATTAAACCATGATATGCATATAAAGCCAATAATATTAATGAAAGAAAAAAAAGAAACTTGTGTGGTCCCTCCTTTAATTTGTCATGGTAGAGAAATTATATATATATATATATCGTATTTTTATTCTGATTCAATCAATAAACAGTTACGTCATTCAGAACATGGTTTTCTGCCTCTGCCTTGGCAGGTCTACCTGGTTTTGCTCGTTACAAGTTTGTTTTACCTTTATAAGAACATAAAGCGATGGGCACTGTCTATTGGGAACATAATCAATAGTACAATATATTAGATGTGAAAAATGGAATTCCCAAACCCCCTTTCCCGGCTCCTCAATCAATATCAATTAATTATAGATTATTGTTCTTTAATATCCTCTTCCTTAAGTCCTCACTATCGACGTCGTTATTGTTCACTGTCCTTTCGTTATCGATTATATATAGGTTTCTTTTCCTATGTCATTTCAATTAATAGACCATTTACTCTATTGGGCCAATCCCATACCCGAAATACTTAATTCCTAAGAATATACATAATACACAATACATGAATAATCAGATATGGTGGGTATATGTGATTCATATGCTGCTATGTTGAGGCGGCAAGAAGCGACCTCACCCGGAACCGGAACCTGCTGTTCCCTAGGATACCAAGGTCAAACGCACCGCAAACTTTCAAACACTCAAAGCTGCCTGTTCAGTCGGTTGATAAACATCGAAAATTTTTGCTATGGCTATTTGCAAAGCTTGCGGGGGCGATCATACCCATCCGGGGGAAGTCTCTTGCCGATTTAAAACTAAAGTCATACAAAAAGCTAAGGAAGCAACTGGTAACGAAAATGACTGGAAGCATTACTTGGATTTTGAAGATTCTTCGTCTGATTCTAAAGACGTAGATTCCGGCTCTGCCTCTGCCTCACCTCCTCCACCCAAGCCTGAACCTACCCTTGCGGATCTGGTGACTCTGGTTAATAATCAGCAAAGAATGCTTACCACTATTCTTACCTCTCAGGTGACTACCGGTACCAAGACTTCTCTCAATGCTGTTGGCTCTTGTATTGCTACTCTTGAAGCCTCCAAGACTCTGCCGCCGTCAACGCCTAATCAGAAGGTACCTCCTTTCGTCACACCATTGGTAACATCGAATGTTTCTCCAAACCCTGCTCTCCTTACTCCGCCCGGGATATCCATTGGTCCTACCGGTAACATTGGATCCTTGGGCCCTTCTCATGCTCCTGGGGACCCGGAACCAACCGCTGCAACTGCTATCACTCTCATGGCGTCTGCCCTAGGCCAACTATCTGTGTCGATCGACCCTTCAGTTACAAGAAACCAAGGTATGCCCCTTCGACCCGAGTATCAATACATGTGTCTTTTGAAGGGGGTCCCGATGAAAAGTGCAGACCCAGCTAAGATGACTCTAGCCGAGTATCTGTACGGAATGTCACTAGTTCTTGAACATTTAGTTAACAACAATGGTGATTGGCGTAGTTACTTGTTGCATTTTCAACATCTGATTTAGGATGCTTGTGAGCTGATTTAACTATCTTGGCTTTCACCTCTGCTGCAGAGTTAAAATGAGTGGTGACCGAAAGAGGGCTGCGGGGCACAAACCCAGCTGACGGATTTTTTATGTAACAATCAACAACTTCACGGTCATAACTCGAGAAGGATTTACCGATAGCAAACTGAAGCAGGGAAAAGTGTGGTTCCTGAAGATTGGCCCAGTGATGTGTGTTTTAAGTATAATATGGGCACATGTTCGGGTAATTGTTCTAGATCTCACAGCTGTGGAAAATGTTTAGCAAAAGGGCACCGCATGTCAACTTGTCGGAATTCACCTGCTGCAGAAAAAAACGGGTTGTAACTTCCGTTTCCTATTTCCGGCAAGATGGCGGTCATGACCAGCTTTTCACGTCCCTCGACATCCCTTTTCCTCACGATTCGGCTAATCAAAGTAATACAGACTCCAATTGTGACGGTAATCTTCAAGTAAATGCATATTCCTCTTGCCATGTGTCTTCTGGGATCTCTGCTGTGTGTAATAATCCTGGGACCATCGGATTTGTGTGTAGTTCACCAGTCGGCCTGCCTTTGTTTACCCGTGCAATCTGTGTTCATTTAATCGGGGGCTTTAGGTCTCAATTAAATCTAGCTGGCTGGCTTTATGAGCTACAATTTGAAGATAATATTGCTCTCCGAGACTATCTCTTCTGTGGTGTGCGTGATGGGTTCTACATAGTGGATCCATTTGCTAATGTTCCATCTTACTCGTGTAAAAATTACTCGTCTGCTACCACGGGCCCCACATATACCTTTATTACTCGTCTCCTCCAGTCTGAGATAGAGGAACAGAAGATGATTGTCACCTCAAGTATTCCACATTGTATCCATTCCATTGGAGCTGTTCCCAAGGGAACTGACGCCTTTCGGCCGATAACTGATTGTAGCATGCCCGACAAGTTGTCAATAAATAACTATATGTCCTATACAGCTCTACCTTTCAGATTTAAGTCGGTAGATGATGTCGCCTATAACCTCTGCCCGGGCTACTACATGGCCAGTGTCGATATTAGGGCGGCATACAGATCAGTGTCGGTTCATCCGTCGCAATGGCGATACCAAGGCTTGAGGTGGTCTTTCAATGGAGATTTCTACACTCTACTCGACACTAGATTATGCTTCGGCCTTTCTTCTGCCCCATATATCTTCAACACCTTGTCTGACTTTGTCGTGTCTTGTATGGCACGTCGGGTTTATCTTGTGATCAACTACTTAGACGACTTCCTATGTTGGGGGGAGTCATTTTCCTCATGCCAGACGGTCCAGTCGACGCTCATTTCTCTCCTGGGCCAGCTGGGTTTTCAAGTTGCTTGGAATAAGTGCTCCTCACCTTCCACCACCTGCACTTATCTGGGAGTCATCTTCAACACTCTAGACATGTCAATGTCTCTTCCAGAGAAGAAAATGTCTAAACTTCTTCATGAAATTGATTTCTTTGACCGTAAGAAGTCAGCCACGCCTCATCAGCTGAAGGTTCTCTGCGGCATCATCGCCCACGTGTCTAAATTAGTCAAAGGAGGCAGAACCTTTTCTCGTCGTATTATCGATTTATTGAAAGGGTTATTCGCCTTTCAGAGGAATTTAGACTCGACATTGAGTGGTGGGTGCGTTTTGCTAGGTCATTCAATGGCAAGGCGTGCAT
Source organism: Sthenelais limicola (assembly GCA_942159475.1). NCBI lineage: Eukaryota > Metazoa > Annelida > Polychaeta > Phyllodocida > Sigalionidae > Sthenelais > Sthenelais limicola. The sequence goes on from OW804098.1 coordinate 53,034,329, forward strand.
GCTTTCTCATCACTACACTGATTCATACTCCCTCCATACTGATGCTTCCCAATCCGGGTATGGTGTATACTGGAACTGTGACTGGTTGGCGGGTGCCTTCGACAATAGTGCCGCTCCTCACCGGATTCTACATTCTGATCCTGCCCATCAGCACTGGAGGAATGTTCGTCCTACAGATATGAATATCAACTACCTTGAGTTAATCCCCATTTGGTTGGCTTGTTTTCGTTTCGGCCCAGAATGGTGTGGTATGAAGATCGCCTGCGTGACGGACAACACACAGGTGGTTGCCATGGTTAACACGGGTAAAAGTAGCAACAAGCTGTGCATGTCACTACTTGGAGACATCTTTTGGGCATCTGCCTTGTGTAATTTCCACCTAGTCTCTCGTCATGTGCCTGGACCACTCAACTATTTGCCCGATCTTCTTTCTCGCTTGTGCCTCAAACCATACGCTACGCTTGAGTATTTCAACTTATGTTGTTCTTCCAGACCTATCCGCCGCAACCACTTCCCAGCTACAGGAATTGGATAACCTGGTGAATCTCAACCTCAGCAGCGCTTGGGCCCTCAACACTTCCAAGATTCGTTCAACTCAGTGGCGGAAATTTCTAGATTTCTGCTCGACTTACAACCTCTGCCCTATGCCTGCCTCCATCTCAACCATTGCCAGGTTCCTCTCCTTCCTGGGAAAGTCTATGAAATACACATCCATCGACAATTATTTTTCTGCTATCATCATGTTGCATAAAGTATGTGGTGTTGATGAAGATTTCCGGGCTTCCTTCTATCTTCGTATGGTGATGTTGGGTCTTAAAAGGTGTGTGGCTGCTCCACCTTGTCAGGCCAGAGCCTTAACGCCTACTCACCTAAAGCTAATGTATCTTCATGTAAACCTACAGGATGACAATGAAAGAGCTATGTGGAGTGTCATCATCCTGTCCTTTCGCTCATTGTTAAGGAAATCTAACATCGTCCCAGACTCCATCTCCTCTCCTGGTACACATGTGATTCATCGTTCGGCCTGCTCCTTCACTTCAGACGGTGTCTCCATCATTGTGTGCTCCAGTAAAAATCGCTCTGCATCCAAGAAACCCTTGACTATTCCTTTGGTCAAGTTGATTGACTCTCCATTTTGTGTCTACTCTACACTTATGTGGAATTTCCATCGATTTCCGTCAGACCTGTCCGCCCCACTCTTCTTAGGATCCTTCGGCGGCTTGGTCAGGCCTGTGTTGTATAGGGAAGTGCTTTCATTCTTGAAATCCCTTGTTACAAAAATCGGATTATCATCCTCTGATGTCAGCTTCCACTCCTTGAGACGTTCAGGCGCTACCTTCCTTCATGATATTGGGGTGCCATTGATCGACATTAAGTCAGGTGATTGGGGCAGCCTCTCCGTGCTAGAGTATTTGTCTATGTCCCATGACAGACGTTCACAAATCGACAAATTTGCCTCGGACCATCTCTAATATTTTCTTCTCTTTATTCTTGGCCTTGGAGTTTACAGAGACATGAAAATAAATGCAACCGAGCCAAATAAAAGTATTCATATAAAACTATTGTCCTTGATTTGTTGCTAACATGGTGGGTATATGTGATTCATATGCTGCTATGTTGAGGCGGCAAGAAGCGACCTCACCCGGAACCGGAACCTGCTGTTCCCTAGGATACCAAGGTCAAACGCACCGCGAACTTTCAAACACTCAAAGCTGCCTGTTCAGTCGGTTGATAAACATCGAAATTTTTTTTATTTATTTTACTTCTCTTGGAGTTTACAGAGACATGAAAATAAATGCAACCGAGCCAAATAAAAGTATTCATATAAAACTATTGTCCTTGATTTGTTGCTAACATACAGATATACTATGCGTTGTTGAAGTTACCGTGATATTGGTCTTTAACTTGAGGACTTGTATGCCTCGTTTACAGGTTGGGTATTAAGATAAGATAAGATAAGTTGTCTTTTATTTGCCACTTTCAGTGAGTACAGAGTAGTACAAAATGAGTAAATGTAAGGGGTTGATTCATCCAAATGTAAGGGGTTGATTCTTCCAAACCTGGTACCTGTGATAAACCCTGTGATATATTACTCAAAGCCTTAAATCCAAGAATTTGCCATGGTAGAGAAATTATGTTAAAAAGAAATAAATCTTGCTAAAATCTGCGGGTGTCTATAGCTAGGTCAGGGGCTAATTGATTTAATTATTCTGTTATTATTCATCTGTCCAAACATAGTGCCTGAGCATTCTGAAGGTAGGAATGGGAGGAGGACGGAAGGGGAACAACGTTTATCGTTCTGATTCTGAGGTTTAAAGCTACTAGAACAATAGTTTTTTTTGCTCTTTTTAATCACATTCTTTATTCAATTTCCTGCCAACGAGGCCTCTACAATGCTAAAACATGAATACCAAAAACGTTTTCTTGAACTGAACAAAATTCTGGTTTCATTTTCTCGATTTTTTTCCCTTTTCGGTTTGCACCCTTTAGATGCCTTTTATAAAAAAATTCTGATGTTTCTCTCTGCCTCTGCCTCTGCCTCTGCCTCTGCCTCTCTGCAAACAACTCAAGATAACAGAAGAAATATTCCCTTTCGGCTCTGGCTCTTATGCTCCACGTTACACAATGCTTTCAAATTCATTCAAGAGTTTGTACCATTCATTGCATTTTTTCCCCCCTGAGCTTGACACAATCATGTTGTATTTTTTGATTCTCAGATTCATTCAAGTTTCCCAGGTAACAAAATGACGTGAATTGTTCATCAAATCAACGTTTGGAATTAATCAAAATAACATTAGTATTAATGGTTTTTTTTACGTGAAATGGCGTGGACTCAATACAACGTTATACAAACGTTTTTCTTAACGTTTTTCTAAAATGTTAAAATAAGCTAGGTTATTTTAACGTTTGTAATCTAACATTTTAAAACTGAGGTGAAATCCACGTTAAGATAACTCAAGGATTTGATGTAAATTCTTCATCAAATCAACGTTTGGACTCCATCAAAATTACATTCATATTGATGGTTATTTTGATGTCAAATGGCGTGGACTCAATACAACGTTATACAAACGTTTTTACCATTATGATTTAGATTTTGAAATGGACGTAAAACCCACGTTAAGAAAACCTTTGAATAAACGTTTCCCAGGTTACAAATTTACCTCAAAATGATGTTATAAAAACGTTCAGAATCTATTAAAATAACATTTGGTAAAGCATTAAAATAATATTAAATAGTCTGCTTTTCAGAACGTTATTTTCTTTGTTAAATAAACATTTTTATCTACATCAAATTGATGTTAAATTAAAAGCAATATCTATGTTTATTTTTAATTTTTAATTTAGACCATAAATTAACGTTAAAGCAAGGGGCATATAAACGTTTTCAAGAGGCATATAAACGTTTTATTAATATTGGGTAAACATCATTTTTCATCAATTCTTTTCCAGCATATATTCCATTTTATGTTTGGATAATATTGTCCCTCCTCAAGGCTTTTGTTTTCCATATGGCTGCCTTGAATTAAGCAACAGGATCCTTCTTCTTGAACAATCGTACACCACCTGTAATATAAAAGGTTATATATGTATTACAATCAGTATTAAATTCTCTCTCACTGCCTGTCTCTCTCTCCCTATCCCTCTCACTTGTCTCACATGTCTCTATCCCTCCCTGCCAGTCTCTCAAATGTCTGTCTTACACATGTCTGTCTCTCACATGACTCTCTCTCACTTCTCCCACATGTCTCTCCATGCCTGTCTGTCTCTTTTTACCTGTCTCTCTCTCCTTGCTTGTCTCTCACTGTCAGTCTCTAACTTCTCTCACATATCTTCCTGCCTGTCTGTCTCTCACTTATCTAACATGTCCCTTCTGGCCTGTCTCTCACTTCTCTCTCCCTGCCTATCTGTCTCTCACATGTCTGTCTGTCTCTCTCTGCCTGTCTCACATGTCTTGTGGCAAAATGTGAGAGACAGGCAGGTAGAGAAGTGAGAGACAGGTAGGGAGAGAGACATGAGGGAAGTGAGAGAAAGACAGGGAATGACAGACATGTGAGAGACAGGCAGGGAGAGACATGTGAGAGAAAGGCAGGGAGAGACATGTGAGGGAAGTGAGAGACAGACAGGCAAGGAGGGACATGCAAGAGAAGTGAGAGACAGGTAAAAAGAGACAGAATTGTAAGAGGCAGACTGGGAGAGAGAGAGACATGTGAGAAAGTGAGAGACATGCAGGCAGGGAGATGTGTCTCCCTGTCTGTCTCTCATTTCTCTCAGATGTCTCTCTCCCTGTCTATCTCTCAGATGCCTCTCACTCTCATCTTCTCACATGACTCCCTGTCTCTCTCTCTCAGAGGGAGTCATGTGAGAAAGGTGAGAGACATGCAGGCAGGGAGAGACATACATGTGAGAGAAGTGAGAGATAGGCAGGGAGAGACATCTGAGAGAAGTGAGAGACAGACAGGGAGACACATCTCCCTGCCTGCATGTCTCTCACTTTCTCACATGTCTCTCTCTCAGAGACATGTGAGAAAGTGAGAGGCAGACAGCGGGAGAGAGACAGGGAGAGAGAGAGAAGTGAGACAGGCAGGGAGAGACATGTGAAAGAAGAGAAACAGGTGTGAGAAGGAAGAGGAGAGTGGGAAGGAGATTGTGAAAGAAGGGACAGAGGGAGAGACAGATTGGGAAAGAGAGGGGGGAGCAGAGAGTGAAGAAGGTGGGAGAAGGGACGAAGAGGGAGGGGGAAAGAGAGTGAGGGAGAGAGATTTAGGGGAGAGAGGAAGGGCAGAGAAAGAGAGGCAGGGTAAAGTTGGGAGTGAGAGGCAGACAGAGAGGAGGGAGGGAATCAAGAGGTTGGGAGAGGGAGGCAGACAAGGAGGGAGGGACAATGGGGAGGGAAAACTGAACAACTGTGAGAGAGGGAGGGAGATGGGGTGAGAGGGACAGAGGCACAGAATGAGGGGAGGAAAGGGGAAGAGAGAGGCAGACAGGTAGAGAGGGGAGGGAGAGAGAGGGGAGGCAGAAGAAGGGGAGGGGAGAGGCAGAGAGAGGGGCAGAGATGCAAACAGAGAGGGAATTGGGGGAAGAAAAAATGGCAGATAGAGGCATGCAAACAGCAGAGGGAGCTTGTCTGCAGTATGGTGAGTCACTTCCTGAAGTTCCTCTTCCACCCATTACCAAGACCACTAAGACCACATCCTGGTGTATACCATGCAGGTCAACCAGTGACCACAGGTGTACTAGCTTGACATGTATGTCAACTTGGTACACCTTGGGGTAATTTTTTTAAAATATGTAATTCCCCTTGTCCTAAAGGGAGAGGGGGAGAGAGAGAGGAGAGGGAAAGAGAGAGATGGAGAGAGAGTGACAAAGAGAGAAGAGAGGGGCGAGAGAAACAGAGAGGAGGGAGAAAGAGAGTGAAAGTGAGGGAGAGAGAAAAAGAGTGTGAAAGTGAGGGAGAGGGACAGAGAGAGAGGAGAGGGAAAGAGAGAGATGGAGAGAGAGTGAAAGAGAGAGAAGAGAGGGGCGAGAGAAACAGAGAGGAGGGAGAAAGAGAGTGTGAAAGTGAGGGAGAGGGGAGAGAGAGAGGGAAAGAGAGATGGAGAGAGCATGAAAGAGGAGAGAGAATGAGGAGAGAGAGTGTGAAAGTGAGGGAGCGAGACAGAGAGAGAGGAGAGGGAAAGAGAGAGATGGAGAGAGAGAGTGAAAAAGAGAGAAGAGAGGGGAGAGGGAAAGAGAGAGGAGAGAGAAAGAGAGTGAAAGTGAGGGAGAGGGGAGAGAGAGAGAGAGAGGGGAGAGGGAAAGAGAGAGGAGGGAGAAAGAGAGTGTGAAAGTGAGGGAGAGGGGAGAGAGAGAGAGGGAAAGAGAGATGGAGAGAGAGAAAGAGGAGAGAGAAAGAGAGTGAAAGTGAGGGAGAGGGGAGAGAGAGAGGAGATGGAAAGAGAGAGATGGAGAGAGTGAAAGAGAGAGAAGAGAGAGAAGAGAGCGGAGAGAGAGAGGTGAGAGAGAGTGTGAAAGTGAGGGAGAGGGGAGAGAGAGAGGAGATGGGGAGAAAGAGGAGAGAGAGAGTGTGTGTGAAAGTGAGGGAGAGGGGCAGAGAGAGAGAGGGAAAGAGAGATGGAGAGAGAGAGAAAGAGGAGAGAGAATGAGGGGGGAGAGTGTGAAAGTGAGGGAGCAGGGCAGAGAGAGAGGAGAGGGAAAGGGAGAGATGGAGAGAGAGGGGAGAGGGAAAGAGAGAGGAGAGAGGAAGAGAGTGAAAGTGAGGCAGAGGGGCGAGAGAGAGGAGAAGGAAAGAGAGAAAGAGGAGAGAGAGAAAGAGGAGAGAGAGAGAGAGAGAGAGAGAGAGAGAGAGGTGAGAGAGACAGTATGAATTTACAATTTATTACACTATATAAGTAACTAATTTAAATGAATTTATGAAATTCACATAATATGAAGACCTATTAAAGTCAAAGTAATACTTACCATGCTGGGATAGGGAAGATGGCTCTGACTGGGATATGATGCTGATATGTGGAGCTATCAGGAGTAGACCAAAGAATAGACCAAGCTTTGCCACCACTACCTTGGGAATGGAGGAGGAGAATGGCCAACAGGATATGGTCAGGGAAACCACATGTTGTGTGGTGGGAAGTCTTAGATGAAGTGTAGACTTGGCACAGGGCTCTAAGATTATTCGTTTTAGGAGCCTGATGGCTCAGTTTAATAAATAAACTAATTCAATTTACATTCTGACCAATAGAAAGTCAAACACAATGTGAAAGATTAAGAAACTAAAGCACATGAAACACATCTTTTAGTAGGTATAGCTAGTTCCAGGTTACCTTGTTTTCATGAGGCTATACTTAGCTAGTAAAGTTTATAATATCTACATGAAATAGCTTGCTCTTTTAATAGCATTGATTAACTCAGAATATACATGTGCCTATTTAACTATTACCATCATACTTTTATGTAATTGAAATAGTTATATAATTGTTATGATGTTGGGACCTGGTTTGAATGATCATAATTATCATAATGTCAAATCGCTCTCCTTACCAATGAATAGACAATATATTAATCAGCTCAGAGACTGCATGCATTTTCATGTGCTGTGAGAGAGGGACGATACATACTGTAATGATATGTATATTAGTCCAGGGGAAGAAGGGGTGAACTTTGTGCTTTGGGTCATACAATGTTTTCGAGTGATTCTAGATCTCCAAATTCTCCTGATTCCAAATCTGCCATGTGCCACTCTATAACCCTTGAGGAAAATAAACTATGGTTGTTTTAAATGCCTCCAGACTATATGGTTAATCTGTGCTACTAAGATCTGTGCTACTAAGCATTGGGCAAGTCTATGTAGAGTGAAGGAATTTGTCTGGACTGGTCCCACCATTTCCTAGAACACATCCTTGCTCACCCCAAGTCATTGGGTACAACTGGGACAATGTTTAACAAGATTTCACTTATTATACCCACTGGCCATCATTTTCTCTTGGCTGATTTGACTTCAAATTCTTGTATAAAATGATAAACCATATGGTCAATTCCCACGAAAGGGGTAAAGAAGAGGCAAAAATAAATCTTGCTTAATGAATGATACTTTTAGCCATGTGCAGACAATATTCAGAGGTATCTATTTCATAAATATTGAATACTAGCCATAATTCCAAAATCTACCATCCAAAATGTTTATATGTGATGTGTTATAGGGGAATGAGTCACAAGTCACAAAAAATGGATTTTGAGATACCATCATATTTAAAAAGAGGAGATCAAGCCAATTCTTAGTAAACCTCACTACATGTAATAAGTTGGTCTACTTCTATATTAATATATTTACACATGAAAAATTGGTTAGCCATGTTTTTTATGGTCGCTCACTATAGTATGGAATTTAAATAGAGGCTACTCCTTAGGATAACCTCAGATATCCATAGATATATTGAATAAAGAGTCTTGATGTTTGGTACATGTATTCATGCCACTAGCAGCACTAAGCACCCTAAAACCGAGAATATTCCATCAAAGAAATCTTGTGAATAAACACTATAATGAAAATATCAATTTTGCTACTTGTGACTCATTTTCCTGTGACACATCACATATGTCAGACCTATGGATACAGGGTTACAGACTGAACCCACTAAAAAACCTATAAAACCACACGATTTTGAAATTAGCTTTGTGTTGATTTATCTTATTTAGTATAAATAGATATAGCTTTGAATTTTCAGCTCAGATCCAACCTTTTCTTTTTTAGTAATTATAGTTCAAATGCATTCTAACTGAAATTACTTCGAACTCAAACTCATTACTCAAACAGAAGAAAGAGTCAAAGAGATTGATTATGCATTATGAATAAAGGAATCCTCAATTATTTCATAATGTATTTAGGATATTTGGCCGTACACTCTGCAGGATTGATATGATCTAATGTGGGTTCAGTTGGTAATGATTTTACTGGGATTCTGGCCTGTCTGGATTAATTTCTAAGCTGAATACTTTGAACACTTCATCTCAGCATATATAAATCTTTTGCTGCAAGCTCCTGGGTGTGTGTGTGGGGGGGGGGGGGCAAATACATGGAATAAACTTGACAATACCTCACAACAGTTGAAACAATTGAGAAGTGACTATATTTTTGTTCATGTTAAATTTTGGAGATATAATAATAATTGCATTTTGTATTTTCCTTCATATTAAAAATTAAGTGGTGTACACATTATTTCTTGGTTCTTAGTTTTCCTTTGTGGTAAAGGGACTGAATTTAAACCTTTGTGGTATCAAGTTATATGATTTTCCATTTATTTCTTTGAAAATAAAATTTGAAAATATAAGTAAAGAAAATACAATACACAAACAAATTGCATTGTGAAACTACATTAACTTATGGATCAGAGTGACAGAATTTTCCGGCATCTCTTTTCCATGGATTTGTCATGCCTGCATCTCCTCTCCCTCATACCTCTTGCTGTCTCACCTCTCTCCCCTTTTCTCTCTCTCCCTCCTACCCCCTTAATCTCCCGTCTTCTCTCTCTTCTCCAATCCCCTCTCTCTCCTCTCCTCTCTGTAATTACTCTCCCCCCACATTGGAAATCATATTAAGTAATGGATATTCAAAAGACACATGAAGACAGGAAGGCAGAAATCTTTATCATTTCAATACAACTGAAGTTATCTATACCAGTCATTTTAGTCTCAAGATGACAAAGGATTTTGCGTAAGGCTATGTACTAAACTATGGTGCAATTAAGTACTGAACTATAGTGAATGGTTGCAATTTGGTGGGCAGACTCTGTGGACAGTAGGCATATTCTCTATCCTGCATGTACATTAGAATATTTTCATTTCTTCATCCATTCTTAATCTTCATTTACTCTCAAATCTAAATACTAAGGATGATTTAATTATTCAGAAATGAATAAAGAATGTTTCTATATTTAGGTATCTTATCATTTCAGATTGTTTTAAGTCAATCAGAAAATCATAGAAGAAGCTTGTATACTTCTTAGTCATCACTGTTTATTAGAACAAATGCAGAGTATGGTTATTCCCAGTAGAATAGATATTTCTATTATGTTTCTATTATGGCAATATATTAATAAAACATCTGGATTTTAGCATTAATTTTGCTAATGTTAGTAGTACAACATTTGTGAAAAGGATGATTCTTTTACCAACATATATTTTACATTCTTTTAACGTCCATGGAAATACGTTAATATTTCAGATGTTAATCAAACATATGGGTAATTGCGTTGAATTTCATAATGTTAATACAACGTTTGGGGAAAGAGGATTATTCTACCAACGTTTATTTAACAGACAGTTAACGTCTATGGAAAGACGTTAATATTTCAGATGTTAATCAAATGTCTGGGTAATTGCATTGAATTTCATAATGTTAATACAACGTTTGGGGAAAGATGGTTATTCTACCAAGGTTTATTTAACAGACAGTTAACATTTATGGAAAGACGTTAATGTTTCAGACGTTAATCAAACATCTGGGTAATTGCGTTAAATTTTATAATGTTAATAAAACGTTTGGGGAAAGATGGTTATTCTACCGACGTTTATTTAACAGACAGTTAACGTCTATGGAAAGACGTTAATATTTATGACGTTAATCAAACGTCTGGGTAATTGCGTTCATTTTGCTAACGTTAATAAAACATTTGGGGGAAAGATGTTTTTTCTGGCAACATTTATTTTACATACATTTAATGCCTATGGAAAAACGTTAATAATTCAGATGTTAATTCAACGTCTGTAATAATGAGTCCATTTATGCATCGTATTTTTAACGTTTTTTTAACGTTTTGAAAAAACGTTGAATCTTCTGGCGTTACCTTGAGGTTAGATAAACGTTGGGATAAAAGCAGTTTGAAAATCAACGTTGAACAAGTACTAAGTTAAGAAATTATCAAGTTAAGTTTGGTTTATCTATTTAATATTACAATTAGTGTCAACTTAATTTATATACCTGGCGTTTCCAATGGAAACGATTTCTCAGCCTCAATTACTTATGTCCGATGTCAGGCAGAAGACCTACCTAGACACCTGTCTATTTAGAATGCTGGACCACCTCATTGTAAACATTCTATTCTATTGCAATAAAGAATTCTTGAATTGAATTGAATTGAATTTATGACCAGTCACTGAGGACCATTGAAATCATGAACTCTGAAACATGTAGAGAAAGGGAGAAAAATGATAAACTTAGGGAAATACCTATGTAGAAATAAGATCCACTAGTCCTCCTGAGTTTCCACTAGTCCTCACAGACCAGAAGGTAAAATCTAATATGGCACAAAAGACATACAAATGTCAACTAGACTAGGGTTTATATACACTTGACTTTTATTTCCACTTCAGTAACTGTAACCAATAATGAATAACTCTGCAATAGCCAGGGCTGTAAAAAAAAGTTGGTTGAAAAAAAATTATCGTTGAAAAATAGTTGGTCAGAAAAAAATTGTCGTTAAAAAAAAGTTGGTTGTTAAAAAAAATTTGGCGTTAAAAAAATCGTCGTTAAAAAAAGTTGGTCTGAAAAAAATTGGTCGAAATACAATTGTCGTTAAAAAATAGTTGGGTCGTTAAAAAAAGTTGGTCGGAGAAAAAAGTTGGTCGGAGAAAAAAGTTGGTCGAAAAAAAAAATTGTCAGTAAAAAATGGTCGTAAAATAATTGTCAGTAAAAAGTTTGTAAAAAAAAGTTTGTCGTAAAAGTTTGGTCGAAAAAAATTGTCGATAAAAAATAGTTGGTCGTAAAAAAATTGTTAAAAAAAGTTGGTCATAAAAAAAATGGTCGTAAAAAAATGGTCGAAAAAAAAATTGCCGTTAAAAAATAGTTGGTCGTAAAAAAAATTGTCATTAAAAAAAGTTGGTCAAAAAAAGTTGGTCGTAAAAAAAGTTGGTTGTAAAAAGTTGGTCGAAAAAAAATGTCGTTAAAAAATAGTTGGTCGTAAAAAAAGTTGGTCATAAAAAAAGTTGGTCTTAAAAAAAATGGTCGTAAAAAAAGTTTGTCGTAAAAAAAAAGTTGGTCGTAAAAAAAAGAGTTGGTCGTATAAAAAGTAGTAAGCTAGGCTAGGCTAGGCTAAATAGTTGGTAACTTACTTTTTAAATTTAGAAAATGTGTTTGGCAGTGTCCATTTGAGCACCTGAGGCAGGTGAGGGGGGGGGGGGGGCAGAGGGATGGTGTGGGAGGTGGGAGGGCCTTCTGCAGACCTATCATGGTTGGAGAAGCATCTAACTAACAGCCAATCAACTCCCTTGGCTAAACCTAGAAAGGCTGTCAATCAGCCTTCAATAACATCTAGGTGTGAAATCTATGACTGATTGAAAGGATTAGATATGGCATCCTCGCCTGATGTCACATCTAAGCTTAAACACCTCACAGACAGTTAACCAAGTTATCAAGATGTAGATGCAGTATCAGTGATTGGCACATTTCATAGTGACCCATTTGTTTTCTCAGCTATAAATAGCTGAGAAAACAAAAAACGATAATATGACATTTATTTCCCAACGTTGGGAATATCCACTATAAACAAACGTTAGCCAACGTTAGTTAAACGTTACTTGCTACCTGGGTTCATTAATAAAAGCCTCAAACACGATGTTATTGTTATAGTAATTTTCTGTCAGTAAACATAGAACTTCGCTGCTATTATCAAACAATTAATGAAATTTTTGTGTCTAATCTTGTCACTATAACCCAACAAAATGTTAGTTCTGCTTAGGTCACTTGCTTGGAGTTTGGAAAGTACCTCACTGTTCGTGAACCACTTTTCATTTACATCATATATTTCTGGACTTTTCACATTCAATAAATAAAAGAAATGACATATAGTATCTTTGCTCCTGCAATAATTACAAGTATCTTTCTTTTTACAGCCTATCTGTTTCAAAAAGCTATTGCACCCTATCGTTTTATGGATCACTCTAAATTGTAGGGATTGCCACATTGGTATACATGTACATTGAAAGGAAATACAAAATTTATTTTTCCAGATTTCTTCCGTACCAATAAATTTGTTCTACTTTAGAGCATTGTCCCAGGATTTCCGTTTGTTGTAGTCTGGGTCAGCAAGTTTTACCAATTCACTGTAAATGTCATAAATATTAAAGGCACTATCATTAATTCGGAACACAACTTTCTTTCCTTTTGGCTGTATATATTAATCCGTTGCAACCACATGCAGCAACTCCCTTGAGATTGCGGCTATAAGTGATAGTCTATCTTGTACACTACAACTTATATTGTACTTCTCTCTTAACTCACTTGCCAACATGATTTTATTGTCATTGTTTAAGAGATTGCCTATTATTTTTTATTCCTTTACACTCCCACTTATTACCCCAAAATATTCAAACTTTTTGACTGTCTTCTCCTTTCTATTTTACAAAATCAATAGCCTCAAGTTTAAATTCAACAGTGTATCATTTCATACGTTTTCCAACATGAGCATTAGATTCTATCTTGTCACTTCTAAGGCTTTAAATGAAATGAACTGGAGCCTCAACTTTCCCTAAATAGAGCACACTGAACTTCTAAGGAAAGTTAGAATGAATAAAACTGAAAACAATACAGTTGTTGGTCAGAATTATCAGATGGTATACACCACAGTTGACACATCATGTCTCTGTCAAATTAATCTACATTAAAGCCAAGTTCCTGGTTTAAAACTAAACCGTTTAATGGTAGTGCACCAGGAGATAAGTTTTTCATCACAAAGAGTCAAATGACTATTCTCACCCCCAACCATCCCCACAAAGACTACCACATACACCCGGCTTTTATTAAAATCCTGGCTCTTATTAACAAATATCACTAGCTGATACCCCGGCAGTAATTAGATCCCCGGCCATTATTGGAATCCCGGCTATTATTAGAGGTTATACTGTATTTATTATAATGTCTAGAACATAACATGGTGTCAGAATAGAGCTAGACTCTCCCGCGACTACCGCTTTTGAAAAAATCCGCCACCGGCTACTCTCTAAAATTGGAACAGTTGTACCCGTTACCACGGTCCTACGTACATAGTAGAAGAAAAGGGAATTGCTGCTGTCTCTGCCAACGAAATAAATGCTCATTCAGCTTTCTTACCTAGCTTTCTCCTACCGTATATTAGTAAGCAACGATATTAGCTAGTGATTACTGGAACAATATTGTCTAGAAAAGAAGATATAAGCCCATTTACCACTTTCGATTGGTGTGTTATGATTTGAATCGATCGCGATTCCCGCATTTTAGTTCCGTGACAAGCCGTTGCGGCCGCTGCGGCGCCACTACTGCTGGTGGTACACATGCCTCACAGAGGCATGTGTATTATTAGACACCAAAACAAAGGCTACGCACTGAGCAGCGCTTGGGGTGGGGTGGGGTGGAGGTGGTAGGGTGGGTGGACGGGAGTTCGTCGGCAACTGTTTTTCTTTATTTATACAAGCAACTAGCCTAAAAGTCAGATCCCAACACAACCCAATCCAGCGGTATGCTTTCTGGATTAGCTGTGATTAGATAGTAAGGATCCCAGAGAACCCACGGAATGAAGCCTAGACGTCAGAGCACCGAAAAAATTGTGAGAGTTTAAAGCATTTTGGTCATGGAATCCTTCAAGCCTCCCGCCAAATTCAGTCCCACCAGTGGGGAGAATATAGCTCAGTTGTGGACAGAGTGGAAGCAACAGTTCCAGTTATACTTGGTTACAGCAGAGAAGAGTGCTGTTGGCGGAGAAGTGAAAATTGCAATGATACTTTGCAGCCTAGGGCCGCAATGGACAAAGGTATTCAATAAGTTTACTTTTGCAAAAAATGCAAAGAAGGATCTGGCTGTAGTACTAGGGAAGTTTGACAATCATTTCGAACCAAACAAACTCATGAAAAGCTACATCATAAGATTTCACCAAAGGCTCTAGAAGCACAATGAGAAGTAGCAGAATATATTGCAGCAGTAAGAGAGTTAGCAACACAGTGTGAGTTTGGGACAGTTGAAGAAACTCAAGTATGTGTGCCAATTTCAAATAGTGTTCTAGACCCCAAATTAAAAGAGAAACTTTGGGAGGATGATTATGACTTAAAGAAACTGTTAAAAAAGTGCAATTTCTATGAACAGACCCATTGTACCAAGAAGCTGACAGGTACTAACGAAACCCAGGTTGCCTATGGACACACTAGAGGTCGAGGCCGTGGCTGTGGCTGAGCTCGTGGAGAGAGATGTGGCAGCTGAGGACGAGGACACACAGAGTGGTTCAAGACAACAGGGCAGCCATTATCAGAATCAAGGTCAAGGTGGTTGTGCACAAGCAGACCAGAACTTTCAATGCTCCAAATGTGGTAGAACTCATGGTTATAGACAATGCCCAGCGTATGGTAAAATCTGTAATAAATGCAAACAACTTAATCATTATGCTAAATGCTGTCCAACAAAACAATTGCATTGTGCCAGTGGTCAATATGAATATGTCAATAATGCATATGGGTATGATGATTCTGTAGATGATACTGGGGTTAATGATGAAATGAGTGCATTGAATGTATATGTTAATAGCAATGTATATTCTATGACAAAGAGCATGTGGTATGTGGATCTATACACAAATTGGAACCATTGTATTTCTTTCAAGTTTGATAGAGGTGCAGAAAGTTAAATCCTGTCAAAGAGGTCAGATGTCAAAGAAACCAAGATTGCAGACAAGTAGGCCTACATTTGTCAATGGTTTGTTTGGGAATGGGTACACCCTTGGTATAGTAGAGTTACCAATAACATACAAAGACAAAGAAGACAAGGAAGAGAAGGAAACCATGACGAATTGATAATTACAGCTGACCTGAATGTAGATCTTTCTTATAGGGAGAGCAATCCGTCAAGTAAAGCCCTCGTTGATTGTATGAATAGACTTGATGTATGTGATGTACAAAATATTTTTTTCAAGGGTTCTCCTTCCATTACGTGGGTAAGGGCCAAGCAGCAGTCTAGATTAGACTATATTCTTGTGTCAGAAAATATAGTTAATATGTTTGAAAAATGTTTGGTGTCGTCAGTAGCCCATTCTGACCATAAAGAAGTTTCAGCCTATCTAGAAATAGGAAAGGTCACCAATGGCAGAGGCTTTTGGAAGTTTAACAGTACCCTTTTCCCAGTTTTCGTAAGAGGAGTTGAAGATATCCTCTCAGATATGGAGAACGAGATTCTCTCTCCTACGTTAAGGTATGAGTTTTTTAAACTCAAAGTGAGAGAATTGGCTATAACCACCTGTGAATAAAAATTGCAAAAAAAAAGAGAAATATTAAAAAATAATAATAATAGGCTGAAACAGCTAGATGGTAAAAAAAGATTAAATATTCAAGAAAGAAGCGCAAGAGCAGAGATTCTGCAAGAAATGAGAGAAGCTGAACTCAGCAAGGCTGAGGGAGCTCTCATTCGTTCCTAAGTAAAATGGATAACGGAGGGAGAAAAACCTTCCAAGTATTTTTGTAGACTGGAAAAGTATAGGTCGGAGAAAAAAGTTGTTCATCAATTAAATATTAATGGAGAACTTACTAATAACTCTGAGAAGATTTTGATGGAGGGCAAGCGAATATGACAATGAACTATGTAGACCTTTTATTGAGGAAGAAATAAGTAAAGTAATTAAACAATGTAAAAAACTGAGGTATTGTACTAGTATGATGTAGGGATTGATATCTTGTCCTGTCTTATCGTTGAAGTGGCAAAACATCAAACGATGGTGTGTAAATCCAGTACTATTATTATAATTATAAACTACATAAGTCATTTAACAATCGCAAACCATGAGATCATAACCGAATGATAGAGAGAAAGGATTATGTAAAGGAGAAGTAAAGAAGTGAGTATAATTGTATTTACTGCTGTTCATTCATTTGAATGAAATTCAAATATTTCGTTATAAACTTAATAGCACGAAGTAACGTATGACAAGTAAATTGATTGATTGTTAGAAGAAACTAAATGCTATAATTGTTAATAACAAGAGTTGTATTGTTACACATATTTTAATGCCATGTCAATGTTATTATAAAAGTATGAACACACGTAATATCACACAGGATTCAACAAAACGGACATTGAACTTTAAAGAAATAGAAAATCAAACTTTATGCGGAAAGGAAGTCCAGGAAAACCTATGTTCAGTCACAGAAGGACACAAATCCATTTTCCTTTATTTTATACAAAATTGTAACTATATATATAAAAAGAGAAATAAAACTATTACATACATACATACATACATACATACATACATACATACATAAAAATGGGAAGTCACCAGGTTGTGATGGCTTCACCATTGAGTTTTACAAATTCTTCTGGTATATAATTAGGAAGCCGTCTTCAGGAAGGTGTAATGTCGAATAATCAAAAAAGAGGTATTATCAATATTATCCCGAACAAAGATTCTGATCTACATATGATAAAAAACACTTTTGAACATTGACTACAAAATTATGTCAAAGGCGATATCCAACAGATTATCCTATTTTCTTCCAAATTTAATATTCAATTTAATATTTAATATTCAAATGACCAGTTTGGGTTTGTCAAGGGGAGATTTATCGGGACGACTATTCGCAAAGTTGATGATATAATTTCATATCTGGAATTCTCCAAGAGCAATGGGTTGATAGCCTCACTAGACTCCACAAAGGCTTATGATTCCATAAGCTCGGAGTTTTTAAGATCTGCATTGACTTCTTATGGCATTGAAGAAGAGTATATTTCTTGGGTAGAGACCTTACTCTATGTCTCCAAGAGTGCCTTTTGTAATAATTGTTGGTCTTCTCCCTGGTTTGATGTCCACAGAGGCATGAAACAGGGGGACCCAATATCGTCTTTGTTGTTCACCCTAGTGGTAGAGAAATTGGCAGAGGTAATAAGGAATAAGCTCTCAGCGAAACAAGATGGGCAGAACTGATGAAAGAAACAAAACAGGATTCAGAACAAGAAGAACTAAAAAAAGAAGGATGGCCAGAAGCCCTGAATAAGGTATCTACAGAAACCAGACCATATTTCGACTCACAAGATGAGCTTGCAGTGTTAGAAGAGATAGTATTCAAAGGTGATCAAGTTGTTGCGTCAAGAAGTATGAGAAGCGACATGCTAAAGATAAAAAATGCTAGTCACCTAGGCATGGTGAAATCCAAACAGCTAGCTTGCGATCTTCTGTACTGGCCTGGTATGAACAGTCAAATAGAAGATACCTTTGCAAAATGTAGTCTGTGTCAGATGCAGCGGGCACAGCAAACCAGAGAACCCTAGAAGCCAAGCCAAGTGCCAAATAGCCCATGGGAATTACTCGCAGCAGACCTGCTGGAATGTGAAGGCATAAAGTATTTGGTCATGATAGACTACTACTCCGACTTTATAAAAGTTGAAGAACTACCGGTGGACACTAGAAGTAGCACAACCATAGAAAAACTAGGTAGAATCTTTGTTGCTCAGGGAATCCCGGATAAACTACTCACCGAAAGTCATAGTTTCAGTCAGTTTGCCATGGAATGGCAGTTGAGCATGTAAAAATAAGCCCAGAACATCACAGAGCAAACGGGATGGTAGAACGGGCAAACAGGACAGTTTGACACCTAGTCGAGAAGAGTGAGGGTGACAAGATGAAAATATATCCCGTGTTACTCAACCTACGAAACACACGAAGAGAACAGGACATAGGAGCACCAGCACAGAGATTGTTTGGAAGATGTATGTTGAAGAAAATACCAACCAGCAAAAAACACAATATAGAGCAGTGCGGTCAAGCAACAATTGGAAAAAGAAGAAAAGGTATTACGACAGAGGTACAAGACCACTTCCAGAGCCAAGACCAGGTGACACAGTAAGAGTGCGAGCAGGAAATAGGTGGACATATACAGGTAGGCACTCAATGGATGACCTATCTAAACAATGGTTTATTTAGAATGTTGGACCACCTTATTGCAAAAAACTGCAGTAAAGAATTCTTGAATTGTATAGGTGGATACCAGTCGAGACAGACTGTCAAAATGGAGCGGACCAAGGACAGGCGACAGAAGCAATACGTCCAGGGGAGTATCCGCGCGAGAATTCGTGTGTACGATAACTGCTTGGCTGGTTAGTTTAGTAAGATTATTGTCATATCTCTCTATTTGTTATATCGATAGGAATAATCAAAGCTTTTAAAATTATGGTTTCGGCGACTGCAGAGCCGGGGGACCCGGCTAAACTGACACGAGGGTTGCCTGGACTCGGTGTTTTTGACGAGGTCTGCAGGCGTCTTTATGGCAACGCCATAATACACCTGCACACATTAACATTTTAGCAAAAGAATATATATTTCGTTACCTTTTTAATGGAATAAATGATAATCCCGGAGTTTATAGCTTTGTTTATCTGTTAGAGCTAGGCCTAGGGCTTCCCCGACCTGCCGCTATATATGACATCATTGTGCCCATGGTCATGTGATCGTATCTGATGATCTGATTGGCTTAGAGTCGCAGTGGCTCTTTCTTCCATCAACCTTCTGTTTTGGCGGCCATTTT